>VCCP01000002.1:6000000-6728883 GCA_005765155.1 Zelopaecilomyces penicillatus
TCTTTCGCTTGGTGTTTTGCGGCTAACGCCTCCTCACTCTCCAACTGTTCAGCGAGCTCTCGTGTAATACGAAGAAGATCCTCGTTCTTGGCCTGGAGAGACTTGATATCTTTAAACACAACAAGCTTTTGAGTAACGAACTGATGGGTGTCGGACAAATCGGTCAAAGCCTCTTCTGTGATTTCGCCCTTTTCCAGCTGCTTCACGCGGAACTTTTCCTCATCAGTCAATTGATCCATACCCTTCTCAATAGCGTAGATGTTGAACACGAGCATCTGAATTTGCGTTCCGAGGTCCCGGAGCTGGGTGCGCAGTATCTTGCCCTCAGATTGCGCAGTTGCCAGGGCACCCTCAGCTTTTCTGGCTGCCTTCCTTGCCATGTCACGCTCCTCGAAGCTCTGTTGTGATAATTCTGACATGCGTGCAATGTCGTTCCGGAGGGTGTCGGATTCAGACTGAAGCTCCTGAATTTCAGGTGCCTTTGCCTCCAAAGCAGTCATCATGTTGTCCAATTCTTCTGTGAGTTGCTGGTTCCTCCTCCGCTCGCTTGCCAGCTGCCCCTTCACCTGGTATAGTTGTTCAATCGCCTGGGTAGCGGTGACGACTGATTTGCTACGTATGGACGCCGGTGTTCCAAACGGTGAAGACGGTCTGCCCAAGAGAGATCCATTAAGACGAGGAGTTTGTGGTGCCGACTGAGGAGGAGGTGCATGCTCGATGCGTGCGTGTGCTTCATCGAGCTCTCCCTCAAGTTGGCGGATTCGCTCCTCCAGGTCAGTGCCTACCTGGCGTTCTTGCTCCAGATCCTGTCGAACACGACGGATCTCATTTTCGTAATTGTCTTTGAGGCGTTCTCTCTCTGCCTCGAGCTCTCTAACGCGTTCTTGATGTTTTTTGCTCAATTGTTCAGACATATCTACAAGACGCCTCTGGTCCTCGAGTTCCTGCTTGTAGCTTTCGACGGTAGATGCGAAGGCACTTTCCTGCTTCTGCAACTTGACAAGAGCATCGTCAGCCCGGGTTTGCATGGCCTCGAGGCGCTCACGCAGTTGCTGCTCGGTCCGTTTGAGTGCGTCGACTTGAGATTTAACATCTTCATTTTGTCTCTGCAACTCTGCAATTCGAGCCCCCTTTTCCTTGCGGTACTTCAGGGCTTCTTCGCTCTTCGTCTTGAGCTCATTCTCGAGCCATTCGGCGTTTTGGCGGGCGAGGTCGAGTTGCTGCTGGATGGACTCTTGGCGGTATTTGGCACTGCTCAGCTGACCTTTAGCATTCTGCTCCGATTGCTGCAGAGTAGTGACTTCGCGAGAAAGCTCAACATTCTTCTGGTGTTGCTTGGTCAACTCTTCCGTCAAGGTCTGGTCGCGCTTGTTGCTCGATTCGATGATACTAAGATTTGCGCGATTCGATGACTGAAGAGTTTCAATCTTGTCATTGAGAGCCTTCACATCGGCATCATGATCGGAATATTTGCTCTTCAAGCTTTGCAGTTCGTTCTCGACGGATTGACGCTTGGTTTCTGCAGGGGAACATAGGTTAGCTGAAGCAACATTGAAAGATTTTCGATTCCAAGTCATCACATACGCTCCTCCTTGAGATTCTGTCTCGCCTCTTCCAAATCCTTCAACGCCTTGTCGGCGGTCCCCTTGAATGATTGCGATCGCGTCTCTGAACTGCGCACCGCATTTTCCAGCTCAATGTCTGTCTGCAACTTCTCGGCATAAAGTGTTTCAAACTCATGAGCCTTGACTGCAACAGCCTGTAGCAGCACCAAAACAAGTTCGGCTGTTGGCTGGGTCGTCAGGGTGGCTACCGCAGGCTGGTCGAGGCCAAGATGGCCTGCGATGTAGCCGACGTCGACATCCGCGGCCGCCATTGTCGTCGTGCCTCAATTAGGCAGGGCGGCAGTCGACATCACTCGCAGACAAGTTCAGGATGTAAAAGTCAGAAAAGCGTGGTTGAGGTGATGCAGAAGTGAAGATTCATCAACAGAGGCGGATGGGGGAGATGCAAGGTTTCCGTGCTGAGGAAACTCGGAGCTTCGCGCCTGCGCCAACTCCAAATCAACAAAACTGCTGCCCAGCCAGCTGCCAAAAAGGAAGGCGCACGGACCATATGTGCTGGGTGGTGCCTGGCTTAGCTAATCGCTTTTGAGACCTACTGCTGCATGGTGCGCATGCCTGTGTCTTAACACGCGTAGTTCTGCTACCCTGGAGGGGTCTAAGTTTCTGCTAGATTTTGTAATGGTTAATCTTAACGTCACCAATAGAGTCAAGTCAGCGGCATATATGTGCATCTTTGTCATCTTTTTGGCATGGCTGAAATTCTCTTCTCTTTTGAGTTAATGCTGCGGTTGTTGATTATTACTGGGTGTTGCAAGTGACTGTTTCTGCCTCATAGTCAGGGGTAGGTTATGCTTGGAGGCCAATTTGAGAATGTGTACAATGAGCACTTAACCACAACTTGCTTTCTAAGTTGTGACATTTCCAACTATGTTAGACATTATTAATTACTAGATATGTAAACGAAATGATTTCTTGAGAAAAAGTTATACTGAAGATCGATCTCATATTCCTCATCACTTCGTACGCTCATGTTCCTTCAATCCATCACTAACATCGGAAAGATTAGTTCACATTATGATGTAAAGACAAACATTGATATAGGCATTTAAAACATCAATTATTGTTCTCATTATTCATTCAAATTCATCACCAATGATTCTTTTACACCTGAGTACAGATACCCAACATTCCATACCCTTCGCCAATATCAAGCATTGCCACGTAACAGCCTGGTTTTTCCACAAACCAACCCCTCAAAGTGTGTTGGCTCTCCAACGCTGTTGCAGAGGTCTCTCTCCAAATACTCTACTCGCAGCACTGGCGTAGCCTTTTGCGATGGTTCGCGATAATGCCACTTGCGGCTTGGTGGTTGGTACGATCTCCTCAAGATGGCCAAAAGATTCTGTGTTTCTTCGCATCATAGTCTGAGCGCCATCATATGTAAAGAACTCATAGCCGATTTTTGGACGGTTGGTAGAGCTCCTAGCTAGGTTAGACAATGGTGTTGTGGATGTTGTGTCGGCATGAGAATTTAGAGACAATCTTTTCCAGAAGGAACCACGAGCTACACGCTTAATCCCAGGTTCCGGAGTCATAAATCCTTCAGGAGTCGAAGGCGTGTTTATGATGGATGCTGCAGCACTGGCAACCTCTTGTCTCGCCTCTTCTCGCTTTTGGTTGGACGTTTCCCTCAGATTCAACCACAGGCTGTGACCTATCTTGTCCCATATCAAAACGGCTTTGAAAAGCCGTCTACATGCCCGCGTTCCTTCTTTCTCGCTTAGTTCGCCGTAGGTAACGAGCTCTTCCATTGTCGGAACAAGGTCCTCGAGGACCGTGATGAAATCCGATTCTTCTCTCCAGCCAGCAATCTCTAAAAAAGCATGAAGAAAGTTTGTGGCCCTTTCTTTGGATGTCTCCTCTAGGAGGTGTGCCGTTCGTGCTTGTTCTTCTGTCTCCAATCCATCTTCCGCAGCCTTTTGGAACCGGTATTTTCGCTTAATGTGAAGGAGCTCAAGAAAGCCACCATTGCTGAGCACTGGCAGGAGTTGAAGTGTAATCATGATGAGTCTTGGAAGTAATCCGAATGATTTGAGTCGAAGTTCGCAGTTTTTCTCTTTTGTCGGTAGGTAGGTATCTGATGAAACAGTCTTACCAGAGGCGTGTTCGAAGAGTATGGTGATGATCGTAATTAAAAAAACAACGACGAGGAAGTAGATTGAAGAGCCTGAAGACTTTTATGACCAGCGCTGAGCCACGTGAAATCGGGGATGTCGACGTGAGCCAGTTTAGGGTTATATACAAGCCATAATGAGAACCAAAATAAAAATAAAGCCAGCATATACAGGGTCATGAGGGCGCAAGACGATATATAGTAACGAAAAAAAGGAGCGAAGCCTGAACTAAAAAAAAAGCCTTCAACACAACACCGTTTGTGGGTTTCTTATAGTGTTGTTTGCTCCAACAGCGTTGCAGCGGGTTCAAGCTAAATAACTAGTAGCTGCTATGCCTCGCGTTAATAAAGCCGGGTTGTGCAGTGTTCAGGGGGGGTAAATGCACAATCGACATTGTAACGGCGACTGGAACAAAGGCACACATGTTCCGTTGCAATGTCTCCTACTCACTTGACTGAACAATATCTTTGCGTTCACCAATATTTCGCAGGCGCCTCTTTGTCCTGGTACTATCCGCACAAGCGAGATGGAGTTTGGTGCTGATGTCCTTTTTTCTGGAAGCTTGTCGGCCACACCCGCTCCAGAAATTTAAGGTTTGCTATCCTCCCCCAACGCACGCTTGTTGCTTAACTTGTTGAACAACTTGCAACAGAGAAGAGTCTGAGAGTTTGCGCGGCGTCAAACGGAGAATGGCGATGGAGATGCTGCCGTTATCTTCAGCAAGGCTCAACGCCATCTTCGAAGTGGCGAGGCTGTGTGGTTCAATTTCTTTGGTTCCTGTCGTGTAGTCTTTGGTATGTCCCCATTTATTCTTTTATTTTCTATGAAGCATGGCAGAGATAAAAACTCTACTAGAGTGGAAAAACTTCATCCATCAACCCAGGAGCATCGTGCTGAGAAATGAACTCTGTCTAGTGGCCTTATGAACAATCTCCCCTCGACTCCATGTAAAGCGCTTGATAGAGCCTTATCTACAAGGCAAACCTAAAACTTGGGTGCCAATCACCTAGATTGTTCCTAAGCTCATCAGGCAAGTTCAATCGTTCATCACGATCTCCCGCATCTCTTTTCTTGTTTTCTCGCCACATGAGAGCAAACATAAGTAACGCAGAAAAGGCACCGAACCACATCATACCTAGCGCGACGCTGTAGCCTGTCACATACAGAGGACTCTCATCTTGGATGAAGATGTTGCTACCGATGATGCCAGCTAGGTTACCGATAGTCACTTGCATCGACGAACCAAACGAGCGCTTCCAGTGACCGCTGAGATTGTTCTGAAGCCACACAAGTGCCATGGGGGTGACCATGTACGCGCCACCGAACACCAAAAAGACGGCGCCAAACTTGAAGTCGCGGGATTTTCCCTCTTGGGCTAGAAGCATCGCATAACCAACCGTCACCATGAACGCGCCGTAGAGGATGAAGCCAAACCTATGTTTTAGCCTGTCAGAAGCCCACGCACCAAGAACCATCATGCATCCTGCAAACACGTAGACGGGGATGCTACGAATCTGTGCTTCCTCTCTCGTCCACTCAAACTCAAGAAGAATGGTTGGCAGAAAAAAAGTACCCGATAGAGCTGGCACACTGACTCCCATGTATAAGAACGCTCCGAGCCATATCTTGTAGTCCGACATGATGAGTTTAAAGGAAAATTTGTTCAACTTGTCCATATGACACAAATCGCCAACATCTGCAGTAAGGCGGCGATGCAGAAGATCCTTTTCTTTAGCGCCGAGATATCGTGTCTGTTCCGGCCAGTCGATGATTAGAAACGAGGCTAATATGGCTAGCCCTGAAGTTATGGTGCCTTCGATGATGAATATCCAACGCCATGCAGCCATCCCATGGATCCCGTCAAGTCGGGCGATGAGATACGCTAAAAGGCCCCCAAAGGCGCCAGCCACAACGGTGCTGCAGAAGAACAGCGACACACGCTTCTGATATTCGTGTCTTTTGTAGTACATCGAGGTTACATATATGATTCCGGGGAGCACGCCGGCTTCGAAGACGCCAAGGAGGAATCGCAGGACAACAAGGGCCTGGTAGCTATGGACAAAACCCATGCACATGTTGATGATTCCCCAAAGAAACATCAGTGCCGATATATAGATTGACGGGCGAAGTCGCTTGATAACCATGTTGGAAGGAACCTCTAGAAGGATATACGAGATATAAAAGCTCTGAATGATGTTAAAATGGGACTCCATGTCATCTAGCAACGTTCT
The DNA here is from genome assembly GCA_005765155.1 of Zelopaecilomyces penicillatus. Taxonomy (NCBI): domain Eukaryota; kingdom Fungi; phylum Ascomycota; class Sordariomycetes; order Hypocreales; family Pseudodiploosporaceae; genus Zelopaecilomyces; species Zelopaecilomyces penicillatus. The sequence goes on from VCCP01000002.1 coordinate 6,005,971, forward strand.
ATGAGCTTACAAACAGAGCAACATTGAAGCGGTTATCGACTAGGTTGAGATCGGGCACCATCCCTTGGATCCGCGCATTGCTGATATTGATGCGATCCAGGAAAGACATCATGTAAATAATGAAAAAGGTTGGGAGTATGATGAGATCCAGCTTCATGACAAGCTTTCGCTCAGCCTTGGCATCAATGGGCGTGTCGGAGTCATCTGAGCGAGCGACAGACTGGAGGTTTGTCCCTTCAAAGGTAGACATTGTAACAATGATGGCTGCAGTAAAGATGCAATAGCAAGACGAGTATGAGCCATAGCATGTGGACAAACCGGACAGGATGTTAACGCAAGTAAGAAGAAAAAGACATCCGATGAAGTGGATGTGACAGTTGAATGATGAAGAGGGAATGCAGATCAGCGGCACATAATACCATAATCGTCGAATGCCGAGATCAAGAGCTTGGCTAATGCGGGATGCAAGATGGTTGGCTAGTAATGAGAGGGGTAGAAGCTGGCCCAGAGTAGGATGTAACGGTGTAGATGATTGGTAGGTAAGCTTGAGAACGATCGCCCTGCTCTGCAAGCTGAAATAGGCAATGTTTGGTCTTTTATTCCTTGTTGTTCTGTAAGGTTTGTTTGTTTGAGATATCCTTCGCGGTGACGTCTCCAGCCCATAGCAGTCGTTTTCACAGAAGACCAATGGTAGGTGCAGAGTCAGTTACTACTCGCATCCAATTTATAGAAACCATTCAATATTAATCCATTATAGTAATGATAGTAAGTCACACACATGTTCCGCTTCATCTGTAATCTGAATCTTGAACCAGCCACTCTCGTGCCTCCTGTAAACGTGTACTGGTGAGTATCAACCTCTGTGGTCTGATGTTGTAGACGGAGAGCTCATTCGTGCCATTGCATGTCCGCGTGGCATCCGGAATGGGACAGACAGTCAGGCTGGCAAGTTGAGAGCCATCATTGAACAAAAAAGCAGGATTCAAGTAGTCGCTCGACGAACATTGGTTGTATGGGAGCTCTGGTGTACTCGTAAATCTGTAAAAATGCACAGGTCGAAAAAAAAAAAAGTGCTCGGGCTTGTCTAACTTCCCTGCCCCTTCCAATTATATTTATACACTGTTTCATCTTGAGTGAGACTGTGTTATGACAGCGTTGCCATTGTTATTAGGCAGGGCTGTTGCCATAAATCTGCCAGTGGAGCGTAGCTTTGCCGCCGTTCTCGACATTGCAATTGACGTCGCCTTGGACGGCGAGACCTGACCCTCTTGAGTGACTCAGCAGCGCCGTGCTGAGAATAGCCTGGATGTCCATGTCTCCCATGGCGTACGAGCCCTTGGATTGATCGATAGCCTTGACACTAAGGAAGCAGTCTTTAGACTTGAGGATGGCAACGGATTTGCTGCTAGAGACGTCGCTGATGTTGAAGTTGCCACTCTCGTCTGCCCAGAAACTGTAGAGGGCCGCGCATTCGCTCCAATCGGCCACTGGCAAGCTCTGGCATTCGGTAAACGTCGAGGTTTCGCACAATGTCTGATGAGAGCCGGCAGGATTCCAGACGTAGCCGTTGCCGCTCAGAGCTGGCGCCGCTGAAGTGACAGCAGCGGCGATGATGATGCTTGCTAGAGAGAGGAGGCGATGCATCTTGAGCAGGGGATGGGTTATCAATGCGTAAGCGTCTTTTGGCGAGAGAGATGGTGACGTTGAAGGGACACAAATGATGCCTTTTGAAGGTCTTGAGGGCGGTGAGGTGTTTCGAATGGCGACTCTGGGTTGGAAGACGCTGAAATTGGAGATATGCAGGATGCCGGCTGAAGTCTTGGTCAAGGTGGTTTGTGTCTGACGATTGCAGGAGAAAAGAAATGGTGTGCAGATGGAAGTGCTTGGATTGATGATAGGAGAGAATCCAGTTCAGTCAAGGTCGAGAGGTAGGGCAGATACCTAGTAGGTAGTGAAATAGATAATCGTGAGTAATGAGACGGCGGAATCGCACAGCGGGTCAAGAGTCTCTGGACAATGGCAGCTCGGGATTGAGGTTGCCTCTGGTGACAGTTGACAGAGTAGCACCCAGAGAGCAAGTACCGGTACGTCGTGCATGTACAACCCTGTTCTAGACTCGGCAGATGAGCGCAAGATCTCCAGTGAACGATCGCGCCACAGCCAGTAAGCGTTGGCCTTGGGGGTGTGATGGGAACTGAACCCTGACGCGACCCCTGTATCTATACTTTGCAATACCTGTACCAGGACACGGCCTGGAAGATCTCACGATGGACTCTGTGAAACAGCAATTCTGCAGCGTTCACCCGAAGGCTATTTCTAAGTCCTGATTCGAGGCGCTCTGACCTGTATGAACCGGTTTTTGGTTGGTGTCTCCCATGTCTCAGCTACATCAAACAACATCAGAGTTAACGTGATGCCTGTGTCAACGACCATTTGGTCATTATTATTGGTGAATTTGCAGTCTCAACCCGCCCTCGATACAATGATACGTGCCAATCGGCTCTCGTGGTGGGTCGTCTGCGCTTAGACGTTGATTAGTTACAAGATGATGGACAACAGTCGACAGCCCAGATCTCGCTGGTGATGACCATGGAGAGATCGACGTTTGGCACCGAGCTTCTCTCACGGGACGAATGAGAGAGGTACGAGAGAGGCCAGAAGAAGAAAGAGTGTGCCCTTTCAGCAATCGTTCTTGAACCTGATGTGTTTTGAGGGCTGACGCTCCCAGGATAGCATCCACAGTTGCGAGTTTGGTTATGCATCACCCTGATCAAACAACGAAGTAGGCATGGCACCGTGTATACTACAGTGTCCACTAACAATTCACTGTGGTGGCCAAGTTTGTCGAGCCATCACTCCTACGCCAACACTGACTCGCCAAGTAGGCAGCAGATCGTCCGGTTGCATCATTTTGACTGACTTGGAGCTGAGCTGATGGTGCAGTACAGTACCCATAGGAGCGGAATATGCGATTCCGTCTAATATTCGCTCCACCCCAGCTCACCGGGCTAATGGACGGGCGCTGGTAATTGTCAATCGAATGTGTGCATCCAACGGCCCCTCCAACACCGAGAAATCTCCCAAGACATTATGACGATTGGCCGTGGCGTCGTCGACTGGCACCCACCGACGCACACCTCGTCGTGCCGAAACCGAGAAGAGCCACTTATTGATGTCTTGGCTAACCAACCCGCTGTCGAGGTTGAGGAGTAGGCGAACTGGATTGCCGACGATCGTGTCCCATATTTCTCCCCCGCATTATTTTCCCTCAGAAAGACTTGGTGAAAACAGGCTAGAGCCAGAATGGGGAGGTATGACGAAATGTTGGCTCCGTCAGCGGATTCTGCAATTGCAAGGCGTTATCTGGACACGAACCATTGTCTTGGTAGCCTTGGGGGACAATGAGTTAACAAGTTCTATTGCTAGATTGATATTAAAGATATTAATGGAGGCTGTTGCGATAAGGTTCGGTCATTTAATTACGCTGAAGCGTTTGAACAAGTGTGCTTCAATTCATTTGTTCGACTTCATCTGTAGGGGTGACCATCACCCGCTATTGATTTTCGACAAACCCTGTCATGCCATCCAACTCGCTTCCTTTTTCCAGGCAGAAGCATTTCCGTTCGCATGGAGCTCATATCCGGTGCTCCCTCCCCGCACACCCAAGTGGATACGGCATTGTCTGATGGACCCGATGAGGATGATGATGTCGTTCTTGGCATTCCTGGCATCCTACCCGTCCTACATTAATGAAGACCAATTCCAGTGCGCCGACCGCTCCTGAGAGTGATTATTTACACAAGACACCAATTCATCAACTTCACTTCCACTTACTCCACACAATTACACACGAGGGGTTAATTATTACTCACCGGGCAACGCAAATGCTATAACAGAGCCGAATTGGCACATTAAACGGAGTGAATTAAAGCTTGCCCTACCGCCATAGTCCAAGATGATGAATAATCCCGATGTTGACAACGGCAGGCTAAGGAAGATGGTTGGCCGACTCCTGCATCATCATCATTACCACAACCACCACAACCACCATCATCACCATTATCACAGCCATCATCCACACACACCGTCAGAATGCAACTCGAATATCTGCAGCGGCTCCAACTCCCCTGCCCGTTCCTCTCATCTGGCAGGCTCAGGCACTTGTACGCCCAGATCCAAATCTCGTAACAAGCAGGTGGCGCTCTCATTAGAGCTATGGAACGCAGCCTATAACAACCTGAGGGACAACCCCAGCTCTGCTGGACTTACGACTACCTACGAATCCATCATATCCCAGGAACTGCCCGACGATTTAAAAATGGGCGGCCTTAATTCGTCATTTCGCGGCCGGTCCGACGAAGAGCGATTGAAGCTGTTTACTGCCATTGCCGAGGCGGGACTGCATAAGACAAGGGCGTTAAAATCACCAGAAGTGGATGATTCAGTTCGCGTGATTTTAGATTCATCAAAGGATACTATTGAGTCTGTATTGGCTGTTTACCCATCATCTGCCGTTGCTTGGGCAGGCATTTGTACTCTCACTCCAGTAAGCAATGGCCGTGATGTTGGAAACAAGAGAAAACAAGCTTATCAAATACAAACAGTTACTTTTGGATCCCATAATACAGTTGAACGACATGAGAAGCGGCGCTATGCACGCCATGGGACGAATCACTTGGTACATGAGCCTACCACTACTCCTCCAACCAACCAGCTGGACAGACGCCAACGATTTTCGACTTCACCAAGACAAAACCCGCGATGCTCTGCAACACCTTTACCGCAAGGTCCTCGAGTTCGAAATGAACTGTGTCTGCGCCACTGCCAGTGTCTGGAACAAGGCAGCCAAGAACGTGGTTGTATGGAACCGACTGGGCAGTTTGGTCAGCGGCATTAGAGACGCTGATGCTGAGATTGGTGTTCTTATTGAGAAGTACGCTACCGAGCCTGTGAAATATGGTCTTTTGCAGCTAGATCGGGATTTGGATCTGCCTACGTCAGTAGTTAGTATGGAGAGCGAAGACTGTGTGATGGTACCGGCGGTAGATGGGACTGGAGCAGTTTCTAGTGAGGCTTCTGTCATGCCGGGACCGACGAACAGCGTGGGGCCGGTATAAAGCTCTGATGTAGCTTGGGTCCGTGTATTTTTGATGATGAAAAGGATGTGGGAAGTGATGATGAAAGCTGTTGAAGTTTGAAACAGGCACACATATTTCACAGTATTTCTTTTTGAAGTGTATATAAGACAAGTTCGCAGGCGACCAGATATAGGACAATTGCGCAAACAGAGGAGATCATCTGCTCCCGTGCTGTTTCAGTCAACCATTACCTGCCTCATTCATTCTAAACAATCCCATAACGTTACAATCACTCCCAATTCTCGAGAATCACCTCTGCAATCACACCATGATCCTCCTCCTGCTTCAACCCACTCACCACCACCACCGCCACCACTCCCTCAACTCCCTCTACCCGAATCGGCACTGCACCCCCATGAATCGCATACTTACCCGCCTCCTCCGGCCCCAGCATAAACTTGGCCGCAAACGCCGCCTCGTCCCCGCGGTACTTGCGCCCCAGGAACCACGAGCTCACGCCGAATCGCAGCACCGCTTTCCGTTTGCGCTGTACCCAGAGGTCGTTGTCTGGCGTGGTGCCGCTGCCTGTGGCCGCCTGGAATAGTGTCTGTGTGCCTCCCGCGATGGAGATGGAGATGAGTGCGGGTCGGCCGGCGGCGGCGAAGGGGAGGAGCCGGGCGTAGATGAGGTGGCCGAGCTCTTGGGCGTCAGAGGTGGTGAAGGAGGATAAGGTGAAGCCCTGGCCGCCGACGTCGGCCTTTGTGAGTTCGTCAAGCTGTATCTTGGTGGTTAGTTTTCATATGCTTTTTATCGTCGCATATTCTATATAAATTGTTTGCATGCAGTGTAACCAATCCAATTCTCTCCATATCTCTTCTCGGGCCCGTTTGACATCTTACCGGGTCCGAGCCAGGCTCCAGACTCTTCCACATGCCCCCCTCATCCCCGAGAAGCGAAAGAAGTGAGCGGCACCGCATTGGGGAACAACAAGAGGAAAGAGTGTTGGATTATTTATTGATGACAAAACTTACTTCTTCAGGAGGCCCCTGGATAGCTGCTGGCGAACCAGGATTATGCGCCGCAGCCAGAGCCTTTTCAAGCCCATGGCCAGCTGGGAAGTTGCGTCTCCAGACCTTTTGCGCCATTTTTATGTTGGTAAATGTGGTATATGATTTGATGAAGTCTTAGCAAACTGTGATGATGAAAAGTGAAAACCGTGTGAAAAAAAGGGAAGAGCACAGAGGGTTCAATAAGAAATTACTATTTATGCTGTTTACTGATAGGGAACTTGCCGTGGAGCAAGTCGATACGATATCAAGGATGGATATGTTTTCGAGGTATTTGGACAAATATTTTCCTACTTTAGCGTCCAGCGCGGATAAAGTTGCCCATTTCTCCTCTTAACTATGGCGAGCGAGAAGCGGAAGTGGGGGAATCAGCAGGGAAAAAGTGGAGTGGCTTCGGTTGCAATTGGCTACTTGAAAAGGCTCATACGGAAGTCGGAGGGTTGAGTCTTCATACTGTACATGAAAAGTCGTTGATGGCGAAACTTGTATGTGAGGATTTGGTGAGGGGCAATTTTTTAGACCTGCATCAAATAGGCGCTGTGTCATAAACGAAGCACAGGAGGGGTAACTAGTATATATAGTGGTGTAAGAAGAACCTATTCATTATAGACAATGAGTGAATTGGCACCGATCAAGTGTTAATCCCCTACTACTCTTTCGCACTCTCAACATCAGTCATCAAGCCGCCGTCTTTTCGTCAGCAATGTGCACCTCATGTTGAGCTATCGCTGTCTCCTTTTCCACCTGTTGGAGATCAATGTGTGCTACAGCATCCTCACCGTCAAAGATGCGCGCAATCTCCTCCAATGTAGGACCTTTAGTCTCGACATAGAAGAAGTAGACAAAGACGAGCTCGCAGGCGTCCCACAGGGTGTAAAAGAGCATGAAGTGCCAGTGCTTAGGAAGGTTATTCCAAGCAAGTTTGTTGGTTTGGCTGCAGGGTGGTGAAAAGTCATATGTTAGCCGATATTTCAAGATAATGAAGACTAAACATGGAGGAATTTTATAACTCACTTTCCGATGGCCAGAATAGCCTGCACAGTGACATTCATAATCATCATGCCCTTGGCTCGCAGATGGAAAGGCAGAATCTCGAGACAGTATGAGATGATGAGACCTGAGAATCCGATGTCGTAAAATATGCCAAACAACCAGACGAAAGCGATTTGAGCATAACCAGCCGTCGTGTTTGTGTAGGCCGTGCTGCCATCCGGTAGCGTATACTCACTGTTTTCGTACAGCGCACCAACGAGAGTCCATAGCACAAAGGAGGCAACCATGCCGGATATCGCAACCAAGAAGAGAGGTCGGCGACCGACTTTGTCAACGTGGAGGCATGCCGCAATGGAAATGGAGAGATCCATCAAGGTTTTGCCAGCAGAAAGCTAGAGATTAAATAGTCAGCGCCGCTGAAAAGCTACCAGAACAACCGATTTGGTGGATTAAATAAAATTTGTGAATTGAAGCAACACTTACTGCCAATTTCTTGTTCTGCTCCTTGATGCCTGCGCCTTCATAGATGATATCGATGTAATTGGAGAAGAGTGCATTTCCCGAGTACTGTGAGATTACACCAAGAGAAATGACAATTGCCAATCTCCATCGATTGCCCTTAGTCTTGAAAAAGTCGATATAGTTCGATGAGGTCTTTGCGTCACGGTCGGCCTGGATGGTTTCCTTGATTTCTCGATATTGGAATTGGACAGTGGCATTGTTCACGTTGCCACCACCATGGTGTTTAGTAAGAATGGCAAGAGCTTCCTCCGACTTATCCTTGTTGACGAGGAAACGGGGGGACTCAGGAATCCACCATATTCCCATGAGCTGAATGAGTGATGGGATAGCCTGAAGAAATGTGATGGAGCGCCATGACCAGTCATTCTTGATGGAGGCCGTGCCCCATCCAACAATTGATACAACTTGAGTAGAGTTTAGCAGTTTTTCTTTTGCGCAGTGTGATTTAGGGATGGCTTTAGCAACTCACTCAATGATCCTAGATTCCAGAGGCAGTTGTAAACAGCAGTGAGAGGGCCACGGTGCTGAGGGTGTGCAATTTCCATGAGAAGCATTGGTGAACACATTTGCGATAGGGAATTACCAAAGCCGAGAACAAATCGGCCAGCAATGTACACTGAGGCCCAAGCTGTTAGCAAATTGATCACAACACACATTCAATCCGGCGTCTTGGGGGCAATAAATGGCACCTACTTCCGTATCCATTGCAAAACGCTGAGATCCAAGAACCAGCAATCATGATGACACAGCCAGCAATGATGCCGGGCTTACGGCCGAGATTATCTGCAACATAGGGGGCAATGAGGAAAGAAACAATGGAACCGATGTTGTACATGTTGATGAGAATGCCCAGTTTGTTTTCGTCGTGATACTCGGGGAAGTACTCCTTCCATTTGTCCATCTGCTGAGACGTGTTGACCATCATTCCATCGTAGCCCGTGGTAGCTGAAGCAATAAGGAGGAACAAGCTCAAGGTGTAGAGCTTTCGCAAATGAGGTTCCTTGTACCACGTAACCTTTTCGAATTGAGGCGCCGCGGCAACAGCGATATCAACATTGCCTCCATCGCCGTGCTGAAGGCGGCGCTTAGGAGCACCGGCAGCGGAAGCGAACCCAACCATGGCTAATAGGAGAGGATTTTGTGCCGGAGTGATGATTAAAGGAGGATCGGACTAGCCACCGAGAACTACTTTTCTCACAAATGAGAATCGAAGTGAGACATTCACAGCCAATGTGAGTCAAGGTGGAGAGAAGACGAAAGGGCAGAGAAAGAAAGGGATGTTGTGGTGTTTAAATGACACTCATGATGCCCACCCTGCATCTACCCCGGGTGGTCAGAATTCAGGCAGTCGGAGACAAGGTCGCATTGATAAACAACCAACTCAAACATATACGGGAACCCTTTAAAGTAGGCAATGCACACTTCCATCCAAACTCACGATGGTTAATGTCGGGGAATGCGGCTTAGAGAAGGTCCGAATCCACCGCTTCACCCAACTAAGTGTAGCCATGGATGTATGTATGTATAGCCAAATTGGCCAACTATATGCAAGCTATAGGAGCTGGAAGCAGTGTGTGGGTGTGTGTCCGTCTGCCTCTGTCGTGTACCTTGTATGGACTGGCCCAAAAATGGAAACAACCAACGACGACTAGCTGGGTGATTTCAAACCATCCTGGTAGAAAGCCATATGGAGAAAGTAATGAAAATAAAAGCCAGACTGGTAGCCCTTTCTCCAGACGTTGTTTCGAGGGTGCTGGCCAATCAGAGAAAAAGCATTGCCCTGGAAACTGGAAGCGATGGGGGTGACAGGGGATGGATGGGTCTTCGTTGTGGCGTTTTGTCCTCACCACAATGTAGAGAGAGAGTAATTGGCGACATTCCGCGAAGCATGACCGAGCTTTACCAAAGAAGAGACAACGTGGAGATGGACCGTGCTCTGGCAGCTCCTGTTACATCGTAGGAGAAGACTGATGGCGGCCAACCCTGGTTGTTCAAGACGGGTTTACGTGGCTGGGGGTGAACGATCAGGAGACGCAGCATCTGACTCGGGCTGTTGCGGATTGTACAACTATAGGCGGCAGTCTGGGTTTCTGACTTATATGTACCTTAGTTAATAGCCAAGAACTGCTACCAGTCCAGCGTATGAAACTGCTCTTGTCAGAACTCGGGGTTTATCTTCGACTGCATCTCTGGGAGGAAAATATGATCAGCTATGCATTTTGCAATGGGTTCATAGCCGCCTTGATCATGTCTGTGCTTGTACCTTTCTATACCCATGAAGGTGCAGAATGTTCAGTTTGTGTGTCCATAACAGGTCGATAGAGTATGGGGGCTATCCAACCTTGGGCCTAATTCATTTTATCCGCTACCCATGTTAATATCATGGCGAAACCACATCGGGTGGCGCGCCACTGGCATCTGGGCTTGGCACACCCACTGCAACAGACTAGGCCCGGCGTGGACCTCCGAGGGAAGCATAATGGAAAGTGCGAAAGATGGCGCTGGACTGGTGTTAAGCTGGCATTGGCTAGCGTTGACGGTTAGACGGTGGTGATGCGGATAATCCGATCAAGCTTCGAAGGTTTGTTGTGCAAGAGTAAGTTTTTCTCTGGTCCTTTTGATCGAGAAGAGGAAGACATCATGAGTGGCTTGCAGCCTTACAGCAGGCACAGGCACCTGAGCAGTTTCCATAGCGCACCAAGGATCAAGGATGGATGCCATCCCCGCTGTAATAGACGCTGAAGGGCAGCACTGCTCCCACTGACACTCTGTTCGGTTACTGACCATTAACAAACGGCAGCTCCAGTTACAGTGGTTGGTTACTGCCGTGCCAAGGGCTTCTTGCTCCATATCATTTCCATCCATGCATGTAACCCGTTCTATGCCTTATTTATTCCAATTTTAGGTACGAAGCAGCTGTGCTAGCTTAATTCTTTATTTCGACATTACAAGGACCGCAAACAGAGAATTGTGACCAAGACGCTTTGCTACCCTGGTCCAACCAACCCAACAGCGTTGTTCAACATTTATTTTGCCTAGGCAGTCGTTCATATTACCACATGCGAATCCCCCCCCGTCTTTTTGGGCCTGCATAAAGCCGCGATGCAACCTGTGGCGTTCCGGCAGATGCCAACCGCCCCCCATCTTGATTGGCTTTGCCAGAACCGCACCGACCGCGAATCCGGTATCTCGGCCCGCTGAGCCTTCACCATAAGCGCAGACCGATACCCCACACAGGAACGTTTGCTGCTGTTCTGCCACAATCATGGGGGAATCCAGGATTAAAGGCCCGGTAAGGTAAGCCTCGTTCTCTGCGAGATCCTTCATTTTAACCTATTTGAGACTTCCCCAGGTTCAAAGATTCATGATCAGACGCGTCATGCTTGGCACGAGACCTCGGTTCACAATGAGCTGAGTATGCAGACGCGGAGGGAGGCGTGGAGCTTATGCATGCATCTTCAACTCGTCAACTTCCTCAACAAACGAAAAGGACCAAGTCTGATAAACAGTAAGCTAATATTCGAATTGAAGCACTATCTTGAGAGAATCTGGACTAAAAGTATAAATCAATTATGGAAGGTGTCAACCTTCCGCGGAGCGTGGCTTCCAGGTTTGCTTTCCTTAGGTATGGGACATTCAAGGCCGCAAAGCCACCACAATCACTAGCCACAGTGAAAATACTGACTGGTAATTGATAAATTTTACCAAGAGCATTGTTTATCCCTAGGAGCGCTGCTCTGAGCATGTATCAACAGTTTCCAGCAATAGCCAGCAATATCCAGCAATATCTAGTTCAGTGTGGCAGTAAAGCCTCGTCCTGTATTAGACTCCCCCATTTGTAGGCAAGGCCCAGTGAGTAATCTTGCTGTATGACTTGTGCTTGATCTTGACATCTCGCTTAGCCACTGAGCTGCGCTTTGTGACAGCATTTCCCTCCATATCAATGTCAAGACAGCCATCGATATTGCGTGCAGAGCAAAGCGGCGTCAACTTCTTTGAGCCCATGTCGCAAAACATGCCATCCGTGCCAACAAAATCAGGACCCCAGGAAGTATCAGACGAGCAAAGCTCTTCAGCCTTATGCTGGGTGAGGTTGGAAACGATAAGCCTGTCCTCCATCCACTTATGGCGAGGTTTCAGACCACGCTTGCCAGGCCGGGCTATTTGGATGAAGATTGTTAGTCAGTCAACCCTCCCTGATCACGTACGCGATTGCTGGAACAAGTTCAAGACATACCATTAATAGGTCCGTTGTCAGGTCCCCATTCAGTATAGGCACATTGCTTGGATGTCTTGACAGTATCCGCTACCGTTTCGCCATAAGCCAAGATCTTGAACTTCATGGAGGCGCTGGGTTTGCCTCCTGTGCGATCTTCATCAAGCCAGGTGCATCGCGGGATGTAAAGTGTCTCCCTATCGGGCATGTACCCAGCAGTCTCGGTCGCAGGATACCAGTGCTGTCCACATTTCGAACCAACATCGCCAGTCCAAGACCCGCCTATAGTTTCATCTTTCGTTCGAACGGTGATCCAGGCGATGCAAAGTGCATCTTTCTCAGCCGACACTCCAATATACCCAGCACGTGCGCCATGGTAATCCTGAACGACGGCAAACTCTTTAAAGTCGCCAGGTTTGTCAATCTTGCCGCCGCCAGACTTTCCCAGGTAGCGGTTGTCGGCATCCCAGGCATACACGGCGCCGACTTTCCCTCCCTACAAGTAACCAAGAATGTCAGAACTCATCTGCCTCTGCCATGGGAGATATGGGGAGCCGTACGATTCCTTGGTCTCCATTTTTGGCCAGGCCAAGCTTTATCCTCACGACAGCGCCGCTCTTGGGAGCTTGAGCGGGCATCAGGTCATGGAACAAACCGATGATGCCCAGAACATCCGCGACAAGACCAAGACCACCGATTATTCCCTGCATCTTAATCGATAGCAAACGATTTGTTGTTCTGATATTGCTGGAGTGATGGATAATGCAGTGAAGTACGCGAAGTTGGGGATTTGAAGAATAGGTCAAGACTGCCTTGCTGTAGAATACTCCATCAAACCGGAATTCAACAACTTCACTGCGTTGTTTTTGTCTCGGAAACGCTGCTGACCGCGCTGTTCTTGGTATAAACCAATCACCAACATGCTTGCATTGTTGTTGGTTGTAAATTGGATTCCCGTCGGTTATGTACCCTACGACTGTTGGTTCTTCAGAGACACCATTCAGCCTAGCCTGTCAATAGGGTGCAAAAAAAACACGGCCGTGACGACCCCACGATATTTCAACTAATATCTATAGGTAGTCACTAATCTCTAGAAATCTCCAGATATATCTAGCAATCACTAGCATTCTTTAGCAATCGATAGCAATCTCTAGAAATATATAAATTTTTTAAATTAAATAAGCAACTACTTGGGTACTTGATCCATTTAAAACCTGCCCAGACACTGTCATTTCGGCGTTGTTTTTTGTGCACCCTGTCGCCTATGCCGTGTGGTCTTAGACATACCCTACGGCGCGACTTTTCAAAACGTAGACTCTCAGTATATGGGGACGGCTGAGTTGGGCGCGTATGCCATGTATGTAGCGAATGAGGATGCTAGGGCCTGGGGATTAATGCAGTGACATGCTGTCTTAGACTGGAGCCGTCTTGAATATGCTGTTGGCCCAAGGTGATTACGGCCTTTCAATACGTGGCATTGTGTTATGTTAGGCGTATTGGTGGGTATTGTAACCCGTGTCTCAAATATGTGATTTCGCCATCGCCTATCATAGAAAACAAATTGTAGGCTGACTAGCAACGGAAGAGGATCTGCCTTGTGTTTAACATAGTCACCATGTTCACCAGGTTGTTGAGCCTCATGCTTCTTCTGAGACGGTCAATCATTATCGCCCCCAGAAAACACATTCAATCGCAAGTCAACTAATGCTAGCGGACAGAGAATACATGTGTGTAGGTAGTTGTACCACAGCGTGCAAATCTACAAATAGACCAATAGTGGCAGTCTTTTTAACAATTAATTTCTAGAGGTTTCTTCATCACATTACATGACATTCATCTTCTCTGTCTTACTCTTATGTGCAGAATTAGACTGATTGTGTTGAGTTAATTAACAACACAATCTAGTCGCCGATTGCAAGGAGGATAGTTTCCGGGCAGAGAATGGCGAAAGGGGACAATCATTTAACGTTTGCAGCGGTTTTTGCATTGGTGGGTGTCTAAATGAGAGTGCAAATATGTAGCACGTGTCGCTGAAAAGAATTTAAACAAGTATTTCTACGATTAAGCAATAGCTGAGGGTGTCATGCTATATACAATAAGTCTCGCCCTTCAAAAGATATCTCTACAATGGCAAACGGGGGAATATGCATTTATGGCTATGGTAGGTACCTGTGCGGCAGGGAACACAATCCTATTTACGACTGCAGGACCTGACATGTGGTCCATTGGTAAGTGATCGACGAGACTTTTTACTGTACTAGGCAGTAAATGGTACAGGAACATGCGACAGCAACGAGGCTGCGGTTGGCTGTCTCACCGCTATGACGTAGACGGCAGGTAGCTGTGGTTGCAACTTGGGACCAACAGCTGTGTCAGGCCACTGCTGTCACTAACATGAAGGCAAACAAACAATGGGCTGGGCAATAGGATAAAAGACGATGGTTTTCCAGTCCATTTTGCTGGCTGGCTGATCCAGTATCTTCTTCGCTTTCTCTTAAAACTACCTAGCTAGCCATGCAACTCAAATCTACAGTTCCAGCGATATTGGCTGTTCTGCCTTCTGTCTTGGCAGCCGGAAACAATGGGTACGCATTCCATCGCATGTCCTGCGGGTGATCAAGGCTAATAACTAACAATGTTTATGCTCCATGTTAGAAATGGCAATCTCACAGTTGCCTTCTTCCCAGACAGTCAAGGTGATTCGTGCCAAGCAAACGACATCAGCAAGGCCATAACCTTCACCACTGGCGACATTCCACTCACGCAGAACTGCTTTAATGTCAGCGACATCTTCTCGCAGCCAAACAGTACAGGCTTCAAGCATGATCGGAATCCGATATTTGATAAAAACGGTGACTTGATGGAGCCCAACGGCGTCGCCTGGCTGCTACGCAACCAAGAGCTGTACGACCCAAATGCCAACTACTCTCGCGTCTGGTACCAGCAGGTCAACCAGACGGGTGCTAAAGAGGGCAAGGAAGCATCCTGGGTGTTTTACACGTATGCTTTCCCCGACTGCGAGCAAGTTGGACTCGGCATTGAGGATCCATACGAGGTCAATCCGTGGTTTGAGACTAGTTGCCAGACGGGACCAGACGGGCAGTGCAGAACGACGCCAAAACCCATTCGCAGCTTTGGTATCAACAGGTCGGACAAGTATAATGTTAATCATGACGGCTGCGAAACGTGGGCAAAGTTGGGGAACGCAGATAAAATGGGCAAGGGTGTTGGAAAGTTAGTGGTAGCAGCAGCTGGAATGGTGACGGCATGGTTGGTGGCATTGTGATGATGGGTATAGCAGAGTAAGAGCTATGATGAATAAACGACTGAATTGCTTGGATTCCACCAAATCACTATTATGGAATGAGGTGTTGATAATAGCGATCTTCAAAGCAATACTTCACAGCTCTCATTTCGACATATGCAATTTACATTTTATGCGGTGAAAAAAAAAGATATAGACGTTGTGGCTGCAGGTTTTGTTGGCAAAAGATCCATCCAAGACCCATACCCGCTATTATAGACACACCATTTACATTTTTCATCGTTTTTCAATTTCCACCATTCACCTATATCGACGCTTTGCTATAGTAGCCTCACTCAAGTCGACTTAGCCAGACAATTAGACCCTGACAAAGAAAGCCCGGATGGAGAACCTCGAAGAGCTTCTATCAGCTTTACCGCGACCACTTCCAAGCCCATTTGACGAATGGCACCTCAGGCTTATGGGCCAGTGGAGCTCCATCATAAGACCACTGTTTCTAAATTCTCCACTATTGCTTTCTGATGCCCGTCTTAAAGAGATTGGGATTGTGCGAGGCGATAACTTGAATATTGATGATCCATCACCAATTGACATGGAGCCTAGGTGTTTTATCCCTAGCCCTCTAATACAACAGGCAGTCGAAATTGGACAAGACCTTCCATCATGTCCTGCCACTTGGCCGCCGTTTGATCCGTCGATGCTCCAGCCAACGCGTCGTTGGTGCATTAGAGTGGTCAATAAATATAGAAGGGCCGTATCTCTCTACGCCAAGAAACTAATAGACTCTTCGATTCTTGAGAATTCGAGATCGGAATGGGTGGAAGATAGGTAGGGCATCAAGACGAGATGAGTTAATCGGGCCGCAGGGGAGTTTTACTGATCATCTATTACAGGTTTTTCCAAGACACGGAACCGGCGAATTCTGTTTTCAAAACTCCCTACAACGAAACTAATAGCCCTGCCCTGATTGTGCACGAATGCATGATATACCGGTCCTTCTACAGACGGGGAAGTGGGTTTCTGGACTCCGATCCAAATCGCCCTCATCGATTTGCCACAGTCCTAGACACCTCTGCACCTACAGAAGATGAAATCCGGAAAGCAGAAATCATGCTTATTCTGTCGATACTCAAACAACAATTAGCTTTTCGTTGCTGGTCAGAACATCACACTTTCCCTGTGAGTAACATCATTTCTCTCATTTCTGACCCTTTTGGATTCTCTAACCATTTCTGTCTCTACCTAAGATTTTGGTGCTAAGCTATCATCATGGAGGCTGTCGTATTCTTCAGATTCATGGCACGGATGGATATATCCATCTTCGAGCATCACGGCTGCTAGACCTTTCCAGCAAAGATAACAAAGTTCCGCCAGATGCGCTGATCCTTGCAAAATGGTTCTTGGCTCGGCCGACTGGCGAAACTCGTTTCTCAACATCTGTTTGCGATATCCCTCATAAGAACACGAAAAGACAGGACCGAGGGAAAAAGTTGGCAAGCATATTTCCTGTTGATGTACCGGCTCCACGTAGCAGCTAGAAGGCTCTATCGAAGGTTTCCACGATATTGAAACCATGAGTCCGTATTAGCTATAACTAAAGTGATTGAAACCAAAATGTTGAGTAGATAGATCAAGCGATGATATGAATACAGCAATATGGATAATGATCAAAGAAACCAAGATGCTCAAATTTATTGTTCATTCAGCTTAATCTCATTTCAGTACCTAGTTCTTAGACATGCATAACAGCTGAACGCCTCTAAACACCCAATGACACGCTCAAAGGCAATAACACCAGCACTTCCAACACTTCCAACAACTGTGATGACTTCGAAAACTGCTAGATAACTGGCAGGTGGCAACACAAAAGTGTGGAGTGACGCAGAGACATACTCAAACGCAAGCCCAAAGCGCCACGCTCTTGCCAAAGTCTCCTTTTCATTTACAGATGCAGAATTTAGAGTTTGATGTGTGGGAACAAGTGGACAATAGACGTTGGGACTGCAACCTTCTTCTATAATGCTTATACCGCTACTCTATGAAGGAAAAAAAAAAAGCTCCATTTCATCATTTCCAGTATTCACACATACATACATCGACGTGTTTTTTTTATTCAAGAAGATTCACACGCACATAAATCCGGCCAGACGATCACAGAACCCCGCAAGGAGAAACACGAGGAACATGGAAAACTTCGATGCCTTAATGAGAGCCTTACCGCGACTAGTTCCCAGCCCGCGTACCGTATGGCATTTCATACTCATCGAACAGTGGGACTCGATCCTGGAACCGCTTTATGACTACCCTCTCAAATCGCTTTCTGTTGACAGCCTCAAGGCACTGGGCATCGTGCGAGGAACCAACATAAATATCGACGAGCAATCACCCATTGACATGGAGCCTCGATATTTTGTCCCCTACCCTCTTCAATTGGCAAAAAAGAAAAAGACGGCGCAACAGCTTCTGGTATCGCTGGAACCTTGGCCGCAATATGATCGGCCGACGGCTGATTCTAGACGACAACAAATTATCGAAGACATATATGTGTACGCAAAGGCTGCGATTGCACATTTCACGAGTTTACTTGACTCTTCCTATCTGGAGGACTCCAGGTTGAATTGGGTGAGCGATAAGTACGGCGCTTAAAGCAACCCATCAGTTATACTGCAAAGATGTTTTACTGATTATTCTATTTTTATTTTTTTAGAACTCTGAAAACGCTGAATACATACAAATCGGACTTTTCAAAAGTTTACAATGTACATCTGTATGATGCGGATGATGCGGATGACTTTGAGGCGCCAATTGTTTCGCACGAATGCCACACATATCAGTCCTTTTACAGGCTAGGGAATGGTTTGATGAAGACGGATCCAAACACTCCTCACCGGATTGCTTTACTAGGGGACACGTCTGAGCCTACTGAAGGCGGAATACGGAAAGCCGAGTTAATACTGATTCTGCTTCTGCTCAAGCAAAACATAGGCTTACGCTGCTGGTTAAAACACCACACCTTTCCCGTAAGTTGAAAAAAAAGGAGGATCTTTCCCATTGACATGGTCCACCGAGTTTTCTGATCATTACTATATACATACAGATTCTGGTAATTAGTTTCCATCATGGCGGTTGTCGTATCCTTCAAGTTCATGCCTCTTTTGGGCTTGTTCATCTTCGTGCATCGCGGCTGCTGGACCTTACTAGCAAAGACAGCAAGGTCCCGCCTGATGCATTAATTCTTGCACAATGGTTTCTGGCTCGGCCTATTGGCGACACTCTTTTTTCAGGCTGTGCTTGATATTGCTTTTAAAGGTTGCTGTCATTGCTGCAATAGCGAGATTGTGCGCGCGTTTCAGATGCCACAACCCAGCCAACATGCGTAGATTCATAATACATCAACCTTTAGAGTAGTCAACATATCCAATATTGTGTTTCTTGATAAAATCAACTCTTTTCAACTGGTGACATGATATAAATCAAAGATCCTCATAGTTCTTCCGGCTGCCACTCTTCTTGCTTCGGCTTTTCCCATTCCTCCAGCCATGCCTTGACAAACTCAATCTCCTTGTGCTGCACATCAATGACCTGTGGCGGTGGCAGCCCAGGAATGCTCACATCCTCTGGCAGACCAAACTCATCCCAGTGGTGAACTCCCCAGTTCACGAGTATAAAGGGCTCAGAAGTGGTCGACTTGCGCTTCGGGAGCCCGTCAGCGTGAGGCGTGGCGGCACGCCAGGGGTCCTGCTCGCCGTCGATAATGGCCACTCTAGGATAGCTAAAGTTGAAGCCACCCCACTTGTTGATGATGTCTACATTAGGCGGAGTGGTAATGTTGAAGACTCGGCTGCAATGTGATGAAGCAAACTCGAGAGTAATGGTTCGGGAAATGAGAGGCAATTGGTCTTTAGGCACGCCAGAGCCAGTGACGAAGTAGCCCCATCTAGAAAGAGAGGAGTTAGCAGATATAATCTTGAGTAAGGGAGTAATTGTTATAAAGAGCAACTTACTCGGTGCAAACCTGGTAGCTCCAGCTACGCAACCATCCTGCGCTGAGGCTTGTATCCTCGAGATCTTGGCTCGGATCCCAGCATTCCAGGACCGTCTTACCTTTACAGCTTGCTCGGATCGTTGATTTGACAACATCCTTGACATAGCCAATATAGTTCAGCATTCGATTTGTTAGCACCTCGCTTTCATTGTGGTAGCCGGCCTGAGCTACCAGCTTCTTTACTGCAGGAACAAGGTGAGCAGTGCTAGGGAAGAGCTGCGCATCAGAAGTGATGGCGCCGCAGTAGAGACCTAGCAGGGCGACATCCTCCTCTGGATCCCAATTGGTGCTCTGCAGACCGTAAAGACCCATGATGATAGTGGTGGCAAACTCAGCATCAACAAGATCGCCGAGGCCAAACATTTCCTTGAGCTGACGAGCTTTCTTCCTGTCATCCCCAAGAAGCACACTGTCGATGATGTGCGTGAGCTTTTGAATGGTAGGCGCACAATCGCCAGGAGCATAATGGCGTGCAGCCTCGAAGTAGGTCCACATGTCTTCTATGGCCGCAGTGACTCCCGAGGAACTGATCCCGCCCCAGTAAACGTCTGGGTAGGCTTTACGAGTGAGTGCAGCAAATGCGCCAGCGTAAGAGCCACCATAAATGATCCACGGTGTTCCAGGAGAGGTCAGATTAGCGCCTTCGAGGCCGGGGAACTTGATGTTCTTGGCAAAGTAGGCTGTGTCGGCCATTGCCTGGTCCGTTGTCAAGAAGCGCATATTTTGCGTGGTGAGATTTGAAACAGGGAAGCTGGTGCCATAGTAGCGATGCTCAAGAATGAGACCAACACCACCCGTAGCTTTCGTCAGAATGGGCACGATGCCATGCTCCAAGTAAGGTAGCCGCGCAACGCTGTCGAACTCGCCTGACGAGAGCACAATAACAGGGCCGCCGGGCTTGTAGTTGGACGTATCCAGCCAGTACCGGAGTGGGTAGAAGCCGTCAGAGTGCGGCTCGTACTTGGACTCATTGTGGAAATGGTCGACTGGCACCGAGAAGTTGTACGCCTTGATGTGTGGTGCAGAGGCGCTTCGGACGGTCAACGAGGAGAGCTCATGCTGCGCAGCGCCAGACGCAGGCAGTTCATGACGATGCACGCCATTGAGGGCGAGGTTAAGCGGAATCAGAGCCGACACCTGGATGGCTGCTGCTGCTAGGCTGACGGCACCATACCGCAGCACACGATTGACCGTCACCATGTCTAGCCAGCGATGAA
Source organism: Zelopaecilomyces penicillatus (assembly GCA_005765155.1). Classification (NCBI taxonomy): domain Eukaryota; kingdom Fungi; phylum Ascomycota; class Sordariomycetes; order Hypocreales; family Pseudodiploosporaceae; genus Zelopaecilomyces; species Zelopaecilomyces penicillatus. The sequence goes on from VCCP01000002.1 coordinate 6,026,374, forward strand.
GTTGTGGGTAGACAAGCGGACAGGATACAAAGTGAGATGTTGAAGAAGGAGTGTTTGTCGGCTAGAATGCTGCCCACTTGTCTTGCATCATCAAACGAACGCTGAGCTGTGAAGGCGGCGGGTGGCTGGCGGCTGGCGTACAGAGAGCTCACCAGGCTTACAGGGTTCTTACAGTGCCGCTACTGGCCAGAGGCGTATGTTTGTACTACGATTACTGTACCTGCTTGGCCGTTTTGAGTAGGTAGGCGGTAAATGCGGGGAATCGGCCAGGCAAGCCAGGGTTCTGCTTGAAAACAACCCGTCCTGACTGGCAATCCGGTGTACAGTACCCGATGCCATCATCGGACGGAGAGAATGTGGTGAGAATGTAGGTCAATTAATTTGCAAGGTGCAAAGCACTATGGATTATATTGAACCCTGATTTCAACAGAGTTAAGAGCTTTAGTGAGTCCCGGCCCGGGTGGGGCGGAAGCACGGCGATTGCTGGAAGAAACTCTACAGTCGGTGGGGCGGCTCAATTACCAGATGAAACATGTAGGTGGTTGCAACGTTTAGGTACACAGTAAAGACACTTCATTTCAATTTGGCAACGCATACATCAAGTCTTCATTTCATAGCGACTACTTGAGAGTTATACTGTAATTATTCCTTTTACTTTCCCATTTTCAATTTACAGACGGCTCGTTGTCTTGAGGCTGGAAGTTCGGTCCAGATCGAATCGGTCCAGGTTCATCACCTTGTCCCAAGCGGCGACAAAGTCGTTGACAAACTTCTGGTTTCCGTCAGCCTGGCCGTAAACCTCAGCAATAGCGCGGAGCTCTGCGTGAGAGCCGAAGACGAGATCGACACGGGTACCAGTCCACTTCTTGGCACCGGTCTTGCGGTCGGTACCCTGGTAGATTTCGCCATCTTGGGTGGACTCCCAAGCAGTGCTCATGTCTAGCAGGTTGACGAAGAAGTCGTTGGTCAGCACACCGGGCCGGCTGGTGAAGACACCGTGGGAGGAGCCGTCAAAGTTGGTGTTCAGGACACGCAGACCACCAATGAGAACGGTCATCTCGGGAGCGTTCAGGGTCAGAAGATGCGCCTTGTCGACCAACATGTGCTCAGCCTTGGCTCGGGGATCTGACTGGCCATAGTTGCGGAAGCCCTCAGCGAATGGCTCGAGGTAGCCGACAGACTGAACGTCGGTTTGCTCCTGTGTGGCATCTGCGCGACCAGGTGTGAAGGGAACGGTCACTTCGTGGCCAGCATCCTTGGCGGCCTTCTCAACACCGGCGCAACCAGCCAGGACGATAAGATCAGCCAGAGAAATTTTCTTGCTGCCGCTGTTGAAACGCTGCTGGATCTTCTCCAGAGCTCCCAAGACCTCGGCCAGCTGAGGTGGGTTGTTGACCTTCCAGTCCTTCTGGGGTGCCAAGCGGATACGGGCACCGTTGGCGCCACCACGCTTGTCGCTGCCTCGGAAGGTAGATGCTGAAGCCCAAGCAGTTGACACAAGCTTAGAGACATCGATACCAGAGCTCAGAATCTCCTTCTTGAGGGTGGCAACATCCTTGTCGTCAACCAGAGGGTGGCTGACGGCGGGGATGGGGTCTTGCCAGATGAGCTCCTCCTTGGGCGCATCGGGGCCGAGATAACGGGTACGGGGTCCCATATCACGATGTGTCATCTTGAACCAGGCGCGAGCAAAAGCATCTGCGAACTGATCTGGGTTCTCGAGGAAACGGCGTGAGATCTTCTCATACTCGGGGTCGAAGCGCAGGGACAAATCAGTGGTCAACATGCGCGGGGGGTGCTTCTTGGATGAGTCAAAAGCATCGGGAATAAACGCCTCGGCGTTCTTGGCCACCCACTGGTTGGCACCAGCAGGGCTCTTGGTCAGCTCCCACTCGTACTTGAAGAGGTACTCAAAGAACTGGTTGCTCCATTTTGTGGGTGTCTTGGTCCAGATGACCTCGAGACCACTAGTTGTCGCATCGGCGCCCTTGCCGCTGCCATGAGAGTTCTTCCAGCCGAAGCCCTGTTGCTCAATCGAAGAACCTGCAGGCTCAGAGCCGACCTTGTCTCCAGGTCCAGCGCCGTGTGTCTTACCGAAGGAGTGTCCACCAGCAATAAGGGCCACAGTCTCCTCGTCGTTCATCGCCATTCGTCCAAAGGTTTCCCGGATATCCCTAGCTGCCGCAACGGGATCGGGGTTGCCTTCAGGTCCCTCAGGGTTCACGTAGATGAGACCCATGTGGGCGGCGCCCAAGGGGCTTTCCAGCTTGCGTGGGGTATCACTCTCGTGCTTTGGTCGCTCAGCCAGCACACTGCCGTGCGCAGACAAGCCCTTGTGTCCATCCTTGTAGCGGATATCGCTTCCCATCCAGCTGTTTTCCGATCCCCAGTACACAGACTCATCTGCTTCCCAGGTATCGGCACGACCACCGGCGAAACCAAAGGTCTTGAATCCCATGGACTCGAGGGCAACGTTGCCAGCGAGGATGAGAAGATCAGCCCACGAGATCTTGTTGCCGTACTTTTGCTTGATGGGCCAGAGCAGTCGGCGGGCTTTATCGAGATTTCCATTATCGGGCCAGCTGTTGAGAGGAGCGAAACGTTGTTGACCCTATAATAGCAGAATATTGTCAGTTTGCTGCCAATGCCATCTCTAATTGTTTTCAAACTCACCTCTCCGCCGCCACCACGACCGTCCGTGGTTCTGTATGTTCCAGCTGAATGCCAGCTCATACGGATGAATAGACCACCGTAGTGACCAAAGTCAGCGGGCCACCAATCTTGAGAGTCAGTCATGAGGTGGTGAAGATCCTTCTTGAGAGCTTCAAAGTCGAGCGTCTTGAACGCAGCAGCGTAGTCGAAGCTCTCCCCGAGAGGATTCGTCACATTGGTATGCTGACGAAGGATATTAAGCCTCAATGCTTCGGGCCACCAGTCCTTGTTTCTGGTGCCGCCGCCAGCGGCGTTCATCTGGGAAACTGGGCACTTCTTTTCAGCCATGTTGATGTTGTGTGATTGTATGAGATCAAGAACAACAGTGTCTGGACATGGAAGCCTTGTTACCGGGCTGCGCGGGGTGTCTGGATTTATAGCGTCCAACACTACGCCAAAGCGCTGAGCCACAGCACTCCTAGGTCTTTGAAACTCTTACCCCGCCGGCGATGGGCCAATCAGAGTTTGCTTAGTTTGCTTATGCAACGCGGGGTAATTCGCTAGCACAGACGGATTGATCCACACCTTTGACTTGGCAGAAGATTCTCCATGTCAACCGAAAGCGTGAACATTCATGTAGTTGACCTATTTCCGCACGGAGCCGGCCATATGGAAGCCCGAGAGGGCGCATTCATCGAGGTTCTAAGTGTACTTTGCAATTAACGCGATAGTTACTCCACTTCCCAGCTCCACCTTGTGGAGTATCTCTTGTTTTCTTGGACACTACTGGATGCTATCAAGATTGAAGACTGAGCACTAAACCACAGCTACGTCATGGGCCGGACGAGTCTCTCAAGGGACCATGCTTGCGAACGCAGCCATTGTTGGTGCATTCGTCGTCCCCTTTTAGAATGATCGTCCAGGGAAATTGATTGACGGTATTAAAGTGGTCAGGAAGACCCTCAGAACGATCCGGTATGGGCTGCTTAATTTTCTCTAGGAAGAATGCGTGGAATGGGCAATGTAATAAGTTCCTTGCTATTGGTCATACCTTGATGGGTTGGTGGGGTAGCAAAGCCGAGTCCGCCGAGTTCAGCAATGCCCCACTTTAACGGCTACCCAAGGGATTTCGAATTGGAACTTGACGAGCCCAACGAAGCTGAGGAGGAAGAAAGCCGCTTTTAAGTAACTGTCATGCCTACTTTGTAATTGTGTCAGCAGCTGACCATGGTTCTTGTGACTACTAGGCCAAACATCTGATGTGGCGCAAACATGTTCATTCAAGGTGGCTTTGGTCACAGCTTGTTGCCCTTTGTTTATTACCTTGAAATTGGCCTGTCCCATTACGTACCAGGTACCTAGTGTGTATCAATGATGCACAGGGCAACAGGCCTATAGCAAATCAATGCTTCAGAATATACCCATATGGACCTGGTAAAAAAGTTGGATAGAAGCTATTGTATTAATAACACCCCTTTGTAATAGTTTTAACAGCGCTTTTAATAGTGTGCTCTAAATAATTCTGACAGTGCGTTCGACAGTGCTCTTGATAGTGTGATATCAGAAGAATGGGACTGATGTGATTAGCTGGGCTATCATCTAGAAATCTCAGTCAAGCAAACTAGATATCTAGGGTTCCCCTGACTACCTTTAGTAAGCCAAGCGCACACACAAAGAAAGACTGAGCTCAAGGTAACTACAAAAGTCTTGTTATCAATTGACTCATTGAAACCATCGAGTGCTATAGTACTTCATTACTGTAACCAAGCTCTCTTCACAATGATCAGAATAGACAGAGTGAAGCGAGATTTGATAGGTAGTATATATTGAGAAGCTGGATCTCTCGCCTCTTCTCCTCTTGCGCAACAGACCCAGTTTATATTTTTATCTAGTTCTACCAGGTGCCATATTGTATTAACCCCCCCCCCCCCTTCAGTATGCTTTATAGACCCGACAGATGCAGTTGTCCTTACGCTGTGGTTGCACAGCTTCTAAATCTCAAAAAAGCTATGAGGCATTCATCTTCCTGAACATTTGATTTCCTTCTCAAAATTGAAGAGTAAGGCTAAGCGACAGAAGCCCGCTGACAGGCCGCCGAGCTTCTGAGAAGATTTCCATGCGAGGATCAAAAGCACACTCTCACTCTGCTTGCACTTGTACCGCTATCATCCCCTTCGGTCCTCGTTCTGCTACGAACGTTACAACCTGCCCAGCCTTCAGAGACTTGACGTCATTTGATTGAATCTCCTTGAAGTGCACAAACAGATCAACACCTCCCTCCGGGATTATAAATCCAAATCCCTTTACATCGCTGAATTCTTTAACGGTTCCGGTCTGACGGTTTGACATATTGATTGATTTGCTACATACAGTATCACCCACTGCTATCAATCATTGTATAACGCTCGTGCGAAGCAAACAGAATACGTACCTTGTGTAGAATTAAAACAAAAACCCAGAAACTGGCTGGTGTGAAAAGATATTGGTGATGTTTTTGTTGTCGTTAAGAATACAAAGGAGACGGCCGCGCTCTTATAACTAAAATATTTTGCTTCGTCCTTACACAGGATGTCATGTAACCCTAAAAACTCTGACATGGCATATATAAGCCATCGTGTCAGACGTACGCCCCTTAGACTTAACTAGTCAATATTTCACTGAAATGATGACTTGCTTGAGCACTTGAACGGCCTTTTTTCCAGGAATACTGTGCCTTAGAGCTAATGTATATGCTTCTTTTTTCTTTTTTTATGCGGTGGAGCTGCTTGTGCTGGTAGGAGAAATCGTGGCAGAGACTGATTGGTTAACTAAGGGGAAGATAATGTTTATGATACATAAATACGCCTGCTGTACACAAATTATAAAGAAATGAGAAGCGTGTCTATAATTTTCCACGCACGATTAAATAGCCTGTTTTCATTATATGAGAAATTTTGTCGGATATATTTTAAGTGGGCTAAAGGGGGATATAAATCGATGTATAATAAGGACTAAACAAGTGGTATAACTAAACTACTGGTGAAGCTGATAGGTAGGTAGTGATCGATTCAGTAATTGTAAGGGCTATCAATCTTGCGGCAGCCGTCTACAGTTAAGGTGCTGTGATACCCTTGATTGCTTAGCTGCCATCATAAGACCTCAAAAACTTTATAATATGCGAAGAAATGTTTCCTGCGACACAAAGTTGAGTGATTATACAGTTTATATAACTCGGGATATATAGTTCTTTTTTCGTCCTATATAGTTAAATATCTTAATCATATACCTTCGTATACCTGGCTTTAATAGCCTATAAAACACATTTTCCTTAAAGAATACACCTTGCAGTAAGTATCAACTATAATCCAGGCACACATTGTCTCTCTACAACTTCGCTTTCCCAAGAATGATATTGTAAATAGGCAGCATCGGACCTGCTAGGAGGTAACTAACTACTCATTTGTTCGAATCCTGATTTAGCTATTTCACCCCCCGCCAAGACAGAAGGTTTGCACTGCAATATTCGCATTGCAAAGTCACTTCAATGAAAAAAATGTAATTGTATACATCTTCACATGTTCCACTCCAGTCACCACATTATCGATCTTTGCTAAATGGAGGATAAGTGAAGACGTCAGATTACCGATTGCCGTTCTAGCAGCTTTACTTTCGCCATCCTGTGCTGAGCCTGGACCATGCTTTGAAGCATGCGTTGAACCACATCAGCCTGAAAGAAGAAGAAAAAATCTGCGTCAGCTCGTATTTTACTGCGATACACTCAAACTGCCATAGAATTTCTTGTTAGGTAATGAGATTTTTTTACTACCTCTTGGATCTCACAGTGTTTGCTCAAAATGTCCGCGCGTTTAAGCTTTCCAGCTATACCGAGCTGTCCAACTTCACCTACGCCTTGGAACCCGGATTTGTCGTTCGGTTCGAGTTCTTGGTAGCCGTATAGGCGATGCGCGTATTCCCCATGCTCTCGCTCTAGATGCTGAACTGGGTCTGCAATCTGAGTGTTTTGGAACAAGCGTGTATCGCCCTGAGTATGCTTTCGTACAACCTTCGCAACTCAACCTTCCTCTCGCACGAGCAAAAGATATTCAAAGTCCCATCCGTCAACTTCTACTCGAGCAAGCAGGTCTTAAGCTAAGACTAACGGTTGCCAAAGCCTTTGAAGATTCGTTCCAGCAGTTCATCGGCCGGGAAAGAATTGGGGGCACACTAGCGAGACAGACGGCCGACCTTGTGGCTAAGACAAACGATGCCATTGAGGGGTATATCTTCCTGGAAGATATGGCTGGGAAAGCCTAGCAGGTAGCATACGCTGTCAGTGAGCTGACCAGAAAGCGGTACGATTGCAACAACAAGGAACGTACGAGACCAGCTACAAGAACGACATCGAGAAATTGTGCAAAGATCGGAATGAAGAAGCAGCCACGAAGATCTTCTGGAGCGTCGAAGGTGCAGTTGGCGGAGTCGCTGCCACGGTAGCTACTGGCGGCGCCGCAGCCGGTTCTCCCGTCGCGGCTGAAACGTCTCTTGTGTCGGTGGGAGCATCCATCGCAAACGTGGTTAAGGCACTGAAAAATATATACCGAGCCATCCAAGAAATCTATGAACAACTAGAGCCCATGATTGAGAAGTTGACGGAACTCTACGAAGCCGTAACCACGTTAGTGGCAGTGCTGGACGACGAAAACTCAATCAAAGAGTCTTTGGACCTACAGCGCCCTGATATGAACCTAGACGTCATCAATGCCAGCGCGCTGTTGGATAACTTCATCGTCACGGTCGAGAGTATGAAGGAGTCTCTTCAGAAATTCGATTTTGGCGATGATAAGAGCAAGTCGCAGTACTTTGTCCATCTACACACTCTTGCTCACAACGACCAAGCATACCTGCAGTCCCAAGCAACATTGACCCGGCGGACTAATGAGCTCTCCATCATTCTTTTCAGGACCAAGATGCAGAGCAAGAATCAAAGCAGGCTTGAGCTGACCCTTAAGGAAGGTCAGTTGCAGAACGCAGTCGTCGACATCCTCAAGCAACTCATGATTGACTGCCTGTTAATGGTCCGGTCGCTCGTGTTCTTTGATTTCCAGACTTACAGCGAAGCATTCATGTTTCACTCCATGACAGAATATTCCCCGATTTAGATTCCCCCTGTCCAGCCAGTAGTCGACTATCTAGAGAATGCGGCAAGGCTCCAGGGCAGTGTTGCTGCATTTGGCTCCACCATGCTCATCCAACAGCGCAAGTTTACCATCAATACCAACAGCCTCAAATCTTCCATGGGCCCCGAAGCCCTGCGCCAGCAGTTACAGACAAGCGCATCGGTTCGTTTCAGCGTGCCAGCTGATCATGAAGAGTTTGAAGGCTTCTGCCGCATCCGACTAGCAAAGGCTCGGTAAGTTTGACCCACTCCCCAATTCCTCAACACTTGAGCTAATTTGTATAAATAAGATAGATGTTATCTAGAGGGTGTAAAGACTACTCTTAATGCTCCATCATCAAAAGCGCTGCGACTTTATCTTCGGACATCTGGTCGATTCTTCAATCTTGACCTTGGCGAAAGTGACGGCATCAAGGCGTACCTGGGAAATGCGCGGAAGCCGCTGTTCGAGTATGGCCCCCAACGACGGGTCAATTATATGCGACGGTGATTATGGCCAGAAGAGAGATTACACGCGATAATCTCCTTTGACAGACTAGGAAGTATCTATTGCCAAGGGTGTCTTGAAGGTGAACGACTTGGATCTGATGGGCTCACGGCCATTCGAATGGAATTATAGTGTGATGTCACTCTAAAAGATGCATAAAGGCACGGCGTTGGCATTTGTTTAAATTACTGGAGTTTACAGAGTAATTGTCATTGGATCTGTAGGTATTAATTAGCGGAGCAACAAACATTCTCGACGTGTCAATAGTATAAATAGTTAGAATAGCAAATACCTTTAAGAAATGTTTACAAACTACATGAGGATGGCATTGCGAATGGCGAATTTTCACTCCGTAAATTCTGGCACTCTTGACAATGTACAACCAGGCTCGTTGATTCGTATATGCGTGAGCTTGGCTAGCTTCATTTTCCGGAAGAAAATCACCCAATTATGCTTGTTCGTACAATGTCGTAGACGACGCCAATTAATCTCGCTCGGGAAATGGTAGTATCCGATCTCTGTAGGATACATCGTGAGTCATTGATTAACCCAAGATCGCGCGCCATACCGTTTACATCGGCAGGTGGTGTTGACATTGTCGGGTCAATGGTGGTGTCATGGACTTTATTACAGCTTCTTTTATCCAATCTGACACGTTTGTCTTGATGCGAAACCTTCGTAATGAGGAAAGAGAGATGCAATAAGGTCGTCATCAATTCTCCGGGCAGGTTCACAGGTGCGTCTACTACGTCATGCATGTCCATGATTACATGTATGATTTGGAAGAATGAAAGGCATATAAACTCCTTGTGAGCTCGACAAAAATTTTAATTCATTAGAAGACAATTCTTTTTATCTTCTTATATCGATTATTCTACCAAGATCAATTTCTCAGCTCTTAATCCAAATTTTAACGAGAACCACCCAACATGCCTCAGTACAAAGAAGGTCAGGAAGTGCGCTACAAGCCCGTCGGAGGTCAGTCCATGAACATGTCGAACGATCAATACTTGATCGCTGGCTGTCGCAGAATTCGATTCTCACATGAAGCAGGTCCCGACTCCAACACGTCGGAGAGTACAGGTACCATCAAGAGTGTCCTGACTGAGCCCGGAAGACAAGCCGGCCGCAACGTCCAGGCCAGCTCTGACCGACCTCGCTATGAGGTAAATAAACTTCATTTTCTTTCATTTTGGCTAATAAAATTGACAATGAGTAGATTGAGAACTCCAACACCGGAAAGACTACTGCAATCTATGAGGAAAATATTATTGAGGAGGTCTAGGTTGGCTTGGGTGGCTGAAACGCTCCAATGTAGCTGAGTAGTAAGCGGAATATATGTAGAAGAATTACTCATATGGTTCCCTTGTATCATCTTATAATCTATCTAAAGAGAGATTATGTGGTCTTATATGCAATCTTCCATCAGGTCATTATCATTATTTCGAATCCATGCACTCACTTCCTCTTATATTGGTGTATGCCAATACAAAATGCCGTCACCACTGTATATGTCTCGATTTATGGATCAAGATGTTTCCATTAGCTTCTTGAATATTATTATACAATTGGACGGTGATGCGAGTGTGCATTTTTCTCACAGAAAAGGTTGAATTCATGATGCCTTACTCTTCTTGCCTTGACGAGGCTCTAAGTTCTAAACAACTATATACACGACCTCTAGCGACCGAAAATAACACTCTTCTTTGTTTATCGTGGCACCTAGAAAAAGTCTGATCACCCACACCGATGAAATAGCCATGAGTTATCGAACCAAGAATGAGTTAAAGATTCCCTTGTCTAGACATTGTCCATTTCCTGATTGATACACTGGTCCGGTTGTGCAATCATGACTTGTATACGCTAAAAAAGAGTAAGCGAGGTTCTTAATAGCGATCATTTAGTTCGATTTTAAATAATTAGATACCAATGGCATCTATAAAGCCTGCACGATTGAAGAAGAATGCCCTTGTCTTGTCGTCTAAGCGATAACATCGGCTAGAGACAGGTGCGGCGTGGTATAAGATATCTCTGTCACGGTGACTATTGTGTTTTGCTGTTAGCCTTGATGAATTTATAATAAAATAAGATGTATACACACCAATCATCCAGACTCTTGTACTGATTGAGCTTCACTCTGGCTCTAGGTGCAAGCTGTTGGCTGTAGCCAGCAGTGTCAGAAGGTAGGCCAAGTACACCAACGATGGCGCTACCAGCAGCAATAATAAATGATGACTTCATTGTAACTTGGGGAGTGAATAATTCTTGAGTAGATTGTAGATAAAAAGCAAGTGATTTGTGTTGCAGGTCTGGTGTTTTTGCTTTGCATATTCAAGCACTCTATATATCTTTATATACATTTGTATATACATGCGTTTGTGAATACACAATACAATTCGAACCTCACGAAATTCTTACAAACAGAGATAGCGCTTACATCTAGTGGATGAACCGCGGAGTTTGGAATCAAAGAGTCTTGGCACAAGGTTTCATCAAGTGAAGCCATAATGAATCAAATCGTGTCTGATACGAACTATAGCCATAATGAGTCAGAATGCGGGATAGACATCTTCTAGGACTACCAAGGTCACTAGCATGCATGCCAAGGCAAACGGTGCGCACTGGGGAGCCTATATTAGTATATCACGTATGATGTAATGTTTTATTTATCCCTATTTTTGGTTATGGTTATTTTCTTTAGCATTGCAACCATGTCATCGTTGTATGTTGTGTGGTCACGTAAACAAGTCGTGATGGACACCTTTTAGTGTCGCTTTACCAACGCCCTCGGCCAATCACCTCCACAGCTCTTCACCTTCAACGGCAATGTCAGTTGACACTACATCAAAGAACCATAATGAGCAAAAAGTCTAGTCACCGGCTATCTTAACTAGAAGTGGCTTCAATTGAGAGCACTGGCAGCCCGGTGAGCCATGAATCGCCGTGAAGTGGAGCATCACTATCTACCTACCTATGTCAGCTTAAACCTTCGTCCTCCAAATGTCTGGCGGGTCGTATCATCCGTGCAAATGAAACAGAACCATGGAAAAGTGATTGTGAAGTGAGTTCAAAGTTTAAAAAAGTGGCAGAATTGCCAATGAGATGTGTGGCAGTGCATCGGCCGGCTGGCGGATGCTCGTCTCATTCACAATGCATCCAGCTCGCTGCCCACAAAGTAAAGATTCACAGCATCTGCTGCCATACCGAAACTTTACCCTTTCCATACTTTATTTTAGACCACTTTACAAGAAAACTCTCATCCCTCTTTCTGTGGAACTCTGTGTCTACTGATGATTCGATTCCGAGTGACAAGTCGACAACGACATCAAGCCATCGCAACATGTTGAGTGGGTTCTTCACCTTGAATTGCATCATGTAAAGCACACTGGGGTTACTTCACTTGCTTAAAGGCTATCATTAAACAAAGCACCACGCCTGACAATCCTGTCTTCACTGGTACGACAGACTCACAGTCACACTGTCTCGAAAAACGACTGACATGTGCCTTGAATTGAAACAAAGGAGAGCGAGAAGCTACTAATACTTGCTTCTTCCTGTAGTGTTCTGTTCAATATCACTCTCGGACATCATCCCATTTGTGAGTTCTACATCTTCTCCATCCTGGTTCGCCACGTTACTGACAATATGACAAGCATAGATACCGAGTTGCCTGGCACACGGCACAGACTGATGGCCAGAACAAACCCAGCGCATCAAGCCGATGGTTATCCTTGAGTCAGGTTCAATTCCCTACTTCGCCCTCGACAAGCGCCAAATATACGTCGGCGAAACCTGTTGCGTTAAAACCGACAAAGATGTCACTGCTTGTTACTCTACGAAAGACCTATTCTGGAGTATACCGCTTGACAATACCACGGGCTTTAAGGTCGACAATCTTTGTAAGTTAGGTTTCTCTGAATGGATGAAAAACCTCTGCTGATATACAATTATCATAGTGGGATCTCCTTCTCGCTGGGAAGCGCTTGCACATCGCGACTAACAGAGTTGCCAATGCACCCGACATCATGATCAAGGACAGGTGACGGCGTATCATGGCACCATCTCTTACGGATTGTGAATATTTTCAGTGGCAGTTGCAGTGGCGAAAATGAACAAGGAGAGTCCTCATTGACGTGTGTATCTCTATTTGTTGATGCGCCTTTTCGTTAACATGCTGCCCCAGCATCAACCCCGTTACAGAATGGGCGCGTGTATCGTTGAACGTAACTCGCAGGACGACTAGTATATCCTCCTGACTGAGCAGGGTTGGAATGAAGATTTATTTGAGGAGCTCATCAGGAATAACAACGGCTCTGTTCTTCATCCAATATATGCGTAAGTAATTGCCAAAGCTATCCAGGGGGGCCTAAACTCATTACCTGACCAGTCATGCCGACGATAATAATTACATGACGACTGTGAACCAATCCAACATACAAGATGTTATGTGGATAGGTGAAGCAGCAAAGGATGTATTTACCCAAGATTACAATGTGGTATTCTCAACCAAAGCTAACATGCAACAGATCTTGGCGACAAAATTCCCTGCCTACATGAGCAATCGCCCGCTCGGCCTTGGTCTCATCGCAGCTGTAAGTCTATCACCACTACCTAAACCGGGTTTGGCAAGGCTAAACTAACATAATGCAGGGCCCAGGAACAGAAAAGACAACAGTGTGAGCAGCAGCGATTCTGATTATGAACGCCAAGCTTGGAAAGATTATGAGTTCCGCCCCGACTCATGTGGTTGTCGACAACTTTGCGGCTCGTCTCGACAAGAGGACGCGCGCAATTGCCAAGCGCCTGAATCAGGGCAAGCAGCAGAGCGATGCCAGTCCGACATCGCCACGCTCTTGTGATTCGTGGATACAAAATTCGTGATGAAACCGTTGCTTTCCAGATCATGTTGGAAACCCCAGAAAGAGGTGATGATGGCCCCAAGTGGGTTCCACACAGCTTCACAATGGAAACTCAAATTTTCAGTTCCTAGGTGTATTAGAATCTCCTGCTGTTCCAGAGCTCCATCTAGACGATAGTGAAAAGCTTTTGGATCTCCTTGGACGAAATAAAACTAGCAAGAACTTTCAGCGTCTGTGCGACGTCGCACAGGGGGCCTCCATTCTTGGAAAGAATATTCATCCGATATGATTCATCCAAAAGCTATCGCTAATTATTTTGATCAAATGATCAGTTGCGTAGACCTGTTTTGTACGACTCCGGGCTGCCTCAGAAAATAATGTGCCTTATAAATATTGGAAAAGCAATGTTGCCCGGGGTATCGCCCATTGATGAAGCCGCCAACATGAACCGTGCTGACCTGTACTGTGTATGGGGCAATACACTTCTACCCTGTCTATTGTTCGGTGACCCCAAGCAACTTTGCGCCGACCGTTATGGCGGCTGATGAGAAAGATCAAGATGACAACCATATAAATCGCTTCGCCAAGATCGAGCAAATATCACCACTCCGTATTTTCCAAGCATATGGTGGTATCCCAGTCCATTGATTCAAAACGCAGCTGAATGACGAATTGGTCTAGCACACATTACTTGGGCGAGCCGCATAGAACGGACAAAGGAGCGTCATTAAGTGGAGATGAATAGGGAGAAACAACACCATGATTGAGGTACACTGTAATAGGGTCAATCAAGCTATTGCTGGCTATTCCTGGATATTACTAGCTATTGCTAGCTATTCCTGGAAATTGCCAATGCACACCCAGAGCGACCAGTTACCACCCAGCCTCTTCCCTTTGGCTAGTTGTACAACAACCTCTTCCCATCCGACGAGGTGCCTCCCTCTCTAATCAACCAAGTGCCTGTTCTCCACGTAAAGCTCATGTGTTATCGACGTAATCAAACACATGAACATTCTCATGTCAACAGGATCAAAGATATCGAAGCAAGCATATTGACGCATGACCAAAAAATCATCCTGCGTCAATCGATCCTTAGCCAGACCCGGGCCCACACTCGGAGTCTCAACTGGTGCCGGGGGGTGGTGCCGCGCTTTGACGTATTCGACATACTTTGGCCCGTATTCGCCAATGATAACGTAGATCTGATCATAATTCTGAGTGATCAGAACCCGCCTATGTTTCAAGGTCAGTATAAGTTACAATCTTCATCAGAATATATAGCATACATGTAAAGGCCTCCTGATACTCTAGGCAAATGTCCAGAATCTGGTTGGCTTGCTATCCAGCAAGCCATTGCGGCACTCTCTTGGAATAGGTACTTCTGCTGACGTCTCTGAGGTTTGACCATGGCGATGGCGAGAGTAGGGCAGTCCTCACAGAGCAGTTGAGGGCGGAAGAGTTGCAGGCAACCATCAACCTGCGCAGTCATGATGGTAGAGTTTTTCTCGTCACTAAACGCAAGATTAGTGATGCCAAACCACTTGCGAATCGGCAGCCAATCCAGTTTTTCAAGAACTGTCCGATCATAAATGATGAGCCCTGCGAGGAGATAATGCAAAGACCTGTTGATGGTCTCTTCGAATGGAGCACGATTGGTAGGCAGAGGTGGCTCATCATCACCGTGTTGCGTTGCCTGGGAGGCGCGCCCAGTGACTGGCTGCCCGTGTTCGCTTGACTCCTTTATACGAAGTTTCTGTGTGGCCCGGGACAAAACACTCGAAACGATGGATCTGATCTGTACTCGGCTGGCACCCATGATCTCTGGAACCGGGCTCAACGGCTTTGGCGTAACGTTCTCCGGCTGCTCGATTATCATTCGTCTCTTGATCGCAAGGAGAGAGTCTTTCCAAAGTGCCATTCCCAGCCATTTAGTGATATCAGCTTCGCCTTCCTGGAATGGTATATACCAAGGCAATGATCTGATATGGTCTCTGGACTTTCGACATAATTCGTCCGCGGCATCACCAAACAAAATGCCATGATTTGTTTGATGATTGACATCAATTATCCAAAGGCACCGTAAGCCGTACCAATTGGCCTCCGTCAAACTGGAGCCTGATTCATAATTCAGAAGGGGGATGGAATCAGAAATCGGAATATTGTTTTCAATTGCTCCAGCCTTCCAGAGTTCGGGTGTGTCTGGTATTCCCGGATTTTTCGGGTCCAATACGTCTTTGACCATCTTGAAGGTTTGAAATCAACTACGTATAGTATAGCATTAGAATAAGCTACCATACAGGGTTCAGAAAGGGAAACTTACGAGGAACGGAACAAGAGCAGTCCACCCGTAACGAGTTGGACTTCCAAGCTGGAGAAAATTGAGAGAGATTATAATGCAGGAACAAAAGAAAAAAGGTCCGCCAGTAAAGGGCTAGACCTTTAGACTTAAGAAAGATTCCGTTCAACGTCGCGTTGGATCTATAAAAGATCCAAGGGAGGGAGGTGCCCACGTAACGATCGAGACCGTTGGTGGACGCGCGGTGGGAGGGATTCGGACGAAATCGCAAAAGCTGGGCGTGAACGAGGATTTCACAAAGTGTAAAGAAGAGAAAAGAATTCAAAAAACTGTGTGGGCAAGAGATGTTAGGGCTTTGAACAAAAATTTGAGCTGCCGGACGGTGCTTGCCAGCTGGCTGGGCAGTCTTGCCAGTCCGCTGCTCCTCGAAGCGTTGCCAGTGCAGACATCCATACAAATGTACGGGAGCCGTTCTCAACACCGCTGGGTACCAAGGCAGTACTACTTGTAAGTAGCACGTTCTGCTGATGATGGCGGTAATAATGATATTGTTGCAAACTGCCTAACCGAGATAGTCATAGAGCATTGTTTACTACCTAGTCTCTTAATTGCTAAACATTGCTAGACATTACTAGATATTGCTAGATATTGCTAGATATTGCTAGATATTGCTAGATATTGCTAGATATTGCTAGATATTGCTAGATATTGCTGGAAACTGCTGATGCACGCTCAGAGCAGTGCTCCGAGGGGCCAACAAAGCTCTTGGTAAGATTGACCAATTGCCAGTCAGTATTTACACTATGGCTCGTGATGGCTGAGGATGGAAATAAAGGGTCTGATATTGAAAAATTGACGGGAATCGTGTGTACCGCATGTAGTCTTCAGCGTTATTGGGCTTGGAAGGGGGAGATTAGGATGTATTTTACATTCAGTTATCGGCTCGTGTTTGGACATTTTTTCGGCCCTCCTTTCCTGGTAGATTTTCTTTTTCACCGTATCTATGCCCATTTCCAAAGGGGCAGTGAATAATTAAGCGTTGTGGCTGCACGATATGGTAAACTTTATCCCAGTCAGCAGGCTGAAGATTTATACAATCTCTGGGCGGTCATAGCGATATAAAACCAGCAAGACTCTCCTAAATTTTGCCCAGGGTGACGACATATCCTTTCGCACATTGTTGTTAATCATAAGCAGAAAAATTAATAGAAATGAACACAATATTTGAAGAACGGCCTCTAATAATGCGACCGGGGGGCCGAATCCGAGAGATAGAGCAAAGATACCCGCGAAGATTGTTATACGGACTGGAACGCCCACTTCCAAACCCGATCGACGAGTGGCAACTCAGACTATTTGATTCTTTAGATGACATGTTGACGGTGCTGAAATACGACTATCCCAATGAAACACTGCATTCTGAAGAAACCCTTGAATTGTTGGGCATCACGAGGGGGAAAGACCTGGATATCGATGATTGTTTGGCGATAGACATGGAACCTAGATATTTTGTCCCTGCACCTGAACGGGATACATCAGAATCCACTTCATCGGAAGAATACGAGGCAGTTCCAGAAAACACACCCAATCACCCAGAGGCAGACAAAAGGGTGTGTCCTTACACATGGGCTGCAGAGAACTTTGCAATTTTGTATTCTGTTCGCTCAAGCTTTGGCCCATTATATGATTGGGGATTCGATTGGTATGGGGTCTTGATTGCTTTGGTTATTGATGCCCGAAACAGAGAGCTCACTGACACTCCGCAATAGCCGTCATAGGTCTTTCAAATATTTGCATGGGAGTCTGGACAGATTTCACTATCCTCGACTCATGAAAAAGGTTGATCAACATTATGTCAATATAGATTTTGTGCTCGTTAAATCGGGATCCGGGCATCTCGCACGCGATGACAATATCCCCCACTTCATTGCAATAATAGAGGAGAGTGTCATACCGGATGACAGAATCCGAGCAGGCGAGCTTGTGTGCATATTAAAATTGCTGAGCCATCGCTTAGCGGATGATATTTGGCTGGACCACCATACATTCCCCGTAAGTATGTCAATGGTCCTTTTACTTTTAACGTACTCCAGCTTCTCTAACTATCGATTATTATTTGCATATATTTTAGGTTCTGGTCTTGAGCTTTCATCCAGGCGGGTGTCGCATACTCCAAGTCGAAGCCGCCAAGGAGCTTTTCCGCATTCGTACTTCAAGATTGCTACACCTTAGTAGCAAGGACAAAGAGATCCCAGCTGATATGGAGATTTTTTTGAGGTGGTTTTATGCGATACCAATCGGCGATACTCGTTTCTCAAGCGATATGTTTGATGTTCATGGTATCGACAAAAAGCGGCGTGGCCGGGATTGGGGACCAACTGGCACGCTGCCAATCGAGGTGCCTTCTTTAGCGGAATTAAGAATCGCTTGACATTTATCAATCAATCAAATCAACATCCAACTTCCTATGGGCTGAGGTCGAACATCGTTCTGTATTTGGGTGGGACGTGTGAAGTAGATTGGTCCACGGCATCGCGTTAAGTGCGATGTACGTCACAATATAGATCTAAGTAATTAATAGAAGGCTGAATCTCAAATAAGAAAGCTCCCGATGTCAATATGAAATAACACTGCATATGCGACATCTTAACCTGGTATGGAATGGCGGCTTCACAGGTACGGCGAGAGAGCAAACACTTTACCATTTTTGTTTGTCAGGCCCACCCTTTACGCATGATGGGGTGATTAACCATAAGTTTTGCGATGAGATAGAGAACAAATCATGACCTGTCTTGGGTACCTATGCTACATTAATTCTGTTGAATGGAGTACTTGCAGGCAATGGTGATGGTGCAAGTCAGACTGACGTTTAGGTGAACCGTACCTAAGGTACGCTACGAGATTTGAGCCACAAAAAGACGAGAAAGAAATTAATAGAGCACCTCGACTGACGTGATTCGCCTCATGATAGAATTATGCTTTAAAATACATCTTCGCTTTATAATCATGGCGATGACGATCGCGCCGACTAGCCGACATCCCCCACATAATGACGATGCAAGCTGTCAACCCACCCAAAGTATTCGATGACGTAAAAGCAGCAAGTTACCTCGGTTCTCTCGGCCGTCATGGTTAATCAACACACCTACTTGCGATATAAAACCCCGACATTCACCATTATATTGAACAAAAGAACGCGCATAGGGGAGAAAATAATAGAGAAAAAACACAAACGACAAAGAAAATGACAGAGCAACGCACCAGCATTTCATACATCCTCGCCGAACGCCCTGGCGATGGCGATATCATTCCTGGCAAAACATTCGAGAAACGACGAGGCCCTGCACCAACAGAGCAAGATCTAAAAGATGGACAGATCCTCATTGAGGCCCTGTGCTTCAGCTTGGACCCGGCCATGAGGGTCTGGCTCAACGAGCGCGAGAGCTACACCACCCCAGTAGCTCTGGGAGAGGTCATGCGAGGCTCTCTGCTGGCCCGTGTGCTTGCCTCCAAGAGCAGCAAAGTCAAAGCCGGCGACATTGTCAACGCACGCACGGGCTGGCAAGAGATCGCCATCGCCAACGAGGACCAGTTCACGCCTCCGCCTGAGCTCCCCTCGTGCGCGAAACTGACCGACCGGTTGGGTCTGTTTGGGCTCACGGGACTAACAGCATACTTTGGGATAACGAAAATCGGCAAAGTGAAAAAGGGCGATACGGTGCTTGTTTCGGGCGCCGCGGGAGCGACGGGTGGTGTTGTTGGTCAGATTGCGAGGATTCTTGGTGCTGCGCGGGTGATTGGGACGGCGGGGACGGAGGAGAAGTGCAAGTGGTTGACTGAAGAGGCTGGGTTTGATGTGGCCTTGAATTATCGCGATGCAGATTTTGACAAGAAGTTTGAGGAGGCGACACCGGACTTGATTGACGTGTATTTCGACAATGGTAAGTGCGGGATTTCATCTACTCCTCGATGATATTCCGGATCATGGCTGACTTGGACTGTAACTATAGTTGGTGGTCATATTCTCGATCTAGCTCTTGGACGAGCAGCCCTCAACTCGCGGTTTGTAGAATGCGGAATGATTGAAGGCTACAACCGCGAACAAGGCCAATACCTCAGCAATCTCGCACAGATTATCTTCAAGCGAATCACGATTCAGGGCTTCATTTTCACGGACCACATAAATGACGTCCCTGCTGCACAGAAACAGCTGGGTCAATGGCTTAGTGAGGGCAAGATCAAGACATCCGAGCACATTGTCAAGGGCAGTATGGAGGATTTGGATGAGGTTATCCAGATGCTTTTTAATGGAAAAAATACAGGTAAGTTTGGGTGCTTGAGCTATGCACACAGCAAGCTGTTTGTTGAATTGAGTGCTGACTACTGGACTTTTAGGAAAATTACTATTAGAAGTAAAGAGTCTGGAGGGATGATTGATGTTTATAAAAAAATGAACATTATAAACGCATGAATGTAACAAATTGCGCTTTCTCTTACCGTGGCCATCTTATTTGCTCAATCACTTATGGCCTTACCTGACCTTTCCAAGTGAGGCATAAAATATAAGTAGCCAAGATCCACTCACCGACAATTCATCATGAACATTCAACCGATTCTCGATAGCTTTCTGCAGGTATAACAAGAACGGTGGGGATGGATCCCACGTCACGTTCCATCACGCAAGAGCCAACCCCCGGACTGCATCAGTCCGAGTCGTTCTAAGCCCTAGGGTCGACATTAACATATGACGCCAACGAACCACCCAGCCCCGCCTTTGCACTGGTCATTGACGGACTTGGTAACCATCACGGTGGATTGTTTTACGCTTCACAAACTCTGTGATTCGATTATGATACCCCTTTGTAGTTTGTGAACATATCGGACATATACGTATGCTTTGACATGGCAAGACATGGTAAGCGAAAATCATGGCTGGGGCGAGATTCCCCGATAATCTATACTCTCCGCCATTTCCATCGTAAATCTGGAAAATTAGGGTGACGCCACAGATGCCGTGTCCCGTAGACCTTCCCCATCTTGGGACAGCCTTCGAGATGGTTGTACCACACCCTTTATTATTGACTCAATATGTAGAAGAATTAAGACGCAAATGGGTGTTTGGCAGGGGTTCACGGGGACAGATAAAGAGCCATTGCGCCTCCGCCTTTGGTGTCATGCCGTTGGGAGTAAAAGAAAGAAGACACACATATACTCAACACCAACCACGCCTATCATGATTCTCCCTGCGGCGGTCACGGCTGGACTGCTGTCAATCGCCACCTTTGCCAGTGCTAGCGAATCAATCGAATATCCACAGCCTGCCATTTGGCGTTGGCGGAATTACGGCTCCGCAAAGCCCGTTTCGCCTGTCCATCAGGACGTCACCATTGAGGTACCACCAGACACAGACATCTGGCGACCAACAAAAGCCAAGGATAATTTCACGGCCCCTTTTCTGTATACCACAGTGCCGACCAACAAGTTTCGAAGCGTTCAGGTCACCGTGACGGGTCCTTGGAAGACATTATACGACCAAGGCGGTCTTGTCATCGCGTACCCATCACGCCATGGCAAACCTGCGCGGTCCATCAAAGCCGGTATTGAGTTCACGGAAGGCTCGCCGGCGCTAGGTGTCGTCGGCACGGACATTCTTTCGGACTGGAGCCTCAGTCCCATCACGGAGAAGTACGCGGGCAACGCAAAAGCCACCATCCTCATCGAGCGCGATGGCACGGACGCATGGGTATATGTGCTGGAAGGCAGCGACAAGAAGAAGAAGCGACGCCAATTGCGACAAGTGACGTGGGCATTTAACACAGACGATGAACAGGGGTTAGCAGATGAAATATACGTTGGTATCTATGGAGCCAAGCCGACGCGGGATCAGGCTGATCCGAGGTACAAAATTCCCGTCTCTTTTTCGGGGTTTGCCCTCAACACGACCGAGGGATTACTGTAACCAAGAGGGGGAGAGATAGAGAGTGGCGTGGCTAGGGCGGGAAAGGGAACAGTGGCCCATCGAGGGCGAGCGACAGTCCATGGTAGAACTGAGGAAGCTGAAATGTAGGAATGACTGATTACGTCTTGCTGACGCTGTTACACAAACAGTACATATGTCTGAGTTGGTTGGTTGGTGGCATGCACATGTAAGGAGAGGCGAAGATGACACAGTCTTGTACTTGTAGTCGCAAGGCTGTGATATCTGGCCCGATCATCTTTTTGTCATTTAGTGCGACGGAACGATCGCACGATGCTGTTCCCCACATGGCATGCGAACAGACGGGTTTGGTCTTTGTTCAATAATTATGCTAGGGCAGGAAACAAAACAAGGTCCACCACGCCAGGGGTGGTTGTGATTAACTGTAGGCTGCTGCACCGACGAAAGATGCGATTGTGCGGGCTGGTGTGTCTGCTCACAGTGACAAGGCTCAGATCTTCATCAATGTAGCTCGGGCTTTCTCGGACAAAGGACTTACTTGTCAGGGATTCAGAGACTCACAAGGGGCATCCGATCTCCCCGCATCACCAAATGCAACCCCCGCCTATGAGATGCTGATGAGCTGCTTGTGTGGTGTCGGTAGGATGGGAAGACTGGGTGGCATTTCAGCATGCATTTGCTGATATTCTTACTGTACCTTCAGAATTCCCAATATTATCCATCCACAGAACTCAAATGTGAGTTGCGCCATCGGGAATTAGGGTCGGCATTGGTAGCGTCGCCGACCAGCATGCAGTGTGTTCCAGAAGTGCGTGGCCTTTGCTTCTGTTACCTTTTTTTCCTTTTGCTCCCCTCTCATCTCCCTGGATCTTGGCTCGGCCAACATCCCGATTTGTGAGCCTGCAGTCCCGCTGCAACGCTGTATGTTGGCAAATCTGAAAGCGTCCGATGCTGCCCTGGCATTCACCATACACCTACGTAGTAGAGTACTGCTCTCCATGATTATTGCTATGTGCATCGCCCAGATGCATGGCTGGCAGCTCCCTTGAAGACAGCGTCAGCCAGCACAGTGAGGCGGCCAACAGATGTTTCAATCTAATACCGCCCCCATCTTGGCTGCTCATACCCGGCACTGTCGGTTCTGTACGGTGTGATGGACGCGGAGAGAGGTAAAACAGGGCTCAGATATCCCTGCATTGGAATCTGTGAGCCCAGAGCATGCTCGCCGCTATCCGATGCTGTTATGAGAACACAGCAAATGCAGGTTGGTTTAAAGATAGAAATCGTACAGGTGTTGCAGGCATGTCGCCGTCCAAGATGTAGCTGTACCTGTGTGTCTGGGCACATCAGGTGCAGCAGCGCAATCTCAGGTACTTCGTAGACGGACGAATAACGCCAATCCCTGCAAGACAGACACGGAAGTCCTGCCCTTGTCTTGCCTGTATTACTGATGAGGCCTAGTGACGTGCATTCCGGCCCGAGCTGGATCTGGAGGCCTTCCCGTCTCGGCCTTGGAAAAGTCTCCATTCGTCTGCTGGCCTCTGCGCGCGCTGCGACGCTCGTCGTAACACCGTTTGCGCCGCAACCACCCACCCCCTTCTGAAAGGTGCCTCCCACCCCTTTTCCTCCCTTTCTTGACTTGGCTGGCAGCACAGTGCAAACGATTGTGTCTCGGTCTATGGTGAGGGTTGTTGTTGTCTTGTCACCGTTGCCTGTCTCGCTGCGTTGTGGATGTCTGTCCGTCTGCACGAGGCAGGATGCGGTAGGTACCTCAGATTTTAAGTTAATTAGGAACGGAGTACTGCCATCAATCTCGGGCTCGGACGACAGGCCTCGACATATAACGTCGGCCCTTATCCTGTCGCATGGGACTCGCAGCGTCGGCCAAGTCATACCTGTCTTCAGTGCAAACACAGAGCTGCGTCCCAATCCGCCGTGTTTGCTTAGTAGCTGCCGAATCCGTGTCGCACCATCATCATCCCACACCGCAGCCGACCTGACACTGTCCATCCCTCTGTATGCTGATAAATGAGATCAGTGCCTGTAGACGTCAAAATACAGACATTCATCAATACTTGGTCTTCACTAATGCCACTGATGATGGTCGCGTCTCCATTGCGTGCTTACTAACCTTCAACCTGGAAATCAGGCAGTCGCGTTCTTTTGCGTGTGGAAGGAGCAGCAGCTGCGGTGCAGTGCAGTGCATTTATTAATTCTCGATTTGCCAGGCGGAAACAGCACACCAACTAACGTCATCGGTCGCATCGCGCAAACTCCAAACCAACGATTGACTGGGAAGCAACGGTGCTGCGCCAGTCTCCTCTCACCTTGAGCTCGGCTATCGCAGAGCCATCAGCCCCTTGCAATTGCCGACATGGACTCAACCAAGGAGGAAACATCCACCAGCAGCGAGGCTGATGACCGCCTTGGCTCCGGCTCTCGCTCATTGTCCATCAACGACGACCCCGTTTGGTTCTCCCAGACGCTTAGTTTCCCGAGAGAGGCGCTTTTTGTGGCTCTCGTCTGCATGACCCAGTTCTGTACACGCAAGTCACTCTTCAAATTCTTGTCGATTTGTTTACTGGGGGCTTAAACACCACTACCCAGCAGTCAGCGTGATTGAGTGCTAACCTGGCGCGCTTGCAGAGGCTCAATTTTTTGGCACCCTCGTACTGCTCCGTACCATCGGCGGGAGCTTCGATATTTCCAGCCCGCCACAGCTCGCATGGCTAATTGCTGGTTTCTCCCTGACCGTAGGGACTTTCATTCTCTTCTCCGGTCGCCTTGGTGATGTCTTTGGCCACAAGAAGATGCTCGTCATCGGTTACGCCTGGTTCTCCATATGGTCGCTCATTGTCGGCTTCAGCGTCTACTCCGATTTTAAACTTGCTGTCTTCGCGCGGGTCGTTCAGGGCATTGGACCAGCACTCTGCCTCCCCAATGCTTTAGCTCTCTTCGGCGTTGGTTACCCTCCTGGGCATCGCAAGGCTATGGTTTTTGCCTTCTTCGGCGCGGTGGCTCCCATGGGGGCCGTGTTTGGAGGAGCCTTTGGCTCACTACTTTCACTTGTTTGGTGGCCTTGGGCGTACTGGGCAATGGGTATTTGGCTCGCCATTCTAGCTGTTTTGTCAAGCGTTGCGATCCCGAGCTTGCCGAACCACTATGTCTCACCAGATTGGAAAAACTGGTCCGAAGTGCTGGACTTACCGGGCGTCTTTATTGGCACTACAGGCTTGATCCTTTTCAACTTCGCCTGGATTCAAGCCCCAATCGACGGATGGGGGGTCAGCACTGTCATCGTGCCGTTGGTCCTTGGTGCTGTTCTCTTTGCTGCATTTGCATACATGGAAACGAAAGCCAGTTTTCCGCTAATCCCTATCCATGCCGTGAACACCGATGTTGCCCTCGTTCTAGCAGCAATGGCTTGTGGTTGGGCCAACTTCGGAATCTGGGGACTCTATTTGGTCCAGATTCTCCAGGAAATTCGAAACCTCTCTCCCTTGCTGACCACGGCATGGTTCTCCCCCGTCGTTTTTTCGGGTGGTCTTGCGGCCATTCTGACTGGTAAACTTCTTGGTCCATGGAATGTCAAGCCAAATTTTGTCATCACCTTTGCTCTTACGGCATTCACAGTTGGGGGTCTT
Source organism: Zelopaecilomyces penicillatus (assembly GCA_005765155.1). Taxonomy (NCBI): domain Eukaryota; kingdom Fungi; phylum Ascomycota; class Sordariomycetes; order Hypocreales; family Pseudodiploosporaceae; genus Zelopaecilomyces; species Zelopaecilomyces penicillatus. Next base: position 6,051,405 of record VCCP01000002.1, read on the forward strand.
CTAGCGGCACTAGCACCCACGGATCAGACTTATTGGGGGCAGATCTTTTTTTCAATGCTTGTATATCCGTTCGGCATGGATATGAGCTTCCCCGCCGCTACTCTGCTTCTCTCAGATGCCCTGCCCAAGGAACATCAAGGTATTGGGGCAAGCCTGGTTAATACAGTCGTCAATTATGGTATTGCTATAGGTGTAGGTTTTGCCGGCACGGTCGAGGTACACGTTCGTGGAAAGGGAGGGCTCGAGTCCCACCTTGACGGATTCAAAGGCGCGTTGTACATGGGAGTTGGGCTTGCAATATTGGGTTTAATAATATGCTGGGCTTTTTTAGCAAGGGCATATTTAGCAAGAGGACGGAGTGTCCCCCGAGAAACTACGTGAATACCCATGGGGACGGGCAAATATTACGTCAAAGTGCTTCACTTAACGCACAGAGCCTGGCCCACGCGCTACCGATCGAAATATTAAAGCGTGGAAATTCGCTTTCTCGATTGGCATATGCCTGAACCTCGGCCACGGCCGCACCAAATAGTCGAACAGATGATGCGGCTCAGCTCGTTTCGGAGCACTAAAAGTCGACGACCTCGCATCCTACAATACCAGCCTCACTTCCAGGTCGTACATCCGCGGGACTTCCCGGCTGCAGCACTGGAAGAGTGGTGGTCATGAATTCTAGGACGCATTTTCTACGGTGTTTTAAGCGGTACTTTAATACCCCGGGCCAGATGCTTGAACGGCCTCACCTTCATGTTCGACTCGATAACCATCGCAAACGATTCGCCTCACTATCGTCAGAGGGTATAACTTTCTCGTTTTGGGCTATAGTCTACTACCTCAGCATCGTTATCGTCGAAATAGGCTGTTGTCATCGCAACCGGGCTTCAACACGTGTGGAGGAACGATGAAGATGGATTCAACCTCCAATGGTCCGTCTGAACCGTCGCTTGTTTCGCTCAATCGTGTTGAACCATACAACAACAAAATCCAGAGGGATTGTAGGGTTCCATAAATAGGACATTATCAATCTTGTGAGGCTGGAGCTGGAAAAGCATACTCTCATTGTGCAAGGTGCAAAGTTCCTTGTTGCAATCATGGCTTAAAGGTTAAACCCCAAATTTCTTCTTGGGGTGAAGTTGAGAATAGTTAATAATGGCATATAAATGCGATATTTGTGTTCCAAATCACCCCAAAATAATCTCCAACTATTTTGACGTTGATAAGTCGATCATAACCCTCTCGTTCTAAAATCTGCATTATTGCGGTAAAGTAGATGTGTGTTTCTTGATTGTCCAGTTCTACTCTCCAGTATTGCGCTATGGGAACCTTGAAAGTGGCACTGGTTATGCTGTTTGATATTGGGTATCACGACATTCATTTAATGCCACTTGCTTGCAAAAGATAAAATTGATCACTATTGCTAGTTCATCAGTCCCCTCACCCTTCATATATAGTAGAGCCGCTCATTTGCTGCATTGAACACAGTCGCATGGCTTGAAGCAGCCATAACCTATGAGTAATGCTATCTTCCCATCACTGCAACATCAAATTTACCGCGCCTTCCTATACAATTCCAGCGGGCTATACTAAAGTTTTTCTTCAGCCACATTCAAATTGGCATGTGAGGCCATAGAACAGATTACGCCTCTCTGTTTGTGCTTTCGCGTATTGTCCGTCCAAGGATGACGTACAGCAGCGTCACAGGTTTGAGTAGTCGGGCTTTGCATGCTCTATCCTGTCTTTCTCCCAGCAGTTGAGACAGTGTGATCTCATCACTTAGTATTTGGTGATGATAATATATTGCAAAGCTCTCCCTTCTTGCTTTGCACGCGCAATTGCTCTTTCGCCGCTGCTGATGGGATGCGTAGTGCGATTCTCTGCGACACGACTGGCTTCGGTGTTGTCCACCTTCGTAGACTTCTCACTATCTCCTTCTCTGTCTGCCCCTGTGCTCTAGCTTCCACGAGAACTCGCGTATGACCACCCACTCCTGTCGTCCATTTCTCTCTCTGTGTGAGAGTTCGCTCCATGTCTTTCGCTCACATGAGATATTGTTGTAGCAGGCCATTAGATTTGGAAACAGAAGAAAGGCGCTGTCAGAGTCGTCGCTACTCCCATCAGCAACTTGGTAGTTGAGGGCGTTCTTCCAAGTGTATACACATTGCACATATAGAAATGGGTTTGCTTGCCCAAACAACGCGATGAGCAATGCAAGTCTGTCCTTGTATGTGGAAAGTGAAATGACGATTTATCCCTGGGGGTGTGCCAGCTCTGAAATACTGTAAAACACGACTCAGTTCGGCGGGGATATTGGAAACCATCAGGAAATATCTACTTTCGGAGGCGATACTGCTGAACTCGTTCCAATACCTCATTCAGCAAGTGAATAATAATGACACACGAAAAATAATCAACTGATGGACTCAGGTTGGTTGACAAGTCATGGGCCGGGGTATCTCGATGCGGTTCACCGGCCGTTCAGAGGTATAATTTGGTGTCTTTGGAGTGACGGAAGAAGGTGCACTGAGTATATTAGCAATGTAAGAGCTATAGAACGGAAGCAACCTACGATTCCTTTGGCTTTGGTAGCAGTTCCGGTTGTGGTGGCTCCGAAGTAGTGCTACCCTCAAGACCCCCAGCCGACAAGCAATGGATTGCACAGTGCAAGAGCCGGGAACTGATGAAGGTGATGGGGAAACGTCAAGATTCTTGACACAGTCAGAGAAAGATTCTGGAATTTTCTGCACTACCTTCCCGCTTATTCCCACTTTACTTTACATTCACTTCGGCAGGTGATCGAAATGGAATGTGCTAACGGACACAAACTGCGAGCAGGCAAACGGAAAGTAGGCAGCTGGAAAGCGAAATGAAATCCACCCCCTCTTCATTCATTTTGCCACAATGGCTTGTTCACTGACCCTGCTTGGCACGGATACTGGTTATGGCTGGTGTCTCTGAACGTCACACCTGAAATGCAGCAATAGCTTGTCTTGGATGCGACTGGCTTGAACAAGCAGCTAACCTGAACCACATCGGGACCGCGCAAACTTATCACACAACGCAACACAACTGGAGCCATTGGTGCTGAGTCGAAATATGGCGCAAGCGTAATTCTTCCAGAATACGAATCGCGAAGCAAACAAGGCTAGCTTTATAGGTGATTGACCACAGAGGGATCTTTGGTGATAATGCAGACAGGTGCCTTGGCTATGGCCATGTAACTTGTACCACAACGTAAGCAAAAAGATTGTTTAAATATTTCCAGGCTTCATTCACGTTCTTGGGGAAGTGAACGATCAATGGAATTTTGCCGGGTTATTCCTCCCTTCACCTTAATTCTGTCAACTACCTACTATCCTATCTGTCAGACACAGCTGCCCATTTGCCATGGTGAAGAAAGACGCGGAACACGAAAGGGGAATCTAATATCTGAAGTCTGCCGGTCCTCGGCTTTCTCAGTGGTCAAATGCCCGCCGACACAAAGCTACACTAAGTTCATTTGCCCGTCATGATTGCCACAAACTCATTATCTTTGTTCTGGTCAGCCGACGACATCATACGAGTTTTGCGAATTTGACTTACAGTCGATCGTGCCGTCTCCATTCTTGTCAACCTCATTGATCATTTCATCGATTTCCTCATTGGTGAGATTTTCGCCAATAGACTTCATGACCTGGCGCAACTCGACGGCAGAAATGGTACCACTTCCATCGCGATCGAAAACCTGTCCGGAGAATATTTAGCTAGTGTTCAGATGGCGGGATTTCTAGGCTGCAGCTGTACCTTGAAAGCCTCTTTGAGTTCTTGATCAACATCAACGCTTTGAACCTTTCTTGTCATCATGGCGGCGAATTCTATTTGCATCATACATCAGCCATCAGGTGCCAAGCAATACGCTTTGGAGATGCAAGTCTACGAACCCTCGAAATCTACGCTTCCCGATTTGTCGCTACCGGTGGGTGGTTATGTCAGCTAGATGCAAAGGACACACACATAACTTGGCAATGGGAAAGTGTGCAAAAGGACTCACGCATCGATTTCGCTTATCATGTCTTGGAGCTCTGTTTCTGTTGGGTTCTGGCCAAGCGATCTCATCACATCACCAAGCTCAACGGTGGTGATGACTCCTGTGGTTCAGATGAGGAAGCCTGTTAGTCACGTTCACACCAAACCAGGGGACTTTGCAGGTTTGGGACACCCGATCTATGGGGTTATCCTACCATCGCCATCTTTGTCCTATATTATACTACATCAACATCTATCCAAGTCTGGATCGTGGACCACTACCTACAAATGTTTGAAAGACCGATCTGAGCTCGGTCTTTTCACTCTCGCTGAGGTGGTGGGTCTAGCATATGGTATTGTATTGTTAGCTCGGCTGAAGTTTTCGCCGAAAAAGCAAGACAGGCAGATGCTTCATACCATGGTGATGAGATTTTTGATGTGTTGCAGGGCTATATTCTACCTCGTCTTATCCCGATCTGTCATCTCCCCAAGCTACTCTTACTCTACTCATCTCGTGAGGAGTAAAAGGTGGGTCGTTGCCTGAGGCACCACATCACCTCCCGCAACCCCACTTGTGTGTCGACGTTGTATCTGGTTGGTTGCCCGTCAGATATCACAAGCTACAGAATCGAGTCCGCAAACCGTTTCTACTACCCTGAACATTGATGTAACGTCGATGGTTATTTCTCATCTTGACCCAAACTGGCCTGAATTACGTGGCGCGCATCATGAGTTGAACGCTGGTTCAGGTATTACCTGACTCAAATATTGGGGAGTCACTGGAGTAAGCCATCGACATACCACGCCGTATTGGCCACATCTCTGCCTTGAATAGCCATGGGCTGCGCAACTCTACAAGCACGCCAATGTCACGTCGGCTAAGGAAAGCTTAAGAATATGTCTTCATTGATAGCTGAAAAGACGCCAAAACAGATAACCCTGCCTAGACAAAGTTGACGTAACCGAACTTGGGCGTAATGTGGAAGGACGCCTTGTCTGGTGGACTCCAAGCCCCAAGCTCCTGGTCCGGGTAGGTGGATGGTCCTACAACTGTTCGGAAAAAGTTCATCCTCCACTTTGTGCCCTTGGCCTTTCCAACATCAACATTGAAGAGGCCTAGCGGAATGACGACATCGCTCCTCCAAAACTCGGCCTTCTTGTCCAACTTTGTTTTAGCGCTGAAGCCGTCGGCGGCAGGGTTCGAGACAAACAAGTGATCAAACGGAGCGCCCTCAGTGCGCACTTTGGAGGGGTTGTAAACAAATGCCTGGTACGTCACGTTGTTGGGATTGACCTCGAATTCGAGGTAAGTCTGTGGGTCATTGGTACCCTGGTAAATGAACGCCTCCATGACTTCGTACTGCCAGATGTCATCGTTGGTGCCTTGCGACGCATTGAAGTAAAAATTGGTCTCGTTGTGCGCCGTGAAGCCAATATGGATGGAGTCGGCGGTGTAGCAGAGATCGACCTTTGTCAAGGGAAAGGGCTTCAGGTCGGGAACCGACTTGGAGTAACTGACAGTGCCAACACCACGAGAGCACGAGGGCACATTGACACTGGGGAGTTTGGCACAAGCAGCGGTGGCGAGGCCGGCGGCGATGGCTAATGAGAGAAGCATCATGTCTTGACGAGATCTTGGCTTCTGCAGGAAAACTAAAAAAAAAAAAAAAAACTGCAAATGACAATGGCGATCCTGAAGAAGGCTGACAGAACAGAGAGGATAGTCGGGATCTCTAGAATCTTTTAATGATTTCTTTCGGGCCACAAGTGGCAATTCGTACAGATAGCAGCAGAAGATGTGACGTTGCAGATTGGCGAACCACTAACTTATATGCCCATAAGCCTGCAGAGTAGCGATTTCTGGAAGAAATAATGGGATGTCAGCTGAAAACAACAATACTACGTAAGGTGGTTTTTACAGGCACAAATATGCGGGCGATGGGAGGCGGGAGGATCGGACAAGGGAGGGAAATGCATATTGAATGGCGTTTGGGGATTTGATTCCGGTTTCTTTTAGGGAGGTGCTCAAGGGAGCCTGCAGAGCGGACCTGGGAACTAATTTAAAGATGCAAGCTTGGCTAGGCTGCTTCGAGGCTGGGCCTGGCGCCATGTTGACGCTATGGACGACACCTCATTGTGTCTCATTGCAATGTCACCATGCAGACGATGCCAAGCTGCGCGGTGTTGAAGATGAGGGTTTTCGAGCAATCCCAACTTGGGGCATATTGCACGACACTTAGACAAACGGAGCTTGTTGATGATTCGGCCCTCATGACCATCAATGGGTTGGATACGTTTCTTTCCTTGGGAGAAATTGCTTACATCGTTGCTCCGTATCAATACCAGGGTGATGTACTGGATCCCTCCAATACGGGGGAATGGCTTGCAATGTTGCATGCCGAACCGTCCGGCCCAATCACTTGTGGGGCATGAGTTCGCGTCCGTCCCTAACCCTAGACTCGCCATGCCAGGTACCTTACCTGTCCTTGTCATTCCTTCAGGACCAACATTTCACTCACCAGTAAGCACGCCGAAGCCATGGATCATCTCTAAGCTTCGCGATAGCCTTTTAAAGCTAGACCTGTTGGTCGCCTGCAATCTTGGTTACGATCCTTCACAACCGATTCATAGGCCAGTGGCTGAATGCTGGCTTGAGTGCTCATCCTCCGGGCTCCTGATCGAGGGGCAATAATAAGCAGCGACTTTCCCCATCTCAGGAACTTCAGCGACCAGACTCACGCAGCATGTTGTGTACAGCACCTGTCGGATCATCGGGAGTCTTTTCCACAATGGAAACGTTCCCTCTTCAAATATATTGATACAAATTGTTTTCTACTCTACAAATACAGGTAACGGTATCCTCATGGAAACAATGCCGCGAACAACAAGGCACCTCAACATGACAGGTCGTTTCAACACAGGCTCGTTGGAGACTAATCCTCTACCTCTGTTATCTGCAACGTATCCAGGTCATACACGCCGAAAAACTTAAAGAAGGCCAGCACTTGCGGTGCGATTCCACAGCCCGAGTTTGCCGGATCCGCTTTGGCAGTGAAGTCGACGAGAGGGATGCGCGCATGGCCGCATGTCTTGCACGTTGCTACCGCTGAGGCCGTGTATGTTGAATTGACCCTCAAATCACGACCTATCACCTGGAACATGTCCAGTCCGGTCTGTCGTCTTACCGTGATGAGGGCAGTGGGTGTTTTATGGCCTGTGGCAATTGCTCCTTTGTGAACGTGGCCGTGACCGCCGCTTGGCTGGACATGCACCAGCTTGTTGGACGCTGGCTGGTCATACAAGCCCTGTTTCCCGAGATTCTGTGTACCGTTGCCGTTGGGCACAGCATTGGCGACGTAGACGAGCGCTTGGCCTTCCTGTGCGACAGTGACTGTCTTCTCTACGCGCCAAGACTTGAGGCTGATGAAGTCTACCGTATCACTGTGCTCGTTGACGACGTATAAATGAGAGCTGTCTGGACTAGGCGACAAACCATGTGGCTGAATACCGCTTGAAGGAATGTCGCGTACAAAGACAGGAGCGAGAAGGGGATCCGGCTGGCGATAAACGCGCGTAAGATCGAGAGCAGCAACTGTGATGAAGCCGTGTACGACGCCATCTACTGTGGCGAAATGGGGGTGGTTTGTCTCCACGCCTGTGTCTAAAACTGCGACGACCTTTTTCTCCTCCGTGGAGATGATGCTGACCTTTCCAATCATCTTGTGTGCCGCCCATAGTCGCAGACCGTCCGCTGAGAGCATCATATCAGATGAGAAACGGTCGGCAAGCCCAGAAATCGAGTACAAGATCTTCCGGCTTGCAACGTCGATGACGGAAATGGTGGGAGATCGGATGTGATTTGCGTACGCGAGTTTGCCATCAGGACTGAAAAGTACCTTGCTGGGGCTATAGTTTCGGTTCTTCTATTAGGAAAGCAATGCCTTGGATTTGGGTTGGGAGGCAGGCATAGTCTTACCCGCCAGGCGACTCGACACGCCCAATGATGCCGCCGTCAACACCATCGATGAGATCGATGAAATCGGTCCCCCGCGTGGCCACCCATACCGTTCGGTTATCAGACGCAAAGAGGGCCTCGTGCGGCGCACGATCGGATGAAGTCTGTGACTGTATGCTATTATCTTCGCAACGTATCACCGTGACTGTGTTTGTCGTAACGCTCAGAGACACCAAGAAGCGACCATCCCGCGAGAAGCCAAGTCCATGGGAGTTGACAGCCCGGAGATATTGAGGCCCAATTACATCAGAAAGACGTCCACTACCCAGCCCAATTGTTCCTAGAACCTCACCAGTGAGTGGCTTGATGACGGTGACGGTGTTGGAAGACTGGTCGCCTGTGTAGATTCGATCCGAGGCGTTGATCTCCCCGCTTACTGCGGAGCCGAGCAGCAAAAGCAGCAGTGCGGTGAAAGGAGACTTCCACATGATTGAGTCAAAAGAGCAATCAAGGGATTGGCGGAGTCGGTAAATGGAAGCCGTTGGCCATGTTGTAAATGCTGCCGAAAGGGCATGGCTCCTTTTAACTCGTAATACAATTCATCCATTGCCAGTAATGGATGATAAGCTTTGAAGGGCGGGGGAGGGGATGGATTGGTGTGTTGCGTGCGCGCTATGACGCGAGGCTAAGAGCAAACAAAAAGCACTTCTGCAGTTCCCGACCCGAGACACTGGAGCGCACGCAATGGAATGAGACGATGGCGTGGATGATGGCAGATGGCGGGATGGTAGTAATTCCTAGACGTTGCTTGGTCATGCTGCCAGCATCCTAAATATCCACTGAGAGCTGGGAATGAATTATGTTCGTCTTGTAATTTTATATTGTTGAGCTTACTTTTTGCGGTTTTGTAATATGCGGCTCTGATTTGTACATTAACGCAGCGGCCGCTGGGGAACAGGATTTTGATGAGGGATCGTCACTGGCATCCCGCGATGTTGATACCAGATGGGGCTAATCTGTTCATTTGCAAAACTAAGGTATCCCACCTGTTTGGACATTTATTGAATTCCAGAGATGAGGCGCCCGATTGGATTGTGTGTAAGTAAGGGATTGACCCGGATATGGTGCCGTGTCGATGTTTCCCATTTTACTAACTCCATGAAATCGTCAGCTCTCGCTTGAGGTTGATGTATTTCATAGATCTTGTGTTCACAGTCAATATCTACTCATCATGTTATTCTAGCAACGAAACACTCCCCATATTTCAGAGTCATCACTACAATGAAGCAGTGTAGGAATTTCGAGTCGTTCTATAACAAGCCACTATTGGCCGTTACATACAGCATAAAGTGTACTAACAGTACTTAACTTCTATGGGGCACACACCCCGCCATGTATCACCATCCTTGACCGCTTGCAAGTTGCCCTTAGACACCAACTTGAGGCTGGTCGCGATCATTTTCTAGGCGCAATGTACATCCAGGAATAAAGTCCCATCTAGCACCGGGAACATGTCATCGAGTCCGCAATCGCCTGAAAGCGTTTACATGAGCCCTCAGGTCCATTATTGCGTCCTCTGTGGACAGCTTATTGATGACGATTACAGCGATCGCACTGGTTGGACGTCAGAGTTTCGCATTCGTATGGTACCTATGTCACCATTGCTGCCAAATCCCTAGAGCTAATCAAAGCTACTTGCCTAGTTTACACAATTGGGGATCAAATCGCAGTCACGGGAATAGGGGGCTTTACTGATCCCGGAGCCAGTTACTTGGTAGCTCCTCTCGAATTCGATGCATGGTGGTATACTTCGCAGCCCGGGGTTGAAATTGGAGTTATTTGTCAGTCTCCCATTGATGGTCGCTACGGGTTTCCATTCCATCGAGCTTGTTGGTTTCTTCTAGAGAAAGTCTATTTCAACAAGCCAATTCCTCTGAGACGACTGTTCGATGTATGTCGCTCGCTGCCATACTCACATCGAATAGAATGCCTGATCTGGGGCCACGACTTTGGGGGTCTGATAGCAGTAGATGATGATGATTCCTATCCTTGGGAAGATCTCTTTATTGAGAAGGAAGTGTCTTTTGCAAGAACGAATCCGTCCACTGCGTTGAATACTAACTACGTCGTGTACGAATATCCTCCACCAGCGCCCAAGAGATCAACAACAGTGTCAGACAGGGCCGATATTTTCAGTAAACTTCCGCTGGAAATAATCATATCGATATCAGTCTACCTACCTACAGCTGACTACTTCAATGCTCGCTTGACGTTCCGTTCGTTCCATCCCGTTATAAACTCTCTGCAATTCTGGGCCTCTAGATTTCTACCCAATGCTGATCGTTCTTGGGTTTTTGAGTCACGCAAGTGGGCAAAGGACTGCTATTGGTCCTGGCACTATTATCGCATAGCTAGCGGGTCGCCCCGTATGAGGAATCGGGAGAGAGTTTGGCGGCTCCTCGAAACCGTTGAAGCAATACTCTGCTTAGAGTGGGTTGAGCCCCCCTCATATCATGTTGTCAACGAATCCAATACAGGTTGGCTTACAGTGGCTGCGGACATACGGCCTGAGACAGAACAGCCCTATGAGAACTTTGGCGGCGGCTGCCGTAAGTTTTATGAGAAGCAGATTTGCATACCCCCAGGCGAACTTTCTCAGCTGGGATTCTCTTTTATTCAGGTCGGGTTGGTTACGCACATCACGGGGATTAGGGTTGTCCTTACACATGGGGAAAACATTCGGGTGGGATACATGGCAGATGAAAAGCGCGTTCAGCAGGCGGAAAACCTGACTGGGTTCAAATTGGCTGTCGGGCAAAGAGGCATACAAGCCATCCAGTACATTCTTGGTGGTGACCGAGAGTTGCCATGGATTGGAAGTCCCGATAACGCCCCAATAACGAAACGTCTTAGGTTTGCCGGCCCTATCACGGGTATCAAAGTTGCATTTGATGTAAGATCATCATAAATCTAGATTTCTTAGTATTTCGTTAATCAATAGCAGGGTTATAAGTTGGTCAGTATTGCAGCAACTTGCTGTGCTGGTCTGGCTGAGGACAATTTTCGCGATTCGTCATTTTGGTATCCCCGAGTTCCTGAGATAAACTTGAATCTGAACGCAGACAGTTTCACAGCAAGAGAGACTGCCACGACAAGATATGATCCAATTTGTTGGACAATGTTTGGAGGACCCTCTGGCATGTATCTCAAGATGTTAACCGGAATATCAGTCACCACCGATGAAGGGCACGTGAGAACTATCGAATTTCAATATAATAGCGAAGCTGTCCCTCTTGAGTGTCGCAAAATAGGGAGAAACACGCCCTCTGATTACGCCACAGTCATGAACTTCTACATCGACGGCCCCTGTGGAGAAGTCATCGAGTCTATAACAGTGTATATCCGTGAATATGCTTCCGAAGACGAAGCATGGTACTACAACACGGGAGTTTTAGAATCATTCGAGGTATGTACGTTGACGCTGTGCACTCCACTCCACTAATAAAGATTTAAGATTTTAACCAATTGGGGAAATTCACGTCACTTTGACACAACGGTACGGGGGACTGCTTCACATACCCCTTACGTTGAAAAGAGCATAATACTGGTTGAAGGGTGTCCAATATGGGGGCTCTCTGGACTCAGGTGTGTGCTTGAATTGTGATGAGATTTGAGATTCTCACTAACCGTCAGTAGCATGACAATAGGATTGTGGCTTTGGGGGGGATCACGGAAAATGTGTTAAACGTGTCGATGGATAGTTGAAAAAGCCATTGACTACAGAAAAAGACGAAATGGCAAGAGACCAGTAGCTTTGGATAACAAAGAAATTCACCACTAAGACATTTTGTACAAACACATCTCTGGACAAACCTGGAACTATTAGGTAATTACCGCCACACGAGATGATCATGAGTATTCAACCACCCCATACAGTTCAACAAGACTCTGTAATCCGCAAAAAGACTAGATAAGTGAGTCATGGCTATGCTAGAAGCTGACCTAGAGGGGTACTAAGGAGAAATTACTAAACTAAATATCATGGATATTCCATACACCCATGCGTCTGGGTTACATCGTGCATTTCATATCGTTAGAGACAAAGTTGGTGGACGCCATGGGGAATAGTTGCCAGGAGCGCATGGACAACACTATAGAACGACAGACTTTCGTCAACCCAACACAAATTTTGCTCTCACACTCTCAAATTGGCCCTTCATATCGACTCTACCATCGTTACATACAGTTGAATCTGTGTCGTGCATCTATGTATTTCACGTGCCATGACCATCGTCGATTATAACACAATTAGTGAGGTGTATGGCTACTTACTACATGACGAAATTGTCTGAAGGACCCTATGCCTTCTCTCGGTTTCCCATAACCACCCAGTCGTTAGATACTTGCTTGACGCAATAGCTGTGTACAGTAAAAATTTGTCTAGCTTCTCAACCCGGCTCTTCAGCGTCACGGTGTGTTCAATATGACGGGTCGTTAGATGACTAGATTACGCCAAATGGGGCAGCCCAAGTCTACGTAATGGTCCATCTCACAAATAAAAGCCTTAAAATATCTCATGAACTCAAAGGTTGATATATGCCCTGATGAGTCGGTAACCCACCCGGCCATTGACCCGATTGAGACAATGGTTGCAAATTAATAGCTCTGTGATATCCGGGCGGCAGAACACCCGACCGGGCCAAGTGCCGGGCCCCGGTCTAAATGCCGCCGCACCTCATAATACCGGATATCGGGTCGGCAGAGTGGCGGAGATGAAATCAAACTAGTTCTAGAACGTTTAGTTTTGCTAGATATCTAGTGATTTAGGTAAAGATCTAGCTAGGTCTTAAACTAACAAGGTCACTCACTTCATTGTTGCCACCGGCGTGGGAAAAGATGGAATATTTCCTGATCTTGGGCATATGAATGAAATTTCAATAACGGTCTGGCTTTGTATTCAGGATATTTATCAAATGAGGGCCCAGGACAGCTACCCATACTTCCACATTTACGTTGTGTAGTCAATATGATCTCTTTAGTCATTCTTTTATAGCCTTTTATCCTTGTTTGACTAATTCTTCATCTCCTCCTATTCCGCCTTCATCTTGTTCAGATTTGGACTAGAATGCGGCCGCTTCACGAGCTAACTTCTTTGTAGGCCCATTGAGTGAATACAATTTGAATGACATGTGGTTCGATTCAGCCATTTTCTTACTAACGGAGTATTGGAAAGAGTAAGGGGAGCCATGGGAAGCCTCGCAGTCTTACACACATGCGTACTCCGGCATACGAACCCCCCGTGTAAAGAATCTCTAGTCAGGGTGAGTGCCGACCTGGACATGGGGAACGGTAAATATAAAAGCATGCCCTCTGTCTCGGGTCGAAACATTTGACTCTTCATCCACAATCACTCAATACAGATTTCCCAAGAACAATTCATCTCTTTATTTACAAACTTTCAAAAACGAACTCACCATGCGATTCTTCTCTGTCATCTCGGCGCTGTGCGCTTTCACAGCGTCTGCTGCTCCAGCTGAACCTGTAAGCCCAAACTCCATTTCTCATTGTGGCTCTCGGTTTACGAGACATACGCTTCATTGAGAAAACCACTGACGTTTTTTTAGCGATCGAACTGCGGTTGTGGTGAAGAACTTTATCGCGCCTTCAGTCCCATCACAGGCGACCACTTCTACACCATGCGCATGGACGAATACAACAATGCCGTCAATAACCTTGGGTACAATGCTGAAGGTGTTGCATGCCGCATCTATACCAAATCGGAAGATGGTGCTGTGCCTCTCTATCGACTCTATAATCCCGGTGCTAAAGACCACTTCTACACTGTCGATGCATCGGAGCGGACCTATGCCTCCCAGACTCTCGGCTACATCGAAGAAGGGATCACTGGTTATGTGCATACCAAGAGCACCAAAGATACGGTGCCGTTCTACAGAGGCGTCTACCAAGCGGACGGCATTGGTCATCACTTCTACACTGTCAAGAAGTGGGAGATGTTTGATGCGGCTAGACACTTCGATTACACATATGAGAGTGTTGCTGCATATGTATTCCCAGCCTGAGCAAATGGCTGGGCATAATTTGCAGTATCTGCAAGCTTCAGTGGAGGAGCCATTCAAACTGCCCGCGATGTTGAGATCTCAAAGCAGGATGTCGGTGAGTAGAGGAATGGCTCTTTCGGGGCAGGATAGAATTCTGAACTATGATGGATCATTGTCTGGTGTATTCTAAACATTTCAATTCGCACAATTAGTGGTTTGTAGTTTTGCAAAAGATTACATATCTACTCCTTAATTTAGAAATAGATTTCTGAGCAGCATTGGATTTGGAAACCTCTTGCGACACTCCTTATTATACAATGATTAAAATCCCAACGTTCAAGTTGGCCGAATGGTCTAGTGGTATGATTCTTGCTTTGGGCTTTCCAAACTCAACTGCAAGAGGTCCCGTGTTCAATCCACGGTTCGGCCCCATCTATTTTTTTGTCTCGTGAAAGTAACAGTACAACGCTGCGAACACGCGGAGACAGCAACATGCACACAAACCGAGGATATGGCTTTTCCGGTTGTGCCCCTCTTGTAGTGCATATTCCTTATAAAAGTCTAGGTGATGTAGCTCACATAGCCTAGCACAGCGTAGGACCAATAATAACGTCCAAGTTCTATGAGACTTTGAGTAATAAACACCATAGTTGATTTGCAATTTGGCGCTTGGGTGCCACTATAAGCATCACAACATACGGGGTACCTATCTGACTCAAATATTTGTAATGCTACGACTACCATCATCATAGTATGGGTATTGCGCCATTGTGGAATATGATGTGGGAAAATATTACAGGTTCTTTTACAGTTTACACCTCTCTACAGTTTTATGTTTCAATAAAGCGATGACCATGTTGACTGTGAGTCTGTAGTATCCTAAGCAACAACTTATTGTAGAGCTGTTTAGCGGTGTTAAAATTAGATGGTGTACTTTCATTAACTAAACTTGTCAATAAAAAGCACATATCGTGACCATTGCAGATGCTTCAGGCGGTTGATAGGTGGGGGTTTGTGGTGGTGAGTCATCCGGCGACTTAAACAGTATTCATCTATTATCACGCTTGTCACGGTCTTTAGTCCCAGTCGCAACCTCATTTTCTCATTCAACGAACATTCTTTGTACAATAAAGCCGGAAGTATGGTCGTCCTGACTCATGTTGCAGTCTCTCTCACCCCAGGCAACACACCATCGAAGCAGACGCTCAAAGCAATTATTGCTACCTTTCTCATAACGGAATGGCCCCTTGTGGACTCAGAGACTCTCGAAGTAGAGCATTTTACTTCATTTGCAAATGCCCATTGCTCCGTGAAACGACCAGAGCCGACCACCTATGTAGCCACTGAACCCTTGCAAGTATTCATCAAGTTCCATAGTGAAGCCGGAGTGTGCATCGAGCCTTTCGAGCACCTGGTACCTAGCAAAGATGAGGAAGCAAAACTCTGCTTTGATTATGGCGTATCTGGTTCAGGAGCCAAGGTATACGGATTCTTCAAGACTCAGGATGGTACTCTTGGGAGGGTTGATGAATTCTTGGATGCACGCACCTTGGAGCCCGAGGATGTGGAGAATGCCGTTATTCGCACGGATATAGCCAAAGCCTTGGCCACTTTCCATCCGACAAAGTTTTCATTGCCAATAAATGGAACTGGGCCATACTACAGAGCTGTTATCGATGGACTCAAGAAGTACCACGAGTCGGAAAAGCTTAAGAAGCTGGGGAATGAAGGAGGGGTTAGCATCGACAACCTGATTGACTATGACTTTGAGGCGAGGTTAGCAAAGATAGTTGAGACGTTGAAGGTCTCTGTAGGTGGGAAACTGGGTTTTTGCATACACGACGTTCAATTTATGAACGTTTTGGTGAAAAACAACCCCAGGCAAGCCGAGAGCAAGGTTACTCTCATAGACTTTGAGTTTGTGATGGAGAACTATCGAGCCTTTGACATTGGTGGACACTTCATGCAAAAGATGTTCAAGTGGTTCGATGAAGAAAATAAGATAGCAAACTGCAGAAAGTACAGCGATGATGAGAAGAGGCATTTCTGCGAGGAGTACGCGAAGCAGTGGAACTTGGTCACTGGGGATTCAGATACGGGGGAGCAGGTGTTTCTGGAATCTGAGTATGGCTACATGCTAGCCATTACTTTTGATATACATAATATGCTGTGCTTTATGGATGAGACGGAGGAGAATGGTGCGCTAGATTTGTTGGGATTGAACAAACTGTTTGAAGAGTTTCGAGATCAGTACATCAAGCTAGGACTGGAGTGATTGAGGATATTGTAGCAGCGGACGACTAGCAGCGTTAGTAGCTATATGAAAGTGTGTCCTAAAGAATCAGTGACATTTAGTTCATGAACATCCAGCAGTTTCTATGGAAGGACTTGGAGAAGGTTGCAAAAAATAAATTCGAGCAAGCTTACGAGTAAAAGCAGTCTGTCGAACGAATACGTCAGCGAATTCTAGCTCACTCGCACTACAATGCTTAACGAAGTTTCTAAGCAGGGTAAAGACATCAATATCTGCAGCTGACACACACACCAGAATAGCATCAAAGGTGTGTGATTCGTCCACGTGGAGATAGTCAAGGTAGGGGGTGCTCGGGTAGGTGCGTTACGAAAGATCAACTACGCGGTGGCTGGAAGGTGGCTTTTGAAGACGTCAACAAACCCGCTCATTCCACACCTTCTAGTTCATGTACTACGGCAGAACTTGGCATTTGGGTGGCTTGCGGGTGTGGTTTAATCAAGTTTTAAGCTTTAGACTGGATCCGTTGACTTGATTTCTAGAAGACAGCTCAAACGTGGCACGCAATTCAAAGCCACAGTATTCGGCAAAAATAACAGCAAGAGAAATCACTCAACTTTGTATTTTTAATCTTAGGATACCCTTGGGCTTCCCTTTAAAGCGCAGTTATACCTTGGATTCATTTGAGCAGCTCCTTACGTGCAGTGCTGTAGCCCCTGACTCCCGAAACTGGACAATGATTGCCTTGACGCTGTGTCCTCCACCCTTTTTGGTTGTCTGCTTCCCGTTTGGACACTTAAAGTACACCATGTGTATAGCATGAGATTCCGAATGCTTCCTTGCCACGCTCTCCAATGCCGGTGGCGCACACCAGGTGCAGCCGCGGTCCGGGAATAGAATTTCATGCACAGATCCATCCGTTGGGGCATTCTACGACAGTAACTCTGTCCCCAGACTGTAACTCCTTACTACATGGACATGGATTATAGGGGGGGCGTGCAGTCACAGCCCCAGAGTTGAGGTAGCAACACGAGAACTTGACAGTCCCAGCTGCTGTGACCCCGTGGTTGCTCGCAACCAACACTTGACATGTTACTGCCGACATTAGGGTGTCATGGCGGTGATAAACCTGTTTCGATCATATTTGTGGACGAGTGCTACGCCCTGCAGTTTGAAGCAAGGCTATGAGCTGCTTCATTGGGTATTGCTAAGAGTTGTCTTTCACAAAGCGTAGTCTCAACTGAGCTGTTCATCGGCAGAAGGTAGCTAGTAAGAAAGTGGAGGCAAAAGTAATGACTCGACGGTAGCTTGGGTTTTGCCTTCCAAGAGCGG
Organism: Zelopaecilomyces penicillatus; assembly: GCA_005765155.1. Taxonomy (NCBI): domain Eukaryota; kingdom Fungi; phylum Ascomycota; class Sordariomycetes; order Hypocreales; family Pseudodiploosporaceae; genus Zelopaecilomyces; species Zelopaecilomyces penicillatus. The sequence goes on from VCCP01000002.1 coordinate 6,069,004, forward strand.
ATGTAATATCAGGTGTCAGGTCATCATGGCTTATTTACTAGATGCAACTCTGAGCTGAATGTATGATGGCGGCTGGGAACTCTATATGGAGTCTACTGGCGGTAATGTACTCTGGCTTACATGGTGTGCTAGCCGACGTTTCAAAGCACTCCCGCAGATTTGTGCCTTGACGCTCTGACAATGCAAAATAGAATGAATAATTCTTACTGGGAGACTTGGGAAAATCGTATTGTCTGTGCTTGATGTTAACCAGTCTTTGCTACGGTATGGCGAGGTCCTACTGGGGCTAACCCTGGTTGTCTAGGTTTGCTCCCGGTCAGTAACACGTGTATGTTGGAGGCTTGTTCCTGGATGGTGTCATGTTTTGAACATGGCGTGCATCCATGGCGATTTCCGCAGACCTTCTAAGTGTAAGACAGACAGTGTCGTATATTTGGCAGGTCATGAACCTGTGGGGGTGACGCCTTGGTGGTGATGGCCCATTGTGGCTGCGAGAATTACCACAAGCAGCGGAGCAACATCAGGCCGGGGCGGCGTCAATAGTGCCCAGAATAGGAAATTAATTACAGAGCGCTTTTGCGGTGAACCCGCCTAGGCTAGACTAGGGAAGTCATGCTTAAACCACTAATTAGCAAGGCACCTGAATCTGTAAGCTAATGTTGACACTCTCCAACGTCGTGATGACAGCCAACGTTCAACGCAGATTAACTCGCTAGAGAATGAACAAAAATTAACGGCAGTGCTCAAGACAGTCGGTCGGCGAGAATCAGAGCTTTTGGATCGATTGGAAATAGAGTACATACAGCTCTACTCCATACTATTGACGCATATCACGGCGGAATAATAGGCCCTGCGGCGGAGTAATAGAGTCGGACATATATAATACATGCTCCGCATGACTTTATCGGAGACCCGGCGGGCGCTAATACCGATGGAGAATAGCCGGCTCTCGCCATCGTTCGGCTGTTCAAATGAAAATCTAACGCTTTCGGTTCCCAATTGGCGTTTTAGAGCTCTTTTTCTCCGATTCCCCTCATGACTGGTCAGAATCGAGAGCCAAAGGAGGCTAAACGCGGATCCGCGGCACCTGCAGATCCACACGGACGGGTTAATCTGTGTCTTGGCAGATGCCATGCCTTTTGCACTAACACGCTGCGGAGGCTGAAACGGGGTTCAATCTGCGCTTCTCGCCGGTGGCCCTGGAAGGCTGGAGACTGGGACTGGAGACTGGAGACTGGGACTGACTGCGGGTGCGCCGCGCATTTCCGCATCGGAGGCGGTGCGGCGTTTTGGCGATGCAGACAAGGGGCGAGGACCTCGATGTACGGGGTACGAAAGTCGTGCCTCTCCACAGTGAGAGTCGCCATCGCGGCTAAAACAGGCCACACCCACAAAACATGCCTTGCCGTATCCACGTTCCCCAGATCGTAGACCGCGCCGAGGTCCCCTCACCCAGCCAGCAGCCAGCAGCAGCAAGCTGAAATCTCTATCTGCGGTGACTCTTCCGCGGCAAAGGGGGTGGGCTCTGTTCAAATATGCCCCTCCCCTCCCCTCCCTCCCACATAGCACAGAAGCTTAGAAGGTGAAGTAGTAATATTCGTGAATATTATTCAGTGCCAAGTTCGTGGCTAACAAAGGAGATCAACTGCGGTGGCGATCAATGAAGAGTGCGGAATGTATCACAAAGGCGGGGGGGTGGTGGTGCGGAATTCGCTCCTAGGCACTATTGCGATGATTGTGTGCGAAATTGCACAATTATAATATCTTTTTTTCGGAGAAACTGAATAGGGCTACACGAAAAGGAGACGAGACATGAGACTCTTTTCGAAACATTATGTGACGGTGTGAACTGTGTTGCACTGACAGAGACGGGAATAATCAGCACGTATGACCAAGTTGCACAAAGTGATCGAGATATCGAGATAACTTGGCACCAGAATAACAAGCTCATCGAATTAGATAGTGTATTCAATAACCGAGGCGGGGTTACAAACAATATGCTGCCACCGCAAGCCGCTCCTAGCCACTATGCATAAAAATTATATCAACGTTCGTCACTGTCTCTTTAGCCTTTGGGTTTGGGCGGAAACAGAGCTGCGGCATAACAGAAAGTATCTCGTCTCGAGTACTATCCGTTTGCGGCAACAGCTTCCAGACACCAGCGGCGGTCCAGATTGACTGCCGATATCTTTCAAGAGCTCGTGAAGATCTATTACTACATGTGGCGCCGACTCCTGTAATGATGGCGTTTGTTTTCTCATGCTAACCTCCAGCAACGGGTTCGGTTGGCGGAACCAGAGCGGATGTGGCAGGCAAGGGGGGGGGGGGGGGGTCTGAACGCCACGCCCAGGATGTCTCGACTCGACTATCTATTTGCTCGTGGAGGGTTCACAAAGGGAGGGGGGGTTGGCATCAGAAACCCCCCTCCGACAGGGCCAGCATCTTTTACGTCGTATTATTAGATGCACGTACACACTCTCTCCGTACATTACGACACTGCAGGTTATCTCGGCTATGGCAGAGCGCTTCAACAGGGCACCGACTCACACCATGGTCTTGGCAGCCACATGGCTACAGGGTCAAATCATCTCTTCATGCGACGCACACAGGCGGCTAGGTAGTCTTCGGTTGTGGTTCGATTTTGCCCTCTTTGAGCTGTAAACTCGCGCTGCTGCGCCATTGCCTCTGGAATGGAAGGCTGATTTCTCATCTTGTAAGGCGAGCAGGCGGGCAAACAAAGTAAGCTACGGTGAAGAACTTAGCCCCCACCCACCACGACCACCGGAGAATGGCGAGCCAGTAGTATCAGCAATTGCGACGGCTGTTGAGGCAAATGGCGACTAATGCAGAAACTCATCATGCAAGCAAGCGAGAGTGACGCTGCAACGTCCAGTCAAGGGCGTAGGTGAACGTTTCCCCAGTGCATTGGTAATGTAGGTCGCGAACATGAAGAGCCCTACCCTATACGACAACTTTGTGTTGTAAATTTCAAAAGATTTACAACTGGCGAATATTGTAAATTGAATTCAAAACAATGATGTGCATTTCCAAGTCTGATTTCAGAGATAATAGTGGTAAATAAAATTGTAGCAAATTCTAGAACATGAGAACATGCCTCAACTGGTCCTCTGTTGACACCTCAAAACTCAACATGTCGTCACTCGCCGTCTTTTCCAGCCACCATGAATCAGTATCTACAGAAACACGTGCTAGTTGTGACCATCGAATTTCGCCTCTAACCAGATTTGTATGCTACTTCAACGTCTTGTGGGGAGATCATGAGGCTAGACTGGACCCTTGAATGCAACCCAGCTGCATCAGGCAGTCGAAAGCCAGCAAGCTACTTTTACAACCGTAATGACAAGGCACACGAATTGCCTAGAACGACGCTGATCGGCGCTGCCAGAATTCCGCCCACCACTAGGCAGGTTTTGGAGGGGAGGGGGGGCAAGAACTACTACCACTGGCGGATCTTGGCAACCCATGTCGGTTTGGCTGGATCGGTAGTGGCGGACGGGGGAGCTGAAATGCACATTCGGCTGTCAAAACTTTGACGGCGAACGAACCAATACTGCCTTGTCAACCCGACACGGGGGAGTGTGCGTTCACAACAGATGAGATGAGACAGTGTGTGTGAGAGAGAGAGCGGAGAATTAGTCAATCTCGCGTGGCAAAAATATCCGATGAAATCGAAAAGTCCGTAATTACTTCTCTTGCAATTCGCTGCTGGGTGTGTTCTTGAGTGTGGCAAAGAAATGCCATGTAACCCGGGTTCGAAATAGGAGTGAACATTGGCGAAACATTCATTGAGACAGGAAAGCCATAACCTGGGGTAGAGTCATAGTGAGTAATACAACGAGAAAGATAGAGAAAGAGAGAGGAAATTAGGAATAGCTAGCTAGCAACAACAGCTCTGCAATGCGCGACATGTGGGCAAACCTCAAGCCACATCGCCCATCTAAACAAGATCGCTGCTCCATACGAAAAGCCACGATCGAGACATTCTAGAACTAGCACCAAAGCCCGAAAAATGAGCGGGGATTTCCTTGAAGAATGCTGGTTTATCTTACGTTGATCAGCGCCTAGCTTATGCCGCCGGCAATTCATACGCCTTACAATTCTGGAATGGGCCCTTCTCTTGAACAAAGTGAACTTACAAGGCTAGCTACCCGAACTGGTCCACCTTCAAGGCTGGCCTGGAACAAAGACTGCAACATAACGGGACCGCCCTGTGGCACCTGGAGAGTCAAGTTAATCCTTGTTCTTGCATAACATATGGCGCCCTTGCTTCCATGGACTCTGTGTGTACCCTCCATGTGTTCCAAGGTTACATCATAGCTTCCGCCGACGCCGCAGCCCCAGCCTGCGGGCTGACTACCGCTGCTCGGATGTCTTATCCAGTGTGGCCTCTAATCCGTACCTCGGACCTGGCCTGGCGCATAAGCCAAGGACAGGTTTTGGTGTGTTTTGTAGTTGCAATCATACAATCTCCGAGTAATGTACGGCGGCTGGCTAGACCAGAGTGGACCCATTTTTGAAGCAAAGGTTGGATAAGCCAGATGTATGGATGGATGGTAGGCTGGGAGAGCCGCCTCGCGAGGTTACAGCCGTTTTTTTGATGTAGAACTAGACGTGACGCGCGCCTTTGACGTATACCTGAAGAAGCAATCCCTAAGCTGTTTGACTTCTTACCAACAAGCACTTGTTTTGTTTGAACCTAAGCCATTTGTTCTGTGGCTACGACAATCAATCAATTTGTTTTTGCTGTTGATCGCAGTAAAAACCAGCTTGAATCGAGTATCGAGAGTATATACCCTCTTGTAAAAAATTACAGTACGACTATACCACACGACCAAACCAAGTTCGCGAACAAGACTTTCGAATTTTGTAACCGACAAAACCCAACGAAAGCAAAGCTAGGGAAAAAGGAAACGACCTATACTACCAGTGTTTTGACTACGAATTGCCAAAATCTGGCTCTGAACAGCAACGAGCTGAAAATACTAAGAAAAACACCATGGTTTCTATTGAATCCCACGAGCAAACATCAGTAAGTGAAATCATGAACGCGCACGCTAACTACGAAGGAAATGCAACCCAAGATCCCATTGCCATTTGCGGCATGAGTGTTCGCCTGCCTGGCAAGATCCGGAACGATCAAGGCTTTTGGGAGTTGATTCTCAACAACCTTGACGCCCGTGGTCCATTGCCTGCTAGTCGCAGCTCAGTTGAGGATGTGAGCGAGACTACGAAGCATGGATATTTCTTAGATGAGGAACTTGCCGCGTTTGATGCTTCCATGACAAGAGATGGCATGGATGTGAATGATCCTCAGACGCACAAACTCCTCGAAATCGTCCGGGAATGTCTCGAAGATGCCTGCGCAACCAATTATCAGGATGAGGATGCGCTTGTTGGATGCTACATTGGCGCACTGGATGAAGATTCATCAGTTGCGAACTGCGTTTCGCACGCATATAATTTCCAAGGACCAAAGTGAGCTCTTTTCTTCTAACTAAAAAGCGATGAGAGGACATTGGCAACTAACAATACGAACTCTTCCTAGATCGAACGTGTCCAACTCCTCCACAGCACTGAGCAAGGCTTGCGAAGCATTCAACAACGGCACTGCCAAGTCTGCCATTATCGCAGTTGCCAACCTATTCACAAACACTTCTTCTTCTTCTTTTTCTTCAGATAACAACAGCAACAACAAAAACATAGAATCATCCAGCGCAGAATCCATATCTGCCGTGTACATTAAGCCACTACGAAACGCCATGGAAGACGGCAATCCTATCCGAGCTGTTATTCGAGCCGTCGCTACTACGGACGCCAATGATACCCCACAGAAGGAGCAGAGTGATGGCGAGCGGTTAATTCGTGAGACGTACAAGGTGGCAGGTTTGGATGCTCGGGATACTAAAATGGTTGAGGTAGGTGGAGCTTGATACATGATGAACAACTGAGACATGGTTTTGCTAATGGAGAAAAACAGTGCTACGGCGAGGATTTAATACAGACATCAGAAATTCGCAGCATTTTCGCTGATGAGGGAGTTATGATTGGTGCTGCTAAGGCCAATGTTGGCCAGTCGGGCACTGCCTCTGGCCTCACGAGCCTCATCAAAGCCGTGGTTTCACTAGAGCACAAGATTATGCCTCCTACTACTAATCAGACAAACGCTGTCCCTTTCAAAGCTGATCAAGCTGAAAGAATCAGCATCATCTCCAAAGATTGCCACATTATCCTCGATTCATACACACAAGCCACTTCAGAGCCTACAAGCTCCCACCCACAGCTTCTACTATACTCTGCAAACACTCCATCCTCTCTCCGTCGCCAGGCCCAGCTTCACCGAGACTTCATTCTCACTCACCCAGAGACCAACCCAGCTGATGTTGCCTACACACGAGCTATCTGCCGAGAGCCTCTTGAATACCGATCTTTCTCAGTGTTTCACGATGGAAAATTCACAAACATCTCTGGTGTGGCAAAGAGCCACACGCAGGCTCCTACTATTAGCATGATTTTCAGCGGTCAAGGTGCTCAGTGGGCGGGCATGGGAAAGGCGCTTATCGAGCAAGATGCTGAGTTTTGCGAGGATATTGAGGAGATGGATGAGATTCTCAAGAACCTCAAGGTTCCTGCAGCATGGTCGATCAAGAACGAGCTGCAAAGAGAATCTACTGATCCCCAAAACCGAATCAACACTTCGCAACTGGCTTATCCTCTGTCGACGGCTTTGCAAATAGCGATATTCCATCAATACGAGCGACTAGGAATTATACCAAAGACTGTATTGGGCCACTCTAGTGGTGAAATTGCCGCGGCGTATGCTGCTGGCTATTTGAGCTTGAAGGATGCAATCGCGATTGCATACTACTATGGTCATTTGATGACGATGAACAAGCTCGATGGCGCAATGGCGGCAGTTAGCCTAGGTGCTGAGGATGCTCAGAAATATCTGAAGGAGGGCGTGGTTGTTGCCTGTGAGAACAGTCCCTCAAGCACAACTATTTCAGGAGATCGTCAGGCTGTGGAGGAAGTTGTCGCGTCTATCAAAGAGGCTGAGCCTGAGGCTTCTGCTCGTATGCTTCATGTTGATGTTGCCTATCATTCTCACCATATGGTAGCACTCTCTGAAGAGCTTCTTCGTCTTTTGCAAGCTGAAGACATCTCCTCTACGACTGATGGGCATGCGAAAACTACCTTTATTTCCAGTGTCAGCGAAAGAGTTCTCGGTTCTGGCGATTTCGGACCAGAATATTGGATCTCCAACTTGGTATCTCCCGTTCGATTTAATACTGCCGCGGCGTTCCTCATCTCCCAAGCAACAGATGACAACATTTTCTTGGAGATTGGCCCTCATTCAACCCTGTCAGCGCCACTCGCAAACATTTGCCAAGCTGCAAAGACTCCATGCAAGTACATCGCTTCTCAAACGCGCAGAAACGACAGCTATGTTAGCCTCATCTCAGCAATCGGAAAACTCTGGCAAGAAGCTGCAGTTCCCAACTTGAAGCCTCTGTTCTCTTACGGCAAGGCCATTTCAGGTCTGCCGCAGTACCCTTGGAATTACGCTGGTGAGAAAGAAAGCGATGCGGCGTCCGGTGCGAGTGCATCGACTGAAGAGAAGAGAGCTAGAATTCTGTTGGAGGCAGCCGATTTGGTTTCTACCAAACTCGCAGAAGATGAAGTGCCTGTGACGGAGATGGAGATTGTTCTTCGAGCAATCTGGGCCCAGGTCCTTCAAAACGTGTTGCAAATTGAAGTACAGGATATTGGTAGAAGACATCACTTCTTGCTTCTTGGAGGTGACTCTTTGACTACGATTGAGCTTGTGACTGTTGCCTATCAACACGGCATCAAGCTTTCTGCTGTAAAGATTGCCCAGAACCCTGAACTTGCCGAGATGGCGGCTGTGGCTGAGATTGACGACTCGGACTCAACATCCGATATCGAGCCATTCAGCCTCATCTCAAAATCCGATTTGACCAAGGCTACTGAAGTCGTACGGAAAGAATGCAAACTCTCCGCTGAGCAGACCATCGGAGATGTATATCCCTGCACAACTTTGCAAGAGGGTTTCATGATCCTTGGTCTGAAGAACCCAGGATCGTACATCCACCGTGTTGTGTACAAGCTGGAATCCCACATTGACCTCGACCGCTTCAAGTCTTCCTGGATTGCGACAATCAACCAGTGCCACAGTCTTTGCTCTAGGATTGTAAATGTCAACGGTCGCGCTCTACAAGCCGTGATTGTAAACGACACCGAGTGGGAGGACCCCGTCACTGGCTGTGATGTGCAGACCTACCTGAAGAATTCTCGCAATATTAACATGGGCTATGGTCAACGCCTTAGCCGACATGTCATTGTTGAGCAAGCCAATGGAGAGCTTTACTTCGTCTGGCTTATTCATCACGCCGTTTTTGACGGATTGACCATGAGAATTGTGCTAGATGCGCTTTACCGGTCTTACAGAGGTATCGAATCAGCGCCATTGAGGCCGTATTCCAACTTTATCCAATACGTCGAATCAGTTGACTACGACGCCGCTGCGTTGTACTGGAAGACTGAACTGGAGGGAGCCAGAGCATCGGCCTTCCCTGCGGCTCAAATCACGCCCGAGTCACAAGATCGCGTTATGAGGAGGACGATTCCTTTCCACAACACCAAGGCGTCTACTACAACAGCTACAATCCTCCGAGCAGCATGGGCCATCTTGCTCGCCAGATACTGTGATACCGATGATGTGTGTTTTGGCTCTACTGTCTCTGGTCGTCAAGCGCCTGTTCCAGGATTGAACGAAATTCCGGGACCTATGATTGCCACTGTGCCAGTCAGAATTCGACTTGATCAAGATATGGCAGTGTCTGAGTTTATGAATAAGATCCAGAACCAGGCGTCCGAATCTGTTGCGTACGAGCAGTATGGCTTGCAGAACATCGCTAAACTTGGCCAAGAGGCCCAAGATGTTTGCAACTTCTTCAATCTCTTGGTTGTTCAACCGATGAACCACCTTTCTTCAGTTGCGACTACTGCTTCCGATGCAGTGCTCTGCCAAGGCACCGCTGAAAAGGCCATCTCGGAAGAAGCTATGAAGAACTACTTCAATTATCCTCTCGTTCTTCAGGCCAGAATTGGCAATAACTTCGTCGAACTCGATTTGACCTACTACGAGGATATCATGAACGAGAACCAACTCGAAGCCCTCTGCCATCAGTATGATCACATTGTACAACAACTACTCGCGCCCGAAGACAAGCCCCTCAGCAGCGTCTCTGTTGTTAGCTCTTGGGATTTGAAGCAGTCAATTGAGTGGAATAGCGAGGAGCCCGCCATCATTTCATCCTGCCTCCATGAGGTTGTGTCTCAACAGGCTGAGCGCCGACCAGACGCCCCGGCTGTTCTTGGTTGGGATAGGGAGTTCACCTATAGAGAACTTGACCAGGCTGCGAACCGACTGGCCCACTGTTTGGTGAAGGAACACGGCGTTGAGCAGAACGATTTTGTTCATGTTTGTTTTGAGAAATCGGCGTGGTTCTTCGTGTCAGCATTGGCTATCAATAAGGCTGGCGCTGCTTGGGTCCCTCTTGATCCTTCACACCCGACTCATCGTCACCAGCAGATTGTGTCGCAAACCAAAGCCAAGCTGATTCTATCATCCCCCAATAACATCAAGCTTTGCGCTGGCCTTGTCGAAGACGTACTCGAGGTTTCCTCCTCACTCGATGCGCAACTGCTGGAGATTGAGTCCAACTCACTTCCCTTGGATGTTGTCGTCTCGCCTAAGAATGCTGCCTACGTGCTTTTCACGTCAGGAAGTACTGGCACGCCTAAGGGTTTGGTGATGCAGCATGAAGCGGTTTGCACCAGTCAGACTGCTGTTGCCCAAAGACTTCGAATGACATCGGACACCAGGATGCTGCAATTTGCCTCGTTTGTATTTGATCTTTCTATTGGAGAGATCGTGGGACCATGGGTTTCAGGTGCTTGCATCTGTGTTCCATCTGAACACACTAGAATGAACGGCCTGGTTGACTATATTCGAGATATGAAGATCAATTGGGCATATGTCACGCCTTCCTTCTCGCGTACCATCAACCCAGCCGATGTTCCTGGATTGGAACTCCTTCTGTTTGCAGGTGAGGCTGTTAGTCGAGATATCCTCGAAACCTGGTTTGGAAAGGTTCGCCTCATCAACGGTTGGGGACCTGCTGAAACCTGTGTGTTCAGCACTCTGCATGAGTGGCAATCCCTTGATGAATCCCCCTTGACAGTCGGACGCCCTGTCGGTGGCTTCTGTTGGATTGTGGACCCAGAAAACACCGATCGCCTTGCCCCGATTGGAACCATTGGAGAAGTTGTGATTCAAGGCCCAACTCTCTTGCGTGAGTATCTCTCTGATCCCGAGAGAACCAAAGCTTCTACCGTTACTTCATTGCCAGAATGGGTTCCTCGATGCGATGCCCCTCATTGGAACAAGTTCTACAAATCCGGTGATCTTTGTTCATACAACTCAGACGGCACAATCGAGTTTGCGTCTCGTAAGGATACGCAGGTCAAGATTCGCGGTCTTCGTGTAGAACTTGGCGAAGTCGAACATCATTTGCGAATTTCACTTGAAGGTGTGCGGCAAGTTGCAGTTGACGTCGTCAAGAATGACAGTGGCACTCATTTGATCGCATACTTTTGCTTCAACGACCAGATGCGCGCCAAGGGGGCAAACGATGGTGATCTCTTCGAATCCATCGACGAGAATACGCAAAACCTTCTTGCTGCTGCTATCGGTCAGATGGGCATTGCTCTGCCACGTTATATGATGCCAACGTTCTTTGTTCCTTGCAAGTATATGCCTTCAATTACCTCTACGAAGCTGGACAGGAACGAACTTCGTCGTCAAACGCTTCTTGGTCGCGAGGGTCTTGCCAAATTCTCGCCTACAAGCGGCAAGAAACGAGGTCCCGAAACTGCCATGGAGAGACAACTTCAAGCTATTTGGGCTACTCTTTTGTCGACCCAGCTCGAATCCATTGGTAGAGATGATAGTTTCTTCGGCCTTGGTGGTGATTCTATTACAGCTATTCACTTCATTAACAAAGCCTCCGAGTCTGGTATTAAGCTAGCAGTGAAGGATGTTTTTGATGATCCTCGACTCTCTGCAGTGGCTTTGCGTGCAAAGGAAGTAGAGGTTTCCGATGCAAAGTCTCAGCAGGTGGCCAAGTACAGCCTCCTTGACGACAACGCGCGTGCTTTGGTCACTGAAGACCACATCAGACAGCTCTGCAACCTTGCGCAGAGCCATGCTATTGAAGACGTCTACCCTTGTACAACACTCCAAGAAGGTCTGATGGCACTGTCTGTTAAGCAGCGTGGGTCGTACACAGCAAAATACGTGTACCGTTTCATGAAGAACGTTGATATCAATCGTTTCAAGGCAGCATGGGCGCAGACAGTGTCACTTTGCACGAACCTTAGGACCAGAATTGTGCTGTTGGAGACCGGCATGTCTGTCCAAGTGGTTCTCAAAGACGATCTTAGCACTGATGCCCTTGTCCAAGACAAGGCCTCTGCTGTTAGCAAGATGGAATCCGTGGAAATGACTTATGGTTCTGCACTTTCTCAGTCAACCATCGCTAAAGGTCAAGATGGCTCTCATTATCTCGTGTGGTCCATTCACCACGCCGTGTTTGATGGCTGGACAATGCGAATCATCCTTGACACTCTGTACAATAGCTATTTCGGTTCCGAGGTCACCGCGCCAGCGCAATACGCACAGTTCGTCAAGTTCACCATGGACATGAACCATGAATTGGCTACCGACTACTGGAGACATCAGCTCCAGAACGCGACCAAGGCTTCCTTCCCGCCATCTCCGAATTCCAGTGCACCCACAGGAACTATCTGTATCTCGAAACGACCAATCCAGTTTCCCGAAATGTCTACCGCTGCTATTACAAAGGCTACTGTCATGCGTGCTGCTTGGGCGGTTGTTTTGGCAAGCTACTGCGATACCAATGATGTTTGTTTCGGCGCTGCTGTCTCTGGTCGACAGGCACCAGTTCCAGGGTTGACTGAAATGGTTGGCCCGGCCGTTGCCACAGTTCCAGTCAGAGTTAGACTTGATAAACAGCAATCAGTATCTTCATTCCTGCAGAATATGCAAAGCCAATCGGCTGAGATGGTTCCCTATGAGCAGTTTGGTCTTCAGGCCATCTCCAAGATTGATCCTGATTTCAAGGAAACTTGTGACTTTACCAGTCTTCTTGTCATCCAGCCTGTTCAGCATTTGACGAATGGCCAAGGTAGTGATCAGCTTGTGTCGGAAGACTCCAAGATTGGCGAACAAGCAGACAAGATGCAGGGCTACTCCAACTATCCACTGATTGTGCAGTGTCTTCTTGATGACAAGGATTCGCATCTCGTTTTGGTATACGATTCCAGCGTCCTGCCTGAGACACAGGCAGACGCGTTACAGAACCACTTCAACCACGTTGTGCAGCAGCTTGTTACAAAACTAGATGCGTCTATGGAACAAATATCAGTCTCTGGAGAGTGGGATGCACAAAGGGCGCTTGAATACAATGGCGAATTACCAGATATCATCGATTCCTGCATCCATGAAGTCATTGACAGGAAAGCAGCTCTCCAGCCCAACGCAGAGGCGATTTCTGCTTGGGACAAGACACTCACATTCAGCGAGCTGGCTCATTCCACCAACAGACTTGCCAACTATCTCGTAAACACAGCCAACGTCACTGTCGGCGAGGTTATTCACGTGTGCTTCGAGAAGTCCGCTTGGTTTGTTGTGGCTGTATTGGCCATCAACAAAGCAGGCGCTGTATGGTCACCGCTTGATCCAGCCCATCCCACTCAACGACACATGCAAATTGTTGGACAAACCGGCGCAAGAATGGCTTTGGCATGCCGAACTAACGCAGACAAATGTCGCCTGTTGGTTTCTGAAGTTATCGAGGTTACAGAGGATCTTGATGCCAAACTAGCAGATAATTCTGACTGGAGCAAAGCACCACCCTCAGTAAATATATCATCTGAAAATACTGCTTATCTATTGTTCACTTCAGGAAGTACTGGAACACCAAAGGGTGTTGTCATTCCTCACATCGCTGTCTCCACTAGTCAGACAGCTTTCGGAAACAAGATTGAACTTACCCGAGGCGACAGAGTGTTACAATTCTCCTCGTATACCTTTGATGCCTCTGTTTCTGAAATCATGGCTTCTCTGTTTGCCGGTGCGTGTGTTTGCATTCCTTCTTGGGATATGCAGATGAACGCATTGTCCAAGTTTATGTATGACTGGAAGGTCAACGCATCTTTCCTCACCCCCACGATTGCGCGCACATTGTCTCCAGATGAGCTTCCAGAACTCAAAACCTTGGTACTTGGTGGTGAGGCGGCAAGCCCTCAAGACTTGAAGACGTGGATCGGACGAGTGCGTTTGGTCAATGTCTGGGGACCTACTGAAGCTGCTGTTTGTGCAACTACCCATGAATGGGAATCAGCTGATGAACTCACCGTCACAATCGGAAAGCCGCTTGGCGCTTTCTGCTGGATTGTTGATTCCGAGGATCCGACCAAGTTGGCTCCTATTGGATGCACTGGTGAAATCGTCATTCAAGGCTCAACCCTTCTCCGCGAGTACCTCGGAGACCCCCAGAAGACGGCAGAGGCAATCGTCACACCTCTTCCAGAATGGGTTGCCCACAAAGAGATCAACCGCTGGAACCGATTCTACAAGACTGGTGATTTGGGCTGCTACAATGTTGACGGAACTATTCGATATGCTGGCCGCAAGGATACTCAGGTCAAGATTCGAGGTCTCCGTGTTGAACTCAGCGAAGTGGAGAACCATGTCCGTAACAATTTGACTGGTCTTCGCCAAATCGCTGTCGACGTATTGAAGACTGATGCAGCATCTATCTTGGTGACTTATCTCTGCTTCAATGACGAAAAGCGATTCACTGCAAACAAGGATACTTTCCTGCCCCTCGAAGAGAACATGCAGCAAGCCATTACTACTCTGGTTGGAAAGCTCAACCAAACTTTGCCGCGATACATGATCCCAACTGTCTTTATCCCCTGCAAGCATATGCCGGTTCTTACATCCGCCAAGTTGGACCGAAAGACACTAAAGCAGCTTGCTGCTGATCTCAGCTTCGAGGAGATGGCTGGCTATTCACTCCAGCAAAGCGTAAAGGCCGCTCCACACACTCCTGCCGAATCTCGACTGCAAAAGCTTTGGGCGAGTGTTCTGAATATCCCTGCAGAATCTATCGGTCGCGACGATAGCTTCCTCCAAATTGGTGGTGACTCTGTCGCTGCAATCAAGCTGGTTGCTGCGGCGCGGAAAGAAAACATCACTCTTTCTATGCAGGATATTTTCCAGGACTCCCGTTTGCTCGCATTGGCTGACAAGGCCAAGACCGCCGACGAGGATGAGATGTCTGGATCGCTCGAGGCTTTCAGCCTCTTGGAAAACGGTCTTCAGACTACGCTGCTAGACGCTCATATGCAACGAGAATATGGTCTCCCAGCAGGCGTTACTGTTGAAGATGCTTATCCATGCACAAGTTTCCAAGAAGGTCTCATGTCCTTGGCTGTCAGGCAGCCGGGGTCTTACATGGCAAAGCATGTTTACCGTCTTGGACAGAATGTGCAAACTGACCGATTCAAGGCTGCTTGGGAACAAACCGTCAGACTATGCAACAACCTTCGCACGAGAATTGTCATGGTCGATGGCCAGTCCATCCAGGTTATTATCAAAGATGACTTCACCTGGCAGCTGCCTAACTCTGTTCAAGATGTTACTCTAAGCTCGTATATGAAGTCTGATAATGCTCCTGCTATGGCATACGGGTCTAGCCTTTCTCAATATGTCTTGATTCAAGACAAGGATGAGACGTATTTCGGCTGGACATTGCATCACGCCATCTTTGACGGATGGACAATGCGCCTTGTCATGTCAGTACTCCATAGCGCTTATCATGGACTTGCACCAGTGACACTTGTTCCATATGTGAACTTTGTGAATTACACAATGGCTATCGATGCTGGCGTGGCCAATGACTATTGGGCTACCCAGCTTGAAGGTGTCACGAAGGCTACCTTCCCTCCTACATCGTCTGATTCATCTATTCGATCCACCGGTGTTCTCAAAAAGTCGATCAATATGCCAGAGTCATCCGGATCTACCATCACAAAGGCAACCATCATCCGCGCCGCTTGGGCTATTATCCTCGCCCGTTATTGTGATACCAACGATATCTGCTTTGGCGCCATGGTATCAGGACGTCAAGCATCCATTGCTGGTCTAGATTCCGTAGCTGGACCCATGGTTTCCAATGTCCCTGTAAGATTGGTTATCGATCGTGAGCAGTCTATCTCTGCTTTCCTGCAAGCTGTCCAGTCTCAAGCCATGGAGATGATTCCATTTGAACAATTTGGTCTTCAAAACATCAACAAGATTAGCACCGAAATTAAAGAGGCCTGCGACTTCTCAAGTCTGCTGATCGTCCAGCCCATGCAGTTATTCGAGTCTGAAGGAGATGAAGTACTTTCATCAACAGGCTTGGAGGTAGATCTCAGCGAGGAGTCCATGCAGGACTACTTCACTTACCCCCTCGTTATCCAGGGCCACTTGTATCCTGACAGCATGGAGCTTGTTATGATTTATGACTCTTCAGTGCTGCCAGAGCAGCGAATGCAGGCTTTGTCGCATCACTTTGACCATATCATCCAGCAGTTGACAGCGCACAACGAGTCTCCATTGAAAGACATCTCCATTGCCAGTCAATGGGATGTGCAGAAAGCTCTTGACTGGAACGATAGCGAGCTCGCAATCACTGATGCTTGTGTTCATCAATTGATTGAACGTCAAGTCAAGATTCGTCCAAGTGCTTTAGCAGTCCAAGCCTGGGATGGTGAGCTTACTTATAGCCAGCTTGATTCAGCTGCCAACAGACTTGCGCACCACCTGCAGAGCAAATTCCAGCCCAAGCCTGATGATCTCATTCATGTCTGCTTTGAGAAGTCTGTCTGGTACCTGGTTTCCATCCTAGCTATCAACAAGGCTGGCGCCGGTTGGGTTCCGCTTGAGCCTTCTCACCCTACTCAGCGTCTACAGCAGGTCGTTGACCAGACTGGATCCCAGATTATTCTCACGTCCGCAACAAATCTGCAATCGGCTCAGAGTCTTGTGTGCCATGTTGTTGAAGTCGGCTCTGTTCTTGACGAGACACTTAAGACTGAGCTTGATAACAGCTGCAGCCTCAGTGGACCTGTTACCAACGTGACACCTTCGAACACCTCTCACGTTCTTTTCACATCAGGTAGCACAGGTGTTCCTAAAGGTCTTATTCTGGAGCATCGCGCTGTTTGTACCAGTCAAATGGCTATCTGGAACAGGCTTGGAATGACACCCGAGGTTAAAATGCTACAGTTTGCATCATATGTCTTTGACTTGTCTGTTGGTGAGATGATCGGATCACTTATCATGGGCGCCTGTGTTGCCATTCCTTCAGATGAGATCCGAATGAACAGCCTTGCCGAATTCATCAAAGAGAAGCAAATCACTTGGGCAATTCTCACCCCATCGTTTGCTCGTACCCTAAACCCAGAAGATGTCCCAGGTTTGGAGCTCCTCATCCTCGCTGGAGAGGGTGTGCACCGCGATGTGTTTGAATCATGGTTCGGCAAGGTTAAACGCTTGGTCAATGGTTGGGGTCCTGCTGAAACCTGTGTCTTCAGCTCCATGCATGAGTGGAAGTCTATCGACGAGTCGCCTCTCACAATCGGTCGTCCTGTTGGTGGCTTCGGGTGGATCGTCGACCCCGAGAACCCTAACCAGCTTGCTCCCATTGGCACAGTTGGTGAATTAGTTATTCAGGGCCCAACTTTGCTTCGAGAGTATCTTGGTGACCCTGCAAAGACTGAGTCATCTACTGTCCGGTCTCTGCCTAGCTGGGCGCCAAAGCGTTCAGAGAACCACTGGACTAGATTCTACAAGTCTGGTGATCTTTGCCGTTATAACTCTGAGGGCAATATCGTCTACATCACTCGTAAAGACACCCAGGTCAAGATCCGTGGTCTTCGTGTTGAGCTTGGCGAAGTCGAGCACCACGTCCGCCGTGCTCTGCCAACTGTTCGGCAAGCAGTGGTTGATGTGTTCAAGTCCAGCGCTGGTCTTACCCTGGTCGCTTATCTCTGCTTCACGGATAATACTCGAACAGGTAGCAAGAATGTTGATTCTACTGAGGAAATCTTCTTGCCTCTTGACTCCGATCTGCAGGGCCAGGTTGCCGCTATGATTGGACTGCTGAGTATTTCACTGCCCAGTTACATGATTCCCACAGTTTTCATTCCCTGCCAGTATATGCCATTCATCACATCCTCCAAATTAGATATGAAAGCTCTTCGCCAGGCATCATCCAAGATCGGACCAGTTGAACTAGCTGCCTACTCATTACAGGATAGTCAAAAGAGAGCACCGGAAACCCCTTTCGAAATCCGAATTCAAGGACTTTGGGCAGAGATCCTAAAGGTGCCTGCTGAGTCAATTGGTCGAGATGACAGCTTCCTCAAGATGGGCGGTGACTCCATCGCTGCCATTCATTTTGTTTCCATGGCACGGGAAGCTGGAATCTCCCTGTCTGTCAAAGACATCTTTGATGACCCTCGCCTGTTCGTAGTTGCAACCAAGGCAGCTGAGGTAGATGGAGACTCAGCCACTGCCATTGAAGCTTTCAGCCTCCTTGAACCATCTCTGCGGGAGTTGACTCAAGGCGAACGAATGCGTGAACAATGTCAGCTCGCTGAAGGAGAGTTGATCGAGGATGCTTTCCCCTGCACAAAGCTTCAGGAGGGTTTGATGGGTCTTGCTGTCACCCAACCTGGCTCTTACATCGCTAAAAATATCTTCAAGATTCCTCAGCATGTGGACATGGACCGCTTCAAAGCATCCTGGGAGAAGACAGTAGAGGTCTGTGGTAATCTGCGCACTCGCATCATTCTGGTCGGAGCATCTGCTGTTCAAGTCATGGTTAAGGGCGCCTTCCAATGGGAGGATGCTTCTGATTCTCCAGTTGATATTCAGAACTACATGAGCGCTCTCAAAGATACTCAAATGGCTTATGGATCCTGCCTCGCCCGTGCGGCACTTCTTAAAGACTCCAACGGCCAAAGCTATTTCGTATCAGTCATGCACCATGCTATCTTTGACGGTTGGAGCTTGTCGCTTATCATGAGCACTCTGACATCCATCTACCAAGACATGGATGTTCCCGCGTTGCAACCATATTCCACCTTTGTTAGATACTCACTCGGTCTCGATACCGAAGAAGCTTCTGGCTACTGGCGATCTATGCTTTCTGATGCTCAACGTGCCACGTTTCCTTCCGCAAAGGATGACAAGGCCAAGAATGCCACTCTCCTCTTGAAACAGTCACTCAACTTTGATCTCCCAGCCAACTCGCCAATTACTAAGGCCACTCTACTTCAGGCCGCATGGGCTATTCTTCTGGCGCGCTACTGTGATACCGACGATGTCACTTTTGGCATCACTGTGTCTGGTCGCAATGCCCCTGTGGCTGGCTTGGAGCGAGTCCCTGGTCTCGTGGTCGCTACCATCCCTTTCCGCGCCCAGATCGATCGCGAACAATCTGTAGCATCGTTTTTGGGTAATTTCCAGACCCAATTGTCCGATATGGTTGCCTATGAACAATTCGGATTACAGAACATCTCTAAGCTTAGCCCTGAGATTCGAGATGCTTGCAACTTTACGAGCTTATTGAGCATTCAACCCAAGCAGTATACCAACAGCGAGGAATCAACCGATTCTATTGTAATTGATGAGTCAGAGGATCTAGTTTCAATCCAGGATATGCAGGATTACTTCTCTTATCCTCTTGTCGTCCAGTGCCATCTTGGCGATAATAACATGGACTTGACCATGATCTATGACTCTGGCATAGTCTCAGAGTCGCAACTGGTTATCTTGACGAAGCAGTTTGGCAATATCATCCAGCAACTTCAATCAGAGAGCAATATGAAACTGAACACCATCTCCGTCGCTGGACCAAGCGATCTGCAGCAGGCCGCGGCGTTGAACAAGAACAAGATTGAGATTGAAGAAGCATGTATCCATGACATGATTTCCGAACAGGTGAAGAGCCACCCCGACAAAGAGGCAATCTTCTCAACAGATGTTACTATGACATATGCTACCCTGGATAAATACTCTGATATTGTTGCACGCCATCTCTGCGAGCTCGGAGTTAAGCCCGAGACTGTAGTGCCATTCTGTTTTGAGAAGTCTGCTTGGGCTGTTGTTGCCATTCTTGCCATTCTGAAAGCAGGCGGTGCTTTTATGCCTCTTGACCCGGAGCACCCCATATCTCGACGATCTGAGTTGGTACAAGAAGCAAAAGCCCAAATCATCATCGCCTCATCAAATTCGCTGTCCGCATGTGAGGGTATTGCTCAGGATATTCTAGAGCTCTCAGCAACTACCATCTCTCAACTGACTGCAACTGATCCCATCAACTATCAACCTGCCAAAGCCAGTCCCCAAAATGCAGCTTATGTGCTCTTCACATCAGGCTCTACTGGCAAGCCTAAGGGTATAGTTATGGAACACTCTGCTCTGTGTACCAGTACAAAGGGCCAGGGAGAGTTCTTTAAGCTTGACTCTCACACTCGAGCTTTACAGTTTTCCAACTACATCTTTGACGGCAGTCTTGGAGAGATTCTTACCCCTCTCGCAGTTGGCGGAACGGTGTGCATACCGAATAGCACAGAGCGTCTTCAGAATATTCCTGAATTCATGGAACGGGCTGCTGTCAACACCGCTATGCTTACGCCTTCCTTTGTTAGGATATTTAACCCTGACAAGGTACCATCTCTTGAAAAGCTCATTCTTGGCGGCGAAGCAGCTGGCAAGGACATGTTAAAGATGTGGCATGGACGCGTGACCCTAATCAACGGTTACGGTCCAGCTGAAGCTTGTAACTACTGTGCTACTCATGTTTTCGAATCTAGTACTGAGTCGCCTAGCATCATTGGACAGGGCTTCAACAGCGCTTGCTGGATTGTCGAGCCTGATAACCACAATCAGCTTACACCCATCGGCTGTACAGGTGAACTCCTTGTGCAAGGCCATGCCCTTGGTCGGGGCTATATCAATGACCAAGCCAAGACCGATGCCTCGTTTATCAACAAGGTTGATTGGTTCACCGCTGATCTTATCAACGGACCTTCCAGATTTTACAAGACTGGCGATTTGGTCCGATATAATTCTCGCGGTGACATGGAATATCTTGGCCGCAAAGACACTCAGATCAAGCTTCGCGGTCAACGTATCGAACTGGGCGAAATTGAATACCAGGTTAAAATCCAGCTGCCTACTGTCGAACATGTCGCTGTTGACATCATGGAGCGCGAGACTGGCAAAGCTTTGGTCGCTTTTGTGTCGTTCTTTGGCAGTGTTGAAGCTGATTCCACAGACCTTTCAGATCCCATCATCACGGACGAGGGAGTACGGGAGACTCTCGACAAAGCAATGAGCAGATTGAAGGGGGTGCTGCCTAGCTTTATGGTACCAAGTCTGATTCTGCCCCTCCACAAGATGCCCTTCATTACATCCATGAAGATCAACAGACGCAGTCTTCGTGCTCTCGCATCTAGCCTGTCTTCGGAGCATCTCTCTACCTTTTCTTCAGCTAATATTGAGAAAGTGGCACCAACTACTGAAATGGAGTTCAAGTTACGAGAGCTCTGGGCCCAGGTTCTCAAGATTGACAGCGACCAGATTAGCAAACATGATAGCTTCCTCCAAATTGGCGGTGACTCTATTACAGCAATCTATCTCTCTAACCTAGCCCAAGAGGAGGGAATTCTGCTCCCCATCGCTATTATTTTTGAAGATTCGCGTCTTTCTGCCATGGCAGCCTCTGTCTCCATTGGCGAATTTGAAGTCTTCCAGGCGATACCATTCAGCTTGTTGCCATCTGAGAAAATTGACAGCATCCAAAGTGCTGTTCGCCAGCAATGCGCTTTGGACAGCCACCAGGACATTGAAGACATTTATCCCTGCACAGCATTGCAGACAGGTCTCATGGCTCTTGCAGTCAAGCAGCCCGGCTCATACATTGCTAAGTACTCTTACAAGTTGCCTGACCATGTGGATACAAGCCGCTTCAGAGCTGCCTGGGAAAAAACTGTTAGTATCTGTGGTAACCTACGGACAAGACTCATCATGGATGAGGGCAAATCTTTCCAAACCATAATTTCCAACGACGTGGCTTGGGATATTCGAGACACTCAATCTCTGAGCTCGTATATGAAGAGCGCTCAATCTATTGAAATGACATACGGATCTCCTCTGTGCCGATATGCGTTGATCGAGGAGGATAAGAACACCTACTTTGCTCTGTCAATCCATCACGCTGTCTTTGACGGTTGGTCCATGAGAATTATCATGGAAACACTGCAGAGAGCCTATCATCAGTCTAAGGCTCCCGCGATAAAGCCATACGCAGGATTCATCAAGTATGTCACAAGCATTGATGAGGAAGCCGAAAGCGAATACTGGAACGGCCAGCTTTCCGGCGCCCAGCGAGCTACCTTCCCTCCGATCAAGGCGCAGAAGGATTCTACCAAGGCCAATGTCACACGTATCTTGAAAACAAGCCTTGAGTTCCCCAACTCTGCAAAGACCTCAATCACTAAATCTTCTGTCCTTAGGGCAGCCTGGGCCATGATTCTCGCTCGCTACTGCGACACTCAGGATGTTTGCTTTGGAGCCACAATCTCAGGCAGACAGGCTACTGTGCCAGGTCTTGCCGATATGCCAGGACCTGCAGTTGCTACTGTACCGGTTCGCGTTTGCTTAGATCGCGATCAGCAAGTGTCGGACTTCCTTCAGGATATTCAAGCTCAAGCTTCATCCATGATTGCTCACGAGCAGTTCGGACTGCAGAATATCTCCAAACTTGGCCCGAATGCCAAAGACGCATGCGATTTCTCTAGCTTGCTGGTCATTCAACCCATCAATCATCTTACCTCATCTGGGGATGGCGATGCTATTCTTGTTAGCACTGGCGAAGAGGATACTCTTGAGGAAGAGGTCTTGCAAAACTACTTCAGTTATCCGCTTGTTGCACAAGGAATGCTCTACGATGATGACCACATTGACCTCCTTCTCATCTATGATTCCAACATCTTGAACGAATCGCAGCTCACTGCACTGTCTCACCAGTTCCAGCATGTCACTCAACAACTCGTCTCATGTGGCAGTGAATCTGTTGGCTCTATTTCCATATCAGGCTCTTGGGATCTCGAACAAGGCCAGATTGCTAATCCCGAGGTGCCTGAGATTATCGACTCTTGTGTTCATCAGCTGATTGAACAGCGAGCACAGGAGTACCCTGACAATATGGCAATTACCTCTTGGGATGCAGAGTTTACGTACAAAGAGCTGAACATGGCCGCTAATCGACTTGCTCACTACTTGAAGAACATGTGCAATATCAAGGTAGCAGACTTAGTCCATGTCTGTTTTGAGAAGTCAGCTTGGTACTTTGTGTCTATTCTTGCAATCAACAAGGCTGGTGGTGCTTGGGTGCCACTTGATCCATCTCACCCAGCTCAGCGCAAGCAACAGATTGTGAAGCAAACACAAGCCAATTTCGCGCTTGTTTCGCCTAACAATACTGAGGACTGTGCCGCTCTGGGTCTGCAGACACTTGAGGTAACCGCCTCACTTGATAAGCAGTTGTGTGAGGATGAAAATTTGCCTTCAGAAAATGGACCAGATGTGGATGTTTCTCCTCGTCATGCAGTGTATGTTCTTTTCACTTCAGGTTCGACCGGCGTGCCTAAGGGCTTTGTTATGGAGCATGGTTCAGTCAGCACGAGTGCTACTGCTATTGCCAAACGTCTCGGGCTTACAGCGAACGTTCGTATGTTGCAATTCGCTGCCTTTGTATTTGATCTTTCCATTGGTGAAATTCTTGGCCCTCTTACCTCAGGCGCTTGCCTGTGTATCCCCTCTGAGCATACCCGTATGAACGGTCTTACCGCCTATATCCGTGATACGAATGTCAATTGGGCGTATCTCACACCATCATTCGCTCGAACCATCAAGCCAGACGAGGTCCCTAGCCTGGAGCTTCTTCTTTTTGCCGGTGAGGCTGTTGGCCGTGACGTATTCGAAACTTGGTTCGGAAAGGTGCGCCTTATCAACGGCTGGGGCCCTGCCGAGACATGTTGCTTTAGCACACTTCACGAATGGCAGTCTATTGACGAGTCGCCACTTACAGTCGGCCAGCCTGTTGGTGGCTTCTGTTGGATAGTTGATGCTGAAGATCCTCAGAAGCTTGCACCTATCGGCACGCTTGGTGAAGTTGTCATCCAAGGACCAACCATCCTGCGCGAGTACCTTGCCGACCCTCAAAAGACCAGCGCAGCCACTGTGACTTCTCTTCCAGCCTGGGCACCATATAAAGATTCCAAGTATTGGAACCGCTTTTACAAGTCTGGTGACCTGTGTTCTTACAACTCTGATGGCACGATTGAGTTTTCCACCCGAAAGGATACACAGGTTAAGATTCGTGGTCTTCGAGTGGAGCTCAGCGAAGTTGAATACCACGTTCAAGTCGCCCTTAAGAACATCCGCCAGGTTGCTGTGGATGTGTTCAATGGCGACAATGGCACAAACCTGGTTGCATATCTTTGCTTCAGTGACGAAACTCGCACCACTGGAGTTAGCCAGAACCAGAATGATAACGGTCCCTTCCAGCCTCTAGATGACGACCTACAGGTCCAGCTTGCTGCTGCTGTCGGGCAATTAAGCATTGCTCTCCCCCGCTACATGATCCCGACATTCTTTATCCCCTGTGAATATATGCCCTCTATTACCTCTACCAAGCTTGACCGAAATGAACTGAAAAGACGTACGGCTGCTCTCGACCGTGAAGATCTCTCACGTTATTCACTTAGTGGCGGCAAGAAACGCGAGCCAGAGACCGCTATGGAACAGCGCCTGCAGAAGGTCTGGGCTGAGGTGCTTTCACTCGCTCCAGCTGATATTGGACGTGATGACAGTTTCTTGGGGCTCGGCGGTGATTCCATCACTGCTATTCACCTCGTAAACACCGCCCGCGAGGCCGGAATCATACTCACAGTCAAGGATATCTTTGACGATCCTCGCTTGTTTGCTGTCTCCTCTCATGCTCAAGAAACTGACCTCGTCAGTGAGGAAGATC
This sequence comes from Zelopaecilomyces penicillatus, assembly GCA_005765155.1. Lineage (NCBI taxonomy): Eukaryota > Fungi > Ascomycota > Sordariomycetes > Hypocreales > Pseudodiploosporaceae > Zelopaecilomyces > Zelopaecilomyces penicillatus. The sequence goes on from VCCP01000002.1 coordinate 6,093,291, forward strand.
TTTGCATTCCACCATATAGTCTTCTTGATGACAGCGCTCGCGCTGCTACTCTAGACGACAGCCTGCGAAATAGCTGCAAGTTGCTACCTGAGCAAATCATCGAGGATGTCCTGCCTTGCACCAAACTCCAAGAGGGTTTGATGGCCCTGTCAGTCAAGCAGCGTGGTTCGTACATGGCAAAGTATATCTATCGTATTCCTGAGCATATTGATATCAATCGCTTCAGATCTGCTTGGGAGCAAACAGTTTCTCTCTGCGATAATATCCGCACCAGGGTTGTACTGCTGGACAATGGCAGCGCTGTTCAAGTGGTTGTCAAGGAAACCGTCTCTTGGGGTTCCAGCCCCTCATCCTTGGCGTCTGCTCTTATCGCCATCCAGAGCGCTGAGATGACTTACGGTTCTCAGCTTTCGCAATCAACAATCGCGCAGGATGATAATAATGACTTCTTTTTCGTCTGGTCTATTCACCACGCTATTTTCGATGGCTGGACTATGCGTATTATGCTTAGCATTCTGCACAATGCTTACCATAATCTTGAAATTGCTACTCCCCTACCCTATGCACGGTTCATCAAATTTACTATTGATACCGATAATGACAGCGCTGCCGACTACTGGAGGAGCCAGCTGCAGAGTGCGACCAAGGCATCATTCCCATCGTCTACTGCTGGATCATCTAATGGCACAGTTCGTATCTTGGAAAAGCCTCTTAATCTTCCTGACCTATCAAGCTCTGGAATCACAAAGGCAACTGTTCTTCGTGCTGCTTGGGCTGTTATCCTGGCCTGCTACTGTGATACTGATGATGTCTGCTTTGGTACCACCGTTTCTGGTCGACAGGCTGCTATTCCTGGCTTGACAGAGATGGTTGGTCCAACCGTTGCGACTGTCCCAGTTCGCGTCCGTCTTGATACACAGCGAAGCGTGACCTCATTCTTGCATGACATCCAGAGCCAATCATCAGAGATGGTGTCCTATGAGCAGTACGGGTTGCAAAATATTTCTAAACTAGGCCCCGACTTTAAGGAAACCTGCGATTTCACAAGTCTATTGGTCGTTCAGCCTCTACAGCACCTGGCATTCACAGAGGGAAGCTCTGATGCTGTCCTTATGCCTGCCGACTCTGAGCTTTCTGGTCAAGCTGATACCATGCAAGGATACTTTAGCTATCCATTGGTCATTCAAGGCCAACTGTCTGAAAGTGAATCCAATCTAGTGCTCATCTATAACAGTTCAGTGATATCCGAGAAGCAAGCTTCTGCTCTGTCTCAACACTTTGATCATATCATCCATCAACTCGGTACTGCGAATAAGATGACCATTGGAGAGCTCTCTGTTTCAAGCAGCTGGGATATCCAGACAGCCACCGAGTTCAATGGAGACGGCCCTGAAGTAGTTGAAGACTGCATCCACAACGTCATCAATAACACAGCTTCTATCCATCCGGATTCTGAAGCCATTGCTGCTTGGGATAAATCATTCACTTATCGTGAACTTATGCATGCTGTCAACAGACTCTCTAACTACTTGTTTGAGACACACAAAATTTCTGCTGGCGAAATCGTCCATGTTTGCTTTGAGAAGTCAGCTTGGTTTGTTGTTGCAGTTCTAGCTATCAACGAGGCTGGCGCAGTATGGTCACCAATCGATCCAGCCCATCCTACCCAGCGTCACCAGCAAATTGTGTCCCAAACTGGTGCTCGTATTGCTTTAACTTCGCCTACTAACTCTCCTAAGTGCACCAAGCTTGTGAAAACTGTTATTGAGGTCTCTGAAGAGCTAGACACTAAGCTATCAGAGAACACGAAGTGGAGCAATGTTGGCCCTGCTGTGAAGACGTCACCCCAGGATACCGCTTATATCCTCTTTACCTCTGGCAGCACTGGAACTCCCAAGGGTGTAGTTATCCCTCACATTGCCATTTCAACAAGTCAGACTGCCTTTGGTAAGAGACTTGGCTTCACCTCCAAGGATCGTGTTCTACAGTTCTCTTCTTTCGTCTTCGATGCTTGTGTCTTCGAGATTATGGCATCCTTGATTGCAGGAGCCTGTGTTTGTATCCCGTCCTGGGATATGCAAATGAATGCCTTGTCCGACTTCATTCGCGATTGGAATGTGAATGCCGCTCTTCTTACCCCTACTATCGCTCGTACTATCCGTCCTTCGGATGTGCCTTCCTTGAACCTCTTGGTTCTTGGCGGTGAAGCCTCAAGCCGCACTGACTTGGACCTCTGGTTCGGTAAGGTTCGACTGATTAACGCGTGGGGCCCCACGGAGGCCACTGTCGCCGCTGCTATCCATGAGTGGGAGACAATTGACGAATCACCAATGACTATTGGTCATTCGCTTGGTGGTTTCTGCTGGATCGTGGATTCCAATGATCCCACACGTTTGGCTCCTATCGGCTGTGTTGGTGAGATTGTTGTACAAGGACCTAACCTGCTCCGCGAATACCTCCACGACTCTGAGAAGACTGAGGCCGCTCTCATCACCACACTCCCTGAGTGGGCGCCAAGATCAGAATCAAGCCTCTGGAGCCGTTTCTACCTCACTGGTGATTTGGGTTGTTATGATGAGAATGGTGCTATCCAGTACTCTGGCCGAAAAGACACACAGGTTAAAATTCGCGGTCTTCGTGTAGAGCTTGGTGAAATCGAGCATCATATCCAAAACAATCTCTATGGAGTCCGCCAAGTTGCTGTCGATGTTCTCAAGACAGATTCAGCTTCCAATCTAATTGCCTATATCTGTTTTAATGACGAAACTCGATTAGGTGCTGATGAGGACATCTTCCTCTCCCTTACTAGCGAATTGCAGGCAGAGATCGCTGGTTTGATTGGTAAACTTGGTGTTATTATGCCTCGCTATATGGTTCCCACGTCTTTCATTCCTTGCAACTATATGCCCACACTGATCTCTACCAAACTGGACCGCAAAACACTTAAACAGCTCTCTGTGGCCCTTAAACCTGAAGAGTTATCCAAGTACTCACTTATCAGTGAAACCAAAGAGGCACCTCGAACTGAGATGGAAAGCCGGATGCAACAGCTGTGGGCACATATTCTGAACATGCCGGCGGAGTCAATCGGTCGGGATGATAGCTTCCTCCAAATTGGAGGTGACTCTGTTGCTGCTATCCGATTGGTCTCAGCAGCTCGTGATGAAAAAATTGTACTGAGTGTCGGCGATATCTTTGACGACCCTCGTCTCCTTGCTATGGCTGAAAAGGCAATTGAGAGCATTGGTGGTGACCAGCTCTCTGAGCCTATCGAGCCCTTCAGTCTGATGGAGGAGGCCACCCGCGACCTGATCCTCACTAACAGCAGCATGCAACAAGAATACGGGCTACCCTATGGCAAGCTGGTTGAAGACGCGTATCCTTGCACAAGCTTCCAAGAAGGCCTCATGGCTCTTGCTGTTAAGCAGCCTGGGTCCTATGTTGCAAAGTTCCTCTACCGTCTAGGACCTAATGTCGATGTAAATCGTTTCAAGGCTGCCTGGGAGCAGACTGTCAGACTGTGCTGTAATCTACGCACCAGGATTATTATGGCGGATGGTGTGTCTGTTCAGGTCATCACTGAGGACGATATTGCTTGGTCTCCTACCAGTGATATTCAGGATATCAAGATCAACTCATACATGCAGTCGTCAAAGAACTTTGAGATGACGTATGGTTCAAGTCTATCACGATACGCCCTTATCCGTGAAAACAACGTAACTTATTTCGTATGGGCATTGCACCATGCAATTTTCGATGGCTGGGCTGTCCGCCTGATCATGAGCACCTTTTACAGCCTCTACCAGGGCCGGCCACCAGTCACCTTAGAGCCATACTCACGATTTGTCGAGTACACTATGAACCTTGATACCACTCTGGCCAGTGATTTCTGGACCACTAGATTCCAGGGTGCGAGAAAGGCTTCTTTCCCTGTTGTAACAATGTCCTCTGACAAGTCCCCTCAATCCAACACTACCCAAGTCGTTGAGCGAAAGATAAGTCTTCCCAACATGTCCAACCATTCAATTACAACAGCTACCATTCTCCGAGCTGCTTGGGCAGTGGTACTTGCAAGGTATTCTGATACCACCGACGTCACTTTCGGTACAACCATCTCAGGTCGCCAGGCCCCCATCAAAGGTCTCACTGACATGGCTGGTCCTGCTGTTGCTACTATTCCTGTCCGCGTTGCGCTGTATCACGACCAGACTATTTCCAGTTTCCTTCAAGATGTTCAATCGCAGGCTGCTGAGATGATCCCCTTTGAACAGTTTGGTCTGCAGAATATCTCTAAATTGAGCGCCGATGCAAAGGAAGCTTGCGACTTCTCCAGTTTACTTGTAATCCAGCCCGTTCAGGCCTTGGTATATGAGACTTCTGAACAAGATGCTGTTCTCATTGCTGATGAAACTGCTGAAACTGTTCAAGATTATTTCAGCTATCCGCTTGTGGTGCAGGGTCACATGTATGATGACTACATCAAGTTATTCCTCATCTACAACACAAAGGTCCTTTCAGAGCCTCGTATGCAAGCCCTCTCGCATCACTTTGAGTATGTTGTACAACAACTTGTTTCCCAAGGTGATTCGCCACTTCACTCACTATCCGTGGCTGGCGATTGGGATCTTCAGCGTTCCTTGGATTGGAATAGCGAAGTACCTGAGATTATTGATGCCTGCTTCCATGAGCTTGTTGAGGCACAGGCCAAATCTCGACCTGATGCAATTGCTATTCGCGCCTGGGACTTGGAGCTGACCTACTTTGAACTCAATGCCGCTGCCAACAGACTCTCTCACTATCTCGTCAACTCAGCAGGTGTCAAGGCTCATGACTTTGTGCATGTTTGTTTTGAGAAGTCAGCATGGCATTTCGTTGCTATTCTTGCCATTAACAAGGCCGGAGCAGCTTGGGTTCCCTTGGATCCATCCCACCCAAAGCAGCGCCAGCAGCAGGTTGTTGGTCAAACCAGGGCCACGGTTGCTTTGGCATCTCCAGAGAATATGGCATCATGCTTGGCTCTTGTGCCGACCGTGATTGAGGTTTCCGCTGCTCTTGACTTTGAGCTTTGTACCGATGTTGAAACCAGCAGCTCTGGTCCCATTGTTGATATCACACCTCGCCACGCTGCCTATGTTCTATTCACCTCTGGATCAACTGGCACACCAAAGGGTCTTGTAATGGAACATGGATCTGTTTGCACAAGTCAAACCGCAATTTCCAAGCGACTTGGCCTCACATCCGATGTCAAGATGCTACAATTTGCAGCTTTTGTATTCGATTTATCTATTGGCGAGATTGTTGCTCCGTTAATCATGGGAGCCTCTATCTGTGTGCCTTCAGAGCACACTCGTATGAACAGCCTTAAGGAATTCATCAGCGAGATGAATATTAACTGGGCCTATCTTACGCCTTCCTTTACACGCACCCTCAAGCCTCAGGATGTGCCTAGCCTCGAATTGCTTCTTCTTGCAGGCGAGGCTGTGCCCCGTGACGTTTTCAGCACCTGGGTTGACAAGGTTCGTCTCATCAACGGTTGGGGCCCAGCCGAAACCTGCTGTTTCAGCACACTCCACGAGTGGAAATCCGTCAACGAATCCCCTCTCAATGTTGGCCGGCCTGTCGGTGGCTTTTGCTGGATCGTTGACCCTGAAGATCCCCAAAAGCTGGCGCCTGCTGGTACCCTTGGCGAGGTTGTGATCCAGGGGCCTACATTGCTTCGTGAGTATCTCGCCGACCCTGTGCGTACAGCAGCTTCATCAGTTACTTCACTTCCCCAGTGGGCTCCGTACCGTAGCCAGCAACACTGGAATCGATTCTACAAGTCTGGAGATCTCTGTTCGTATAACGCAGACGGAACCATTGAATTCTCAAGCCGAAAGGATACACAGGTCAAGATTCGCGGTCTTCGTGTCGAGCTTGGCGAGGTTGAGCACCACGTTCAGATTGCACTTGATGGAACCCACCAGATCGCGGTGGATGTCTTCAAAGGCGACAATGGTACGAACCTGGTTGCCTACTTCTGCTTCACGGATGAGACCCGTGCGCCTGGTACTGGTGATGCTGACGGCCCATTCCTTCCTATTGATGATGACTTGCAAGACAGGCTTGCTGCTGTGGTTGGAAAGCTGGCCGTGTCGCTTCCTCGTTATATGATTCCGACCCTGTTTGTCCCGTGCAAGTATATGCCATCAATTACATCAACCAAGCTCGATCGCAATGAGCTCAAGGCTCGTATCAATAACCTTGGAGCGTCGGCACTCCTCCAGTACTCACTCTCAGGTGGTAAGAAGCGTGCGCCTGAGACCAAGATGGAGTCTTTGCTACAAACCATTTGGGCCGAAATCCTCAACGTCTCAATGAAAGACATTGGACGAGATGACACTTTCCTTGGCCTTGGAGGTGATTCAATTACTGCAATCCATCTAGTAAATGTTATGCGAGAGGAAGGCATCTCGCTATCTGCCAAAGATATCTTCGATGACCCGCGTCTTCTAGCCGTTGCTGCCAAGGCTAGGTATCTTTCTGATGATGAAAGGCAGGATGCAGATGTCGCACCGTTTGACCTTCTTGACAGTGCGACTCGAGATGTTCTCAATGGCCAGGACCTTCGCAACAAGCTACATCTATCGGTCAATCAGCGCATTGCAGACGCCTACCCTTGCACAGCTCTCCAAGAGGGTCTTATGGCGCTTTCTGTCAGACAACCTGGTTCATACATTGCTAGATATGTGTACCGCTTGCCCAGTAATGTCAGCGCCTCTCGCTTCCGACAAGCGTGGGAACAAACTGTCGCCCTTTGTGAGCCTTTGAGGACCAGGATTGTTCTCATTGATGATGCCCATATCCAGCTTGTGATGGGAGACGAGGTTAACTGGGAACCAACAGAGGGTGCTGACTTGCGTTCAATCTCGACTAGAACCCAAGAATTTGAGATGACGTATGGTTCGGAGCTCTCTCGCTATACTCTATTCCAGGATGAGGCGGGTGACAACTATTTCTTTTGGACAGTTCACCACGCCGTCCACGATGGTTGGTCATTGGGAATTGTTATGGGTACACTCTTCCAATCCTTCCGTGGCTTCACACCACCTACCCCCAGACCGTATGCCAACTTCATCCGGTTCACTACCTCACTCGACCATGACGAGGCTGCAGATTATTGGAGCAGAGAACTTGAAAACGCGAGAAGGTCTAGCTTCCCGCAATCGGGACAGACCAGTTCATCCGCCTCTGACAATGTTACTCGGGTCATGAACACCACTATTAACTTCCCCAGCTCCACTGATGCTATGACAACCAGAGCCACTTTGCTTCGTGCAGCTTGGGCTATCATTCTGGCTAGATACTGTGATACCGATGATGTTTTGTTTGGTGCTACCATTTCTGGCCGACAAGCTCCAGTCTTTGGAATCACAGACATGGCCGGCCCTGCCGTTGCCACTGTACCTGTTCGCATTCGTCTTGATGGCACTCAGTCTATCTCTGATTTCCTGCAAGGAATCCAGAGCCAAGCCTCCCAAATGGTATCTTATGAGCAATTTGGATTGCAGAACATTTCAAGGCTGAGCCCTGATACAAGAGAGGCGTGCGATTTCACCAGCTTGCTGCTAATTCAACCCATTCAACAGCTAGCTGGTGCTGGTGGAGATGTCGATAGCATCATCGAGCCAGCCACTCTCGACCAGGACACACAGGATGCACATATGCAAAACTATTTCAGCTATCCACTGGTTATTCAGGGACACGTTTATGACGATCACGTTGATTTGGTCCTTATCTACAATTCTGAGATCCTCCCCGAGGCCCAGCTTACTGCTCTGTCTCACCAGTTCGACCATGTGGTACAGCAACTCATTACAATGAAGAACTCAATTGTATCTGAGATTACTGTGGCAAGTCCCTGGGATCTTCAGCATGCTCAGAAGTCTAATGGTGACGGCCCTAAGATTATTGACGACTGTATCCACCACATGATTGATCAGCAAGCCGAGCTGAGCCCAGAGTCTATGGCGGTATCAGCTTGGGATGGCGAGCTCACCTATCGTCAATTAGAAAGTACCACGAATAGACTTGCAAACTATCTTGTTAAAGAGTTTAAAGTAAAAGTAGGCGACATTGTCCATGTCGTCTTCGAAAAGTCTATGTGGTATGTTGTTGCTATCTTGGCTATCAACAAGGCCGGCGCTGCCTGGGCTCCTCTTGACTCAGCCCACCCTAAACAGCGTCTCCAGGCTGTAACAAAACAAACAGCTGCCAAGTTGGCACTTTGCTCTGCTAATAATGTTTCTCTGTGTACCGAGCTTGTTGACCAGGTCATTGAGCTCAACTCTGCTTTAGACACTAAACTCAGTGGAGACTACACATTAGGTAGTAAGAACCCTGCCGTTAATGTTAGTCCATCGGACGCTGCCTATGTGCTGTTTACCTCTGGAAGCACTGGTACTCCCAAGGGTATCGTTATGCAACATGGTGCGCTATGCACGAGCCAGACTGATATCAGCCGTTGGCTGGGATTGGATAACACTGTTCGAATGCTTCAATTCTCTTCCTTTGTCTTTGACGTATCGGTTGGTGAAATCATGTGTTCTTTAATGAACGGTGCATGCGTCTGCATTCCTTCAGATCAACAACGTCTTAACAACCTGGACATCTTTGTTCGCGAGTTCAATGTTAACTGGACCTTCCTTACACCATCATTTGCCCGCACTCTTAAACCCGAGGCCTTCCCTGGCCTTGAGCTTGTACTGCTGGTTGGAGAAGCTGTTCCCCAAGATGTTTTGGATACCTGGTTTGGCAAGGCGCGCATGATCAATGCTTGGGGACCCGCAGAGACCTGCGTTTTCAGTTCCCTTTATAGCTGGAACTCCGTGAAAGAGTCTCCCCTTACGATTGGACATTCTATTGGTGCCTTCGTTTGGGTAGTTGATGCTGATAATCCGCAGCGACTTGCCCCTACAGGCTGCTTGGGCGAAATTGTGGTTCAGGGACCGCCACTGCTCCGAGAATATCTTGCAGATCCTGAAAAGACCGCCGCTGCTATCATCACATCGCTTCCAGATTGGGCTCCTCGAAGTGATTCCAAATACTATAACCGATTCTATAAGACTGGTGATTTGGGTTTCTACAGCCACGATGGAAATCTTCACTATGCCAGCCGCAAGGATACACAGGTCAAGATCCGAGGTCTTCGTGTCGAATTGGGTGAAGTTGAACACCATATCCGTGATACCCTAGAGGATGTCCGACAGGTGGCTGTCGATGTCTTGAGGGCGGATACGGGTACAAGTCTCGTTGCCTATTTCTGTATGACAGATGAGACCAAGGCCCCTGGCCCCAATACTGATCCGGAGGGCCGAGACGTATTCCTTCCGATTGATGATACCCTACAAGACCGTTTGAACGCGATGCTTGACAAGTTGAGCTTAGCTCTGCCACGCTATATGGTTCCCACCATGTTCATTCCATGCGATTACATGCCACTTATTTCATCTGCAAAGCTGGATCGGGTTAAGCTTCGCAAGATCACATCCGCTCTGAGCCAGGAGAAGATTGAAGAGTATTCTCTTACAGATCAGTCAACTAAACGCGCACCTGAGACCGCGATGGAGACTAGACTACAGCAACTCTGGGCTGACATCCTCAAGCTTCCGCTTCAATCAATTGGTCGTGATGACAATTTCTTGCGTATTGGTGGTGATTCACTCGCAGCTATCCGCCTTGTGTCAATGGCTCGTGAAAGTGGAATTAGCCTGACAGTGGATGATATCTTTGAGGATGCTAGACTTCTAGCAATTGCGACCAGGGCTACTGAGATTGTTGGAGACGATGAAATGCTAGCTCCCATTGCTCCGTTCAGCATGTTGGATGACTCTCTCCAACAGCAATTCCTGAACAACGAGCTTCACAGCGAATCACACCTCAGTGACAACGATGTCATTGAAGATGCCTATCCTTGCAGTAAGCTGCAAGAAGGTCTCATGGCGCTCGCAGTCAAACAACCAGGTTCATACATTGCTAAATACCTCTACCGCCTTCCATCCCATGTTAGCGTTGATCGCTTCAAAGCTGCTTGGGAACAGACTGTCAATGCATGCACCAACCTGCGTACTAGAATTATCAATCCTGCAGACATCGCTGTCCAGGTCCTAGTTGAGAACGACTTTTCTTGGGATTCTGAAGGCCAAGATTTACAGTCCTATCTCCAAGCGTCTCAATCGATTGAGATGGCATATGGTACCAGACTCTGCCGTTACGCTTTGCTTAATGATAATGGATCGAACTACTTCATGTGGAACATCCACCATGCCGTCTTTGATGGACTCTCTACTCAAATCATTATGAACGTTCTCTATAGCGCCTATAATGGACTTGATCTTGGCAATGTGCCGCCGTATTCACGCTTTATCAAGTATACACTTGCGCTTGATCAACAAGCTGCGGTCGACTATTGGCAGTATCAGCTAGAGGACGCCAGACGGGCAACCTTCCCGGCCACAACAACAGTCACGCCTGATTCTACTCGCATTTATGAGCATTCTATTGACTTCCAGAACCTCAACAACACCACAATCACGACTGCTACAGTGGTTCGTTCTGCTTGGGCCATGGTACTTGCCCGCTACTGCGACTCAGACGATGTCACGTTCGGAACAACAATTTCTGGTCGCCAGGCTCCAGTCCCTGAGTTGATGAACATGGCTGGCCCAGTGGTTGCCACCGTACCTGTCAGAATCCGCCTTGACAGAGAACGGCAGGTCTCGGAATTCCTTCAGGATGTGCAGAAGCAATCCTTTGAGATGGTCGCCTATGAGCAGTTTGGTCTACAGAATATCTCCAAGATCAGCGCCGATACCAAGGATGCCTGCGATTTCTCTAGCTTGCTTGTAATTCAGCCAATGCAGCACATTACCAACGCTGAAGATAGTGACGCTATCATTATCCCTGCGGATAACGAGATCAAGAAGGGTGATGAAACCATGCAAAACTACTTCAGCTACCCACTTGTTATTCAGGCTCATCTCTACGAGGATAAGGTCAACCTTGTTCTCATCTACGACTCCAAGATCCTGCCTGAAGCACAGATGGCCGCTCTCTCCCATCAGTTTGATCACGTCATGCACCAACTGAAAACGCTAGGCACAGCGAGATTAGACACTGTCTCGATCTCTTCTAGCTACGACCTCCAGCAGTCTATTCTTGCTAACCCAGAGGAGCCAGAAATCATCGATGCTTGCGTTCATGAGCTTGTTGAAATGCAAGCCAAGAGAAACCCAGATGCCCCGGCAATCGATGCTTGGGATCGCCAGTTTACATTCGGCCAGCTGAACAGTGCGGCCAATTATTTGGCCCACCATCTTATTACTAACTTTGGTGTCAAGCGTGATGAACTTGTGCATGTTTGTTTCGAGAAGTCGGCTTGGTATTTTGTTGCTATCCTCGCTATCAATAAAGCAGGAGCAGCTTGGGTACCCCTCGATCCATCTCATCCTGAGCAACGACTTCGTCAAGTGGTCGGTCAGACTCGTGCTACGCTGGCTCTTGTATCCCCTGCCAATGCTACTCTATGCTCTGCCTTGGTTGAGAATATCGTTGAGGTGACAGAAGAGTTACATAACCTTCTCACCATCGCCTACTCCGACGGCCCTGCACCAGTCTCTCGCGCTTCTCCCCGCAACGCAGCGTATGTGCTATTTACGTCAGGTTCAACCGGTACACCAAAGGGTTTGGTTATGGAACATGGGTCTGTTTGCACTAGTCAAACAGCTATTTCAAAGAGGCTTCGCCTCACACCCGATGTTCGCATGCTGCAATTCGCCGCATTTGTATTCGATCTTTCGATTGGTGAAATCATTGGTCCCATGATCTCTGGAGCTTGTATCTGTGTCCCATCTGATGACACCCGTATGAATGGTCTTACCGACTATATCAGCGCCCAACAAGTAAACTGGGCTTACCTCACTCCATCCTTTGTGCGAACTCTTGAACCAAGCAGCGTTCCTAGCCTTGACCTCTTGCTGCTTGCTGGTGAAGCAGTTCCTCGTGATATCCTTGACACTTGGTATAGCAAGGTTCGCTTGATCAACGGATGGGGTCCTGCAGAGACGTGTTGCTTCAGCACCCTGCATGAGTGGACTTCCAATACCGAATCCCCCCTGACTGTTGGTCGACCTGTTGGAGGCTTCTGTTGGATTGTGGATCCCAATAATCCTCACCATCTCGCACCTATTGGCACACTTGGTGAAGTCGTCATCCAAGGACCTACTCTTCTCCGCGAGTATCTAGCCGATCCAGTCCGCACAGCTGCTGCTTCTGTTACCGATTTACCTGCCTGGGCTCCTTACCTTACCAACAAGCATTGGAACCGCTTCTATAAATCTGGTGATCTATGCTCTTATAATGCAGACGGCACCATCGAGTTTGCTAGCCGAAAGGATACACAGATCAAGATTCGTGGTCTCCGTGTTGAGCTTGGAGAAGTTGAGCATCATATCCAAGTAGCTTTGAAGGGAATCCGACAAATTGCCGTCGACGTCTTCAAGGGCGAGAATGGTTCCAATCTTGTGGCATACTTCTCATTCTCTGATGCCACCAAAACCACTGGAACTAATCGGCAGCTTGTTGACAGCCCCTTCATGCCTATTGACGAAGAACTACATGAAGCTTTAACGGCTGTTGTTGGTGAACTGAATATTGCGTTGCCGAGATACATGATCCCAACCTTCTTTATCCCTTGCAGCTACATGCCAACCATCACTTCCACTAAGCTTGATCGAAACGAGCTTAAGCGTCTAGTAGCCGCTCTTTCCCAAGATGATCTTACAAGTTACTCCCTGAGTTCTGGAAAGAAGCGAGCTCCTGAGACTGTAATGGAATCGAAGCTTCAGAAAATCTGGTCCAATATTCTCTCTATTCCTATTGATTCCATTGGCCGGGACGACAGCTTTTTGAGTCTAGGCGGTGACTCGATTACTGCTATCCGCCTTGTCAACATTGCCCGTGAGGCAGGCATTTCTCTTGCCGTCAAGGATGTCTTTGATGATCCTCGACTTCTGGCTGTTGCCACTCATGCGTATGAATCTGACTCTATGGAAGTGTATTCTGATATCGAACCATTCAGCTTGCTTCCAGAGTCCTTGCGCAATTCTATCACAAGCAAAGAGATCCAGTCCCAGCTCTCTTTGCCCGCTGATTATAGCATCGAGGATGCTTATCCCTGCACGAAGTTCCAGGAGGGTCTTATGGCTCTCTCTGTTAAGCAACCTGGTTCTTACATCGCTAAATATGTCTATCGCCTTTCCACTACGATGGACATTGCTCGTTTCAAGGCTGCATGGGAAAGAACATTGTCGCTTTGCGCTAATTTGAGGACAAGAATCGTAACCTTTGATGGTGCTTCCATCCAGGTTCTGATAAATGGACCGGCTCTATGGGAAGACAAGAACACTGACTTAAAAACCACTGTTCGTGATGCTCAGGCAATGGAAATGAGCTACAACTCTGCTCTCAGTCACTATACCCTTGTTCATGATACCACACTTGGTCCCCATTTCGTTTGGACTGTCCACCACGCTGTCCATGATGGTTGGACTATTCGAATCATCATGAACACACTCTATAGGGTATATCTGGAGCTGGAGCTTCCCACCCTACTGATGTATTCTTCATTCATCAAGTACACAATTTCCATTGACACTGCCGAGGCTAGCAAGTACTGGATGAACCAGCTTCAAGGCGCCAAACGAGCTTCGTTCCCCCCGATGCCTCGTGCAGACTCCACTAGCGTTACCAGGATGATGAATAAGACAATCACTTTCCCATCCACTATCAACAGCGCGATTACAAAGGCTACCATTCTTCGAGCCACATGGGCTATTGTGTTAGCCCGTTATTGTGATTCGGATGATGTATGCTTTGGAACCACTATTTCAGGCCGCCAAGCTCCTATTCCTGGCTTGATGGATATGCCTGGACCAGTTGTTGCTACCGTCCCTATCCGTGTTCAGCTTGATGGTGAGCAATCCGTATCAAAGTATTTACACGGAATACAGTCACAAGGAACTGAGATGGTTGCTTATGAACAATTTGGACTGCCTAATATCATCAAGCTTGGTCCCGACGCAAAGGATGCGTGCGACTTCTCCAGTTTGCTCGTTATCCAGCCTCGTACGCACCTTGACTCTATTGACAGCAAATCAGATGGGTCATCTGACGCTCTTCTAACACCCGCTGTGGCTGAAGGTGGTTCTGTCGAAGAACTGATGCAGGGTTACTTCAGTTATCCTCTTGTTATCCAGGGTCATGTATTTGACCATTCCATTGAACTGCTCCTTACCTATGACTCGTCTATTCTCTCCGAGCATGTCTTGCAAGCGCTTTCTTATCAGTTTGATCATGTTGCTCAACAATTATGCAGAGAGGGCGAGGCGTCCCTCAAGTCTATTTCCGTCTCAGGCCCTGAAGATCTTCAGCAGGCTCTGGAATGGAACTCGGAGGATACGGAAGTCATTGAATCATGTGTTCACACTCTTGTTGAGTACCAGGCTGAAACGCACCCTAACAATCCCGCGATTTCTTCCTGGGATGGTCAACTTACTTTCAGTGACCTGAACACCACCGCCAACCGACTTGCTCACCACCTTATCAACGTCGCTGGCGTTCAAGTTGGCGACCTGGTTCATGTCTGTTTTGAGAAGTCATTGTGGCACTTTGTGTCAATTTTGGCAATCAACAAAGCCGGTGCTGCATGGGTGCCTCTTGACTCATCACATCCTATCCAACGTCTTCAGCAGGTTGTTGGTCAAACCCGCTCCAAGGTCGTCCTGGCCTCTCCATCCAACGTTGAGCTATGTGCTAGTCTTGTTGAGAATGTCATCGAAGTGTCTGATGCAATTAACGACAGTCTATCTAAGGACCAAATCAGTGAACATAACCCCATGGTCAATGTCACGCCTCGTGATGCTGTCTATGTTCTGTTTACTTCTGGCTCAACGGGCACACCAAAGGGTCTTGTTATGGAGCATGGTTCTGTGTGCACCAGTGCCACAGCTATTGCCAAACGACTTGGTCTCACAGCCGATGTCCGAATGCTCCAGTTTGCCGCCTATGTCTTTGATCTTTCCATCGGTGAGATTATTGGACCAATGATTACTGGTGCTTCCATCTGCGTACCATCTGAAGAGATTCGAATGAATAGCCTGAAAGAATTCATCAAGGATATGAATATCAATTGGGCCTATCTGACCCCCTCATTCGTTCGAACCCTCAGGCCAGAGGACGTCTCATCACTCGAACTTCTTCTCCTTGCAGGTGAGGCCGTTGGTCGTGACATTCTTGATACTTGGTTCGGTAAGCTCCGTCTTGTCAACGGTTGGGGACCTGCCGAGACCTGTTGCTTCAGTACTCTGCATGAATGGCAATCTATATCCGAGTCGCCCCTTACAGTGGGACGACCTGTCGGAGGTTATTGCTGGGTGGTTGACGCTGAAAACACCCAACAGTTGGCTCCCACTGGCTGCATTGGTGAAGTGGTTATCCAAGGACCAACTCTCCTCCGTGAGTACCTCGCTGACCCTAAGCGATCGAAGGAAGCGATCGTAGCCTCTTTGCCCTCATGGGCACCAAGACAGAAGACTACAGCCTGGAGCCGCTTCTATAAATCTGGAGATCTTTGTTTCTTTAACTCTGACGGGACTCTTGAGTTCTGCAGTCGCAAGGATACCCAGATTAAGATTCGAGGTCTTCGTGTTGAGCTCGGCGAGGTAGAGCATCACATTCGTGAGGCTCTTGAAGGCGTTTGCCAAGTTGCTGTGGATGTGTACAAGACCGAATCCGGAACTAACCTGGCGTCATATCTTTGCTTCAGTGATGACACACAAATCGCTACTGCAAACAGCAACTGTGATGATATTCTGACTGATATGTCTTCAGAAATGCAGTCTCGAATCACAGCTATGGTTGGAAAGCTTGGCGTTTCCTTGCCTCGCTATATGATTCCAACACTTTTCATCACCTGCAAGTATATGCCAACCATCACATCTACGAAGCTCGATAGGAATGCTCTCAAACGTTTGACTTCGTCTTTGAGCTCTGAGCAGCTGGCTAGCTACTCACTTAGAGATAGCGAGAAGCGTGCGCCAGAAACCGAGATGGAACGCCAACTCCAAAGCCTGTGGGCTGACATCTTGAAGATAGATACTACATCTATCGGCCGTGATGACAGCTTCTTGCAAATTGGAGGTGACTCAATAACTGCGATCCAGCTCGTCTCTCGTGCTCGCGACGCTGGTATCTCCTTCCTTGTCAAGGATGTGTTTGATGACTCCAGATTGCTTGCAGTAGCTTCAAAGGCGCTCTTCGTTGATGTTGCTACTCAGAAGGATGAAGACATTCAGCCCTTCAGTCTCCTCACGCCAAAAATTCGGGAGTCCGTCCTCAGTGACGACTTCCGAGCGCAATTCAAGCTTGACGATCATCAGATCATTGAGGACGCATATCCATGTACCTCAATGCAAGAGGGCTTGATGGCGCTGACTGTTAAGCAACCTGGATCTTACATTGCCAAATACGTCTATCGTCTTTCTGAACATGTCGATATTGCCAAGTTCAAGGCTTCTTGGAGTCGAACCGTAGAATTGTGCGGCAATATGCGCACACGAATCGTTCTTATTGACGGCGTTGCCACACAGGTTCTCATCAAGGATGATACACAGTGGGTTACTATGGAAGACGAGACTCTTAACTCCGTCACGGGCTCTGCTCGTGATCTGTCTGTCGGCTATGGTTCCGCTCTTTGTTGGTACGGTTTCGTCCAAGAGGATGGCGTGAAATACTTTGCCTGGTCTGCTCACCACTCCATCTATGATGGCTGGGTGATGCGCATCCTTCTGACCACCCTCTACTCAGTATACTTTGATCTTGAAGTGCCAACATTGCAACCTTATTCTGGCTTCATTAAATACAGCATGGAGATTGATAGCTCAGTCTCTGTCAACTTCTGGAGGGATGAGCTTTCCGGCTCCAAGCGTGCGACATTCCCGCCGCCCTCCACATCGAGTGCTTCAGGATCTGAAGTCACAACCCAAGTCTGCAGTACATCATTCTCATTCCCCAAATCCACAAACTCATCCATCACCAAGGCTTCATTGCTCCGTGCAGCATGGGCGCTTGTTCTGTCTCGCTATTGTGATTCTGATGATGTTAGCTTCGGCGCCACTATCTCCGGCCGTCAAGCGCCAGTCAATGGTCTAGAGAACATGCCAGGCCCAATGATTGCAACAGTACCTGTTCGCTTGCAGATCGATCGCGCTTCTAATATCTCTCAGTTCCTTCGCCACGTTCAGAATCACGCTGCCTCCATGGTTCCCTATGAGCAATTTGGTCTCCAGAATATTTCCAAGGTCAGCCAGGATGCGAAGAATTCCTGCAACTTCTCCAGCTTGCTTGTTATCCAACCTCCAGCCCAAACCGTATCTGAAGAAGACTCAAGCAAGAATATCATCAGCTATGGAGAGTCTGAACAGTCACGTACCGATGAGGCTATGCAGAACTACTTCAACTACCCTCTTGTTCTGATTGTCAACATCTTTGAGGACCGCATCCAACAGCGAATTTTCTTCAATACTGAAGTCCTCACAGAGGCCCAGATCCTTGCCCTGTCTAACCATATTGGCTATGTTATGGAACAGCTTGTAGGAGAGGACGACATGCTTTTGAGTGATCTGTCACTTGTAGGCCCATGGGACGTCCAGCATGCCATTGAGCACCAAAGATTGAACCCCGCGAGCGAGACTTGCGTCCACTGGCAAATCCAACAGACAATCAAGGCTTATCCTGATAGCCTAGCTGTTTCCTCGTGGGATGGAGATATTACTTACGCTCAGCTCGGATCATTTGCCTCACGTCTGGCTGTCAGTCTCCAAAGTCTTGGAGTCGGTCCCGAGTCTCTTGTTCCCCTGTGCTTCCCTAAATCGACTTGGGCAGTCGTTGCTATGGTCGCCATTGAGATGGCTGGAGGTGCTTTCGTTCCCCTTGACCCAGCAGCTCCCAAAGCTCGTCTCCAGGGTATTCTAGAGGATACCAAAGCCAAGGTAGCCGTTGTCAGCCCAACCTGTCAGAACACCCTTGCAGATTTGGGCATCGATATCTTTGTGGTTGATGAAGCTTTGATCTATGAGCTCTCAGACCCTGTTGAGGAAATCACTCCCGCCACAAAGCCAGACAATGCTAGTGTGATTCTCTTCACTTCCGGCAGCACAGGCAAACCTAAAGGAATGGTCATTCAACACAACAGTATCTGTTCATCCAGTGATGCATATGGTGCCAATCTTGGCATTGGACCAGGAAGCCGAGTCTTCCAGTTCTCTGCCTACACTTTCGATGTTGGTGTATTGGATTGCCTTGTCTCTCTTTTGCGCGGCGCCTGTATCTGTATCCCATCAGATCATGCACGTCTCAATGATCTAGCAGGCGCTATTAACTCAACTCAAGCAAACTGGGTCTTCCTTACGCCCACTGTTGCTGATCTTCTTTCTCCTGCCGAAGTGCCGGGTCTGGAAATCGTTTGTCTCGGTGGTGAAGCCATCAACAAAAAGTGTGCGGATCGATGGAAGGATGCCGTATCATTGCATGGACTTTATGGCCCTGCCGAAGCTTCCATTTGTGCCTGGAACTCCAACGTAGGCAAATCTGGACGCTCAACCAACCTCGGTAATCCGATATCCAGTGCATTCTGGGTCACCGAGCCGAATAACGTACGGAAGCTTGTGCCAATTGGGTGTATTGGTGAATTGCTTATTCAAGGGCCCTTGTTGGCTCGCGGATATCTCAATGTCAGCTCTGAAACTGCCGCCAACTGGATGGAGAATGTCGATTGGCTTCCTGGAAACTCGCTCGGACGAGCCTATCGCACTGGTGATTTAGTCCGCCGCAACGCTGACGGTACTTTCGACTATATGGGCCGGAAGGATACCCAAGTGAAGGTCCATGGTCAGCGAGTCGAGCTTGGCGAAATCGAGTCCCGCATTCACGAGTTCCTACCAAGCAACATGAGCGCTATGGTAGATGTTATTAAAGCTGATGAAGAACATGCTCACGACAGCCTCCTGGCATTCTTATGGTACAGAGAAGGCAAAGAGTCTGAATCAAAAACCGTCGACCTGGTAGAAGAAATCACTGCAGCAATGCGAAGCGTTATTTCACACTTGGACGACTCCCTAAGCCTGATTCTGCCCTCTTACATGGTTCCTGCAGCTTACCTCATTTTCCAAGGCAAGCCTGAGACGACTACATCTGGCAAGGTCAACCGTCGTGCTCTCTCTACTCAAGCCCATGGCGTGTCTTCACGCGATCGCTCGCGCTTTGCGCCTGTCCTTGGTAAAAGCGAGCCTCCGACCACCGTAATGGAGTTCAAACTGAGGGAACTATGGGCAGAAGTGCTTCAAATCCCGGTCGACCCTATTGGCAAGAACGATAGTTTCTTGCGTATTGGTGGTGATTCCATTAGTGCAATCCAACTGGTGTCTCTGGCTCAACGCCATGACATCTCTTTGACTGTCGCTACCATATTTGAAGACCCTCGACTGTCGAAAATGGCTGCCGCGGCTGCAACAGGCGACGTCATGCCTATATATGAGACTCAACCCTTCAGCATCCTGCCGGCTGAGCAGATTGAGTCCATCGTAAGCGCAGTTCGCACTCAGTGTGATTTACCAGAGACCGCTGAAGTCGAGGATGTCTATCCCTGTACTCGACTTCAAGAGGGCCTCATCACACTTGCTGCCAAGCAACCTGGGTCCTATGTTGCCAAACACGTCTATCGTCTCTCGTCCAATGTTGATATTAATCGCTTCAAGAGTGCTTGGGAACAGACTGTTGACACTTGCTCTACCCTTCGAACCCGTATTATTCTCTTCGAGGGCAGTGCAATTCAAGCAATTGTCAAGGATCAGGTACAATGGCTGGTTGCAGATGATATGCGCTCTTTTATCATGGGTGTTGAAAACGCAACCATGGGATATGGCTCGCCACTTAGCCGTTGCGCAATCATCTCCCAGGATGGCAATACCTATTTTGTTTGGAACGTTCACCATACCATTTTCGATGGATGGACCTTACCTCTTGTCTTGACTACTCTCCATGCCATTTACCGTGGCACCAGCACTCCATCTCTCCTCCCCTACTCCGGCTTCGTCAAATACATTATGGATCTTGATTCTGCTGCTGCTACAGACTATTGGGCTACGCAACTGAGCAACGTACAGCGTGCATCTTTCCCACCCAGGTCAGATGCCACTAAATCAGGGAAACAGGTGACAAAGGTTGTACACAACACAATCGAATTCCCTCGATCTAAGAACTCGGCCATTACCAAGGCTTCAGTTCTTCGTGCAGCCTGGGCCATTGTTCTTGGCCGCTATAGTGATGCTAATGATGTTTGCTTTGGAACAACTGTTTCTGGTAGACACGCTCCTGTTCCCGGACTTGAACGCATGCCTGGTCTTGTGGTTGCCACTGTACCTGTCCGTGTTCGCCTCGATAGCAAGCAGACCTACTTGCAATTCCTCGAGGATATCCAAACTCAAGCCGCTACTATGGTGGCCTATGAACAATTTGGCCTACAGAATATTCAGAAAATCAGCTCTGAGGCTAAAGACGCTTGCGATTTTACTAGTCTGCTGGTTATTCAGCCTATTCAGCATATTACATCGAATGGAAGCGGGGAGGAAGAGGCTCTCCTAGTCCAGACCAACAGCAGCGATGTTGGAGCTGAAGAAATGCTTGAGAATTACTTCAACTATCCTCTCGTCATGCAAGCTCATGTGCATGATGACCATGTTGAGTTGGTTCTCATTTACGACAGTGAGGTACTTGCAGAGCATCAGCTTCAGGGTCTATCCTTCCAGTTTGAACACGTGGTTCAACAACTCCTTACTGAAGAGGATACTTTACTTGGATCTATCTCTATGGCCAGTCAATGGGATCTTGATTACGCATATGCTGCTAATAGTGATGCTCCCGATGTTGTTGATGATTGCATTCACGTCATGATTGAGAGGCAAGCCAGAGCAACTCCTGATGCTCCTGCTATCTCTGCCTGGGATGCCGAATTCACATACAGAGATCTTGACCGTGCTGCTAACAGACTGGCACACCACCTTATCAACGTACACGGTGTGCAATCGCAAGACCTGATTCATGTTTGTTTTGAGAAGTCAGCTTGGTTTGTTGTTGCTACCCTGGCCATCAATAAGACTGGTGCAGCATGGATTCCTCTTGACCCGTCGCATCCTGTCGAACGACACAGGCAGGTTGTTTCTCAAACAGGTGCCAAACTCGCCCTAGCTTCAACTGCAAATGCCTCCAAGTGTGGAGAGTTGGTTGAAAACGTGCTTGAAGTTACCGCTACCCTAGATGCCCGTTTATCTAAGGAAACGGATGATAGCGAGTACTCACCTCTAGTACTTGTGTCCCCTCAAGATATTGCCTATATTTTGTTTACTTCGGGTAGTACCGGTATTCCCAAGGGCGTTGTTATGGAACATGGTGCTCTTTGCAGCAGTCAGACCTCTATTAGCAAGCGACTAGGCATGACTCCCAGTGTCAGAATGCTTCAATTTGCATCATTTGTATTCGATGCCTCGATTGGAGAGATTATTGCGCCGCTTATTACTGGTGCCTGTGTGTGTATCCCATCTTGGGATATGCAGATGAACTCATTGACGTCCTACATCACTGACACTCGCGTGACTTGGGCGTTACTTACACCTTCTTTTGCACGAACAATTCGCCCAGAAGATGTTCCTTGCCTTGAACTCTTGATTCTCATCGGAGAGGCTGTTAGCCGTGACGTTTTTGAGCTGTGGTTTGGTAAGGTGCGCTTGATGAATGGCTGGGGCCCTACTGAGACCTGTGTGTTCGGTGCTCTTCACGAATGGAAGTCGACTGAGGAGTCTCAACTAACCATCGGTCGTCCTGTTGGTGGTCATTGCTGGATTGTTGATCCGAACAATCCTCAGAAGCTTGCCCCTACTGGCACTCTTGGCGAGATTGTTATCCAAGGTCCCAACCTGTTGCGCGAGTATCTTGCCGACGCTCAAAAGACTGCCTCTGCCACTGTAACTTCCCTTCCAGAGTGGGCACCTAACCGCGAATCTAGACACTGGAATCGGTTCTACAAGACGGGAGATCTTGGTGTTTATAACCCTGATGGCAGTATCCAATACTATAGCCGTAAGGACACCCAAGTAAAGATTCGTGGCCTTCGTGTGGAACTTGGCGAAGTTGAGCATCACATTCGTAAGAACCTGGATGGCGTTCGCCAAGTTGCCGTTGATGTCTTCAAAACAGAGGCTGGCTCTAACTTGGTTGCCTTCATCTGCTTTAATGACGATACCCTTCCTAACCACCTAGCAATGGAGGCTGACGGTGGAATCATCATGTCTATTACTGAAGAGCTGAAGTCAGCTATCAGTTCCCTCATCGGACATCTTAACATCGCCCTCCCTACATACATGGTACCAACGCTCTTCATTCCTTGCACTCTTATGCCTCTCGTTACATCCGCCAAGCTTGATCGTAAGATGCTATTACAGATAACTGCCAAACTTGGCCAACAAGAGCTTGAACAGTATTCTCTTGTGGGCGGCAGCAAGGTTGCCCCACAGACTGAGATGGAAAGCCGATTACAGCAGCTCTGGGCTGACTTACTCAACATGCCCCTCGAGTCTATCGGCCGTGACGATAGCTTCCTTCGAATCGGTGGTGACTCCATTGCTGCCATCCGCCTCGTTTCAAATGCTCGTGAGGCTGGTGTTGCTCTTACAGTCAGCGATATCTTTGAGGACCCCCGTCTTCTTGCTATTGCTGCAAAGGCTACACTCCAGGATGGTGACGCCAAAGCACTTGCAGCCATCGATCCATTCAGCCTCATCGAACCACATCACCAGGCTCTTATTTTGAGCCAGGCTACCCGGGAGGACTTTGAATGGTCAGCGGAGATGGAAGTGGAGGACGCATACCCATGTTCTAAGCTTCAAGAAGGACTTATGGCACTCGCTATCAAGCAGCCTGGTTCGTACATTGCCAAATATCATTACCGCATCCCCAAGCATGTGGATGTTGGACGTTTCAAGGCTGCTTGGGAGCGTACCATCGAGCTCTGTACCAACATGCGCACCAGAATTCTCGCTCTTGGTGGTCAAACTATCCAGGTGGTTATGAAGAATGACATCTGTTGGGAAGATACCACCGGCGTAGACTTGATGACTTATTTGCGCAACACTCAAAATGTCCTTATGGGATACGGTTCTCGGCTCTGTCGGTATGCCATGGTCAAGGATGAAGCGGGAGATGTAGAGTTTGCCTGGACTATCCATCACGCCATCTTCGATGGATGGACCACACCAATTATCTTGAACACCTTGCATAGCATCTATCGTGGTCTTGAAATTGCCAAGATTGAGCCATACTCTAGATTCATTCACTACACCATGGCTATCGACTACAATGACGCCTGCAAGTACTGGCTCAATCAACTGCAAGACGTCAAGAAGGCAACTTTCCCAGCTATGGCCTCTTCAAACAAAGAGACAGTAACTCGTTACATGCACACTAAGATTGACCTACCTACAGAGAATTCTGGCTTCACAGTAGCCACAATCCTGCGTGCAGCCTGGGCTGTTGTCCTCGCCCGTTATTGTGACTCTGACGACGTATGCTTCGGTACCACAATCTCAGGTCGCCAAGCGCCTGTTCCTGGCTTGATCGAAATGCCTGGACCTGTTATTGCTACTGTGCCTGTGCGAATCCGTCTTGACCGCCAACAATCAGTTGCCAGTTATTTGCAGGCAGTTCAAGTGCAAGCTACCAAAATGGTTCCCTTTGAGCAGTTTGGCTTACAAGGAATCTCCAAGCTTGGCGAAGATGCTAGAGATGCATGTGACTTTTCAAGTCTCCTCGTCATCCAACCTATGAAGAGTTTGATCTACAGCGATGAGAGTGAAGATGCTCTCCTTGCTGCTTCGAATCACAGCGTCGCGACTAATGAGGAAGTCATGCAAAACTACTTCAGTTATCCGCTCGTGATCCAAGCTCATTTGCACGGTGACTTTGTCAATCTTGCACTTATCTATAATGCGGATGTGCTTCCTGAACAGCAACTTCAAGCTGTGTCTCAACAATTCAAGCATGTCGTGGAGCAGCTTACCACGCAGCTTACCCAACCGCTTGCAGATGTGTCAATTGCATCTTCTTGGGATATTGAGAAGTCCATGCAGTTCAACTCGGACATTCCCGAAATCATGGACACTTGCGTGCACCAACTTATCGAAGAACAGGCCAAGCTTCGCCCTGATGCTCTTGCTATTCGTGCCTGGGATGCTGTGTTCACCTATGCCGAGCTGAACCAAGCAGCCAATCGGTTGGCAAATCATCTCAAGGCCAACTATGAGATCACGGTTGATGATCTTATCCATGTGTGCTTTGAGAAGTCGGCTTGGTTCTTTGTGTCAATTCTGGCTATTAACAAGGTTGGAGCTGCTTGGGTTCCGCTTGACCCTTCGCATCCTCCTCAACGTCTGCAACAAATTGTCTCACAGACCAAGTCCCAAATCATACTGGCTTCTCCAACAAACCTTGAGCTGTGTAAGACCTTGGTTACTTCAGTAGTTGAAGTATCACCAGCTCTTGACAACCAGCTTGTTCAGGATGGTATGCCAAGTGAGCAAGGACCGGATGTTAAGATCTTGCCAAGCCACGCTGTTTATGTTCTATTTACATCTGGTTCAACCGGTACTCCCAAGGGCCTGGTGATGCAGCATGGTTCTGTATGCACTAGTCAGACTGCTATTGTTAAGAGACTCGGCCTCACACCTGAGGTCCGGATGCTGCAGTTCGCCGCCTTTGTTTTCGATCTCTCCATTGGTGAAATCGTTGCACCCCTTATTACCGGTGCCTGCCTCTGCGTTCCTTCTGAACACACTCGTATGAACGGTCTCACTGACTTTATCCGTGAGATGGATATCAACTGGGCGTTCTTGACCCCCTCTTTCATTCGGACTCTTCGACCTGAAGACGTATCTAGCCTTGATCTCATCCTACTTGCCGGCGAGGCTGTTCCACGCGATGTGCTGGACACTTGGTTTGGCAAGGTCCGCCTTATTAATGGATGGGGTCCGGCCGAGACTTGTGTATTCAGCACTCTTCACGAATGGAAGTCTGCTGATGAGTCCCCTCTCACTGTTGGCAAGCCTGTCGGTGGTTTCTGTTGGATCGTGGACCCCGAGGACCCCCACAAGCTTGCTCCAACAGGCACTCTTGGCGAAGTTATGATCCAGGGCCCAACTCTGCTTCGCGAATACCTTGCCGATCCTGAAAGAACCAAGGCAGCAATAGTCCCTCATCTTCCAGACTGGGCACCTAACCGAAACTCCACCTACTGGAACCGCTTTTATAAATCTGGTGATCTTTGTTCATATAACCTAGATGGAACCATTGAATTCTCTACTCGAAAGGACACGCAGGTCAAGATCCGTGGTCTACGGGTTGAACTTGGCGAAGTTGCCCATCACGTTCAAATTGCTCTTGCTGGCGTTCGTCAAGTTGCTGTCGATGTTTTCAAATCAGAAAAGGGAACAAATCTAATCGCCTACTTCTGCTTCAGCGACGAGACGCGTACAGTTGGCCTCACCCGCGATGCTTCGGATGGAGGCCCGTTCCTACCACTTGATGATGATTTACAGGCTCGCCTGGCTGGTGTTGTTGGTGAGCTGAGCATTGCTCTACCTCGCTATATGATCCCTACGCTATTTATTCCTTGCCTCTACATGCCTTTCATCACATCTACTAAACTTGATCGGAACGAGCTGCGTCAACTTACCGGCAAGCTTAGCCAAGAATCTCTTGCTAAATACTCACTTATTGGCGGCAAGAAGCGAGCTCCAGAAACACCTATGGAGATTCTTATCCAGAAGCTTTGGGCTGATATCCTCAACATCTCTACTGAGTTCATCGGTCGTGATGACAGCTTTTTGGGCCTTGGTGGCGACTCAATCACTGCCATCCATCTCATCAGCACAGCTCGTGAAGCCGGTATAATCCTCTCGGTGAAGGATATCTTTGATGATCCCCGTCTCTCTGCCGTTGCAACCAAAGCCCGTGAGGCTAGTGTATCTGATGCTCCAGTAATTACTACTGCCGGGCCGTTCGAATTACTCAAAGAACCTGTTCGCCAGGCCATTGTCAGCGAGAGTATCCGAACGCAGTGTAATCTCAATCCTCAAGACATCATAGAAGACGCCTATCCTACAACTATGTTGCAAGAAGGCCTCATCGCACTTTCAGTCAAGCAGCCCGGATCTTATGTCGCGAAATACGTCTACCGCCTTCCTGAGAACATTGACATTGCGCACTTCAAAGCATCTTGGGAGCGAACTGTTTCGCTTTGTGTCGCTCTTCGGTCTAGAATTGTAATCGTCGGCAATGAGTGCATCCAGCTCGTTGTGGATGAAACGATCGATTGGCACGCAGACGACAGCGTCGATTTCCATACAACTGTCAATGCTGTTCAATCTTGCGAGATGACTTATGGATCGGCTCTATCTCAGTATGCCCTCGTTGAGGACAACAACGGTGCATATTATTTCCTCTGGATTGTGCATCACGCTGTTCATGATGGATGGACTGTTCGTCTTGTACTCACCACACTTCAATCTATCTATCACAAGCTTGATGTCCCTACTTTGAAGCCCTATGCCAACTTCATCCAGTATACTATGAGTATACAAAACGATGAGATCGTCAACTACTGGACTAGCCAGCTTCAAAATGCCAAGAAGGCATCCTTCCCTCCATCAGCTACAGCCACAAAGGAGAGTGTTACTCGTGTCATTGGAAAGACCATCCAGATCCCTGCGTCTACCAACCCTGCTATCACCAAAGCAACTGTTCTCAGGGCTACTTGGGCTATACTCCTCGCTCGTTACTGTGACTCAGATGATGTTTGTTTCGGTACAACTGTATCAGGTCGCCAAGCACCAGTGCCTGGCTTGATGGATATGCCTGGCCCGGTCGTTGCCACTGTCCCCATTCGTGTTCAGATAGATACCAACATAACTACCGGCCAGTATCTTCAAGCTATTCAGGGCCAGGCTCAAGACATGGTCCCCTATGAGCAGTTCGGCCTCCAGAATATTTCCAAGATCAGCTCAGACCTGAAGGACACCTGCGACTTCACCAGTCTGCTTGTCATTCAACCCAGACAGCATCTCGATTCTCGCAAGAGCAATAACAGCACTTCATCAGATGAACCTGGTGTATTGCTTCTCCCAGCTGATATTGAAGGAGGCTCAGCAGAAAAGCTTATGCAGAACTACTTCAGTTACCCCTTGGTCATCCAGGGCCATCTGCTAAGTGATAGTATCGAGCTGTTGCTTATGTACAATGAGAATGTTCTCTCCGAGCAGCTCATGAATGGCTTGAGTCTCCAGTTTGAGCACATCGCCACACAGTTGTTTACTCACCAAGATATGCCTATGGACAAACTCAGTCTTTCAAGTTCTTGGGACCTGCAGCAAGCCATCACATGGAATGGCGAGCAACCGGAAATTATTGACACTTGCTTTCACAAAATGGTCGAGGCCCATGCACATACATCTCCCAACGCCCCAGCTATTTCTGCTTGGGACGGTGAACTCACATACAGTGAGCTCGATACTCTTGCCAATCAGCTTGCCAATTATCTTATCGAGGTCTATAACGTCAAGATTGAAGATCTTGTCCATGTCTGCTTTGAGAAGTCCATGTGGTTCTTCGTTTCTATTCTCGCTATTAACAAAGCCGGCGCTATCTGGGTGCCCCTTGATCCCTCGCACCCTGAGCAGCGACTGCAACAAGTCGTCTCCCAAACACAGTCTACCCTAGCTCTGTCATCGCCATCTAACAGCGCTCTGTGCTCATCTCTTGTTGAGAGAGTCGTTGAAGTTTGTCCTGCTCTTGATGCCAAGCTAAGGGATAGCTTTAGTGTTGGAGCACCTGACATCAAGGTTATGCCTCACAACGCAGCTTATGTTCTCTTCACATCAGGCAGTACGGGCACACCTAAGGGCTTGGTAATGCAACATGGCTCTGTTTGCACAAGTCAAACTGCTATTGCTGAACGATTAGGCATGACATCCAGTGTCAGGATTCTACAGTTCGCAGCATTCGTTTTCGACTTGTCTATTGGCGAAATAGTCATGCCCTTGATTTCCGGTGCATGCATTTGTGTTCCTTCGGAGCACACTCGAATGAATAACATCACAGACTTTATCACAGAGCAAAACGTGAACTGGGCTTTCCTTACGCCATCGTTTGCCCGGACAATTCGTCCCGACGATGTTCCAACTCTGCGATTGTTGCTGTTTGCAGGTGAAGCTGTTGGTCGCGATGTGTTTGAGACCTGGTTTGGAAAGGTTCGCCTGATCAACGGATGGGGTCCAGCTGAAACCTGTGTGTTTAGCACCCTCCATGAATGGCAGTCTATTGATGAATCGCCCTTGACTGTCGGAAGACCTGTTGGCGGCTTCTGCTGGATAGTTGATCCCACAGATCCTCAGAAATTGGCACCTATCGGCACCCTGGGTGAAGTTGTTATCCAGGGCCCTACTATCTTGCGAGAGTATCTTGCTGATCCAAAACGCACTGCTGCATCTTCTGTAACCTCACTCCCAGAGTGGGCGCCGCAGCGTAGTGAGCAGTACTGGAATCGCTTCTACAAATCTGGTGATCTTTGCTCCTATAATTCAGATGGTACAATCGAGTTTTCTAGCCGTAAGGACACCCAGGTCAAGATCCGCGGTCTCCGAGTGGAGCTTGGCGAAGTTGAACACCACATTCGCAGCAACCTCGAAGGCGTCCGCCAGGTCGCAGTGGATGTCTTCAAAACTGAAGCCAGCACTAGCTTGATCGCATACTTCTCCTTCTCTGAGGACACACGCACCGCCGGACTTCAATCTGAAGATGAGGGCGTCTTCCTACCCGTAAGCGTTGAGCTCCAACAGCAGCTTGCAGCCATGGTTGGCCAGCTTAGCGTTTCTCTCCCACGCTATATGATCCCAACTCTCTTCGTCCCATGCTTGTACATGCCTTTCATTACGTCGACCAAGCTTGACAGAAACAAACTCCGCAAGCTGGTGACTGAACTTGGACAAGAGGACTTGGCTTCATATGCCCTTCAAAATGGTAGCAAGCGTATGCCAGGTACCACTATGGAGCTTCGCATGCAGCAACTATGGTCTACCGTCTTGAAGATGCCTCAAGAGTCCATCGGCTGTGATGACAGCTTCCTTCAGATTGGCGGTGATTCTATTGCCGCTATCCGGCTTGTGACCGTGGCTCGTGAAGCTGGTGTCTCTTTCGCTGTCAAGGATATTTTCGATGATCCTAGACTCTGTAAGCTCGCTGAGGTTGCCAGCGACATCTCAGGTAACGAAATCACCTCTAACATTGTCCTACCTTTCAGCTTGCTGGACAGCTCTATCAACAAGCAAGCCATACAGGAGTCTTTGCGCGACCAGTACAATCTTGTAGTTGACGAGTCTGATATTGAGGATGCTTATCCCTGCACAACACTTCAAGAAGG
Organism: Zelopaecilomyces penicillatus; assembly: GCA_005765155.1. Taxonomy (NCBI): domain Eukaryota; kingdom Fungi; phylum Ascomycota; class Sordariomycetes; order Hypocreales; family Pseudodiploosporaceae; genus Zelopaecilomyces; species Zelopaecilomyces penicillatus. Next base: position 6,122,905 of record VCCP01000002.1, read on the forward strand.
TCTTCTTGCTTTGGCTGCCAAGCAGCCTGGCTCATACATTGCCAAGCATGTCTATCAGCTTCCCTCTCACGTCGATGTGGATAGATTCCGCATGGCTTGGGAAAAGACAGTTGAGATCTGCAGCAACCTACGCACTCGCATTTACATGCTCAATAGCTTCAGCACTCAGGTGATCCTAAAGGTCAATTCTACTTGGGACACCACCAATCAAGATCTTGGTTCATATCTGCAGGACAGCAAGAATATCGAAATGGGCTTCGGTTCTCAGTTATGCCGTTACTCCATGCTTCAAGAGGGTGGCAATAACTTCTTTGCCTTTAGCATCCACCACGCTATCTTTGATGGCTGGTCATTGCCGTTGATTACCGGCACTCTTATTTCAGTCTATCACGACCTAGAGCTTCCTCGCCTCTACTCTTATGCTGGGTTCGTCAAGTATACAATGGATCTCAGTCATGAAGGTGCTTGTACCTACTGGAATACACAGCTTCAAGACTCCAAGCCTGCCGCGTTCCCCATCGCAAGCGATAAATCCAACGGTACTACACGCATCATGACAAATACGATTGAGTTCCCCAAGTCCACAAACTCATCAATTACCAAGGCTTCTATTCTTCGAGCAACCTGGGCTATTATACTCGCTCGTTATTCAGATAGTGATGATGTATGCTTCGGTGCCACCGTCTCTGGTCGCCATGCTTCTGTTGTCGGTCTTGAAGCCACTCCAGGTCTTGTGGTTGCTACTGTTCCTGTGCGTGTTCGTATTGATCGAAAACGATCGCAACTTGGTTTCCTCCAGGATATTCAAGCACAGGCTTCAAATATGGTTGCGTATGAACAGTTTGGATTACAGAATATTTCCAAGATCAGTGTCGAGGCCAAGAATGCTTGCGACTTTACTAGCTTGCTCGCTATTCAGCCTGTTCAGCATATGAGTGCCAGTGAAAGCAGCTCTGATGAAGATGCCAACAATGGTGCCCTGCTGCTCCCTCCTACCTCTACCCACATTGATGCGGAGGATATGCTGCAAAACTACTTCAGCTATCCACTTGTCATCCAGTGTCATTTGCACGAAAACCACGTCAATCTTGTGCTTATCTATAACGCTGATATAATGGGTGAAGATCAGCTGCATGCCCTCAGCCAACAATTCGACCATGTCGTTCAGCAGCTTCTTGATCAAAGTGAGGCAGCACTCGATGCGCTTACTGTTTCAGGACCATGGGATCTTCAGCAAGTCATGAACTGGAATAAACAAGAACCCGAACTCATCCAGTCCTGCATTCATGATATTATCTCAGAGCATGCACTCACTGCTCCTGACCATGAGGCTATCTTCTCATCGGAAGGTAGTCTAACCTATAGCGAGCTTGAAGGTCTCACTAACACTCTTGCTCAACATCTCATCCAGCTTGGGGTCAAGCCAGAGACTGTTGTACCCTTCTGCTTTGAAAAGTCAATGTGGGCGGTCGTCGCAATTCTGAGTATTCTCAAGGCTGGTGGTGCTTTTGTTCCTCTAGACCCAGCCCATCCTGAGACTCGTCGCGAGGCGTTGATCAAGGAAGTGAAGGCAGATGTTATGATTGTCTCATCCTCTGCTCTGGCCTCGTGCTCTACTATGCCCGTCAAGCATACTATTGAGCTATCGGCTTCCTTCATGTCAGAGCTTTCTAAATCACTTGACAAGTCAACAGCTTCTCAAGCTATAGAGCCAGACAACATGGCATATGTTCTCTTCACTTCTGGATCAACTGGCAAGCCTAAGGGTGTAGTTATGGAGCATGCCGCTCTCACTTCAAGTACCCTTGGCTATGGCAAAGTGTACAAATTTGGACCTGACTCCAGGGTATTCCAATTCTCCAACTACATCTTTGACGGCAGCTTGGGAGAGATCCTTGCCCCTCTTGCCTTTGGTGGTACAGTCTGTATTCCGAATGATACCGAGCGCCTTCAAAATGCCTCGGAGTTCATGAACATTGCTAGAGTAAATACTGCTTGCTTAACACCCTCCTTTGTCAGGACATTCACACCTGACCAAGTTCCCAATCTTCACACACTTGTTCTTGGTGGTGAGGCTGCCTCTAAGGATCTCTTGCAGGTTTGGGCCAACCGTGTTACCCTGATCAACGGTTACGGACCAGCTGAGGCCTGTAACTACGCCACTACCCATACCTTCCAATCTGCCGAAGACTCTCCAAGAAATATTGGTCAGGCGTTTAATGGAGCATGCTGGATTGTCGAGCCTGATAACTATAACCGCCTTACACCTGTAGGCTGCACTGGCGAGCTTATTATCCAGACTCATGCCTTGGCTCGTGGCTATCTCAATGATGCAGAGAAGACTGCCAAGTCCTTTGTTGACTCCGTCGACTGCCTATTGTCCGTTCAGCTGTATGAGCCTCATCGATTCTACCTCACGGGTGACTTGGTGAGATATCAGCCCAACGGTGAAATGGAATACCTTGGTCGCAAGGATTCACAAGTCAAACTCCGCGGTCAGCGACTTGAACTAGGGGAGATTGAGTACAACATCATTCAGTCCCTAGAGAGTATTGAATACGCTGCCGTGGATATTGTTCACAGGGAGGCTGGTGATGCTCTTGTTGCCTTTATTTCGTTTGCTGATAGAAGCAGCAAGTGGAACTCTGACAACCGGTCTGATAATCTGATTATCCCGGATGAGGATATGAGCACCGTTCTTGATACACTACGCAGAAGCCTCAAATCTGTGTTACCTGGATACATGATTCCTAGTCTGATCCTTCCTCTTCATTGTATGCCATTTATTACTTCAATGAAGATGGACAAGAAAGAACTGCGCTCCCTTGCATCCGAGCTATCAATCGAAGATACCGCTGCCTTCTCTGGCTCCAAACGAGATTGGGTTGCTCCATCTACCACCATGGAGTTCAAAATCAGAGATCTCTGGGCTCAAGTGCTCAAGATCAACTCCGATGATATTGGTCGCAATGACAGCTTCCTTGAGATTGGTGGTGACTCTATTACAGCAATCCACCTTGTGACTGCTGCTCAGCAGGAAGGTATCATCATCACCGTTGCTGATATCTTCGCCGATTCTCAACTATCGTCATTGTCAGCCTCTGCACGCCTTGGCCATAGCGACTTGACCAGATATGAAGTGGCTCCTTTCAGTCTTGTTCCTTCTGAATTGAGCATCGACTCACTAACACGCGAAGTTCAAACCACTTGCTCGCTTCCGAACTATCAGACACTCGAAGATGCATTCCCAGTTACTAATCTTCAGGAAGGTCTCATGGCCATTTCAATTCGACAGCCTGGCTCATACATTGCCAAGCATGTATACAAGCTATCCAAGAGTGTTAACACTGCGCGCTTCAAGACTGCTTGGGAGAAAACTATCCTAGCCTGTGGAAATCTGCGTACTCGGATTATCCTTGTTAACGGTCAAGCAATCCAAGTAGTTATCAAGGACGATATCTCCTGGGACGATACAGCTAGCCATGACCTTGATTCTTATATCCGTTCGATACAGCGGTATGAGATGACCTATGGGTCAAGGCTTTGCCGTTATAGCATCATTGAAGAAAAAGAATCAGGCGCCAAGTTCTTCGCCTTCAGTGTTCACCACACCGTGTTTGACGGCTGGAGTCTGCCACTTCTGATGTCTACCCTCAATGCATTCTATCATGAGACAGAGACTCCTGCGTTGAACTCATATTCCAGCTTTGTGAAATATACAATGGATCTTGATCATACCGATGCTGTATCCTACTGGACGAATCAACTCTCAGACACCAAGAGGGCCACATTCCCACCATCTCGCGACATTGCCGGCTCCTCCACGAAGACGACCAAGTTCCTCAACAAGATTGTTGAATTCCCCAAGTCAACTAGCACATCAATCACCAAGGCATCTATCCTTCGTGCTGCTTGGGCAATTGTCCTCGCACGCCACTCTGATAGCGACGACGTGTGCTTCGGTACTACAGTCTCAGGTCGACACGCAGCCGTCCCTGGTCTTGATGCTACTCCAGGTTTAGTTGTTGCCACTGTCCCTGTCCGCGTTCGCATCAACCCCAAGAAATCTCTGGCTGGATTCCTTAAGGATATTCAGACACAGGCTTCAGAGATGGTTGCCTTTGAGCAGTTTGGTCTTCAGAACATTTCCAAGATCAGCCCAGAGATCAAGAGCGCTATCGACTTTAACAGTTTACTAGCAGTGCAACCTGTTCAAACCTTTAGCAACACCGGTTCTGCCGATGAGGCTATACTAGCTGCCGCTGACTCAGAGCTTCTCCGAGCTGAAGAGATGTTACAGAACTACTTTAGCTATCCCCTGGTTGTCCAATGTCATGTATACGAAGACATGGTCAATCTCATGTTCATCTATGACTCTGAAGCTGTGCCTGAACATCAACTTGAGGCTATTTCTCACCAGTTTGATCACGTTGTCCAGCAGCTCCTTACACAAAGCGATCAGCAACTTGAAACGCTTTCCATTGCTGGACCTTGGGATCTGCAACAGGCGAATGATTGGAATATCGATACTCCTGCACTCATTCAAGATTGTATTCATGACCTTATCTCTGAGCATGCCAAGCGCACTCCTGACCACGAGGCTATTTTCTCTTCCGAGGGCAATATGACATACGCCGCCTTTGACCACTTGACAACTGTTCTGGCTAGCCATTTGGCTCATCTTGGCGTCGGGCCCGAGACAATTGTGCCGTTCTGTTTCGAAAAATCTATGTGGGCCGTTGTCGCCATTGTCGCCATTCTCAAGGCGGGTGGAGTCTTCGTTCCGCTAGACCCCTCGCATCCCACCAGTCGTCGTGAGGCTCTTGTCAGTGAAGTCAACGCAAATGTCATTATTGCGTCGCAATCAGCCGCAGAGTCATGTCTCAATTTGGTACCCCATGTTATAGAGCTCTCCTCTGACTTCATGTCCAAGCTCTCTATTGCATTCAAGGGCACCACGCAATCCGTACAGAAGCCCAAGCCCAGCAACGCGGCCTATGTTCTATTCACTTCCGGATCCACAGGCAAGCCCAAGGGCGTTGTCATGGAGCATTCTGCTCTAACAACCAGCACTTTGGGTTACGGCCAGGCCTATGGAATGGGTCCCTCCACTAGACTGTTCCAGTTCTCCAATTACATCTTTGACGGTAGTTTGGGTGAGATTCTCGCGCCACTTGCTCATGGCGGTACAGTATGTGTGCCTAATGAGACTGAACGTCTTCAAGATTCTCCAGCATTTATGAGGAAGGCCAAGGTCAACATGGCCTGCTTGACGCCTTCCTTTGTTAGAACCTTCACACCTAACCAAGTGCCGCTATTGAAAACTTTGGTTCTGGGTGGTGAGCCAGCTGGCATGGACATTCTTGAAACTTGGTGCGATCGAGTTCACCTTATCAATGGTTATGGCCCAGCCGAAGCCTGTAATTATGCCACTTGGCATAAGTTCACCTCGAGCAATGAATCGCCAAGGACTATCGGACGTGGATTCAACAGTAATACCTGGATCGTTGAGCCTGACAATCATCACCAGCTTACACCAATTGGCTGTGCTGGTGAACTCGCTATACAGGGTAACGTTCTCGCCCGCGGTTACATCAATGACGCTGAGAAAACCGACAAGTCTTTCGTTACTGAAGTTGCTGGCCTCTCAAAGACCTCTCTTCGTGGCCCGCATCGCTTCTATCTCACTGGTGATCTTGTGAGGTACCGCAATGATGGCTCCATGGAATATCTTGGACGTAAGGATACTCAGGTTAAGCTTCGAGGTCAACGTATCGAGCTTGGAGAAATAGAGTACCATATGAAGAGAGCTCTTCCTGGCCTTGAGCATGTAGCGGTTGATATTATCACACGAGAATCTGGACAGTCATTAGTCGGATTCGCCTGTTTCTCAGACAAGAGCAACCGTGCCGCCAGCTTTTCAGAAGCCTTGCTTGCTCCAAGCGAGAGCTTGCATATTGCGATTGTCACTCTGATGGATAACCTCAAGGCTGTTTTGCCAAGCTTCATGATGCCCAGCCTTATCCTTCCTGTTTCTACCATGCCATTTATCACTTCAATGAAGCTTGATAGAAAGAAGTTGCGTGATATTGCAGTATCATTGACAACCGAAGAGCTGGCTCTATTCGCGCTCAAGAAGACAGATAGAGTTGAGCCTACGACTGAGATGGAATTCAAGCTACGAGACTTATGGGCTCAAGTACTCAAGATCTTGCCCCAAGACATTGGAAAGAATGATAGCTTCCTGCAGATTGGAGGTGACTCAATTTCTGCTATCCAGCTGGTTACTCTAGCACAACAGAATAGCATTATCCTCACCATCGCGACAATCTTTGCCGACCCTCGCCTGTCATCAATTGCCAGCTCTGCCCGTTTCGGTCAGACAGAACAAACTTTCGATGTTCAACCTTACAGCATGCTGCCGGTCGATGCTCAAGAGTCTATCAGATCCGAGGTTGTTCAGCAATGCCACTTGTCTTCCACCCAAACCATCGATGATATCTACCCTTGCACAAAGCTTCAAGAAGGTCTCATGACACTGTCTATCAAGCAGCCTGGATCATACACGGCTAGATATGTCTACCGTCTTCCTGACCACGTTGATATTGGACGCTTTAGAGCTGCCTGGGAAACGACAATGGAACAATGCCACAATCTTCGTACCTCCATCATTCTGGTGGGACACTCAACCTATCAGGCTATCATCAAGAGCAATGCAGGGTATCAATGGGAGAACACTGATGGCACCAACTTGAAGCAGTTCATGCAAGCCTCCTTCAATATGGGCTATGGTTCTCAGCTCAGCCGTTATGCTATCATCCGAGACGCTGGTAAGACTTACTTTGCCTGGCACATTCATCACGCAGTCTTTGACGGTTTCACAATGCCGCTCATCATGAGCACACTGTTCGCTGCCTACTTCGGAACCGAGCTTCCTCAACTTGAACCATATGCTCGATTCGTCAAATACACAACTTCAATTGATCAGAACGTTGCTGCTCAATATTGGCGAGATCAACTCTTTGAAGCGAAACGTGCCTCCTTCCCAGCCATCGATGATGGATCCAATAACTCAAGTGGCAAGGCAATCACTCAGCTCATGAGAAAATCGGTCGATTTCCCTCGATCTACTCAAACATCCATCACCAAGGCGACCATTATCCGTGCTGCTTGGGCTATAGTTCTCGCGCGCCACAGTGCTAGCAATGATGTTTGTTTCGGTACTACAGTATCTGGTCGCCACGCACCAGTGCCTGGCCTTGATGCCATGCCCGGCCCTATGCTGGCTACCGTACCGGTCCGCGTCCGCCTTGACCAGGACCTATCTCTGCCACGCTTCCTCCAGGATGTGCAGACTCAGGCTTCCGAGATGGTGGCTTACGAGCAATTCGGTCTGCAGAATATCTCTGCATTGAGTACCGATGCAAAGGACGCATGTGAATTCTCTAGTTTGCTTGTGATTCAACCAGCTAGCCAGGCCAGTGAGGATGGCGAGCAATCAGATGACATGATATTGATCCCTGATACGAGCGCGACATCCACAGAAGACTCAATGCAGAATTACATCAACTATCCGCTGGCTCTTCAAATTATGATTCACAGCGATCGTTTGGATCTTCTACTGATTTACAATACAAATGTCGTGACCGACGCTCAGTCTGCTGCTATTTCCGAGCAGTTCTCTCATGTCATTCAGCAGCTCCTCATCCAGGACGAAACCTTACTCTCTCAAGTCTCCGTCGCTGGTCCTTGGGATCTTCAGCAGTCGGTTCAATTCAATAAGACAGCCAATCTTGAACCCCTTCAGAATACAATCCCTGAACGATTTGCCGCACAAGTAGCTCGACGGCCTAACCACGAGGCTCTGTACTCTAGTACAGAAAGCCTCTCTTACCAAGAACTTGATGATCTCTCGTATCAGTTCTCGATCTACTTGAGCCGTCTCGGCGTTAGACCTGAGACGATTGTGCCCTTCTGTTTCGAGAAGTCAATTTGGACTATCGTTGCAATGATGGGTATCATGCGAGCTGGTGGTATCTTCCTTCCACTTGACCCAGCCCATCCAATTGCCCGTCGCCAAGCACTGATTGACGAGGTCAATGCCCAATATATGGTTGTGTCGCCTACCACAGTGGCTGAATGTCAGAATATGACTCGCAATACCATTGAGCTCTCGCCAGCTCTCATCTCTCATCTCTCAAGCCTTGACAGCGAGGTTCACCAACCTACCAAGCTTCCTGGCCCCAAGAATGCAGCTTACATTCTCTTTACCTCTGGCTCAACTGGTAAGCCCAAGGGCGTTATCATTGAGCACCAGGCTATTTGCACTGCTCTTGAAGGACAACGCGTCGCATTCAATATCAATGATGATTCGCGACTTTTCCAGTTTGCCAATTACATCTTCGATGCCTGCATTCCTGAAATCTTTGCTGGCCTCGTTTCCGGTGCTACTGTATGCGTGCCCACCGAGGTAGAGCGTACTCAGAGTGCGGCAGCATTCATTAATCAAGCCGGCGTTACAGTCGCTATTCTTACGCCAACATTCGCCAAGACCTTGAACCCCAAGGAACTCCCTTCGATGGAGACTCTTGTCCTCTGTGGCGAGGCCCCGACAAAGGATATCGTGGATTCTTGGATTTCACATGTGGATCTACGAAACGGTTATGGTCCTGCCGAAGCTTGTATCTGCTCTTCGCTCAACAGAATATCCTCGCCAGATATTTCAGCGACCAATATCGGCCGAGGCTTCACTCACCGTTGCTGGGTGGTGAACCCTGACAACCATAACCAGTTGATGCCTATCGGATGTATTGGTGAGCTTCTGGTTCAAGGCCCTGCCTTGGCCCGTGGCTACATCAATGATCAAATCAAGACTTCCAACGCTTTCATCGATAGCGTCGATTGGCTTCCAGCAGACATCGATGTCGGAATGCGACGGTTCTACAAGACCGGCGATTTAGTCCGATACAACAGCGATGGCACAATGGAGTATTGTGGACGAAAGGATACGCAGGTTAAGATCCGTGGCCAGCGTATCGAGGTTGGTGAGATTGAATACCAGATCAAGGTTGCTCAATCTACCATTGAGCACGCTGTTGTGGATGTGTCCCGCCGCGATGGCCGTGAAGCTCTATTCGCTTTCGTGAGCTTCAATAAGAACCAAGAGTCTGAGAGTGCTTCAGACCAGGTCCATCTTCAAACAGTTACCGAAGAGCTCAAGGAGTCATTCTCAGAGCTGGCCACCAGTTTGGCTGCCACTCTGCCCACTTTCATGGTCCCCAAGTACATTATACCAGTGGAATACATGCCTCACAACGCGGCTGGCAAATTAGACCGAAAGATGCTTCTTCAAGCTGCGGCTAACATCCCCACCGAGGAAATGGCCAACTATCTTGCTGGTCAACGCTTGCCTTTCCGTGATTGCTCTACAGATACTGAACTCTGGATTCGCGCTCAGTGGGCCACGACTCTTGACTTGCCTGCTGAAACCATCAGCGTCAATGACAACTTCTACCACCTCGGCGGCGACTCTATCCGTATTGTAACAATCGCCCGAGCTATCACTGCCGAGTTTGGCATCACATTGGGCCTGTCCCTGATCAATAGCAAACACACAACAGTTGCCAACATGGCCAAGTATATTGATAATGCTCGGAACGAATCTTCTTCTGAAGATGAGCAGGACACTGGTATCGATCTGGCAGCCAAGATCTCAGCAATCACAAACTCCTCTTGGGCTGTCCAGCCACACAGCCTCCTTTCCCAGCCAATGACTACTCTACCAGAGCAGGCAATCATTTTCTTGACCGGTGCTACTGGCTTCCTCGGTACTGAAATCCTCAGACAGCTTGTGCGCAACGATGCCATTGCTTCTATTGTTGTCCTTGTGCGATCTGAATCCGCATCCCACGGTCTGGAGCGAATCTCAGAAACCGCACGCATCATGGGATGGTGGCAAGAGACCGACTCTCGCAAGATTGAAGTCTGGTCTGGTGACTTGAGCAAGGACCGCATGGGTTTGAACAAGTCTCAATGGGCACGCCTGGCAGGTCAATCATCTGATGGCAACGTCAATGCCATCGTTCACAACGGCGCTATTGTCAATTGGAACGCTGATTATGATAAGCTGCGGGCCGCTAACGTGAACTCAACCGCTGATCTCCTTGAGGCAGCCGCGACTTCCCCCAGTCATCCTAAATTTATCTTTGTTTCTGGTGGTGTCAAGTCTGACCCAACTCAAGATAACGCTGCCCTCACAGTCGCTTTGGGTCATGCCAACGGATACTCGCAGACCAAGTTTGTCGCGGAATCCATCATCCAGAACGCCATCAATAAGATGCCTCCTACACAGAACCGCATCTCAACTCTGAAGCCAGGCCGCATTATTGGATCTCCCGTTAATGGTGGCGTCGCCAACACCGATGATGTTTTCTGGCGTGTAGTTGCCACAGCTGCCTCCATCCAGGCCTTCCCCAGTGAACCCATGGAGAACTGGATGTATGTTGCTGATGTGAGCACCGTTGCTGCGAGCGTACTCAATCAAATCTTCTCTGTCGACGGTATCTCGCCTTTCGTCAGCGTTGCCAAGGGTATGCCAGCACCGATCTTCTGGGACCTTGTTAACAAGGAGCTTGAAGTGCCTTGCCAGCCAATGCCTTGGGATGAATGGGCTGAACGCGCTCTTTCATCTATGGCTGAAATTGGTGATACTCACCCCCTTTGGCCTGTTCAACACTTCCTTGGTCAACTCGGTACTGTCAGGGCAGCTGAGGAGATTGCCGCTTCACCAACTGGAGAGGATCAACATCTGGCCGTTACCAGCAGTGTGAGGTATCTCAGGTCGATCAACTTTATTGAATCGTCTGCCCAAGACTTAGGAAAGGTGCAGAGAGCGTCTACATTTAAGCGTATGCATATGCATATGTAGTTCGGTCTGCCGTGACACAGTCTTGTCCTCCTTATATAGTTTCCTTTGTATTTGTTACCATTTTCTCTTCTTTTCCTTGTAAATCCTTCTAGCTAGTTATCAAATGTTTCTGTTCTATAATAGTCAATATATTACATGTCTATTATAACCTTTGGTCTTTATCTACATTATGTGACATGTCTGTCCTGTTTAAACTCTAGTTCAAAGTCTACCTTTTCAAGGATTCTCATCTAGCAGCCCTCGCGTCTCGGGCCATGGTCTAATATTTGAGGCCACGATACAGTAATTTAACCACCTCAAGAAGCTGTTGCTGTTACTATATTCCAATCTATGATTTTTCATATGCATGTATACCGTATCTTTAATGTCTAACCATTGCAATAACAACAGGTGCATGAGAGGCCTAGTTGTACCCAATGCTGTGCCTTATACCATCTTTATACAGGCTAGACAGTAAAAGATACATGACGGTTGGCTCACTGGACGTGAGTGCACACATTATTTCCTGCGTAGAATTTTTCTGGTGCAATAATGAGCAGCAATTGAAGCTCTCAGACGCCTGTCGCGCCTGTCACTTTGAGGAGGCAGGCTACGAGTTCTGCCATTTAGATATCGCTGTAAAGTCCACCAACTCATCGTGGTATAGCTCAGGGAAAATATCTCCTGCGTGGCATTTCCAGTCCTTATCAGCAGCTCGTTGAAAGAATTTGACATACTCCCAATATTCAGGATACCACCCGCTGTCTTCCCAATCAACAAGACCTTGAATTTCGCCATCTTGAACGATAATATTTCTAGGTGCAAGATCACAGTGAGAGAGAACAATGCGATGCGTTGTTCGTAGTCGTCGAGAGAATGCCTCATGTAAGAGCGGAGGGGTATGTTCATAAAGCGATGATAGTATATACTCATTAAAGGCGCTTTCGTCACGACATGGAGTGGAGTGATAAGTAAAGTGTAGCCTTGTATCCCGGATTTCAGTACCATCACAAGCACCTATTAGATTGGCGGGAGGTGCTATGGATCTCATCTTTACGATTATCTCCCTAAGCTGTCGAGCTATGTCTTTTTTTTGTTCGATGGACATGTCGGGCCATAACTTGTCAAGAGTCTGTCCATGGATATAGTTCATGCGTATCTGCCGTTGGCCATCAGAAGTCTCACACACATCTTGGACACGTGGCACTGGGATTTCTGCGCAAGAAGCTACCTTTAGCGCCTCTGCTTCTCCTAGAGCTATGCGTTTGCCAGATTTGACCACAGTGTTGTCAGGATAAACAACAACTTTGCGATTGAACATCTTATGTAGTATTATAGTGCCTACCAGGCTCGATTAGCAAAATTCCACCGAGGGGTGAATTGTGTGTAGTTACCCGGCTCAATCTCTTCTTCAGACTCGGATTCATCAGAGGATCTCTCTTGCCCCTTCGCTTTCCTTGCTTTCCGAAGCTTAGCATTGTAACGGGACTCCCCCGGTTTCTTGCCTTGAGAACGCGATACAGCATACGTTGCGGCCGCCAGAGATTCCGAATGATCCATTTGCTCAAGCAAGAGGTTTATGTGGCTGAAACAATCAATTGTATATTGTACGAGGGCTGTTCGTTTTGATCGTGAGACTCTATTTGAGGGCCACCAACTTAAATCACGTGGCTGGGTCACAGAGACCCAAACGCGTAACCTGCCTGCCCTGGAAAGCTACAAAGAGGCTTGCTGAAGTTATCTCACAATGACGCGTGTTACTGTGTTGAATTAATTGACTCTTCCGACTCTTGACCTCATCCATGACTCTTTGTTGCTGGGGAAATTGTAGCGGGGCATTCGCTATCGTCCATGGCTTCTTGCAGTGCTGCTGGATATGGATGGCATTAGTTAGACATAGGCCAACCCCTCTTCCATTGGTCAATTGAATGGGCCCAGTTGATCGCATGCGCCAATCCAGATGGAGATGGCTCATGATAGGATCACAGCTTGAACAGGTGTGCCAATGGCTCCAAACATCGGGACGGGTAGATCCATGTTGATGAAACAGTCAATGGCATTAGAACTGAAGCGCAATTTACTGGTAGTGCACTAACAAATCGCCGATACAATGACAGCTGAATGTGGCCCACTTCAATGGCGCCGTTGAAAGTCCCCAAACTCAATCGGCGAGTGATGGGCAATGTTAGCTAGACACTAGAGGGATGTAAAAGAATCATGAGCCAAAACAGGCCAGTCCAGGATTACTATGGCAAACTTTTCAGACTAATTCATTCATTTTCACACATTCCAAAGTAGGGAAGGCGAACTTGTGCTTCCTTGAAGAAAGTTGTCGCGATCATTGTTGAGCTCAAGGTGCAGTAAAGGCGGAACGCCACTGGTGTTTGCTCTCAACGGTTTGTTAGTGACTTGTTGTGCTATGTCTCCCAACCGATGCAATACTGACCGGTTTTTGAGGCGGAGGCAGGGTGCCAAGTAACTATAATAGCCCAACCGGGAATGTCCTCGTTGACGAGCCGGCTATTTGGACGATAATGTACAAACATGGTGCCAGTGAATTGATATGTAACGTGGGCTTTGAGCCAAATCTCAACATTAAAAGTCTAGACCAAGACACTCCATCCCAGTGAAAATTATACAGTCAAGAACAGCCAGGCTCAACAAAGTCTAGGAAACTTTGAACAACGCATACCAAATTAACGAGGCAGCTTCCAGGACAGCGTGATTCTCCGTGTTGCGTTGCAGTAATTACCCCATATTTAGTGCGTAGAGAGCAAGGATCTATGCAGGGTGCTGACTTTCAGAAGCACAGACCGTCAAAACTACTGCGGGAGTGGAAGGCAACGCTTGTAAGACGGGCGAAAGCTATCCCTTGCGTTGTGTGTGTTGTTCGTAGCTGTGCCTTTTGATGATCCCTTTTCTCTCCTACAAGCAAAAGTGGCGTTTTACAAACAAGAAGAAACTACCAAGTTAATTTATTAATGAACCAAGTAAAGGCTAGATGGAGAAAAAAAACCGCCATTCTTAGTAATATGTCCAACTTCTAGATTGCATCTAGGGGGGACATGGAAACCGAGGAGTGCGAGCTAAACAAAAGATGATGGTTGTCGAAAGACCATTTCAGCCGCAGCAAACAAGCATCAGGTACCAGCGGGCGCCCGCCACATGGCGAAAGCGCCAAACCTCCCCGCAAAGCTCCACCAATCGCCGGCTTTCGTCAGCTCGAGAAAGCCCTCTATCCCCGACGACCCGGGTGACAAGCTTGTTTACAGGAAACCCAAAAATAAAAACAGGGGAGGGCGGGCTGCTTAGCCACGCTGTGTCAGGGATCGGACGATTCGCCCCCTGATGGGCCAGGTCTTATGTAATTCGAGGCGTTTATAGTGGTGGTGGTGTCTTAAGTGCTGGAGTAATTCGGTATAACAATGATACCGTCTTATTTATGGCGGGTGCCGACCGCTAACGACGATCCAGCTTAGGGGGCGCCGTCCAGGAAATATGGTTGGGCGCCTCGTAGACGTTAGCGGCGATCACCTTCCCAGATGGGTATCGATCTCTTTGGGGTGGCGTGTGTGATGGATGCTGGTTTGGCGGAATTGATGGAGGAGCTGTGTCTTTAAGTTGTAAATGCAAGAGATTAACAAGTCATGTATCACAGCAGCTGAAGATATAAAAGACAGCCGAAGACCCAGACCATTGAGTTTCGGATCATCGCACTCCATCCACTACATTCTCTCATCCTCATCGTCACCAACAACAACAACAACACACTCTCTATCCTTCATCATGAAGTTCTTCGCTTCCACCGTCGTGGCTCTCGCCTCTGCTGCCTCTCTTGTTTCTGGCTCGCCCACTCCCGAGGGCAACACCATCTCGGCTCGCGGTTACGGATGCCCCTTTTCCAGCAACCAATGCGCTTTCCACGTATGTCACCCTTTATCCCATTGAAGCTTATCTTGTAACTTTTGCTAACATATACTTTTAGTGCATCAATGTTTGTTGACCCAGGACATCTCTACATTGTACAGAAATTATTGAAGCTAACAATTCCCCTAGGATGTGAGGAAGAAGTGCTCGGGTAGTAGCGTCGTGTTGCGCCCTGTTGGAGGAAACTGTGGCGGTCTTGGCTGGGCGTAAGTTTGACAATACTATCACTCCAATGTTTGAAAGGTTTTGTGGTGCTAACAATTTGAATAGCACCTGCAAGTGCAACTACAACAAGAACTGCCCGTAGATGGATGGTTCTCTGAGTTGGGAAGTTTATAATTCTTTACAGATGGCAAGAAACTAGCTGCTGAGCACAGCAAATGTACATTACTCTTAGCCTTTCAATACATATCGGCATTTTTGCCCACTGCTTCGCACAAATGCATAACTGTTACAAGATGTCATTTCATTCTTCGTATTGTTTGGTGAGAAATAGCTTCCTATGAGAAAAGCAGACTTGAGATACAATTTAATGACGCCGCTGGCTATATCTCGCTTTTATATCATGTAGTCGGACAACCAGGAAGGATGCTGTTGTCGGGAAATACAGTGAAGTTGGCACATCGCACAGCGCACTCTATCATATGGCCCATGCGGCCGACGTGGATCCTCAGGCATAGGCAGATAATGAACTTGAACGAAGAAGTTGCAGATAAATTGCTCAATGCTCTATTTAACAAGCTAATTAGTATACTAGGACAAGATGAATTGATCAAGCAATCAACAGATTAACCACTGGCCGGATCATCAAACCGCTGTCGACTCAATGGCCACTATTACAGGACCATTAACACGATGCCTCAGAGGCCCGCGCCGCTATAAGGCCTAGGCGTCCAACCAGCGGCCCAGGTTGTTGCAAATGCCGACTGAGGCCAAGGTGCCATGAATGCTGACTAGGTACCTACCTACTAGCCAGCTGACAATAGAGACCTGACGCGGCTAGGACTCGAAGATCGTTTATCCGTAGAATCATCACAAAAAAAAATAAGAGGGTGATTCGATTAAGCTGGAGATCTCGTAAGTTAATTGCTAATTCAATGGCCGAACCGCAAGAATATCAAGTTGTTCGGTGCAGGCCTTATATACCGCAAGCCTGTCCTAAATGAAAGAATCCTGTAGATCTGATACAAGCAAAGATGTAACAAATAGCGGCATTCATTGCTGTGGCTGATGCCAGTGAGGAGCGCAGGCGATTAGCGAAATGGTTCCGAGCCAAGCCACATTCTAGCTCAAGCCTGTTTCCAGCCACCAGATTGTCTCCAACGGCCTGAGAATGCTTGCTTGCATATTGTTTTTCTACCAAGACTGTATCCAGGAGATATTCAGAGGCAATTAGAGGCAATTCACTCCCGGAACTTCAGCCATCACCAACAGGTCAATTCCCGCGAATGTGGGGAAGCTTTCCACTGCAGCACTCGTCATAGCCTCAAACGATGTCCAAGTCCATTGTGGAAACCAACGCCCCTCTCCTCAACCTCTCATCTCGGTATCTTGTACTGGATTTGTATTAGATTTATGAATTCGCCAACTTGTACATAGCAGTGGCCTTAATTGCAATTGATGTCGGTTAATGAACTTGCAGCATCGGTTGGAATCTGTGGAGGTTGGCGTCATCCACTACGCCAACTACCTACACTAACCAATGATGGAAATCGACACCACTGGGCGCCCGGCATGTTAAACTTCGCGGCCGGACAAAATATGCATATACAGGCCGACCGACCTACATAAGATCGAGCGCGATTAAGGTAAGCCTCGGTCACTCTCACGGGTCTTTATCCAACAGGCAGTCCTCTATAATACATGAAAATCAGTCTACTTTCATGCACCGAAACGCGGGGATCGTCCAGATGCGGAAACTTGGAAAGTCTGTCGGACCGACGAGACCGCACGGCCACGAGAACAATGATACGCTGTTGGACAGAGAACCGCAGCCGGCCGGACATGAGGGATATTACCAGTACCTAGAATCCAGCGTCCTTCGTTCGTGGATAAGCGAGGCGCTATCCCACTCCAATGTCGTACTCTATCGGCAGGATGCTGACGGGTGTCTTGAATCTTTGGCCCCGGCGGCCAAACGGACCGGACCGACAGTGACATACATATAAAGATGTCCGGCCGGTTCGCGAAAGTTTATTTCTCACTCGCCGTCGGTAGAGATTATCCATTGTTCTTTCATCTGGAACATTGCATTCAACAATCGCCGTCATGGTTTCCCCAACTTTGTGGGGTCTAGTATACGGCCTCTCTAGTCTTTACCTTTGCGCTGCTACTCCAACCCACAACTCAGGTCAGTTCATCATTTGAAACAGCAGTCAAACTACTATGCAAGCATTCATCGCTAATTGTTTCATCATATAGCGAACCGAACTGCCGACTCCAACACCCTCAAGACATGGTGGCACAACACCGGCGAAATCAACACCAAACACCGCGTCCAAAACGGCAACGTGCGCCAATCCCACGCCTACTCCATCCAAATCGCAAGTGGCTCCCAACCAAAGGACTTTTTCAACTCATTCGTCTATGAGTCAATCCCTCGAAATGGAAACGGCAAGATCTGCAAGCCCGATGACTTGACCTCCCTATGCGATGAGGATGACCAAATCTCCATTGAGGCGGATATCGGAGTCGACATGGCGTGGACGCAGTACTTGGCTAGCCAGGATACGATTGTCAAGATTGCGCGCCGGGATGGCGGGTCTACAAAAGTTTCTAATGTCAAGATTCGCCCGACGACTCTCGACTTTAAGATGAAGAGTGATGGCAAGGCTGTCTACATTACAGTGCCGTTTAGCAAGAATGGGCATCGATTCTCGGTTGAGTTTCAGGATAATCTGTGGGAGTACCGCAATGCTGGGCCAGGACTGCATTCTCACTACGTCCAGAACAAGAACCCCAAAGGCGCTGATTATGTTGCCAAATACAACGACAGCATGCCGGTTGTTGGCGTGGAACCCTTGAATGCCTTGCTGGTTTTCATGAGCCCTTTCCCCGACGCCAAATACGTCCCAAACCTGAAAAAGAACGTCTACACCGTCCCTCAAGGCCTGGTGAAAGACCTCACTCAAGTCAAGCAATCTACGCTCTACTTCCCACCTGGTGTCTACTGGTTCACAGGCTCAAACCACGCCATCTTGTCTAGCAGCATCAATTGGGTGTACTTCGCCCCCGGCGCCTACGTCAAGGGTGCGATTCAGTATGAGAGCAAGCAGCTCGATCTCAAGGCGACAGGGTTCGGCGTGCTCTCCGGAGAGCAGTACGTCTACCAGGCAAATACTGCCAAGGGCTACACAAACGTCAAATCTGATGATACGTCGCTCAAGATGTGGCGAGGACACTCGGCGGTGGGGACGAAATGGACGATCCATGGACTGACGACCAACGCGCCGGTGTTCAATAGCATGGACTTTTATGGCGATGACTTGGCGTCGTTTTCCGTCGATGCTTCAGATTATAAGCAAGTCGGGGCGTTTTTCGGCCAAACCGACGGCATGCAGATGTATCCCGGCTCGCACGTCCGCGATGTCTTTTACCACGTTGGCGACGACGGCATCAAGACGTACTACAGCAACGTCCTCTGCGAACGCATCACCATGTGGAAAACCAGCAACGCGCCCATCGTCCAGTTCGGCTGGTACCCTCGCAACGTCGACAACGTCACCATCGACGCCGTCCAAGTCATCCACACGCGATACACCACGCAAGAAGTCAAATGGCCCCGCGGCATGGTCGGCTCCGCCGTCAGCTACGTCGACCAAGAATCCACGTCCACCGCCGACGTAACCAAACACCTCTCCAACTACAAAATGACAAACTCACGCTGCGAGGGCGTCTGCCCGAACCTGGTCGGCATCAACCCGATGCAGAACATCGACACCATGTTATTCTCCAACATCTCCATCGAGCAGCTCGGCAGCGGGACTACCGAGGTAGGCAAAAGCACGTTTCGTGTGTTTACGGATGCGCAGCATGGCAACAAGAAGATTGAGCTGGGCGCAAACTCGCCCGAGAATCTCGGCCTGATTATTGAGGGCTTTTATGTCGGCGGCGAAAAAGTGAGCTTTGAGAATGATAATTGGCAGGGTGATCGGTTGGGGCAGCTTCACTTTGATCCCCATTGGGACGGGCGCTGGACAGTACGATGAGCCATTTTTTGCGTGCGTTCGTCTTGGCAAAGATGCTGCATGTTATTATTAGATCGGTGTGTGTGTTTTTTGGGGTTTTTTTTCGGTGCCGTTAAGAGTTTGGATTTGAAATGTGTAACACGAGTAATGAACCTGCTTCATGGCAAAATTTGATGAGTGATTATTCTGGTTGATAGGATGTGTGTTCTGGGCCTTCAAATCTCGTGACACCTCGCCCGACCGGCCACCTCCGCTCGGGCCGTCGTTTGTGCAGTCGGGTACTGACCGACCGACTTGGTGGACTTGGACGTGTACACGGGTGCCGGCAGATGTTTATTTTTAATCATTACTATGTAAGGCAAGGTAGGTTTTTAAGGTAGGGAAACAATGGGAATACGAGAAAAGGGGCCCCGCTGTGATGGAATGCCATGGCGCTACTACACGTCATCTCATGTCGATCAGGCCAAGTGGTGCGTTGGCTGTATGCTGTGTAACATGATGTGTGTACACCACTGTGTATGCTGCTGGTGTTTCTATCAAAGCATAAATGATAGCATAATTGAATCAAAGAGATATCGAATCAAGTGATAATAGAGTAAACTATGATGATATTTACATAGATTGAGAGCCTAGGTATACAAAAAGACAACCTGCAAGCATAGCCATCATCTACCCAGCACATACCAACTCCCATAGAGTATGATTTTTCGTAACTCAGTGCGCGCGTCCAGAGCGCCTAGAGTTAGATATGTCTCAGAATAGCACATGCAAGGCAGGCTGCTGCTCCTTTGTTTTTGTTTTTTTCCCGTAATAAAAATCAGGCTTTTAACAGCCCACAAAGAAAAAGGCGCAGCAGCAAGCCATCATCGTCGTCGTCGGCCTGTAAATAAAGAAAGAAAAAAAAAATTGTTTTCTGCCGAGGCCAAAGTTCTGAATCAGGGTATGTTCCCAGTCAGTGAAGTGCATGAGTTGGCTGGCTGGGTGGGGGGAGCGGAAGATTTTCGCAGCCACGCCCGTTGTGGATGTGATTTGAAGGATTGTGATGGATGGATGGGTGACAGGCTAGGGGGGAGGACGTCATAATAAATAGACCCTTATCGGCTCTTGGGGGTTTTCTTACAATCTCACCACCATCAGACATTGAATTGCCATCTACACACAGACACACACACACAAATATACATATACATATTGATAATCATCCAATCTTCTCCATCAGTCAAAAAGTTCATACTTCAACCACCACCACCATGCCTTCTCTTAAATCCACCCTCCTCCTCGCCACCACCACCACCCTCACCACCTTCACATCCGCCCAATCCCTCGAATTCGGCAACTGGCCCGTCTTCCCCGAAATCTGCAACGCCACCTTCGACAGACCCCCCTTCCTCCGCCTCCTCGACACATTCCAAGTCGCCAACCTACCCACCAAGATCCAAGGCTGCACCAAAATCGGCTCCTCTTGCAAGCTCGCCCGCGACTGCCCTGCCGCCACCGAGGCCGAATGTCGCCGCGAGGGCATCCCTCACAACGTCAAGGTAGATATCGTCTACGCGGACTGTGTCAAGGGCACGTGCCGTACGTTTTCCGAGGAAGGCGTCAAGTGTGATTGCTTTACTGCGTGTCCGATCCTGTCGAAGGAAGGCGTGAAGCTCAAGTGTGAGAATCTGGTGTGTGTTCCTCGGGAGAAGCAGGTGGAGGAATACACGGTTTAAGTGTGGAAAGTGTTCTTGTTGATAATGGATGGTGGTGGTAATTGTGACTTTTGGCAGGGAGGGTAATGAATGGGTAATGACGACGGTTACGGGTAAATTAATATTATTATATTATTCTAATGCTTTAATGAATCGGCATATAAAATCCAAACTTATTCTTGGGATCCCACTTCTTCTTCAACTCCCTCAACCGTGCCAGATGCGGCTTATCACGCCCATACACTTCCGACAACTCCTCACTCCCCTTGGCATAGTTGAGATATGAGTGTGGTAATTGGCCCGGCGTCCGTAAAGCCATCTGCATCTTCTCACCATACCGCCGTGCATCCTCAGCATCTTTCTTATCCGAGCCAACCCACCATAGAATCGGCGAAGTGAGGATGTGACGCCGACGCTCCTCAGAAGGCACGGCAGTGGCTGAGTCCGGCACTTTTTCTACTGCGCCGCGGCCGTAGGACTCGAGGGGCCATGTGGATGTCGAGAACCTCCTGTCGGCGGTGACCTCGGTGAATATGGTGAAGCCCTTGCGCATGGCTTTCGGCTCCCATCGTGTGAGAGAGTTGGGAAAACCGTTCATGTTGTTGTTCTTGCGGCAGACAG
This sequence comes from Zelopaecilomyces penicillatus, assembly GCA_005765155.1. NCBI lineage: Eukaryota > Fungi > Ascomycota > Sordariomycetes > Hypocreales > Pseudodiploosporaceae > Zelopaecilomyces > Zelopaecilomyces penicillatus. Next base: position 6,144,240 of record VCCP01000002.1, read on the forward strand.
GGCTTGATAGATCGAGGCCGCCGGCTTTATAGAGGTCGCCCCAAGTAATGTCGGCTTGGGTGTTGTCATAAACGGGACCAACTGCACTAAACGCAGCTTCGTATTCAATGGCCTTGGTTTTCTTGCCCTCATAGAGAAGTTGAAGGGTGATGGAGGGCTATCATAGATGATCGATTAGTCCTCGGGGTGTCATGGGATGAAATGATGGTATTGTAACTCACATAGGACTCGTCAATGCTGCGAAGTCTCAGAAAAGCAGCATTAACTACAAGAAGCCCTGGGTCCTTATACTTCGCTTCCAATTCATTCCACGTCTCAAAGAACCGCTCAAGCTTATCCTGAGTAAACGTCAAGGTGCGAATAGTCCAATAATCCTGCTTGGGCACATCATAAACCTTGAGCTCAAAGCTCGTCACAACGCCAAAATTATGTCCAGCACCTCGCAGCGCCCAGAACAGCTCCGGTTGTTTTGTAGACGACACCGTCACGGCTTTTCCATCTGCGAGGACAACTCTCGCCGAGACGAGGTTGTCAGCAGCAAACCCATAGCGATGCTGTAAAAGGCTATGGCCGCCACCCAACAAGGGTCCAATGGCTGAGACACACTCACAGAGACCCGTGACTATAACAGCCGGTATATTAGCATATGCCGCTCCTCTGGGGACTGGGTTTTCTATGTGGTTGCAAGGCGTGGGGGGGGGAACATGAATGATGGATATTGATTAGGTGGTGGTGGACTGACCTGCTCTTTTCTTGTGCTCCCATAGGGCGGATGTGATTTCGTGCTGCATGACGCCTCCACCGACCGTGGCAATCTTGCCGTCTTTGTGCAGCTTGGTCTCATTCATTCTGCGCATATTGATCTGGATGCCAGACTTGACATTGACCAGGGTGGACTGCCAGCCATGCGTGCCAGAAACGGCAAGAAACGGCAGTCCATGTCGATTTGCGTATTTGATCTGGGGAGTAGGTGTACTGTAAGCCCGGGCTATCAAGATAACAGCTCACCTCCTACACTTAATTACACCACCGACGGCTCTGGGGGTGGGAAGGGGATGAACAAGAGAAGAATAGGGGGGGAGAGCAAAGAAAGAAAAAGAGAGAGAGAACGTACTGTTTCTTGTACATCTTTCTCCGTGGCAACCTCAACAACAGCTACATAATCAGGCGATATTCGAGGCGCCGAGGCTCTCTGTAGCAACTGCTGCCACGAATTTCCCCAAGGCAGCGTAATCGCCGACCCAGGAGACAGCACCGGGGCAAGCTCACTCACAATCCCGCCATCTCCTTGCGCCAAGCCCTGTGGGAAACGAGCCTCAATGTAGTTGGCGAAGCCCTGGAGCTGGAGCTGCCGCAGACACAGGGACAGGAGTCTCATGGTTGATTGTAAGTGCTTACTTTACACCTACTGTTCAAGCCAGAGGGACAGAGAGGGGGTGGGGGGGAGAGAAAGAGAGAGATGGGATCTAGAACACCTTTCCTCGATCTTGACGTGTCTAGGCACGGTCGTGTGTGGCGTTTGAGGTTGATGGTGCGTGTCAAAGAATGACGAAAAACGTGTCGAACCTGACCCCCATCCCATCCATATACATACTGTACTGCTCTCATTTAGCCAAAAGAGAATCGAACCAACTGTTTGTTTTGTTTTTTTTATCGCTTTCGCTTCCGCAGTTAGATAACCACCGCCCCCAGAATGCATGGGGGTAAGAATCCAAACAACCAAGCGAGTCATGCATGGGCTGATCAATTTCCCATTGCAGGAAACCCTTTCTGGAGGCTCAAGCACACAGACACACAACACAGCAAGCGCAAAGAAGAGTTCCCGGAAAGGGTCATCCCAGCAAGCCGGAGGAAGGGTGGGGGCGGCGCTTGCTTGGGTACCACACCTATTAGGTAGTATTAGTGTGAGAGAAAGGATCCTATTTTCCTTGCCAACAAGCAGTTCTTTGGCTGAATACGGTTTAGATGGACTTTGACTAACTAATAACATACCAGGAACTACATCCCGGGCCGGGGGGGGGGGGCGCTAGGTATATGTACGCAAGGGGAAAAATCCCGTGGAGAAAGGAATATCACAAACCTTACACTAGTTTGCAGTATTTAAGTCTTAATATGGGACTCACATGGACAAACCCATGCTGTAAACAACTTCTTGAAGCAGTCATACAAGGCGTGTGTACCAAGCGTTTCGTCATTGCGTAAACTACAACTACACCTAGATTTAAATTACAAGATAAGTGTTGCATCGTTGAGCAACACAACTTGATACATCCCAGCTAGTCGGTCAGTCCACAGACATGGGGCCGCGAGTCAAAGCCCCCAACCATGCATCCGAGTTTGGATCTCCTCCTCTCATACAATGTAAACTGTCAATCCCAGCACCCATCACTGGTATGTTAGCGTTGCACTTTTGAGACATTAGGGATCCTCCCCCTCGCAGGTCCACGTCCCCCGGCTATCGTCCGACGACTCCCACCCCATGACAAGTTTACTATGTAAACCCACCCCGTCTCCATTGTCACAGATATCCCTTTCCCGTCTTCCTTCCCGCTCCCGCTCCAGTTCCCCCCATACTCGGGGAGAGAAAAAAAAAGATTCAACACCTATCTCTACTACAACAATGAGGCAATAGGGCTGGGAATTTTCCCTTCCCAACTCGAATCCACAACACTACGCCAAAAGAAATTCAATCAAAACTACCTATCAGCCAGAGAGAGAGAGGGGGGGGGGCATGGCGCAACTCTTCATCCGGAGCTCCTCTTGTTTTGTTTTCAATATCCCACACCAAACCAACCAGCTCGCTGTGCCGCAATCTATGAATTGTGGCACTCACCCACACCACCACCACATCTAAAGAGCAACAATGCTAACCCAATACGCTCGCGAACTATGGGTTAAATACGGCGTGGCCATGGCCATCATGGTGTTTCGCTTTTTTGTACGGTATAGAATCCACAATGGCTTTGTGTTTGATTTCACGGATTTATGGTGTGTGGTGTCTACTGTGAGTTTGCCTTTTTTTTTTTTTTTTTTTTTTCCTTTTGACTTTATCCTTTCTTTATACGCGAGCTACAATCACCGTGGGCATCAAATCATCTTTATATCTAATAATAAACAATGTAGACCTTGTTTTCAGTCGTCACAATATGCGACTTCTTGTTGACAAAACGTTGGTTTAATCCCACCCTCTTGGTATTCAAACAAATCATGCGTATTGACCCAACGTGTTCAACACGTAAAAGCCGAATTCCCAACCATCATTGGCTTAAACGCAGAAACCGCTCTGCTCGTCCCCGATGATCGTATCGCCGCCTATCAAAGAGGCTCTACTATTGCCCACTTCGACTGGGTCGTCTACATCTGCATGGTCTTTTCCTTCAAGGGAGTCATGCTCTGTGTGCTGCGCAAGTTTGGGTACGTCCGTAAACAGGCTATGATTATCTATATATGTACCTGGAACTTGAGAGCTCCGAGGGGGAAAATGAAGGCTAACCAGTGCGGGATGTGATTCAACAGCGAGGGCGTAAAACGCACGGAAAAGGCTGTTCATTATACCATTATTTTTACGATATGCTCGTGGATGGCTTCTGTGATTGCCCATTTCGCTGGCTGCGCACCTATTCATAGAGTTTGGCAGGTCAAGCCCTTTCCTGGTCGTGAGTGTCACCTGTGAAATCCAAACTTCATTCAAAAAGGAGAAGCAAGCAAAAAAGCTCACCTCAATCTAGAGTACTGCGCTGGCCGACCTCAAAATTACTACATCACAGGCGTCTTGAACATGCTGTTGGTCCTTCTCCCCCTTTCTTTCTCATACTAAGGTCAAACTTCTTGCTTAACTTGCTTACCTACCTATCTAGCTGCGACGTCATTATCATGGCCATACCCATGCCCGTTCTCTGGCGCCTTCAAGTCTCCCTCCGCCGCAAACTCGCCCTCAGCTCCCTCTTCTGCTCCGGCATCTTCATCATCGTCTGCACCATCCTCCGCACCTACTTCGTCCTCGGCGACTCCTCCAACCAACTCCTCGGCCAGCAGTGGGCCGAGCGCGAAGGCTTCGTCTCCATGATTGTCATTTCTGCTCCAGGGATCTGGCCCATCTTTCGCCAGAGCGGTCTGTTTGGCTCTTCTGGCCGCGACACTGGCCCCTCTCGAGATCGCAACGCGCCAAGGAGTCTATTTACGTTCAGACCCTCGAGGCGCCCACCGTCAACGGATATGCATCGCGATGTCGACGATGATTGTGAGTTAGTCCCCTGGTCTGATCCTAAAGATCTCGAGAGACGCTGTTCGTTTAAGAGCGAGGAAGTCAAGACCGAGTCGCATCACTCGCTTGAACAAGAGAACAGAAGAATGTCCATCATTGTTACGAAAGAGTACGACGTCCTTTATCAGAGCGGAAGCAGACCTTCTTTACCACCACACCCTGGATGCCAGCCACTGGGATGAATTTATGAAAGCGTGTTTTAGTTTAAGTCTTTATTAGTTGCTCTGCCCAGTTCTAGAGCGTTACTTCTAATCATGATATACACGTTCTCGTCCTGATTCTTGTCATCGTGAAAAATCCCACCACCACTGCGGCATAGAAGCCTCCAGTGAAACGAGCAAGGTGTCTGTCTGTTCACACGCCCAAACCCCATGCCCTGCCGAAAAGCCGCAACGCCAATTACTCCCTTGACTTCCTATTCCCTCAAACACGCTGCTTATTGCTGAGTGTGTATACCCCGGTTTCCCCCCCTTATATACAAATGCTGTTCGAGACGAAACACTGGATGAAAGAAATTAAAATATGATGCATTGAAGCGGAAACAGGACAGTAGCTGTTGTCTCATCCCTCCACGGGTCAAGACCGACTATGTATGTACTTGAAAGAGCCCGGATAAGAATATGTGAAAAAGGAAAATAAGTAATGATAAGAACAGGTGCTGTAGTAGACAGCATGAAGCAATAATACAATGGCTGTGCTTGTGATGGGGTATAGGGCAACAGCAGGACATGACATGCGCAAACAAGAGGTTAACCAGACAGTTAAAAGATGAAAGGAACACATAAAAAGCCCAACCAACAAAACATTAATAGAAAGCAGCCTCTAGTAGTGTTTCAAGGCTCATGCTCGAATGACTTCTTGGTGTAGAAGTCGCAACACCCACCCTGCCTCACCTGCGCTGCCCAATTGGAAGCACCATTTCTTGATGTTGCCTCCCGTTGCTCCTGTCGCGGGCGCCATGCCTACGGCACCAGAGCCATCCTTCATCTCCTCCCAGACGCCACAGACAATGCCTCGGTTGCCCATGGTCGTGAAACAGCCACTGCCAAGGACGGCATCTAGCACAATCACAGGCTTGTCCGAGTCCTTTCTCGGCACAGTGGTTACCGTGACACGCTTTTCGAGGCCATGGTCTGCTCGAAGAGCCTGGTGCCAGCCGGGTGGTGGTCGCCGGATCTGAAGGCTGCAATTGCCAAAGTCCTCCCACCTCGTCGCTGAGACGAGAAGGTGCAGCCTGATGCGAATATTTTCGGAGTTGAAATCCACCAAGTTTCGGGCGCTGTTCTCAAGACTCGCTGATGGTGATCGAGGAGGTGTCGCGCTGGCGGAGGAGGACTCGGTGGTGTAGAGGCTGTTCCCGCCACTGACAACCCGACGAGTCTTGTTGACTGACGAGTCGGCAATATTAAAAGACAAATTACCCGCAATGGTTAGACGCTTAAGAAAGCTGGAAGCGGACGGTGTTGATGACGGTGTAGTGCTATGACCATCCTGGGACTGCGAAGGGGCGCGAACAGAGCCGCGATAACTGTTCTTTCTCCCAAACCAGCGACGTCGCCGGCTGCTAGACTCGCCATCATTGTCCTCGGGAGGGCCGCGCTCCCCGAAGCTGTTGAATCTGGACTCATTTTCCAACTGAATGAATTTTTGATTGTGCAGCCGAGCATGGTGAACCGACATGTAGAGTTCATAACAGTCAGGGGCGCTAAGACATCGGAAGCGGAAGTTACCTCCACCATGCACTGGGGACAGTTGGCAATGCGGTTGAACCGACGATCGGATTTCCAGGTCGACGGCGGTACTTTGTCGAATTAGGACAAGGGGGGTGAGATCCAGTGCAATGAGAGGTTTTTCATTGGAAGCTCCCTCGTCACCCTGGGGACCGACCCGCATAGGGTATGCCTCAATAAGTCCCGCGGTGACAACAATGGAGCACGCATTCTCTGTAATGTCCTTCCATTTACCCTTCTCTGACCACCTGGATATGGAGGCCAGGTTGCGCGTCGCAGGCTCTTGGGGCGCCGTCTTGGGCCCGTGCAGGCCGGCTTGAGAGGCTGAATTAGATGGTGTCAGACTGCACTCCGATGCGGTGATCAGGGATTCGACGATCGGGGGCAAATCTCTCTTGATGCTGACGCCAATCTCAGTCTCGGGTATATATAGGCTCTCAATTTCGTCTTCATCGTCAGATGACACGACATCAGTTTCATACAATGATTCCGTATCCGAAGTGGAAGAGACATCCGAGGGCAGATACTCATGCTTGAGAGGGGAGGAGGTTCGACGCTTGATCTTATCACTGGCTGAGAGCTCCACCGATGGCTTGACAGATGAAGGAGTCTTTTCGGACTTCTGCGGGCTTGGACTCAGGGTGCGGTGCACTGGTGGACGTGGCGGCGGATCTTCCGGCTGTGGTGGCACAGGTTTGGCTTCGCGTCTCAGGGCTTCGGCATCCGGCCGCATGTCCTCTCTCAACGGCCGACTATCCCCAGCACTTTGTCGAGGGCGATATCTTGAGGGCAGTGGTCTATGTTCAACAGGTGTTGATGGGGTAACCGGAGAGCTTGATTCCGCGGTCGACGTCCTATGAATGTCTCTTGGGATATGTTGCACACCAATCGGGGCATTGGCGAACTTGTTAGGCGTGCTTGGCTCATCATCATCGCCGATAATACTAGGCTCAGGCTCTCGTGCTGGAATGGGGGAAATGGGGAGGATATCTAGCCAGTCAAGGATTTGATCCTCATCATCAGCAGTCAATGTGAGCAGCTCATGCCATGGGCTGTTCCTATAAGTGCCGCGGACCATAACAACCATGTCGAAATTGCCGTCACCTGTACGTGCTGAGATCAGGGACATGGAAACAGGCGGGAAGAGGAGATATGATCGCGGGCCGCTCCCGGCCTCCCGGATGAGCAGGTCACCAGTATCCTCCGGGTGGCTCTGGTTGTCTCTATGGATCAGCTCGACCTGACACTCGAGTCTCTGTCCGTTGGAATGCACGAGATGCAAGGAGAATATGTCCTTTGCACTGACTTGACGACCCGGCTCAATGAACACGGCCTTGGCTGCAGCGAGCGTCCTCAAGTCTCGAGCTCTAGTTGTATCGGTGTTGATGGCTTCCTCATCCGTCATCCTGGCGCTTTCTTCTCTGTGACGACGTCGGGCTTTTTCTTGCAATTCTTCGAAATCTCTCAACAAATCCTGCGTATCTGTAGAGCCTATAATGGAGTCCACGCATTTAACAAGGCTAGTCATCTGCTTGACTCGAATGAGAGGTCGTTTCAACAGATGCGCGACAGCGACGCGTTCTCCCTGAGCGTTGACAATGTCGCCGTGCTCGTTTCTCGGCAGCGCATTCAGCAACGAGTCTTCGTCGCCGAGTCCATTTCCTCTAGGTGCGAGATTGACAACCACATCCTGGAAGCCCAACCGCCATGCCCCAAGGTAGCTGTGATAGATGGGGACAACCCCATGGGCCCAGTGGGCCAGTCGCCGGATGTCTGTCGTGGGTGCCTTTCTGTGGGCATGCTTGAGCTTCTCCAGCGCGATACCCATATTGATAACGGATCTAGACAGCGTCTCTGCCATCTGAGGCGACACAGGACCCAAGAAATCTGTAGCCCTCTTCTCGTGAACCACATGCGTCAGCAGCACTGGGACCACGCCGTCAACCAACGTCTTAAGCTCCCGCTGGTATAGGTTTTCATCGTCGGCAAACTCTTTCAGAAGGTCGTCGGTGGTTGCATCTTCAGTTGTGCCACGCCTTTTCCGCAAGCTCGGCCGTGACCTGTTGTTTCGAATACCACGTGGGATATTGCTATCGTCGGGTAATGAGAGCACTGACACCAGGTCTGAATGCCTAGTAAGCCTCCTCTTCAGTCCAGGTACGTGGTTATGTGGTAGCCTCGAAGAAGCGTCGCTCTCCTTGGTGGCGGTTGTAGATTGTGTGAGCGTTGATTTTGTCATGTCTGATGTCAAATCCGACTCGATAACACTAGAGCCTTCCTCGGACAAAATGGTTGATAGTTCGTATTGTCCATTAGTAGGGGGCGGTAGTCTGGGTCCAGCCATCTGGGGTCTTGTATGATCTCTAAGATCAGACAAGTCAGAGTCCAGGCGAGAGGATGTGGCATCACTAAGGCCAGTCAGGCCACTTAGTTCGGAGCTAGACGACCAGTACTCGGATGGAAAATCATCCGTCATTATAATCTTTCGCTCTTCATGGCTTTCGTATGTCCTTCGCGGTTGTGAGGGCCCACTAGATTCGCCTTGGAAGGCTTCTTTCAGGACACCCAAAAAGGGAATCTTGTTTCCGGGTTTCAAGGGAGAAAAGCTGTTTCTAGTGGCTCGACTTCTCCTCAATCCCGCAGATGGAGGCGATTTGTTCTTCTTCGTAGAATGGTGAGCTCGAGGCGTAGTGTTGGTGCTCTCTGAGATGGCCTCGGTGATCTCTTCGATGCCACCGCCACTTTGGGGGTTGGGTGTGGATGGCGCTGAACTTTTGGCATCATGAGAATGTGAGGATTTCCGTCGAGGTTTAGCCTCGTCGGTCTGAGCAAGAGTATCAAGGCGAGGAGTGGATGGTGCAGAACTCTTTGCCTCATGCGAATGCGAGGCTTTCCTTCGTGGTTTGGCCTCCTCCGACGGTGATTTTGGAGCAGGCTTTTCTTTTTCCCGGGGAGATTGCTTCTCCTTGGGCGGCGAAGTTATGTCAGTGGCGGTGGACGATTCAACAAACGGATCGACAGTGTTGTTCAGCCACTTTTCAATGCTAGGTGGATTATTTGCCGCCGGTTGGCGGGGTGGCTCGTTGATATCCTGAATGATCTTCTTGCCCTCTTCCATGACCTTTTTGAAAACGCTGGGCATGCCTTTCAAGCTCGAGTTCTTTTCCGTCTTGGTACGCTTCGGTCTACTTTTGGGAGCTCCGCCGTTCAGAGGCAGGTCCAACTCGCTGAATGCAGAATGACCGAATGGAATATCGCCAGGTATGTCAGCAATAGATTTGCAGGCAATACTAGAAGCCAGCTCGGACGTCGTCTTCTTTTCGCTGCTCATGTTTGATTGTCTTTCACTTAGCCAGGAATCAATCTCGGATGACAGCATGGTCTCCGTGTGGTTGGATTTCGGTGGCCTCGATTTTGGAGCTGGATGTGATTTTGATTTGGGACCCTTAGTAGGGGTATCGAGTAGCGAATCGTCCAGTTCCTCTGTGGCCTCGGTTGTCTCAGTCGTTTGCGTAGTCTGCGACAGTTCAGATGCCTCCTTCTCTACTTTGCTCGGCTTTAATGAAGAGCCGTTGCGAGGCGAGGATGATGTTGTTTTGCTCTTATATCGAACAATGATGGACGCCGGACGGGGTGCACTTGACTCGGATCCTACTGCGCTCATCGGCCGCACTCTAATGCCGTCATCTTGGCTCGTCCCCGAGGGCGAATCCATTGCCTTGACACGTATTCCATCATTGTCATTGTTTCTTTTCCGTATTGGCTTCACCCGAATCCTGTCATCATCATCATTGGGTCGTGACTTTATGGACTGACGAGCGGTAACTTGACTGGCAGTGTCACCCATATCGCTGAGCCTATCACTCTGGCTATCTTCATACTGAGAACACCTTTCTCTAACCTTGATAGATCGGCTACTTCTGGGGCGGCGCAGCTCCGACGGCGCCTGGACCTGTGCGGCCCAAGCTTTGACTTTGCTCGATGCAGATGGGTTTGGCTGCGACCGAAAGACAAAACCGCTGGGAATGGCAGTCTGGTTGGAGGGTTTTCTTAGCCTAGGGGAGACCTTTCGCATGGAGCTCTTTCGTATCCTGGGCCGCATCCAGTTCTCGTCGCTGACAACCCTCTTTTTAGGAGCGGTGCTGGCATCGTCATTTGTCGTTGCGCTGGCCTTGGCCTGTCCCCCTTCGATCTTTTGTACCATGGGCCTTGTTCTTGTTGAGGCTCTCTTCCTTATCTTTTGTCTCATCTTTATGCGAACCCGGTCCTCCTCTGTGACGCTCGCTAATTCTTCATCATCAAAGGCAACGTCTGTCGGTTCTGATGCAGCATCCTCTGGGCAGCCCCTGGCAATGGCGGCAGCATTCGCCTTTTGCCAATTTTGGACGCGATCCCGAACGCCACCCGGCTGCTGCAGTTTGCGCACCGACGCCTCTCTCATCTGTTGGCGCAGCTCGGCCTTGACAGCATCTATACTCTCACGTCGCTTGCGGTCGGCTGCGAGCCGCGCCGGAGTCTGGCGGCCCAGAAGGAAGTCGGCGAGCAAGGTGGGCTCCATCTTTTTGGAGGCGGATCGTGGGCGAACTCCGGCTGCAGGAGTTGGAGCAGATTTGGGTGTCTGGGCTCCAACATTATTCAGGCCATTCTTCGCAGCGGCCGCGGGAGGAGAGATGGTCGCATCGCTGCCTCTACTGGTGGTTGTGGCAGCAGCAGCAGCAGCCCTCGGAGGCGTGGAGGGGTCTGACGACTCATGGTCGTCGCTGTAGTGACTTGAACTGGTTTGGGGAGGCATGATTCGCTATTCTGTGGTCGGCGTTCAGCATCAGTCACATCTCTCCATCTTTTTTCTTGTCTGTATTCTGCTACCATAGACTGAGCTTGCCAGCAAAGCCGGCGAACGCCGCAGGGAGTGCTGGCAAACACAAAGAACAACAACAACAATAACAAACTAGCGGAGATGCCCAACAAGATGCCCAAGATCCGGGGTTCTCTTGCAGAAAATACAAATGGGAAAAAAAAGTGGAAATGCGTGCGCATGTCCCGCTGGCAGAAAAACAACAGGCCGTGGCAAACTGTGCTTACCTGGGGAGAACAGCATGCTGCGCAAGGCCGTCGGCGAGGGTTTGTTGTGATGGCGGTTTAGCTCGCTACCTGCGCATGACCGCAGGCTCGCCGAAGCTGTGGTTGCGTTGTTCGGGGTGTCGTCGGAGTCGTCGGGGGGTGGTTGTCGTCACTGAAGATGGCAGCACCAGGCGTCGAGCGCGTGAGACAAAGACTCTCGAAACACCACCTTGCGCAGCCTCGGACGACGTAAAAAAGGGCGATGAGGATACGGATACGGGATATGGTGATGGGATTATGAAGAGAAGGATCAAGAGTCTCCAGCAAACAGCACAACAACCGACTCACAGCGATCTGGCAGGGCAGCGCAGGTGCAATCGCTGCGTGGATGCCGCAGTAACCAGCAGCCCCCGTCTCCACTGTGCGCCGCCGCCGCAGCATGTAAACAATGACCTGGCACAAGCTGTGAGGCCTGGAAAGGGAGAGCTTCCAGGCATGTGCAGCCAATCAGAGGCCCCTGTCGACTGCTGTCGGGCCACCCCCCACTTGGTGTGTTGCCATTAGCGTCAAATGATGCGTATTGATTGATGTGTCCATGTTCCCGTCAATTTAAACTGACCTGCAGTGCTATATGTGCAGTGGTTTAGCGGACGGGGAGCGGTGCGCTGCGCAGACTGCAGAGTGCAGTACAGTGCCCGCCCTTGACCGCTGTAGACACAAACGTCAGGACCCCCCTGGAGATTTCGTTTTCAGTGCATCCACTCTCCCCTGCAGTGGTTGGCGATCGGGAGCACGGGCAGGCATGATGGCGTGCATGCGGAACAACAAACCTGTAACTTGATCGATCACCTCACGGGCCAAGGCCAAGCTCCAAGAACCCTAAGGGGCTTGCAACACCATGAGCTGGCTACCCTGTACCATGGATTGAAAATAGTTGCACCTTTTTTAGATGAAGTGTATAACATTAGCCAAGTTGTTATTATGCATCCTTCTTTGCAGTGCAGATGCAGTTATTATATGAGGTCCCACCCTCTCTGAGAGGTAATAACAGTCGAAGATTCCATGCGCTGGCTACTTTGCATTTATCACGCCACATGCTGCAGCAACGGTTGTGTTATGATCGTTTACGTCTATTCTCGCTTGACACTGAATCACCTAAATATGCAGGCAGATACCTTTCTCTCATCCATAGGTAGGTAGGTAGGTAGGTAGGTAGGTACCTATGTAGAGCAAATAGACAAACACCATCCGGTAGCACAGCTCCATACTAATCTCGCCCAAATCACCTCAAGATCAAGGACACCAACCAGACTTATCAAAAAGCAGATACTCCTGCATTTCTCGTCTGTACTGTTGTTTCTTCTTTTCATCAAGATTTACCACCCCGGTCCGAAACATTCAATATCAATGTGTTTTTTGTACCAACGCCACCCCGTAGCTAGGACCTGTCCGTGTAGGGTTGACCACGCGTCTTCCGCTGGTATTCAGTACGCATAACCTTGCAAAACAAGGGTTCGGAGCTCGCACCATTTGCATTCACCGAACTCGTGCAGTTGCATGCGAAAGCCTCCATCCGTATTGATGATGCAAAGTATTGGTATGGAATACGAAAGTTCATAACATTCACTCACAGATGGATAGCTAGGGTTAAGAGTTAGTCTCATTCTGTTCTCCGTTCTCCCTACTCTTCTCCCCCACACACTCTTGTGCTTCTCAATCTAATCCATCACAACTTAAAGTGTTTCTTTCTCATTTACCAACATCAACATCAACATTAACGCTAATACTCCGAAAGCACATAATCTTGAAAATGAATACAACTCCCGCCAGAAGCGCCTATCGCTAATTCTCAAGGCTAGCGCCCCATATTTGATAAACAATGCCGTTGTGACCTGGAATGCGCAAAACCTTACGCAAGCCTCTTTTCCCACCCACCATTGTTCTAGCAAAGGGTCACAAGATGCCACCGGATGCTACGCTCGCACGCTTGGCCGGATGCAAATAGTGTGTAATTGCACTAGACGGGGCTAACTCCACAACGGCGCCGGCTGCAGCCACCATGCAATGATGCAACCACCTTGATAGTGGTGGGCTGTGAGCTTGTGAAGGTGATGCGAGACTCAAATGGGATGGACCATCAACCTTCCCTCCCTTCATCAACCAAGCCCGTAGTGGTCAAGGAGTATTAGCTCGACGAAGCTATACTAAAGAATCTGTAATCTGGATACGGAGCTATAGAGCCGGCAGAGCTATCATGCGGCACATCTTCACGCACACACTCACAATATATCTTTCAGCCTCTTCGGACCTCGCCCGACTCATCTTCCAGCCCCATGATATTCACTCTTCAATCTATCAAGCTGATCAAGCCCCTCCCATCCATCCACACATCAACCCACAAAACCTTCCCCAAGCCAGCCGAGACCCGCCGCATCCCCCCCGTTCTGGTGGTCCAGCTGATCACCACATCCGGCACGCCCGCAGCCAATTAGACCTTCCCCCCCTCTCCCTCCCTTTGTTTCTTCAACCGCCGCCTCAGCGAGCAGCGCCCGCACCCGCGCCGCAGCACAAGACGTCAGCCCCTTCCAGCCCTAACAGAAACGGGTCTGCCGGGTGCCCGCATGTCCCCGAGTTCTGGGAATGAGGCTGATTTGACCACGCGTTCTGAGTATTGGTTAGTGATTATCGTTCTTACTTTGTGGAGAGGATGCATAATCAAGGCTGGTATGGCTTCGATATAATGGAAATTCTGCACAAAAGTGGCGCTAATATTGGGGTTGGGACCTTACCACCACTTACGGTATGTATATTAATGTTTGTGATATGGACGTTTGGAGGATTGGTGACTTACATGCTTGATTTCAAAGTCATATCTTACTCTTCTGCCCGTGTAAGGTAACATTTCACAATACGAAGAACCTACATCACCAAGTAGCCGCTGGAGATGAGTCGTTAAGGACCAACATGATATAATGAATGTGTCTGTTTGAGCGGAATCTTAGAGAAATAATATGTATGCAATAGAAAACAACCGTCCATGCAATGGACGAACCACCAACTCCAGCAAAGTGCCACCAGTGCAAAGTTTGCCTCAAGATTAGTGTCCTCCGCCTTCGCAACCTCTTTCCAATAATAAAGCAAGAAACTCTCAGTCCCAAATGGTATGATATGCTCCCATGTAAATGCTTTCACAAAAAAAAATAAGAAAAAAAGAGCCTCCGTTGAAAACGCCGTTGTAAATGCCGATGATGGTAAGAACCGTAACCTCCCAAATTGAATCAACAAACAAACTTCCGAAAAGCAATGATAATGAAACGATGCCCACCCCCCACCAAACTCCCTAAAAGGAAAACCCCCCCCCCCCAAAAAAAAAGAACCAAACGCCGTTGATGCATGAATATTAACCCAGCAACAAGGGGGTCACCGCCTTTCCACCCCTCTACCCCCTTGCTGGAAGCACGAAGCGTACTCGCTTCTTTGGCTTTGCAGCCCTGGTCTGTGAATCACCATCGTCGCTACCCGAGTCGCTGGCCATGTCACTCATCATCAGCTCCTCCTCTGTCTCTTCCTCGATGGACCACACATCCCGGCTTGGCTCCCGCCAGAGGTGGTTCGGTCTAGCACGTGCTGAGAGGCTTCTGGTCTCGCGACGCAGACCTCGAGCGTGAGTCCTGCCCCTGCGGCTCGAAGTGGGGATAGAGTTGGGCGACAGGAGAGCGTTGGCAGTAGGGCCAAAGACGGGGCTGCGGGGCCGGAACCGGAGACCTTCGATGGCAAGGTCTCGGAGCGGAGAGAGCACGGCGCCACGCGGTGAGAAGCGAATGTAGTCCTCGTCGTCGTCGTCGTCTGTGGTGGCCATGTCTGAGTCAAAGTCTGGGGAGACGGCACGACCCTTGGGAATACTGAGCCCTTCCAGGCTCGATGGGCTCACGCTGCGAATCATCTCGCGTGGGTGGCTGGCGTCTTCGATGCCGGCATCAAAGTCCAGGCAATCGTCCAGATCCATCTCGTCGTCGTCGTCGCAGTCCCGGGGAGCCGGGGTGAGGAAATAAGTAAGGGGGTTCTCATCGATGTCCTCGAGTAGTGGTCGTGGATCATTCATGCCCTTGACCGGTCGTAGGGGTAGGTTCAAGCGAACTTGAGTAGGTGGCCAGGAGTCACGGTAGAACCGTCTCATTTCGGTAGCCATAGTCATGGTGGTGTTTTGTAATGTAGATGGTGGAGAATAAGTAGATGGGGTTAAGAGGTATGTGAATTATGAAACCCAGGGATGGAGTGCTTATATATATATATATATATATATAAAGTCTTGTGGTATGCTTTCAAATAGACACGGAACCCAGTGGAGGCCTTTCACGCCTCATGGGGGTAAGCCGGCTGGACCGGCACGAGAAGATGACTGGATGAACTGCTCAGAAGAGAGCATATGCAGAAAGAGGCAGCGAGGAAGCCTGGCACCAAGATGTCAGAGAAGCCTGGGATGGGAAACGCAAAAGCAGAGAGAGCAGGATGAGAGGTGTGCAGGTCAAGTCGATATATATAATCATCATCTGTGACAGATAGAGGCTCTTGCAGCAGCACCGAGACATCAAAGAAACAGGCCAGATATGACTGGGTTGGAAAAAATGACTGGACCATGACTCCCTCCCCCCCCTTGTTGAGGCAGTGGTGTTTTCCAGCCATTTTAGCCTCAAACTGGGTGTGGCCTCGCGTTGGTGGCCTTGTGAGGCGGAAGATGGGCAAAGATGGGCGCAAAATGGGGCAACATGTCAACTTTGTGGAGAGGGTGTCATCAGCAGGCAACCCTGGCGCTCGCCTGGCCTCGTGAACAGGCCTATCAAAGGGCAGCATTGGCCCGTCTGGTGTGACGCCATGCCCCGCTATCAGTGCTCATCAGTGCTCACCAGTGCCCTGGAGCTGCCTATCAATGCCACTATCAATGCCCTGAATGCCCTGGAGGGGTACTTTGGAGGGGGGGGAACGCGGGGGTGGTTCATCACGGCATGGAAGTCATGGGTTCTCATTGGGGCTGGACAGCCAGAAAACTCCAAAAAAGGACCATGCGAAGCTGAGGTGGAGGCTTGCGAATATTGCATTCCTGCGCGAGGCTGAGGATGGCTGAATAACAATAGCCGGACGAACCAAAAGTCGACAATACCCAACAGAGTTGCGTCTGTCAAGGCTTAAATGATGTTATCCAGACAATGTATTGTCTTTCGTATCTGAAACCACAAGTAGTGTAATTATCTTACATGGCTTACTTACACAACCTTTACGGTTTTAGCCATCCATATCACAACTCACATTTCCATTGTTCACAAAAGACACAAAGAAACCTCCAAAAGCTGCAAGGGCCGGATCGTCCAAAACTTTTCGTAAGCCAAGACACGAGGACCTAAAACCCACCACCACCCACCACCACCTCTTCAGTGAACCAAAAAAGAGAGCATATGACTTCTCTCCCCCGTTTATAGTACGAAACTCTGAATTTACATACGAACCCCCTCTCCCCCCGCCTCTCCCTTTCCCTCTTGTTCCAAGAAGAAAGAGGATGTAAAAGAAGGTCATGCACTTACAATATCTTCCCATCCCCCTGGGCTTTTGGAATATCCGTTCGTCTGCATGACGTGCATCTCCGATCGACCCTTTCCTCGTTGGATCGGAAGAGTTCCTTCAGCTCCCGTTTCGTTCCAAGGAAATGAGGAAATGGAGGTGGAGGGGGCCGGCATCGTGAGCCCCCTCAATGTATGCCATGCACGCACGCATGCACGGCACCCGGTTCCTTGCATGATCTCTTTTGCTCTCCTAGAAGTTGTGGCGTCCGTGGGGGGGGGGGGGAGATGTCAAATCAATGGTCAAAGCCCTCCAAGTCAAGCGGCCATTAGAGAATCACCCGGCTCTGTCGATCTCAAGGTAACGGGAAGTTGGAACCCCATGCATCCCCATGGGTATAGTAGCAATAGCTAGCAGTTTCGGGCTGGTCATCGGGTTGCCTTTTCCCATGAAGAATACGGTTTCTCCTCTTCCACCACCACCCTCCTTACAAATTACTAGGCACGGCTATGCAAGGACCCAGAGTCAGTAGCCAAAGCCTCACTCTCACTCTCACTCTCACTCGCTCACCTTCACCATCCCCTCCTGTTCACTCGCCCCCCCTCCTCACAGCCCTCCATCTTCTCCTGCGCAAGTCGCCGAGTTTGCCGACAGTGGATGGGGCCAGCCGTCGTAATCGGCAAGCAGCCCATCCACGAATCTTCAAGGCTTGAACCACCACCACCACCACCACCACCACCACCTTCCATGATGCAATATTATTAACCTTTCAACTAAACCAGTGTTGGTGGCTGCCTCTATTACTTAACCCAAAGACGCCAGATCGGCTCTTGAACATGGAGTTTTGCGCACTTCTCCATTCAACATCTGCCGAATGCGATGTAGATCAAGTTGAGTAAGGATGTACATCAACACCATCAACAAACTTTATACATAAATAGAAACAGCAGTAACTCTTAACCTTGGTTCATAGTAGGTTGTAACAGAGCTGAGCTGCCGTGTTTCTCCCAGCCCACCTTTGGAATGCTCAACTCCACTTGGAAAGATTACATCATGGTTTTGTTTGGCTATCCACAGGTCAGTTTGCTGGTCATGAGATGGCATCGGCGATGTTCAACAGCAAAATAAACATATAGACATCACACTGATAACTGGGAAAGAGAGGCTAAGCGCAGTTCCCGTTGCAAAAAAAGGTCATGCAAGGGGTAGATGCCCCATCTCTTTTGCTAAGACGAAGCACCCGGATCTTCCAGAGTTCCCCATCGCCACATGACCACTATTCGTAAGCTTGCTCTTTCTTTTCCGCTATCAAAATGCCCTCATGTGGGTTATTTGCGTGTGTGTGTGAGATGAATCCACTGTATGACACCAAAAATACATGCACTCCCGAGATGTGTATAGTCGGTAGGGCTGGCAACCACATCACGGATATTGATAATGGAGCCCATCTATATCGAAAGAAAGTCGGTCGTCCCCCTCCCAAAGTTTACTCATGTGGGAAAAACACACAACCCCCATCCATCCTACCTGTTCATCTTTTGTTCTATTCTGCCGAGACCCAAGACCAGCCCATTTTGCCGCGGGGCCTGGCCACCTGATGTATCGTAGCAAAGCCGCCACCTCGTGCTTTTGGACTTCGGAGCAATATGCCCGCAACCCAAAAGGGATGTGTGTGTGTGAGCGAGCGCGCGCGTGTGTGTGTATGCATGTGTGTGTATGTGTGGTAGCTCCCCCAGATTGTATGACACGACGTCATCGAACTCTCTCTCCCAACTGCATGCTCAGCCACAAGATGAGGTTGGTTCTTTGTTCATGAGACATTCTTTTAGAGAAGAAGAGAAAGAGGAAGAAAAAAAAGCCACACCTCCTTGGCGCACTTCTTGGCGTACTTCACTCTTTTTGTTACCATCTGTTTGTTTTAGGAAGCGCCATCCGACACGCGCGGCTTGTGGGGAGGGGGGAGGAAGTAAGAAGACGTATGCATGTTTAAAGTAGTGTGTAAGCGGGAGAGGTGATAAAAAAGCCAAAAGGCCAAGAGGCCAAGAGCTCTAGGGTGACTATTTCCCGGTTCTGTCCAGCTTGCGTTCTGCATGCCTTTACCTTACCTCACTCACTACCTCTAGTCGGTGAGACCAAAAAGAGGAGATCAAAGCAAAGCAGGGCAGGGAACAAGGTTAAAAAAAAAAGCAGCAAAGAAAGAAAAGCGGAAAATTAAAAAAAAAAGAGGGCGCTGGAAAAGACGCAATCGTTTCAATAATGTACACGCGGCCTGTTTACTAATGTACCGAGCAACTCTTCCCGCCGGGAGGTCTTGGCATTGAAGTTTTTTTTTTTTTTCCTTTCGGGTTCACCAACTCTGATCGCATCCCACAAATCTTACCAAAAGCAGAGTGTACATACATACATACATACAGTGTTATACCCTGCTGCAGTTCACTATTGCCAAGTTTAGTTCTCAGGGCCAAGAAAAAAATGACCGCCGGATCAGAGGCTAGGTAGTTCTGTTTGGGCGGGGGGTACGAAGCTCAAGGAGTTAACGAGATTCTCTTTTATGTCCGAAAATGCAGTGATTTCCGAAAGGGAAGAGGGAAAAAGAAGGGTAGTATTAAGGAATGCGGACATCTACAGCCCGGCAAAAAATGGAAGATGGACGATCAAGGGTTATGTTATCAATCGTCTATTTTTTTGTTTTCTTTGTGAGTGCGAGTGCGATTACGGGTAGGATTTGTTCTATATTATTTGGATGGAATTCAATCCCACGGGCAATGCCTCAAATTATAGCACGTAGGTGCTTACGCAGTACTGTTATGAGCATCATAATGACTTACCTATCTTTGAGTTTCGTAGTTCTCTACTCCAGCTAAACTAGAACAAAAGAATCCACAAAGTGTAGTCAAAACACCAACACCACCACCATCATCATCATCATCATCATTATGAGTGATCATCGGCACCCAAAGAAACGGCAGCACGGCACATTCAAAGATCACAAAAGCATCTAAAAAATGTACAACGTCACTGCCGAGCGGAACCCCAGAGGTTTATCGCAGAATGCGGTCTGGCGTGGTCTTGGCACCTGCACCCAAACGTGGCCAGAGGACGCGCGGTTTCTAGCCGCAGATAAGACAAAACGCTCCAATGTTAATTCCAACCTCTCCTCTTCCTCTCCTCTAATCCTTGACTACCTTATTACAAAGCTTTTTTTTTTTGGGGGTTGTTCAGCATCCGTCCGGCAGTGCCGGTGTGGGGCCGACACAGAAGCGCGGCGAGGGTTCCAGGGCAAAGTTATTGCGCTTTCTGTGGGGGGGTGGGCAGCAGTTGGTTCGGGGGGATGGGTGGGATTGGATGTTTACATGCTTTAAGCATCACCCTCATTGCCAATCAGGAGCCATGGATATCCGTTCGGGAGTTGGCGTGGAGCCAAGACTTTTTGGTGTTGCTTGGCCAAGTCCCCACGGAGTGAGGAGCACTGTGCCTCGAATCGGATTCCGTTACATATTACTACTACTAGCTGAGGCCCCCTGCTTAACCCCGAATAATAAGCATCATATGTACATGATGTGACACCTACCTGCAACTTCTGCTACACCTTGGCATACAAGTCGTTGACATTCATCGCCATAGCCATCTACTCACCCTGTGGCGCTTTTCCACTGCCAATTGCCACGTACTGTACTACGTAAAAGGGCCGTTCGGGAGGTGTAGTCCGGTTGCCCGGACCTGTAAGTTGTAACTATCATGCCCCCCCGGACACTTCGGAAGTGCGACAAAGATGAGATAGATGGCGCCAAACTTGCCTGAGTTGTAACTTACAAGCTTGACGGTAAGTGGAGGCCGATGAACAGGTGGATCAGTTCCAACAGCCGCGATGATCCTGAAATGACTTATAAACATTCGAGTCCATGACCCGGGACCCGGCAGGTCATTCATCAATGCCACCGAAACAGCTCCTCTGTCTATCTATCTCACACACGCTCTCTCTCATACTCACCTTATTATATTGCGTTCCCTCCTCCATTTACAAGAAAAGGAACCCCGTGCTTCTTTCCTTTCATCTTCTTGCTACCTCTTATCTGCAACCTAGAATCTTGTGAGCAGCGCAGCAGCAATAACAAAGTAGCATCGACTGTAACCCACGGATAACCCACATTGCAACAAAGGTTAAAAATCCCAGCAAACCTTCGTGCTGTGTGCCACGTGACAATTTTACGGTATCAGCGCTGTCTTCCCGCGTGTCTCGTGATCTGGCTGCCGTCGGGCGGGCCAGCATAAAGAGCCAGATGGCCGTCGCCAAAGAGTGTCCAGGTTCCCCGCCATCAAAGCCATTACCACCAAAGTCCAAGCTCCGTGCGTTTTTGTCAAAGGCTCCCGTCCCCGCCATTATCGCAAGCCTTCTTCTGTTAGGCCTTATAGCTTCGTTAGCTGCAGGTTTAACTACTCGCCGTCACCATTCTAATCAAGATTGGAAGGCTTTGGACGACTTCTGTGGTTTACCAGAGATCAATATCATGGTTGACGACACTAGCCGCGGTGATGTCACAAACATCCCTGCCAACACGTCTCTCAAGATGACCATCAGGGCAGAACAGAACCAGACGTCTATACCTGTGCGCCTCATCACCTTCAATATCAGATATGCCACAAGCCGGCCTGTTTCTGGGGAAGAGCCGTGGAGTGTGAGAATGCCTAAGCTCACCAACCAGCTCAATTTCACCACAACGGGACACAACAATTCCTTCATCTGTCTTCAGGAAACCCTCCACAAGCAGCTTCTAGATGTTCAGTCTCAGCTGGGAGACTCATGGTCACACATTGGTCGAGGCCGTGGAGTTAAAGAGACCGATGGCGAATATTCGCCTATTTTTTACCGCTCTGATTATTGGAAGGTCGAGCGCTCAACGACACGCTGGTTGAGCAAGACGCCTGAGAAGCATTCCAAGGGCTGGGATGCGGTCCTTGAAAGGATTGCTACTTTGGCAGAGTTTAGCCATAGAGAAACCGGCACCCGAGTCGTCGTTATTAGCACCCACTTCGACCACATTGGTCGTGTTGCTCGCCAATGCAGCGCGAGACTACTCATTCGCTGGGCCGAGGAATGGGGCCGCAAAGATGGTGTAGATGCATCGGCCGTGCTGATCGGCGGAGACTTCAACAGTCCCCCGGAAGACGGCGCCTATAAGATTATGACGGCTTCGGGTTCGGGCATGTCCGATCTTGCTGATCTAGTGCCAGAGAGCAAACATTACGGAAACAAAATCACATACACGAGCTTTGGGGAGCCCGAGGAAACGGCGTCGCGACTTGATTACCTCTTTCTCCGAGACTCTAAGACAACAGAAGTACAGACGTTTGGTGTGCTCCCCAATAGATTCGATGATGAGGTTCGTCTCTCAGATCACAGAGCTGTTGTATCAGATTTGGACATTGCTGTTTGAGGAAATACCATGGTCAGGGGTGCGAGGCTGCAGAATCTCAGAACACAAAAGAAAAGGTACCCTCGACCTTGGCGCGTTACACACAAGCCACCGATTATAACCACCTTGTGCCATTTATAAAAAGGCGCCGTTCCGCGAGGATTTCTGCGGTCCGGGATTGATGGATGTTTCTTACTGACAGGTTGGAAATGCGAGGCACGCATATCGGAATATCCTTGATTGATTTTGCAAACAGCATGTTTCCTTACCAAGATTTCTAGCAAATTTCTCATGATTCAAGTGCCTTCCGATTGGAAAGCATGTGTCGGTATGCAAGTCATCTTGGACTTGCAGAAGCGATGGCGCATATTGCGCCCACCACCATAGATGCTGCGGTATGCAACCAGTGAGACAGTAGAGAGGAATCCAGTTGTGGGCTCTCAGTGCCCATGCACCACTCCATCTCAATGTTCTCCCCCGAGTTCTTTGAACTCAGCCGTGATTCTTACCACTGGCCCCTTCACAATCTTCACCCAATCCCGCTTATTCGGGTGGCTGGCCTGTGCTACCTATCCGATGCACGGCATCGCTTCGACGGATCCGCTCACACTCACGATGGGCACGAACTGGCGCTTGTACCAGCGTGCTAGTGGGACAAATGAATCTTGAGTTTTCAAGACTGTGGCGCTGAATCCTCGCGGAGATGGTGTGCCAGATGAGGGGTGCTTAGGATTATGTAGGGCAATTGATCAAAGGCGAGGAAGGGGATTCAACACGAAACGGCGGTGTGACGGCTTTTCAGAGAGAGGGGCTTGGAATATGCCGTATTTGATACCATTTTTTATTTATTTTAACTTATCCATCTCTTATAAATGCGACAATTTTAGCATCATAACCATAACGATGCAACCGTGTAAATGACGTGTTAATCATCATTGTGCAGTTTTCATGCCGGCTGAGGTGGGAAATAGGACTCTTAGAATGACGGCTAGAAAAGCATACCACATCTGTCCAACCGTGTGAACAGCCAGTCTCGCGATACGAATCAAAAGAAAAGCCTCCAATCGGAGTTTGTCAAGACGACTTGGCTTGTGTGTGTGATAAAGAAAGGTGGCAGCTGATGAAACGGACAACGCCACACACCCAAGTTTGGTCGCCCTCGGCAATCCTTCGCTTTGGCAATAGCAAACACTTTGGTAGGTGGGTGCGATTTGGGGATCATTGACAGCCGATGGGATTTAGAAAAGAAGCATGGACGGGGGTGTGTGTTAAATGATAGCCTAGCCCCAAACGCCGAGAAATCGAAAATCAAAACGTATTCATTGGCCACTTTTGGCAAAATAAAGTTGATGAAGCTTGTCTGTGCTAGCTTGAAGCGATCCAGATCTGGAGCTTCGATATTCGCCGTTCGGTTGCATTACGAGGAACTCTAGTCCTGACATCATTAAAAAGATTGCCGCTCGAGATAAGCTGAACCTGGGCTCTCTGCGTCAATCGATTACAACGCACGGCATGGGTTTTTATTTTATTTTGGAAAAATGCATGCAGCATTTGCCGATTCCACGGTGGCCCTGAAATGCCACATTCTAGTTCAGGTAGAACAACGTCCCGGGTGGCCCGATTTGATCGAGTAGTACGACAGAAACAGAGACTAGGTTTGTCCCACTAATAAACA
This sequence comes from Zelopaecilomyces penicillatus, assembly GCA_005765155.1. Classification (NCBI taxonomy): domain Eukaryota; kingdom Fungi; phylum Ascomycota; class Sordariomycetes; order Hypocreales; family Pseudodiploosporaceae; genus Zelopaecilomyces; species Zelopaecilomyces penicillatus. The sequence goes on from VCCP01000002.1 coordinate 6,167,937, forward strand.
ATGACGGACAGCCTGGGAGATGTATTGATCAGATTGAAGATGAAACAATGATCTCTTATATGCAAAGTATGAGCTGTAACAACAGGGATGGGCTCTAGGTGTAGGTGGGTATGGAGTAATGACGCAAAATAAACCAAAGTTGTGATCTGTCAAGGTTAGACTCTTGAAAGAGGCGCTGGCTTTGATGGGGGGGGATAACTTGCCTTATTGGTAGCTGGTGACGTGGGTTGAGACATGCCATGCATAGTATCGTATTTGCTGTGATGGGGGAGAGCCATGTGTACTCCGATACAAAGATGAGGTAATAACTCATAATATGGCCACTAAGCAGCACAGATGCTGCGTGAAAGATGGGGGCTAGATCCGTGGCAAATCATACGCTGAAGGGCTGCTTACCGAAATGTCACGGACACTGAGGTCGGTCGGGGAAGAACGAATGAGCAATCGGGTTGCCGGATTCTCGGAACTATCACGCAGGCGGCCGTGAACAAGCACTCTAGCTAGCTTGGAACGTACCTCGCAAACGGGAATTACTGGGAACCGACGGAAGGGGAACGGGCACGGGATCCATCAAGCGGCGTGGGTACGTACGGGAGGTTGACAAGGCCGGCCGCTGAAAGAGGGCAATATGGCCACAGGAGACCGAATGGACGGAAAACCAAGGCGGCTGCGGCTGCGGCTGCGGCGTCCTCCAACATGCATCTCCCTCTGAACACAGGGTTGAGTTAATCATTCTTTGCATGTGAGTAGCTAGTTCTCTGGTCCATCATGGATAAGCAAGGAAGATGTGCACAACAATGAAGAGGCGGGGGGCAACGTGGACTTTGTCGGGGATGTGAGTGTGCGCGTGCACTGCGTGTGATGGAGAAGGACGTGGACCAAAGAGCAACCGGCAGCAATACCAGGGAAGCCAGAAAGTCACCGAGTCGTCGGTTAAGCACAAGAGCTGCGCTGCAGGTGTCCGATGCCAGTGAGCTTCAACTGAACATGGCAATTTATGACTCGAAGGAAGCCATGAGCAGCAGTGAGCAGCAGAAGACGCAAACTCGTTGCAACGAGGGAGGGGGGTGGGCGAAATCGGTTGGCTGCACGGCCTACCAGGGGTTGCTGATGCTGTCCTATGAGCAGTCCATGGTGTTTCCGGCTTGCATGACGAGGCCGTCGACGATTGGGCCTCAATGACGACCATGTCGGATGTGAGCTGGCGTCCCGCTTTGTTTCGCCCCCTCCTGCCAGCTTGCTTAGCTCGGCGACGAAGTTTTTTCTTTCTCTTTCCCTTTCCCCTCCAGACGGTCCTAGCTCGTTCCTATGTCATCCGTGTCCAAGTGTTTCATAGGTGCGAGGTTCGGCGTCACGACCGAGGCGTTCGTCATCCCAAGACTTGCCCGTTCAGCTAGCTAGAGATGAAGATTTGCAGAAAACCAAGGACAATGCCAATTCACGAAGACCAGGCGCCTTCTTGAAACTAAGTGAGCGAGTACAGCAAGTTTCGCATTGACGGCGAATTGATACCCAACGCCTGCCCAATGTTGCCATGAAGCGATGTCGGGCTGTGAACAGATCTCAAGGTATTAAACATCAGGGGCAAAGGTCCAAGACGTCGACAGCTAGCTGAAGGAATGGAGAGGATACTATGTAGTCAGACTGATAAGCCCAACTAAAGTCCAGAGGAAGTAAAATGTTGAGGACAGATGGGGTCAAAGAAGAAAGGAAAGAACCTGAAGCTTTGGAGGCTCAAACCCGGGCAGGAGCACACGGCCACATTCTGCCACACACCCCTGTCCGGCAGTGTTGAAGCAGGGTACGTTTATTAGTGGTGTAGGTACTGGCGTGAACATTGGCTGTCCTCCCCACAATGCAGACCTTGAGTCTGGTCGGACCGTGATGGCATCACTACTAATGCTGCTGCTGACGATCAACTAGAAAAAAACCTCACTCACGTCCAACTGCCCTGCATCACATCATATCACATCACAGCAATGAGCCGACCCGGTTGCTATTTACCTGGACGTGCGCTCCGCTGTGCCCTGGCTGCTCTGCTTTCGGGTGCGTGCACACTCCGGGGAGCGTAGCTTGCTTGCTTGCTTTTGCCATTCTCGCACCCACGCGCTCTCAGGCCCTCCCCAGATTCCAGCCAGACGGAATGAGAGAGCAACAATGGCAATAATGGTAACAATGTCAGCAAAAGAGTCTGCGCCTCGTAGGTTTCTCAGTGCAGTTCAGTGCAGTAGGCACTCAACAAGCTTTCTTCGTTGCACAGCCAGAGAACGGCCCAGCGCGGCGGGCGCCAACGGGTAGACACGAGCCGCCAGCTGGGTGTGCTCTGCTCCACAGTTAGGCCTGAGTGCTTTTTTATAGTGCGACTCTTGCGCTCGCTCAACCTCTGTGGCCGCTGGCGACGCTCTGCAAACCCCTCCTTTCCCAGCGGCGCTCCGCTCCCGGCGTCCAGGATCTTGCAACCAAGGCATGGATGGGACAAAGAACGGCCAGGTGTACATGCGAATACCTTGGACCGAGGAGAGGAGAGGAAAGGAGGGGGGGGGGGGGGGGCAGAGAGGGCAGATCCCAGGTCTGACATGCTGTGCGCGGGCCTTGGGTTGGTGCGACGTTGGACACTCGGGATCTGTCCATTCTATCCATTACAGGTTGGAGGGCAATTCCAGGAAAACGGCAAATATCATGTCTCGCCACCTTTCTCCTCTTGGGATGGCTGGTGCGTCTCTGTCTGGCCTAAAACCAGGCGTGGTTCTTCTTTTGGAGACGGTGACGTCTGGTCGTGCCCGGCACGGTGGTGCAGTTGCTTGGGTGCTACGGCTAGGGTCCATTTAGGCCCCAGATGAAGCGGGCCTGTTGGGTCAGATGAGATCCCATGATTCCCAGGCCCCATCCAACAGGCCCACAGTCGCCGTGGTAGCTGTACCGCGTCTCTGTGCGTAGGTGCCGGAGCTGGAGCTGTAGCAGTACTTGGTACAGTGGGTGTACAGTGCAGTGGGCGTGAGCTACCAGGTCTTCCAGATGGCATGTCTTGCCATTGATGGATGCGTCAAGGTGATGCTCCGGTGTGTGTTTTACCTGGGCTTCTCTCTGCGGCATGTTCTGCATTGTCCTACTTGGGACCATCATCGACCTTGATATCCGTGCCTCGCACACCAGGAGGGATATCTCTCAATGCAACGGGGATATGTGTGCGCCATCTTGTCTATCTACCTACCTATTCGTACCAGCTAACCCGAGAGCCATGACCGGAAATCTCAACGTGTATCGGTGCTGTTATGCCACTGTATACTCCCCCTGTCCCGGTGCGCAAGGTGACTGGCATGGCATTGGGATTTCTCCCCTCTGCTTCACTCACCACTCAGCAAAAACCCGCTCTCGCTGGCTGGTTTCCCCTCCCCCGCCCCATCTACAACGACACCCTCGGAGCTGTGACAAGGCACACGCCCCATCTCAGTTGACCCCTGGACATTGTCCGCCTGTCATTCACCCACGAAATTACGGTGCGGTGGTGAGTTGTTGCTGAATCGGCCTCCACCCTCGCCTTGCCTCTTCTCATCCTATCAAGCTATCAAATTGTCTTTCTGTTTGCTTCAATTTGGCCCTTTCTGCCTTTTTTTCTGACCGCTTTCCACTGCTGCTGCTCCCGTTTTAGTTGGCAAAGACTAACGGCAATTACAGGTTGTGGTAGCGCTGGTTTCTACTCGGGTTCCTGACAGTCATTACAATAATACATGCCAAAGGGTAACTGATACCCAAGCTCCACACAGTGCGGTTTGTTGTTCATTTCTCTATTCCAGCGCCTTCCTATACACTGTGCATCACTGGCGTACCCTCTTTTTCCGTCAGGGTTCCTCGTCGAGGTCGTGTATGTAATTGAATCCAAAATTACTGTGCTGGCCTTGACAAAACCAATACTATTTCGTTAATAGGGCGTCTAAGAAAGAGAGAGAGAGTTCCACATTTCCCTTTCAGAGAGTCTTTTTGAGTTGAAGACTCTCAGGGGTTTGATTGTAGTTACATGTATCCCAACACCCCATCAACCTCGCGTTCCTTGTCTGCGCAATCGCGCTGCTATGGTCCGCGTCAGCAGCAATCCGGAGTGCATTTCGTTCATTGCTTCATTGCCTTACCTCGCCGGCATGTGCAGACTGCCTCATAATCAATAAACTACATTTCTTTGGTGCATACAGAGCAGCCATTTATGCTCCCGCCGTGCTGCAATCCCAAGAGAATGGTGGCCGGGCTGGGCCAGTCTGAGAGCGAGCGAGTATGAGTACATGGCCATCCGTGGACGCTGCCCGCCATGCCTATGAGACTGTACAACGCACACAAACCCACCGCCCACAGCCAGCCTTAGCACCTCATGTACTGTAGGTACGTACCGACACCTATTTACGGTCGGGTCCCACACAACTGGCCCAGCAACTTGCTTGCCCACACCCCCCTCTCCACCTCAATTGTCTCTCTCTCTCCTCTCCGGCCCCCGGTCTCTGGCATCTGGCACCCCACACACACCCCTCTTTTTGCTCTCCTCCCGAGTCTGTCTCTGGGTGCTGAGTCTCTACTCCTCCCGCCGCCTTCTTGATGGGGGTGGTGCTGGGTGTTGCTGCTGGGCTTGCTGGGCTGGGTGGACGGGGTCCTTGATGGGTGCGCTGGGTGCGCTGGGCTGGCTCTCTGATACGCCCTGCACGCACTTTCTGGAGACTGGAACGGCGACTGGACGATTAAAACCTCGTCACAGCCACTAACTGCTGCGTTGTTCTGCTGGCCCGGTTCCAGCAACACGCAGCCTGCCGTTCTGCATCGAGACAAAACCTCTCGCGTGTCCCATCTTCCTCCATTCTTCTTCCTTTCACATCATCATTTCCAACAGAGGCCGTTTCGACCAGGCGCATCTCTTTCATCCGCCCCATCCTCGCCGACTCTCTCATGAAGACGTATCAGCAGCGCCCAACGCTACCGCCTTCCCCGACCACAATACGCTGCTGCGTTGGCCATCCGTGAAACATATCCGCACACACATTTTTATTCCCACCATCAAAACGATTAAAACAACCGCAGTCAGCCAGCGGCCGCGAAGAAAAGGCAGATAGAACAGTCGTTGCTGGCTGGTGAGCGAGCAAGATCTTTTCTTTTTTTCCTTTTTTCCCCGCCAGCAACTCGCTGCTCGCACCCCCGCCTGGAATTGCCGTCCAGCAGGCTAGGCCATAGTGGCCACCCGCACCCACCGCCCAAATCTGCCGCCTTACCGCCTGCCCGACTGGACTGTGGCATCCCATACCAAACCTGGCCCCGACGGCATTTCTTGTCCGCCCCAGTGCGGTCACCGCCCAGGCTGACAAGCATCTAACCATCAACCCGCTCCCTTGGAGCACCGCATACCCATCGGTGCACCGTCGCCATGCCGAACCACACAAGGTCCAGCCACGTGGCGCACGTCGAGGACGCAGAGGAGGATTCAGGCAGCTCTGTTGGTGGCATTGAAAGCACCAGAAAATATGCCATGTCAGAGGTCCCCAGAAGCCCAATCAAGGAACGCCCCAACACTGGCAGGGTGCGCGGCGACCGCCGAGTAATTCACCCAGACTCGGAAGAGGACAGTCTCACCGACTCTGACGATACCCCTCGTTCGGCAAAGAAGGACAAGGCCAGACCTAAAGACCCTAGACGGCCACCACACAATCCTCGCGACCGCGAACGAGAGCTTGATCGAGAGCAGCGGGATCGTGAACGCCGGCGACGAGAAAGGAAACTTAGAGAAGAAGAGGATAACAGAAAAGCCCGCGCTCAGTCCAGGGACAAAGACAGAGAATCCAGGACACTCAAAAAGACCCGCCCACCAGGTCCCAAACACGCTTTAACACAACCCGTCATCCAGCAAGGGCCGTACAGGAGGGGTCACTTTGATGATCCCGCCGCCTATGGTGTACAGCAACCTGCCGCCTCAGGCTCACGGCCGCGTGCCCAGACTCGCCCTGCAAGCTATTACGCTGGGCAGCCTCCCAGGCCGCCCATGGCTAATATGGGTTGGCAAGGTCCTCATCCTCCTCCATTTCCGGTCGGCACTTTCCCGCCTCCGCAGATGTATCCCATGGGTCCTCCCCCTCCTTCTCCTGCAGGCCCTCCAAGCTTCTTTGAGGGGGTCCCTATTCCACACCCACAAGGCCACGATCACTTGAGATATCGTTTTGACATGCGGCCATCTTCAGCCATGGGCTTCCAGACAAACTCCTCAATAGGTTACCCACCTGAAGAATATGATTATGAGGAGGAGCCAGTTCATCATCGGACTCGGCGCCCCTCGCGAACTAAGAAGGCTGATGATGACCGTAAGAAGATGCCACCTCCTGACTTCTTCCCCCCAAAACGGACACAGTCAGCCCGTCCTCCTCAAACTACTCCATTCAAGCCCCCGCCAAGCCAACGTGAGCGTCCACCTTCTCGTCAGAACCAGCGCCCGTCAAATGCAAATAACCGCAGATCTGTTGGCTTCGTGGATCAGAGTGGTTTTGATGATTCCGACTTCCTCGGCGAAGAAGACCTCTTCCACGATATGTCGCCAGAGCACAATTATGATCAACGGCGTGCCCTTGCTCGAGTCCGGCGAGGCTCTGTTGCCTATGAGCAGCAGGGTTATGAAATAGTACCGGCAAACAGCCGAGCACGCAGATCCTCCATGTATGGCCATGGTGCACTCGAAGGCGGCGGCGTCAGTCTCGAGGAGGACAAGTATCTTGACGCACTCAAATACCAGGATGATGTTAGCGGAGGCCCACTGGTGCCTCTCACTGCCGAGACTTTACGTAAGGCGTCGAAACGCGGAGAGGTAGCCAGCAGTCGATCTACACGCAGCAGCGCCAGCCGCGACGAGAGTGAATACAAGCGAAGCAACACAACTGGCCTTACTCGATCTTCATCAGGGAACAACAACGATGATTTTACGATCAAGGTCTCGGGAGCCACCGTTGTTCGAGTCTCTGGTGCTGAGATTGAATGCAACGACGGTGGAGAAATCACAGTCAGTGGTCGCCAGGGTGCAGGACAGGGGTCTCGTACCGGTAGCGACAAGGAGAGCACGGTCTACCAGCTCGAAGACTCTCGTAGTCGCGTGGAACGAAAGGCATTGACTCACCGGCCGCGAGCACCGAGCCAGTCTGACTCTCAGAGTCGGAGCTACGCTTCCAGCCACTATGATCATGCTCCCTACGAGCAAATCACTTACGAGCATGCCCCTTATGATCCAGCCCTTGCGGCTTCAAACTTTTATTGACGATATCGACGAAAAAACTGCACCATTGCTTTGTTACGATGATGAGAATCCATATTTGTTTTATGCTGTCCGCAACATGGGACATCATGGAAGCAAGCGTTGACAGGAAATCATTATATTTATCTCCACTTTTTCTACACAGTTTGACCATTTTATGACATTTGAGGATTCTGTCATGTTTTTTTATTTCGCTTCTCGACAACTTCTTATTTTATTTTATTCTTCTATGCTTTTCTTTATCATTTCGGGCCCCGGTGCTTCTCTTGGTGGATCATATACCCTGCCATCGGCTTTGATGGCAAAAAAGCTTGATACCCCCAAAACAGTGGCGATGGGATAACCGTGTTTCTTCTACCGGGCTGGCCTGCGGTAAACGTATATGGATCTTGCAACATTTCTATATCCTTCCTCGGATTTGGGCCAGGAGTGAAGGTAGCTGCCGTGTTAATTGATCAGCGTGGGAGTAGCTAAAGAGAGTGGCGGCCCGACCGCTGCACCTGAGTGTTGGGGGGAATGCTGCCAATACCAGCCATGACACTCTCAACAATGGCTTGGGTCTACAACGTTGATTACTCCGACGGCTGCTAGACGTTGGCAATTTCCCCCACACTTCAGTTTCTGGCTCATTTTTTGGAGCTGGCATCCTGTCAAAAGCCTAATGAGCCGTGTTTCTGGTTTTGCAAGTATAACTATCGCAAAGAATCCATGGCATCAAAGAGGAGGGAACTTGTTCCGTTTCATTTCCATCAATATCACTGGAGCGATAGATTATACGAGCAACTGAGGTTCACACCTCTTCTCTCTCTATGCCGTACGACATTACACAAGGGGCAGTTTGTTGTTGCAGCCGGAATGCCAACCAACTTTGTTGTTTTATCTCCCGGATTAGACTATTTGTCTCTTTTTCTTCTTTTTTTCAAGTTACATCTTGCAAAATGTCATTTTTGTCGGAGCATTCCTTTTTTTACAGCCTTCTATCGGACCTTTGCTTTTCTACCTACATGCATCGCGTGTGTTCATGACTCGTCAAAGCGTTTGGTGGACGGCACGGGAAGCATTGCAAAGAGCAAAGTGGCATTGCGGGAGCGGGGGAGTGAAAGTGAAAAGAATGAGTTATGAGTATTTGTATTTGGCGGAAGATTGCCCTAGGGAGGACGTGTATTTCGAGTGTTGAGGTTGGATGATAAAGCATTTCTCCAGCGGTGAATACTTAATTGATTGTTACGGAGCAGAGATTCAGACACTTTCCAAATCAATGACCATGAAATAAATCCATCCAAATGACTTTCACTGATTATAGATGAGGTAGTGCTTTGTACATTATAGTGTAAATCCAGACAATGTGACGGGGCCATTCATTGTAAATGCTGTCTCGATTGACGTTTGGGAAGCCAGAAAATACAGGGTGGGTGGATGTCGCGAGAATATTGCATGCGAGGCTGAACGGCTTAGTAAAAGCCACCGACCCTGTGCCTGACCTGAATGCAGGAATAGGGGAACAGTAAACAGGACAAGATACAAATGTCAGTTGGTTGACTGGTCGACCAAGCCAGTAATAAACTCCAGGTGTACATACAAATGAAAAAGAAGTGGATGGGTGTGCATCGAGAGAAGAATTGGCGTGGATTCATTTGGTTGGCTGCTTGAGGGGTGCGGCGTACTATAATTCTGCGAGGTAGCGTGAGGCGGGCGGTTGCTGGGCCAGCACAGGTTGGATTGTTTACTTGTCACGTCATCACGGACCAAGGGGCCTCGCAGTCATCTAGGCCGTTTACAGTTCCGCTTTCATGAATGATTTGAGAAATTATTATCATGTTGAAAAAGAAATTATTTGAAAGGACCTTCGCAGTAAAAGTGGAAATAATTATGTGAATCATCTGATGCGAGAAATTGGCACTTCTCTGCACAATTCTGACAAGAGCGGTGACGTTGACTTTTGCTCTGTTGGGCATTGCTGAGGGTTGACTTAGCACCAACCTCTTGGGCCACAACGGCCCCAGCCACAGCAATTGTCGGTGGTTTCTGTGGGAACAGCCACCCGTCGTTCCACCCCCCCCCCCCCCCAAGGAACCAAGGAAACACACTGCACCTTCTGCGAGCTCCCGTCTTCACCGTGCAGCCGGGTGACTGCGTTTCTACTCTTCTCATTCTCACCACTACCTCTCTCGTCCGCTTTGACGAACAACTGCATTCGACTCTGTAACGCAACGCCAACGAAAAGCGATTGCGGTTTAATTCAACGGACATTGCCAAAAGCTACTTGAGCCTGGCTGGGCTGCCCAGCTTTCCCTCCCAGCTACACGTTCATCCATCGTCACAACTTCTTTAACAGCATCCTCCAAGATGGCTCCAGCTTTGGCAGGCACTCTCCAGGGCTTCCTCCCGGTGACACCTTCAACCAGCATCGATGCCAGAAACAACATTGGAGGCCCAGCTGGTGGTCCTATTGCTGAAGCCAGCCGCCTCCTCGCACGATCGTCAAAAAACCAAAGTGATCCTTCAAAGGGAGTTCTCGACCCGAATGACATCAATAACGTTGGGTTCTTCGTCTTGTTCGCTCTGATTGGTGTTGCTTTTGTTGCTACTGGCATCTGGTTCTTCTTCTGGGCGAGAAATGGTGGCTTTGTCTTCAAAGAAGACGACTGGGATGACTACAAATCAACGGTTCTTCGCCGCAAGGGGCCCAATGGCACTGTGTTATCTGGAGCAACCAAATCAACAGACCTCGGTGGTGGCAGTATCTACAAAGACTTTGACGACGATGGGAGGACTACGATTACCGAGAGCACAGCCCTTAGTGGTATCACTGCTGGTGCAAGTGATATCTTTGCCCGCGAGAAGCGCCGCAAGAAGCAGGACGAACGGAGAAAGCGCAAGGGCAAGAGTAAGAGCCAACGCCATGTGGGCAATGATGGTGTTACAGATGAAATGGCAGAAAAGGAAGCCCAGAACCATCTACGAGACTACCGTCATGAGCGGCCTGCACGTGTTGGTGGCCTGAATAAGCAGTCTGATGGATCCGCCTGGGATGGCTCTACGAACGCCAGTGAATCTGTAGCGGCATCATCAGACCTCATGTCCAACCGTCAGAGCACCCCCACAAACACTCCGACCAAGAAAGAAGCGAATGGTCGAATCCGCAAGGTCTACTCTACGGCAGATCGAAATGCCGACCGTGAGTCAGAAAGGAACAGGGCTGAGGCTCGCCGACTGAGAGAGGAAGGGCGTGCGGCGCGCAGAGACTTTAGCTACCAGCGAGCTGGTAACATCAGCGAGAGCGCTCTGAGTCAGAGTCTTCTCTCGAGCGGCGCCGGCGATAGCACTGTCGGCGATAGCACTGTTGGTGGTAGCACTGTTGGTGGCAGCACACTTAGCGGTTCGACTAGTGAACTGGGAACCAAGAGCTATCATCATCCGATGCCAGAGCTGAGAGAGCAGCGGAGGCGAGACAGAGAGGAGAGAAGGGCGCGGAGAGGAGGGTACCGTCGCGGTAACGATGAGGAGAGCGAGCTCTGAGTGGGCAAAGTCAAGTGAGTGAGATTTGCTTGCTGATAAGGCTAACAGGCAAGATCGCTGTTTACCTTCGGCATAGGGCGCTAGGGCAAGAGTAGATGACTTTGATGATGAATTGAAGGAACAAGGCTGGGCTTTTGTTATACTCATGACTTTGTGTTTTATTTAATGGCATGCACTTTTGCAAGGATGGGACAAGCCAGCTTATTGTTATGTAAAGTCGCATGGACGATGTAGAAATAGCTATGAATTCAATCTGTGTTTTCTCATTTTATTTTTGCATAATTCAGACAACGTACTATTGTTCATATGTCGGAAGGGTTTCTTTGAATGGGTTGGATGGGATGAGAGAGCACTAGCTGATGTGGTGTTTCTCTTCTCGCCACCTATATTGTGCCTTGTAATCTAGTTGGGGGCATACCAATGATGACATGCCTTGAATGCTTTGAACAAAGTCGGATGTTGAACAGCGGTTGACACAAGGGACATGGCATTAAAGACTATTCCCGGGATGCGAGTGCTTTGTCAAACAGTCATTTGAACTGTTGGTGTAGTGGCGTCACCTGCGTACTCCAGCACAGCCACCAATGCCCTATAAACCGCCGAGCCGCATGTGGTCATCCATCCATTCAGCCTCTCTCTTGACCGTCCACCGACTGCCATCAGCTCAGCCGACTTCCTACCCTCTAACCTACATCAAATGCCTGGCGCATTTCTCTAGATTCGACATACTCGCAGACTTGTTCTTCTCACAGAGTCACTTGATCTCAATACTACTTTCCTACTGTTCCGTCGCGCGTGTTTTTTCTTTCTTTCTGATGGCATGGCGGATACATTCCCCTCCCTCAAGGGCCTGCTTCATCGGGTCAGAAGCACAGTCTCTAGGCAGAGAAGCAATGCGATCAATGGGCTTCGTATCGTCAAGGACCCAGAGAATGCAGAGATAGAGTAGGTTATCCTTTTTGTACCACAATGAAACTGTGTCCATGAATATGGATGCGGTGGGTACGCGGTGGGTTCTTCTTGCTAATATTGAATACTTTTAGCATTGTCGCGGTGCATGGCCTTGGGGACCAGGGTTTCAGGTCATGGATCACCTTGGATCCTAAAGGCGGCCGGTCCAAGTCGTGGCTCGAGGAGTTACTCGGCCAGGATATCCCCAACGCCCGGATCATGACGTTTGCCTACCTGTCCGATGATGCCAACTACCGCCATCTTGTACGCAATGTCCTGTACGGCCGCGGCCTGGAGCTCGTCAGCGCCGTCGCCTACCAGCGACACGGCGATGGCAGCGGCAGGCGCCCTCTCTTCTTTATCGCGCACAGCCTGGGCGGCTGGATAGTCAAGCGCGCGCTCATCATATCGAGCGAGGCCATGCGCTCAGAGCTGAGGGACGTCGAGCTGTCGACTTGCGGAGTCGCATTCTTTGGAACGCTGTCGCCAGGTCGGCCCTCCTCGCCGACGCCGCTTGCCCACGTCATTCGTAGGACGACTTCGGGGCTTGGTGGCGAAGGGCCGGGGAGTCCGCAACGGAGTTCTTCTTCTATGCAACCTAGCCATAGTGATTTGGAGTGGTTGGAGAAGCAGATGGAGGCTTTCAAGGCTCTCGCGGCTAACTTGCCACGAGTGTCTTTTTACGAGACGAAGAAGTCTGTCGATGGCTTTATTGTAGAACAACGGCATTCTATGGCTGGCTCTGACGGATCGCAGATTGGACTCAAAGCTACACACTCGGATTTGGTCAAGTTTAGTGGTCGTGACGCAAACTACAATGTCTTTATCGGCAAGTTTCGTGAAATGGTTGACAATGCGCAATCGTCAACCCTAATGGAGGACAAGCGGAAAAGTTTTGATTTTGCACCAAGTGAGTTTGAAATGCTTGCTACTGGGCCACAAAGTTGCATGTTACTGTTTCCTAACATCTACTTGCTCTATAGTACTCCACCTTGAATATTTATCACAAGGTTTTGATATCCCGTACAAGCTTCCGAGCGACCCTGACGTCATCATCAATCGGCAAGATCTTCTTGACAGGCTCACAGCAATCTTCCAGCCGCCGGCCGCTGTGCAAACCTTGCATCTCAGCATTGCTAGTCTTTGCGGTGACCCAGGCACAGGAAAGTCCACTCTGGCAAAGCAGTACGCCGAAGTGAACAAGCACAATATTTCCTTTGTCTTCTGGATCTGGGCAGGAAGCTGGGAGACAGTCGTGACTAGCTATTTGGAATTTGCAAACGCGCTTGTCGCCCACTATTCCGATTACACTCCCCGGAGCCAAGTGGAAAACGATCTCGGGCTCACGGGCGTGGCGGACATGCTCAAGGTCAAGAATATTCAGCAACTAGATACGTTTAGGATCAAGTCGGTGGTCCGAGCAGTTCAGGATTGGCTGTACCGACCGCAAAACGATAGGTGGCTACTCATCTTTGACAAAGTTGAGCCGACATTTGACATATTCGACTTTATTCCCCTGACTCTTAGGGGACGGATTATTTTGACCTCTAGAGACAGCAGCAGCTGTGCCTGGGGAACGCCTCTCGAGGTTGGTGCAATGAAGGAGGAGCAGGCTGTGCAGCTTTTAGGGGCTATTGTGGGTGAAGATGCGTTGCATGATATTGCACAAGGTACGTTGTATAAATGAGGCTATTAGGACAATGGAAGACTAACCAAAACCCAGTGGAAGCGGCATCGCGCGTCGTGCGACAGCTTAAATGTCATCCGCAGAGCATCTCACTCGCAGGGTCGACTATACGGAAGAAGGGGCATACCATCTTCGACTACCAGCGCCAACTTGAAGTCAAGATGCCGTTAGGTATCTTGGGATCAACACTTGATCAGTCACCAGTCACGAGAACGGTCTTGCGTGTCAGCGCTATGCTATCATCGTCTATAATACCTGTCACACTGTTCAACCCAGCGATGGAGCTTAAAGATGCGCCGTCCCGCTTCCTAAACGTTTTTCAAGAGCTGAATGGTAACATGATTTCTCAGTCCCCTGATCAATGTCGAATGTTAAAGCTAACTGAACTTGCGTGATAGCATTTCGAGAAGCTGGGCCTCTCGATGATATTTTGCAGTATCTGTTAGATCAGAATTTCATACAGACGCCCTCACCTTCGGAGACCTCAACGCGATCGCGATCATCGTCTTCATCGCCTCCCTCGTCGCAAGACTCAACTTCGAGTTCATCCTCGTTTGACTACTTCATCCTAGATCCTGCCGCTCGTGATCATGTTCGCGGGACACTCTCGATGGCCGAGAAGGCTGAGAATGCATGGCTTGCGTGTAATGTTTGCGTCGACGGAATTCGAAAGAAGGAGCTCGACTCAGTCACCCTCCCTGAGATACACGATTTTGGAAGGATTATGGCACCGCACGCCAAGACTTGTTACGATGACTGGTCTAGTGTGCTTGCAAGATGGACAGATAACGATGACGACAAAGATGTGGATTGGCACGTTTTAGGTAACGTCTGTATGACTCAAGGAGCATTGGAACAGGCAATTGGCTGCTTTGAGCTTTCTCTGCAACAGAAAGCGAACAACGACACAATAGAGAGGATTCAAACATCCCTTTCATTGGCTTCACTCCTTCAGCAAACTGGACAACATCAAAGAAGTCGAGAGATATTGGCAAAAATAGACATGGAGTCTATCGACAAAGCCTTGGGGTTCCGCGTGGCCTTCGCCAAGGCCTCAGCCGCAGCTGCAAGGGGCGAACTCGATGGTGCGGAAGATCAGTACGAGATGCTGGAGCACAAACAAGAAGAAGAGCTCGGGCTCATGGACACGGGCACGATTGGCACAGTACAGAAGCTTGCGTCCACAATGGCACAATTGGGAAGAATGGAAGAGGCACAAGTGCTCGCCCGCCGTGTCTACATTTCCTACCAAAGAGTGTTTGGGCCAACCCATCCCATGACGGTCGAAGCGCTTGATGAGCTTGCCGACATTTCAAGAGCCAGCTACGCTATTGACCAAGCTGAGTTTCTGTATACGCGGGCTGTGGAGATCAAGACACGAACACTAGGCGCGGAGCATCCTAGTACGGCGCATGCTATAGAAAGGCTTGCATTTATCGATGACCTCAGAGGCCGCTACGCGGAAGCCAGAGCGAAATACCAAACTGCGCTTGACATTATAGCCCCGTCTCTGGGCAAGGCACATCCTCAGTACACCAAGACAATGGAGAAGTTTGCTTTCAGCTGTCGTCAGCAAGGACACTCACTAGACGATGACAGCAACCGCAGCAGAAGTGACGGCAACTCACAAAATGCTACTGCTGCTGCTGTTGGGAGCAAAGCAGAAAAAGCGCTATTGCGAGAAGCCAGTTGTCGCCGTGCTTTTGAAGACGCTGAGAGGCTATATCTTGATGTATTGGCGACTAAGAAATCAGCGCGAGGGCTCTATTCAGAGGCACAGCTAGCGGCGACGGGGTCGGAGTTGTGTGAAATGTATGAGAATGAGGCGTTTTTTAAGCCGTGTAGAGCGGAGAAGGTGAGTAACTTGATGGCATTATTGCGAGAGGTACCACGAAGAGGGACTATGTGAAAAAAGAGGAGTGGACAAGGCCAGTTGAGGGCGTGGGTTGTTTTCTTCTCCCTTTTTTTTCTTTTCCTTGTGTATTCTTCTTTTTCTTGATGCTTGTGGCCCAAGAGGTATAGCTTTTGTAATGTTATATTAGCATGGCGTTGAGGAGGGTGGGACAGGAGCTCATAGTGAACCCCTAGATTTCTAGGCAAAATGGCAAGCTACCTATCTTGTTTGTATGCACAATAACCAGCAACTACTGAGTTTTTCGACAAAGGTCTTCTTACAGCACGGTGTCACATGTTGAGCGGCAAATACTATTAAATGAAGTTTTTGACCAAAACATTCCGCTTGCTTTCTCGCTATCTGAACCAAGAAAAAAAAAGGTCCATGGGTATCTCTATACACAATTGTTGCAAGAATGCATCCGAAACCAATCATCATATCAATCGTCCCTGTCATCAAGTCCATACCTGCCTCCTGTTTCCACAATATCCCCAATCAAAGAAGAACATTTGGGAAGAGTGCAACAGCCCAGCCATTGCGCGAAGCCGCTTGTTTTTCATGCCTCCTCTCCAAGAACAGCTCATGCCTCTGTATTACCAATCCCCCAATGCAAAAAAGCCTCTACCCTCTCAGGCTCTCCCTCTCTCTCTCACACACACCCTTTCTCCCCTCAAAACATAAACCTCAACATCAAATCGAAAATACCAAATGTCATCCAGCAACCAGGTCTCTTTTTTCGTTTCCGTCCGGCGGCATGAATGAAAATAAAATGAACCAAACAATGATGAAAGTTTGGCATAACAGAAAACAAGCCCAAAAAAATGCAAGGCCTAACAGAAATTGTGTGAAATCTTCCAACCCGAAACGATGGATGTAACGGAAGGGCCAAAAGAGAGAAAATTAATGGGAAGAAAGAGAGAAAGAAAAGTACCCCTGAGCGTGAGCTCTTTCATGCCATGTTTCCGTGTATATATGTAATATGTGATTTGCTCGCGTGTAATGTGTGTGTGTGTGTGTGTGTGTGTGTATATCTTCCATCCATTTTCTTTTTTACCGCCAATGCCCAGTGAGAAGGGGGGGAAGAGGGGCGAGAGGATTGGATGAAGAGGCAAAGGTAGAATGAAATGCCCGCTAGAGACTAGTCCTTGGGGACTGTCATGATGATAAAAAAAGCCTCATAGAGAAATATATGAAGAAACCCCGTTAGGACATGAGATGTCTGTCCCAGGGGGTGAAATGCAGAGTGTATAATGGTAGTGGGGCTCGCGCCATCACATCTTGAAAATATAGTGGTAAAAAGAAAATCGATGGAATACAATTCGGTCAAGTACTCAAAGTCACCCGGTCTGTCGACTAGAAACTGGTAATCCGGTCTGTTGCACGAGCACAGCAGACCATCAACTTGAGACTAGTCCCCAGTTCTTCGCATTCAGACAGAAATGCCTTATCGTTCAAAACACCCTTTCCGGTCGAGGGACCGGCGGCGTTTTCATAGCAACGAGTGTACCACCAGCGACCGACTCGGGCAACCATGCTGGTGATGCCTTCATCCGCCAATGGACTGCTATCGCTCATCATCTCCGCTAGGCTAGGCTGGTCCTTGAGTTTCTTCTTCTTCTTCTCGGCACCACTAGCATCCTCCATGTTAGGTCCCTTGATGGAGCTTGCAACAGGGACGCCAACACGGGCAGCCTTGATGCCTGAGAAGCCGCCAGTACCGAGAAGCCGAAGGATGAGATCAGCAGTAGATGCCAGGTTGGTTTCGGGCACCTTTTCGTGAATCCTCTCCTTAAGCTGGCGGATGGTTCGGCGCCCGCGGTTCCCCATGTTGTTCAGATCAACATCAAGTATGGAGAGCTCAACGAAACCTCCTGGTTTGAGTACACGGCGGGCTTCAGACAAAACGTTTCGGTAGTGAGACTCTGGGGCTGCGGTAGGGAATCGGAAGACCACACATGAAAAGCTCTGGGGCGCGAATGGAAACTTTTCAAGGTGGGATAGATACTGTATCTGATGGTGGTTTGGAGGACTGAGCGGGTAGCCAGTCGGTGAGTTTTGCAAATCTGTCGGCAGAGGTGCTCGTGGAGACAGGTTGAAAAAATTAGCGGCCGGATATGTCTCTGCGGCATAGAATGACCAATCGTCGTTTCCAAGACTATCAATAACGAGAATCGATGGCCTGTTCAGTGAGTCCTTGTCTATTTGGACGAGTTCATGTCGTACATCACTAAACAAGACGTGCCCAAAAGTGAGCCACTTGCTGACGGTCATTGAACCCACCCGTAGATTAACTTGCGCGAGAGGCGACGACTCCTCAGACGAACTAGAACAGTTGGATTGCTGTGACTTGCGAGAAGACGAAGTGCTGTGCCGTGTATCAGACGCCATCGGCTGCTCCATGTCTACAGCTGTTTCAACTCTTGGGTCGCTTGCCACTGGGTGAGGAGTTGTGGGACTCGGGTGCGGCTGGAACGCAGCGCGGATCCTCTCCGTCATGTCTGCACTATAAGAGGTTGAATGAGTCGGTGCCTTGGAAAATGTTGATAATTTGCGACTATCAAGCATAATAGTAGGTGACTCCATTGCCTTTTCTTTAGCCAGTCTGGATTGATAGGTTTCCAAATGAAATGGAATACCCTTGGAAGAGGTTGCCGAGTGGGGGGGCTTGAAGCCCTCATCCCCTAAAAGATCATTGTACTCATCCCAGACCTCATCCTCAGCAGGGGGGTCTTCAGGATTGGGAATAACTGCAGTTGCTTCTGCGAATGCGTTCGCCCCTGAGTCGCTGGAGCAAGTACCTGCCGTGCAGTCTGAGTTCTTCCTCGGTGAAAAGGCAATAAATTCCTGCGCGAGATGGCTAACTTCTACAACAGATCCATTGCAGGAGGAGAATTCTGTTCCGCAGCCTGTTGTCGATCCCTCTGAGCAGACATCCTTGATAACAGCTGACGGTATTTCTGGGCTAGGGCCCTTGGCAATCGAATCGTAATCATCGAATTCTGTCATTGGGGAATGAAGCTGAAGACTGGTCCTGAACGGTCGAGAAAAGCTAACAGGGGAAGGCTTCTCTTGACGATTGCTAATCACCAGTGGGATTCTTCCAACTTGCGCTAGCCTGCTTGGCCGACCAGAACTCAGTGTCACACCAGAAGTGGCAGAAGAAGATGGAACAGTGCCAGAGAGAGCGACTGGTAGCTGATCCAAAACAACTTCAGGCTTTTGTGGTGATGCTCTAGCTGCAACTGGTAGGATTTCTGGAGTTCGAAATGAGGTTGTCGAATTCAACTCAGGAGTGTTTGGCGATCGTGAGTACACATCAGCACTTCGCAAAACCTCATGTATGTCTGCGAGATCGGTGTCTTCCAGCTCCGAGGAATCCAACATGGCATAAAAAGGCACAGGCTTTTTCTCCACCACAGTGACAGTTGCAGCAACTTGCTCATTCTTCAGATTGGGATCCGATTGATTCTTTGAGCGGCCAAAGAAGTTCCATTTCCTAGGGGATCTGGTTTTCTTCTTGAGCTTCTTGGGCGCCGACTGGGCAATGCTGGATCCATGCGAAACCTGCTGTTGCATTTCGACAAAGGACTCATCTGACAGGATGCTCGTATCAAAGCTAGTCATTGGAGATGACACCATGCCGCTAGTATTGATAGGTTGTGGTAACCGTAGCGGTGCATCTGGAGATGTCCTAAGTCGGTGAACAGAGCGTCTAAAGGCAAGAGTCGATTTCATACCCGGGCCATCAGAGTCGCTGCTATCAGACGGTCGACGGGAGGATGGCCCAAAGGTCCGGCCGCGAGGAATTGCTGACGGCCCCAAAGTTGTTCTTGATGCATTTCGAGACGTTTGAGGGGCGTATGAGGAAGCAATATACTCACCACTAGGTCGGTCGTAGGGCATACTGTGATTGCTCTCAGTCTTACCTAACTCGACACTAGCATTCCGGTTCTCGATTATTTCACCACCAGCAATGACAACTGGATTGATTCGATCGGCCAAAAATGAGTCGCGATTCGCAAGGCTCTCCTTTGAAGCTTGGTTGTCTCTCATTTCTCGTGTGGAGGTCCCTCCACTTCCACTTCGCCGTCGTACTGCACCAAGGCGACCATATCCCTCATGACCAGTACCTGCCACTGGTCCCTTTCGAGTCAGCTTTTTCTTCTCCTTTTTGTCACTCTGGGCTCCCTCTGCTGCTGGCTTTTTCCTTCCAAAGAATGGAAATCTAGAGTTGAAAGACGAGCTGCTAGAGCTTTGGGCTGCACTAAGTTGTAGGTCTTCGGTCGCCCCTATTCTCTTGATATCAGATGCACTCTTGCTGTTCAGCTTTGTTGAGGTAGTCTCTCCTCCAGCGGGTAGATGCGATGTCGAGGCGCTTTTACTTGTCTGGCCAAGAGATGGAGGTGCAGGGCCTGGTATGGAGGACTCACTGCCACGTCTTTCGGTGTGGCCAGACCTGGATGAGAGATTGCTTTGGATGACAGGGATTGGGCTAAAGAGCTGAGACTGGATGTCGGGTGTCCCATCTCTGCTGGGTCGACTGGGTCTTGACGTCGTGGGTGATGGTAATTGCCGTGGTCGGGGAGCGGTAGTAGACGTAGGTGGGGTTGAAACCTCCGTAACCTTTTGTTTAGGTAGCTGGCGGTCAGCCTTGACAGGAGAGCTCTTGTCATCCTTGGCCGGGCTGCTGAACTTTTGAGATGACTTGCGGGGTGGTGGACTTGGTGGTGGAGGGGGTAATGTCCTTGCTGGCTTTCTTGCCCTCTTGCCGTTGTGGTCGCCTTCCCGGACAGTTGAGTTTGAGGATGAAGACGTCAATGATTCCCTCACAGCAGCGAGGCCTTGGGGATCAAGACTAAATGAATCAGCTTCGTTAGATGTACTTCCAGCTCTTCTGCGAGTAACCGGTGGCCGACTATATAGTGGGCTCTGCTGGCGATTCTTAATAAGCGGGAAGCCTCTACCAGGACTAAGTAGACTGGGGGACTGAGAAGATATTGAGGTGGGTGTGGTATCTCGGCTATATGGTCCTGGTCCTGGAGATCCGAAGAACTTTGTGGAAGGGCTCCCACTAATGACACTTAGCTGGCTGCTGCTACCCGAAAAAAAGAGGCTTCCTGGAGTCGGAGGGGGCAGGTCATGGGTTGCCAGTCGATAGGGAACGTCGGCATTCGGTCTTCCTAAGGTGTTGGAGGGCCTCTCATAGTGTTGGTATCGATCAAGTTCAGGATAGATGATGGGTGCCTGTATCGTCTTGTGCTGGATTTCGACTATCTCTGTTGTGTTGTAGATTTCGCATGGGCTGTCAGTAAGACCACGGTCATATTGGATGCCCAGAGCGGAGTCAACCATAGACCTAGAGTGCCGCTTTGGGGATGACGAGCTCGTACTAGCGGAGTCATTGCGTAAGCTAGTCGTATCTTGAGAAACGGACGAAGCCTTCTTTCGCAAAACGGGGAACCCAGGTCTAAGACTACTATCGGCCGACCGACTTGAAGATGAAGATCCCGATCCACTCTGAGTATGTGATCGCGATTGGCTTGAGGATGCACTCGTGCTTGTCGAGCCCCGTGACGTAGATTGGCGACTTACTTTAGTCGTGGAGTTGGGTTGAGGGATGGATGATTGTCGAGTTGATGATGGTTGAGGAACCCGACTTGGCAATCTAGATTGTGGCGTGATTTGTTTTGTTATCCTCGAAACCTCCAATTCTTTCTCTGAGGCTTTGTTGTTCATAGATCTTGGAATTCTGCCCAGGTTCTTTGCATCGTCGGCTCTTCTCGTCCGAAGCCCTTCCGAGGGGCTCGCAGGCAAGCCATATCCCACCCTGAGGGATGCCATACTAGTCCAACCTTGCAAGATGATACTGCTGCGTGGAACATGCCTTCAAAGCCTTCTGTTGCACATTCTTTCGCCCACAATTAAAGAGATGTCGGTGATCTGTGCCTTATATAGTCAGCAAAGATGACCAGGTTTGTTTCATAAAATTGAGGAATTGGACCTTGGCTTGCAGATGTGGAGTAATTATACAGTGGCTGTGGTCGAGCACCGAAACTCAAAAAAATAACTAAATCTTTATTCTTCAGTCCAGTTGTATAACTGTAAAGAAAGAAATGCAGCCGAAAGTTGTATCCAGATAGGAAATCCCGTCTGTCAAGGGCAGATTGCGCAGCTGGTAGTGTAATTCTGCAAGAGTTATCCCGCAGCACCAGGCCGGAAGGAAGAAGCAAAGATATGTTTTCACAAAATAGCTTTGAATGGGTAGACAAGTATTAGAAACTAGATGATATGGAGTAGAAGGAGAAAGGAAGACCACAGTAAATGTAGCGTGAACAAGGTAGAGCTTGGTGTATGTAGTACGAGGAGGGAGACCGGCGGCGTGTCGAGAGACGGGAGGGTGGGTACTAAAATCGCCGGGTGTCGATGGTAAGCTGACTAGGCTAGTGTAACCCGAGGTGTGTTGAACCAGGTGGACACAACCCGCGCCTAACAATCGACAGGGCTTTTGGCGGCCGACGATGGCCTTGCCGGGATATGAATCGACTGGTCGTGTAGGTGATGGCCAGTTGTGTGGCGGCAAGCGAAGAATGGGTGGCGAAGATGATGCCTGCTTGATATCTAGTAGTGCCGGATAGCAAAGTGACAAGAGTTATTGCCAACCAGGGGGGAGGTAGACAACGGTCAAGTACAGGATCATGAATCAACGAAGAAACACAAGTATGTGGGAAGTCTTGCTAACTGTTGCAGAAGAAATGCGGGCGTTGGTTTGTATTTAGGCGATGAAAGGCTATTCAAGCGAACCATGATGACTGGACAAACAGTATCAAAGACACGAGTACACGGAGAAGCTGGGGATGGTACATGCAGCCAGACAGATGCTATATTTTGCCCACAGAAACGAGGCCCCCCCTGGCTGCAGATTGAACAAGCCTTGACTGGATCGAGAATGTCACATATGGCTGGGCTGGACTGGAGTCACCGCTGCCGGGATTGGGTGGGCAGTTATTTCAAAGGGCAGATCGGAGGCGACGGTGTTGGGGACAAACGGCAAGGACCCCTGGACGACGACGAGACTGGCGAAAATGTCAACGCGACCGATTCAGTGGCCGCGGGTGAGCAGATGCTTCTGGTCGTGCAGAAATTGCCAACTGCGCCGCGACGCATGAGGGATGGGGCCCTAAGTTGGGAGGAGGATTGGGGCCAGCCATGGGCCAAGCCCACACCATCCTTGGAGGTCGCCATAGGGTCCATGGAGGCGGCGATTGGGCGGCAAGCCCTGGTCCCGATGGAGTGCGCAGCACTTTGCGAATTGTGCCTAGCAAGTCGAGTCGAGTCGAACGACGACGACGACGACGGCCCCAATATGGGCGTCCGGGTTGGTGGGGCTGCCGACCGCTAGCCTGCTCTTCTGTCAAGGCCAATGGAACCCAAGTTTGGTTGGTTTGCCAACTTATCAAGAGATACAACACCCAAGCTAGATAACAATGGCAACAAAGCTTGCTCCTTTTGCAAGTTCCCCTGACAGCTGCCGTTGGACAACCCGTATTTGGAGGCTTGCGAAAGTAAGCCCTCTCTGCTTCAGCAACGCCTTCTCCGTTAAAACCCCCCAACGTAACATATCCGGACAGACTTGGTGATTAAGGCTCCGGACTGGTTGACTGTTCTTGTGTGATGCTCCCAGTTACGGCTAGGTGAAGGTGATGGGAACGAGCCAGGGTTATGTGAGCAGGGGGGGTACCCTTGAAAGCAACCAAGAAGCAGCCATTGAGAAGCCGTAGATGTGGTGATGATTATCAGCCAGTTGCAGCAGTGAGAGCACATCGAGTGTATATGTCCGTAAACAACGGAGCTGTAATTTAGGGCCTTACTCTCGTCACCCTTTTTGTCCAAAAGGCAACAACGGGCTCGCCGGTGGAACCAGAGGCACATGGTACCCCAGTAAGTGTAAGTGATTCTGAAATGTCTCGCCCGTTTACCATTGTTTTCTTTTTTTTGCACTTTGTTTGGCTTTGTCTCGCTTCTTTCTCACCACGAGACAGAGGGATGGATGGGTGGTGGGTGGGCAGCACAGCACAAAGCTTTCCACCGTACCGGCTACTCGTGCCTTGGCCCATGCTGGCGACTTTTTGGGGTGGGGAGGCAGCCCTCTCCAGGCACCATTTTTTCTTGCTTCTTGGCTGTCGTTCGCTGGCCGTAGGTGCTGCATGTCTGGAACATGCGCGTCTGCATGTCTCACTCGACAGACTCCGACAGGGCGATCTCCAGCGGCATGTCTTGGAGGCATGTCTTGCCCGCCAACCCTCTCAACCGCTTCCCTCCCAAACCCACCCCCCAAACAGCCCCCCCAGTCATCCCTCCACCAAGGAACTGCACGCGCGATCGGCGTTGTTGGCTCCACCACACTCTGTCGGGCGCTTGTGCTAGCAGCAGGGATTGGGTATGTTGGGTGATGCTGTGAAGAAGCGGTGCATTGGTGCAAGTCCTGTCGAGCACAACACGTCAGGGGGTCTTTGTGGCTGGAGGGGGCTTTTGAGGCTTGTGGGCTTGCTATTTTAGACAAGCCGACCAATCTGTCCTCTATTGGGTTAGTCACCAGTTGGCTGCACTTTGCTCCCTCACAATCTGCCTTGGTACTCTATACCATACCGTCTTTTGTTGTCCAGTTCGCATGACCACGTTGGATGCTGGATGTGCCATGCAATGAGGAAAAATCTTCATTCATCTCTAGTGTTGGACACTTGACGCTGGCTGACCGCCACGAACTGAGCCTCTACATCCGGACGGATACCCTCGGCCTATACAGTCCATCGTATGCTTCTATCCATTCGTTGACCGAGCCAATACAGCAGACTCATCACTCGTATCGCCAAGATCTCAAGTGCAACACAGCGTTTTCGCCGCTGAGCCTGCAAAGCCATCTACTCACTCTGATTTGACCAAAGACATCCCGTCCATGCATGGCCCAGAAGCCTCAGAAGCCTCCCCTAGCATCCAACCAGGACCCTTGCCGTTTATCTCACCCATAATGTGCCCTGATCCGCTCTCCGATACACGTGTGGTATCCAGTATGCGGTTGGATCCTGGATACATGCCACCCTTTTTCTTACTCAACCACTCCAACGGCTTCACTATGTGTTTGCCTCTGTCCTGCATCTCTTTTAGTCGTTTCTGACATCGCCATGGGCCGTATATGACAAGTTACAACTGACCAAAGACGACACCTCCTGTCAGGTATGCATTGAACCATCCCCCGCTATTGATGGTGGGCGAGATAATCTAAGAAGCTCCTAACCAACCAACATGCCTCATCATCCTCCCCATCCATGCTTCCCCCAAGTATGCTAAAGAAAATCGCCATTTGATAGCGGATAGAGCACGGCGATTCGTTGATATTCTGTCTCCGTCCAGGCCCCTTTCAAGAAGATGGGCGGCCAACGCAAGTACCTGATTGGCCCTATATTTTAATTATCTACCAATCATATGCCTGGACACGTCTCAGTTCTCCCGCAATCCTGCTGACCAGGGTATCATTCAAGCATATTCTCCACCCTGCATGTCTCTCCGTGCCGTCACCTATCAATTCCAGATGCCTGGAGTCTTGAAGCCTTCATTGTCTTCTTCACTCTGTCCCACGCTTGCAGTTGCCATTTTTTCTATCATAGGACTACAATGTGTTTTGCAAACGTCTCTAAGTGTCATGAGACGATATGAAGATGATTATTATTATTAAGACCAGATTTGTATTGAGCAAGATTCACTCCCGGGCCAGCCGCATTGTTTCGTAGCACCAGATACGAGTTCGAATCGACAGATCTCCAAGGCAGACTCGCTCCGAAAGGCATCATCTTCTTGACATGGAACTTACTAACATGCCGACGAAATGTCACCGCATGACAGAATGTGGAAGCGGAGCTCCGTCCAACAATGGGTAAACCCCAACTGTGAGACAAGAATAGAAACCGGGTCCTCCAAAACGGCCGCCAACCCGCAGCGCTGGGACCTCCGTTTTTGTTTTTATCTCTTCCCATTTGATAATGACGTTCCAAAAACCATACAGGGCCTAAATTTTTTGACAGCTTAGAAACGGGCATTGCTTACGGACTAGGGAAACGACAATAGAAGGAAGCTGAAAAGGACCATGCATTGCATGCTAAGTTGCGGCTGTGGCGACTAACGTCATGCGTTGGCACGCGTGTAAAAATAAGAGCCGATCGGGCTTTTGGCTCTTTAACCCTCTTCGCTTCCGGGGTCCACCGCCTGCGAGACCTACATTTGCTGGGACCGGTAATAAGAGACGTTGTTGTGTGTATATTGTTGGTGTTGTGCAGAAGAAGCCGAGGCGCCGGACATCGCCAGCCATAGCGACATCTCTAGGGGAGGCAACCAATTTGTTGGCAACTTTTTTTTAATACGGACGCACAGAGCATTGAGTATAGCGTAAGGTGGCGTGCAGTAAAACGGGCTCCATAGGTGGTTATAGTGGGTGCAGTACAGGCTGCTCCGCCACACTTTGGCCACTATAACCGCTGTAGTTGTGGAAATCTTTCGCTTATAGGGAACTGCACTGTGGCCACTGTAGCCATCCCACGGGAAACAAGGTGCGGCTTGCGACGTGGCAGCACCCGCGTGGCTGCCACAGTGGAGGTTTGTCCCTCTCTAGTGGGGCTGGTGCCTGTGGCTGTTTACCTCCAAAAAGCTAGAAAGGACTAACTATCAAACCCCAAGGCTATCAAAAACTTAGCCGCAGATCCTCCATTCCATCCAATACCAAAGCCTTTTGCCTCGCCTATCAGCCACTTGTCGGTCACTCAGTCAGTCATCATGTTGATCTTTTTTTTCTCTCCAGAACCCTCGTGCACCAGATCCAGCAAAAACAAAAAATCAAAGCCCCCTCCCCTGCAAGTCCTTGAAAGTCCACATCAAAGTACCCAGTACTTCACCTAGGTTCTAGAGAGAGACAGTGGCTGACGTCGATTTACACTTCTCTGTCTCTCGCTTCCCCAATTTGACAACGCATTGTCTTTTGACAAGGGGGGGGCCATGGCGACCCCCAGAGCCGGAAAGCCAAACAATGACACTTTTCTCCAAGAATTTTGAGTAGATACGAAAACGTTAGCCTGATACGGGAGGGAGCATCGACTAGGTAAGTAGGTAGTTGGGGGGAGTAAAAGAAAAATAGAGCTATATTATTTCTCAACCTGTCAAGAGCCATGGCCATAGCCAAGCCGATCAAGCCGACCAAAATGAGAGAAAATAGGTTCAATTCGTCCATATCCCATGTTCATCTTTTGCTCCAATAACAATCGTCAGTCCTCCCGTGACAGGGGCGTAGCGGGGTGGCCTTGCGGCTGAGCAGGGGTTTAGCCGCCTTCATTGGCGTGATGGGGCTGAGAGGACTTTTCTTACTTCTGTTCTCTATAACGTGACACAAAGGATACCTATAAACTAAAGGAGAGGCTCTGGATTGGAATCGCTTTTGTTGGTCCAGCCTGTTGTTGGTCTGTTCTCAAAGTAATCATCATTACGGCTTACATTACGGGCAGTGCGGCTTTTACAGTCTCGTTGGTTGTGTCCGATCCTCCATACCTATTGCCTGTTGCCTGTTCTCGTAGAAAGACATACCAGACAGCCAAATGTACTGCATCTACATACCAAAGTACATACCAGCCCGCCAAACTGGAGGCTGTTGGTTGTTGGTGGCTTGTATCCGCTCCAAAAGCCCACCATCCAGGCTGCTGGAGCCTTCCATGTCATTCTTCAATCGTTTACCTAGACCACGGCGATGGATAGGTAGTCTGGGTGATCCAACACCAAACGATTGACCATGACTCTGGATTGCGGGATTAGCGCGGCTGGCCCAACAAGAGGTCACGCGTCAACGATTGCGCCTCACAAGTCTGGTGCCCAATTCATATCAGAAGGTTCAGGTCCAACTACCAGATCATGTGCTCTCCAGCATGGTTCCCTTGATTTGCCTGACTCGGCCATTCCAGCGGCCGCGTCCTTGTTGGTTGGTCCTTTCGTAATTTACTGCCTTTGCCTCGGGTGTATTTCTATAAAGGCCAGCTGCAGGAGACGGAAACTGCGCTCGTCATTCCGTCACGCGGTAGGTTATGGGAGCTCGCCGTGTTTCGGCCTTGGTCATAGCTTGTTGAAGCTGAAGCTCTGACTGGTGAAGCTGTCCATGTGCTGCTAGTGGAGCTCCATTTCATCTCCAAAACCTCTCAAGCCCGGACAACCACCCAAACAAGACAAACAATGCAATCCATACAATAAATCCATTTGCAATGCTCTTGCATATGCTATATCGCAGGGTTTACGATCGTAATCTTGCCTCACCGTAAATGCGCACTGCGGACATCGCAAATACCTTGCACACCGATGTCGGCTGTCCCAAGCTTTCTCCTGTGATGTACCGTACAATTGGCCAGCTTCACAGTTTAGGAGCCAGAATCTTGGGTACAACCTGGCCACCCACCCGATTCATGGCGCGTAAATATCACGGCTCCCTGCATGGACAAATGCGCCGCACGTCTTCCCTGTCAGTCTGTGAGCTGAGCACTTTTCTTTTGTCTTTGTTTTCTTTTTTTGGAAGTGATCACCCATTATCACCTCATTCCGCCCCAAGGAAACGCGGTATCACAACGGGAGAAGAGTTGACCGATTCCAAATCGGTGCTTTGAAGGAAGGTGGTTGCAATAGTCTACTACGTAGTACGGCTCTTGTGTGCTCAATATGGAAACTCCACACCTTCAAGTAAGCAAACGAGTTGACGATCCGTGATGACTATGGGGTATCTCGGCCGTCATCTCCGGCACTTCTGGCTGGACATGTTTCCCAATACGTGATAGTCAGTGCGAGAATTCTGGGTATGGAAGCTTTGACAGTCGGAGCGTGCAAAACTTTGGAGATGATTGTAAACCTGACAACGGGTCGGGTCGCTTTGCCGCTGACCTACCTGTAGGCCCACGCTAGCTATATGTCCGCCCTTCACATCAAGAAGCCTTGTTTCAATTAGATCGCGGCCATTATAGCAAAGTTTAGAAGCAGTCTCAAGTCTTTCGTGATGACCTTCCTATCTTAATCTCAACAAGGAAGCTAGCAGATATCAACCTCAAAGCTGTGTTGGAAGTGATCAACAACAGCAGAATCACTCGTGTCAAGTTGGTGGAGGCAGTCCCTTGGCGGCTGCTGCGCCAGTATAAACATTTTCTGTCATCATCTCGATTTCTCACTTTCTGATCTAGCAGTTTCGGTTTCACCAAGAAAACGATGATTAATTCCTCTGCTTTCTTGGTCTTTCGCTCGATGTTAATGTACATTCGAAATTCAAATATGATTGGTCTTTTTTACTAGCTCTCGTGCAAAAGGTGTCTCTTTAATGTCCGGTTTAGATGCGAACGCGGGAAAACCAAGCTGTGTTGGCAAAACAAAGGTAGAAATCCGTGAATCGTGAGAGGAGTTCATTAACTGGCTTTTGCAGATCATGCCGCAGCGAATCTGGCCGCCCTCTTTTCAGCCTTGGCCTTCTCTGTGGGGTCATCAAGAATGCCACTTGGCTTGGAGTCGCGAGTTGAAGCCTGGTTGCTGCGAGTGTTGCGGGTGCTTCGTCTCTCGCCGCCTCTCTCGCCGCCGCGATCCCGGCTCTGGCGCTTGTCGGGTCTATTACCCTGGCCCTCGCCACGACCGCGACCACGTTTCAGTGGCCGCTCTGGCAGCGCTGAATCCAGACCAGACACATCCTGCTTGTCCTCAATCCCAAACCGTTTGGCGCGTTCAGTCAGTTTCTGTGTTGCATCGTCCACTTCAATGCCGAAGCGCTTCGCACGGTCAGCGCGTTTCTTTGCCTCGTCGTCGGCAGCCGTTGACGAAAGACCAAGCGCAAACGACGGAGCAGGTTCAGTTGCCTTTTCCTCCTCGACGGGCTCTGCGCTGACCTCTTCGTTGGCCTGTGCTGCTGGCTTTTCTGCGTCCTCTGTCGCTGCAGGGGCAGCCTCTTCGACGGCAGGCTCCTCGGTAGCAGGCTTTTCGTCGGTTTTGGACGCGGCAGCAGCCTCATCGTCGCTATAGGTGATCTCATCATCCTTAGTCTCGGCTGAGAAACAACGATCATGTCAGCATAATATTTTAAGCTTTGTGCCCCAAACCTTTCCAGGTGAGATGGTGTATCGCAGTAACCGCAATCATATAAAGATCACAGCGCCATACGCGTTTCACTTACCAGGCTTCTCTGTTTCCCCTGTCTCCTCATCGGGAGATGTGGCCTTCAGGTCATACTCTTGCAGTCGGGCAATCACATCGGCCTTGTTGCCGGCAATCGGTAGTTTCCGCTGAGCCAGGAGCTTCTTCAGCTCCGGTACCTTGAGAGAGGAATAATCCGTCATTGCGCTTCGGAATTGAAGAGTTTGAAGATGTGATAGTGCCCTGGAGGGGATGCGCGTAGAAGATCTCCGCCTTGAATAGAGAGCAGACACGGGTCAATGACGGTTGTTGCGGATCGTGAGAATCGCGATAGCTGAAGGTATGGAGATGGGGGTCTTCAAAGTTGTGCGAGATTATGCCTAGCGGTTGTGGTGGTGGACAAACAAGTTTTGCTGGCGCAGAGATGTCGCAACAAGATGAGTCGAGACGGCTTTTCTTGAGGGAGGATCGATGATGCCCAGGCGGCTGGCGGGAGCAAGAGGCTGGGGTGCACGGACCAAGAAATGGCTAGACCTGCCTGTGCCTGTAGAGCTCTGGATGTTGTTTCTTTTTAGCTGTCCGCTAGCCAATGAGTGACTAGGACGTTTCCATCACTGTAGGTGTACGTGTACGACAAGGCATTGCGTGTTTGATGTTTCGAGTTTAGCTTAGGTTCATAATCCTCTTTACCTGCATTCTTAAAGGTACGACAGTACAATTCTTGGGGTAGTTAATAGTCATCTATAGTGCTGGTTTGTGTGAATATCTCCATTTCATTCCTGCTTCCCATTGCCTATCAATTTGAGTCCTTCAGACGACGTCTGTTGCGTTGTTAAGAAATGAAAAGCGAGTTTGTAGGGGGCGGACTTGGGCTACAGCCCTACTGTACATTTGAAACTTAACCTGTGTTCAAGTTACTTGCACTGCTCAGTTCATGTACCTAGGTAGGTGGGTAGATATCTACTGCAAACGGCCATTGTGCGGCGCAATCTGTTACTGTATAGTAGACAAGTAGCTCGTTTAGCATTTAGGAAGCCCGTATATGGTTTCTATTGCTTGCCTGCATGGCCGAAGTCGGTGAAGGCAGTGATTTGTAGTGAAGTCTCATAGTTGCAATAACCTCTTATGCGGCAACACCATTATATCATCACAGTCCTGGTTAACCTTCTACCCTAATAACAATTCGAAATTTCTAGACTAAAATGCAGACCAATCTCTGACACCGTACTTGGTTGGACTTGACTATCTAGGTGACGAACACAATGCAGCGAACTCAATATAAACTGTTGCGGCTTCAGGGTAGGTGGCTACGATACACTTGTTGGGTCAAGTCATGAATGTGTATGAAACGCAGTTGGGTCAAAAGTTGGCTTTCACACAGCTTTGGAACTCCACAGTCTCTCATTCTTCTTCGATTCATCGCCCCTAGGATTGCATCCTGTTGTGGCATGATGCCTGAAAACAGGTTTTGGTGCAAGATTGGAGAGAACTGAAAATTCAAAGCCCCTTTTCCCAATGAATCATTGAATGCCCTTGGCATGTGGTGTTCTGGGCCCTGTTGGTGCGGCGCATCTTCCCCAGTTTCTCACAAAACCCACACTGTTAGCGCTGTTTGGCCAAACCAGTGTCCCGCACCTGTTGCACCAGAGCTGCCCCCTGAGCTTGGACAACCCTAAATTTACAGCACCCAATAGGCCTCCACACAGCCGGTAAAGCCCCCTGTGGCTCAAGCAGCTCGATAATATGCAACTTCGATCCCAAGGCCTCATCTATCACTGACGCAAATCAAGCCACGACAACCATCTCCTCCCATCGACCAGTCAGTCAGCAAGTTGCGCTTCTTCCATCGACGATAGTGCTATATAACTAACCGATTGATACGTCATACGAGCAAGATCCTAGCTGCCAAATCCCACGACGTCTGTTTGGAGCACGATGCTATAGCTGTGCAGAAGATGCGAACAGCGCGATTCTGAGGAGATCACTCCGGACGGACCCCGACAACACCGAATCCCTTGCTACGAGTACGCAGCAGCCATAAAGCCTCTCTGATTGTCCTGTTGTATTTGCTGGCGACTTTGGTCGATTAGCAGACGCTGGTGTCTGCCCACACCTAGCTCTTCAGGATGACACGACGTATTGTAAGCTTTCCTGCGATACTGGCACTCTTCCCTATCAGTGCTCTCGATACTGGAGAGCAGAGTTGAGAGTATCGTCGAGCTAATCCACGACACATCTGTCTTTTTTCAATAGGTGCGAACACTTACGCAGCTCTGCGCCGCGGCAGCTTTTACTCTGGTCGTCGTCTACCTTCTCGACCGTAACTACCGAGTTTTGCCCAATGCCATCCACACCTACATGCCCTCGCACCATGCGGGCCTCCTCGTTACAGACGTCACTGTTGTGACATGCTCAAGCATCAAGCCTTTCTCCTCCTGTGGCCTAGACCCTAGCAAATGGCACCGCATCGACAAAGAACTGTATCTGGGCAAGACATGGGCGTCGAGTGCTTACATGTACGTGCGCCGGAAGCGTGAGGAGGACCTTACCGAGGACGACAGGATCGTCATGGACGTCTCGGTGGGAGAGATGAATCCAGACCATGTGCACAAGGCCGGGGAAGAATGGGAGAGCCGCCCAGCTGGGCTGTGGCTCAAGCGTTCCAGCAGCAAGCTGTCTCCCGACTCGAGCAAGGCGGTGACAGACCTGGACGTTATATTTGGCGATGATGCGACCGAGGCTCGTGCTGGATGGGGTCTTGTAGGGGGACCGCTGGATATTGGAACTGGAAAGACTCTGCACAGCGTTCACGTCACTGTGCGGAGGGGCCCACCACGCCAGCCAAAGAAGCCGAAGCTGAGAATCCCCGACACGGGACGATTCAAGATAATGCAAATCGCCGACCTCCATCTGAGCACTGGAGTCGGTGAGTGCCGCGAGGCTGTTCCAGATAGCTACAAGGGGGGCAAATGCCAGGCCGATCCTAGGACACTTGACTTTGTCAACCGCATACTGGACGACGAAAAGCCCGACATGGTAGTGTTGAGCGGTGACCAAGTCAATGGTGACACGGCACCAGATGCCCCATCAGTCAGTTACCCCCTCCAATGGGGTAGTTACTATGCAACGAGAAATTTGCTAACAGATGCAACCACAGGCTATTTACAAAATCGCATCGCTTCTCATCAAGCGCAAGATTCCCTATGTGGCTATATTTGGAAACCACGATGATGAAAAGACCATGTCCCGCGAGGCTCAGATGGCCATCATGGAGACCCTTCCCTACTCACTATCTACAGCGGGCCCTGTCGAGGTGGACGGAGTGGGCAACTACTACGTCGAAGTTCTGGCTCGAGGTCACTCAGATCACTCTGCTCTAACGATTTACTTGCTGGATACCCACGCGTATTCCTCTGATGAGCGCAAGTATCCCGGATACGACTGGCTCAAGCCCAGCCAGATTGATTGGTTTAAGAAGACTGTGTCGAGTCTCAAGAAGAATCATGAGGGTTACACGCACCGGCATATGGACATTGCCTTTATACATATTCCCATGACTGAATATGCTGATTACACACTCCCTCGGCTGGGCGAATGGCGTGAGGGTGTCACCGCCCCAATCTTCAATTCGGGCTTCCGGGATGCTCTTGCTGAGCAAGGCATTGTTATGGTTAGCGCTGGCCAGTAAGTGTTCTCCCATGTGCCTTGATTCTCTTGCAGTTAACTTCAATGGGGTGACTAACATCAACTTGCAGTGACCACGTCAACGATTACTGCTCCCTGGCTTCGCATGGTGACAAAAAGATCACCATACACGCAGGCGAAGTCATCATCCCCCCCGATGACAAAGACGCGCATCCCGACGGTATCAAGAAGACGCCGGCCCTGTGGATGTGCTATGCCGGCGGTGTCGGCTTTGGCGGATACGCGGGCTACGGTGGCTACACCCGCCGCGTCCGCCTTTTCGAGGTCGACACCGAGGAGGCTCGTATCAAGACATGGAAGAGGCTTGAGGACGGAGACATCGGCAAGTATCACGACATGCAGATCATTGTCGATGGCGGCAAGGCGTATCTGCAGACAGCGGACCCCCCTCCAGCGCAGGCTGCCGTCCCCCCTCCCGTGGAGGAGCACAAACCTGAAGGTCAGCACAATCAGCGGAGGCGGCGGAGGGATAAGAACGCCTGAAATACCTGAGAGATAGAAGGTGAAAGAAGGAAAAAAAAAACATTTATGGGGGTTGCTAGGTATTGTTTTAAAAAATGAAAACGGGAGGCGGGAGTTTGACTTGAATAATACTTTTTTCTCTTCCTTTTTTTTTTGGGGCGAAACAGGCATTAAAGGGCTGAATTTATTTGCCTAATATGACTACACGTTGAATCCACAGAACATGCGCGATGATAATGGAAAATTAGTTACGATTTGGGTTGTGTCTAGTAATATGTGTTTCCTTTTCTGTTCATCGTACCCTTTTTCCTTGTTCTTCCCCAAATCACCCCCTCTTTGAATCTTCTGAAATATGTTTCATCATTTGTTCTCGTTCTCATCGGCCTAGTTTTTCTTCTTCTGTTTATGCTTATTACGCGACACTTGGTCTTCTCTACGGACAGATGAGCATAGAAACTGGCCAGTTTTGATTCTCCTTTGGGTTCTAGTTCGTCTAGAAAAGAGAATATCAAGAAAGATCAGACGAATGATGAAACTTGTAACTGATATTCCGGTTAAGTTTGGGCGGCGAAAAAGAGAAAACAGCCACGAAGAGACAAAATGCAGTGTGGCGAAGTTGATTATACTCTGCCAGAACCTAACCTTCCTACTAGACATAAACACCTATCTACACATGCTTGATAGTATAAGTATCTCAATTGCGGCTACCAATTTCGTGTTTTCATCTTTGTATCCTACAAATCCATCCCACATTTATCATGCAGACAAGGCGCTTAACTAGACACCGGAGACAATAGGCCAGCTCACTTCTTGGGCGATCATCGACCTTATTGTGATACTGTCTCATCTGGGATTTCCGGTGGAATGCTGTCTTGATCGGACACAGAAGCTACCGGCCAGCGACGCAAGACGGCCACGAACCCGCCTCCCGCGATTCGCTCACCAACCTTGGGACGCATTACTTGTACCGGTTTTCCAGCACCACTTCCATCTTGGTGCGCCTTGGGCACAACAGTTTTAACGTCCCAGTTCCTGCCACCACCACCATCATGGACGGCGCCTTCGGTTGCTGACGTGGCATGCAGCTCAATGACCTTTTCGAGGCGCAATGGCTGATCTGTCTCTGTTGACCAAGATTGGAAATCGGCAATTTGGCTGATTGATGGATTAAAGAGGATAAGCAAGCCATTGCTATGTAGAGCTTGAACAACGTGTTCGGCATTTTCGTGGGCTGAGGGGAGATCAAGAATAGCGCGAGAGAGAAAGGGGCGACCACCAGACTTTTCAAGTCGGGAAGACAGGTAGTCATTGACAGACCCAACATGGAAGTCAACAGATGGAAGATACTGCGCACGACGAAAATTTCTGACTAGTTTATAGGCAGCGCGAGCGTGTTTATCATTGCGATCGAGTGTGTGGAGAATTGCACGTCGGGAGGCAGAGTAATCGTCAAATATAGATTGGTCTTCTGGCGACAAGTCTAACCGACGAGGTGGCTTAGTGTTTGTAGCCGTCTCCTCAGTATCATCTTGTGGTTTAAGGCGAGCTTCACACAGCATACGGCGCAAGGGCGAGGGAATTGGAGGATTGGCAGCGTGCATTGCACGAGCAATGTGCAATGTCAAGCTGCCCATGCCTGTTCCTGCCTCGAAGATTTCGAATGGGGGCGTAGGCTGATTGTGTTGCAAGCCGTTTTCATCGTAATGATCATCATCTTCGCCTGGTCGTGAAGGATTTAGATCTAGAAGGGAAACAATGGCGTTTGCGTCATGAGGATATATCTGTGTGTAACGGGAACAAGGCGCCACGATTGTTAGCAACGGCTTTGGTCGCATGGAGGACACAAGACTGCCTAGGCCAACCAGATTCTGCGACGTACCGGTGTGGCGAGCCGTTCGCTGTTGACAATGTAGCTGGAGAGGGTGGGTTCATGCAATATGACGGAATTGCCACCACTGTCCTGGACGGTGTCGAGTAGTCGGCGGCCGATGAGTTCGGATGAGGGAAGAGAGGCCCCATAGGCAAGTTTTACGCGGCCACCGGGGCGGAGCGGGGTTGTGAGATGCCATTTGGCGTGTTTAACCCCGTGCTGGCGAAGAAAAAGAACATCGTGCTCTTCAGGCGACGTTTTCGTCAGTTGGCACGCTCTGGCTATCGGAGTAATTACTGCTTGGTAGCTCGGGATATAAACGGACCCTGGATGACGCGGTTGCAATGATATAGGCGACGAGAAGGAAGAAGTTGCTTAATTTGCTGGCGGCAACAATGGCTAGCTGGACCACCAATGAATGGCGACATGGTATTGAGCCAGGGCAGCTGTTGGGCCAGGCGAGTGTTACGGGGTCGGGAGGAAATCTACCAAAAGTTTGACAAGCTGGACTTTACTTTTGGTGTTGACGTTGAGTGCAGAGTGGTGGCGGAGATACTTCGGGGATGGCGCTGCAGCAAAAGCACCGCTTATCTTCAAGGAGATTGTCATTCGAGAAGCCGCAGTATGACTGATTCCTGGCCGTTCTCATGGTAGAGAATTCGTTGATGAGACGTGATGGACGTACACAGAGAGACAAAAGGTTGTTCAAAGAACCCGAGCAAATGGGGGAATAAATTGCATTGAACATCACTTCCAGGCTCCTTCCTCGTATGCTCGTGCATCTCGCTTCACCGAGAGAGGGCAGGTGCCGGCCAGCCACAACTCCGCAAACACCACCAAACACCACCAAACTGAGGGTTTCGTCAAATCATCAACAACATACATGGATCAACCCGTCAGTCCCAGATGCCCCGTATTCCCTCGCCAAATTGCATACTAATAATACATGAATATGCTTCCCATGCTGATGGCCACTTTCCTAGCAGGCCTGTCAACACTCCGAAAACGCCAGCCTATTATATCGCAGCATCCAAACACCACAGGGGAATCCTCAGCCCCAAAAACAAAGTTAGGTAAAAACAGAGCAAACATGAGGTACGCGTACCAAACTCCAGGCTGCCAGTGGCATGGTGAAGCAGACGAAAAGGAGACCGTTATGTATGAGTACGTTCCTCGTGCCACGTCCCTTTCAGGATAATCCTATCCCCCATATTTTTTTCCAGTATAAAACTCCTCTCCAAAGAATCCAATGCAAATCCGCTAGATTGCACCTGCTGACACCGTTTTTGATTCCCAGCAATCAACTCGAAAGAGAAACAAACAAGACAAAGGCTTACAAGCTTGCTGACCCCGACAGTATGTGATGCACATATGGTGTGATAGCAACAACATGTCTAGATGAAGCCCCAAGTGCGACTTGGGCCCATCTGCTGAAGGGCTGCTGCCCATACATCCTGTGGCTCCGGAACGTGTTCTGTCGTGTGGAAGTCCTCTTCAAAGTATGTGTGGACCTTGACGCCGACATGTTCCTCCATGATGGCCGCGCCCGAGTCGTACCTTCTTCGGCACCTCTTCGTCCACGGGTCCACCTTGACCAAGCTGTGATAACAGTACGCATTGGGTCGTGAGTCGCGGACTGGGAAAACAACCCCCATACTCCTTCCTAGGTTCCACATATCCATGGCCGCCTGTTTGGTCGCCTCAGATCTTGGCGCAGCAGAATACAACAACTGCATAATAGCATATCGAAGTGTGACCACTTCAGCACTGGTTGGACCATGGCGCTGTTCTAGTTGCCTCTGAAGGGCGCGGAGCTCGAGAACAAGCTTTTCTAATCGCTCTGGGTTCGTGTGGTTGTAAAACAAAGCAAGATCGACCCAGGTCCGAGCTACGTACGGGTGTCGACGCCCATAAATTGCCTCAAGCTCTTCTGCAATAATGCTGATACTACTCCAAAGGAGTTCCGAGAGTGTGCTGGCGCCGTGTTTCTGTTGAACCTCATACAAGCAACTGAAAATTTGGCGAAGAGGGTGCGATCGCTCGAAATTCGTCGTCGAGTATGCGGCCAAATATTTGCACAAAGCTGTCATCAGTCCCGGATCTCGGTTAATCATGCCCAGTATTAGCTCCATTATACCTTGCGGCGAAAGCTGTTTCAAATCCAGCTCAAGTTGTTTGAAAGCTCTCATCAAATAATGTCCACCCTGATCCGCATCCCGAGCCTCGAAAAAGAAATTGGCTTCCAATAAGAGATCGCTCGAGCCTGCTCCCCAAGCCATAATAGAAGGCCAACTAACTTGCGTTTCCATTTCCACTTCAAATTGTCGGCAATGCAAAAAGGCTTTTCGCATGTTTCCAACCACGAGTTCCTGAGCTCGAAGTAGATCCGGTGACCTCAGCGCTGGAGGTGGTGTTGGGGTTCGGCATCGAATATGAGCTGGCAAATCGGCGGGCTGTTCAAAGTCTACCAAGTCATATTCTGTCACGCCCTTGCGTTTGAGGTAAGTGCCCAAATTCACTACTCTTCCATTTCGCACAAATTCTGATACTTTGCCCTCAGCATCTCGCTGAAACTTCATAGATAACAGTCGCTTGACTTCATCTTCCGTGTTGTTCTTGACAAAGCCCCATTGTGAGAAACGAGTCTTGTACATTTTAGGCCTGCAAGTTGTCAGGGGATCGATCTTTATGTCACAGTATATCGTTACTTACGTCGCCTGAAAGCCGTATTTCTCAGCCATGATATTCATGACTTCTTTCAATGGTCGCCTTTCATCAAGATAGAGCGCTCGAATAGTTCCTTTGAATTGCTCCCAAGCCTCAGCAGGAACCTGTTCCCGTGACGGCCGAGTACCTGCTTGAGCGCGAAGAGGAATCGAGTCCTGTCGTTGGACCTAATTCCATTACATCAGCAAAAATAACGGTGATACTTGAGCTTACAAGATATACTTACAGGAAGAGGCGTGGGTGTCACCTCCAAGAGTCGTGGTGTAGGGGGTTCTTGCTTGATAGGAGGGCTGAGTAAGGCCGGAGGAGGTGAGGATACAATAGCCGACATTGGGGTAGGTGCGGCAGGCACCGGAGTGTGTGACTGAT
Organism: Zelopaecilomyces penicillatus; assembly: GCA_005765155.1. Classification (NCBI taxonomy): domain Eukaryota; kingdom Fungi; phylum Ascomycota; class Sordariomycetes; order Hypocreales; family Pseudodiploosporaceae; genus Zelopaecilomyces; species Zelopaecilomyces penicillatus. The sequence continues at coordinate 6,206,566 of VCCP01000002.1, forward strand.
TTGCCGTTGCTTGTGCCAGTGCCAGCGCCTTTGCCTGCGCCTGCACCGACAACGCATGAGCTATTCGTGGAGGTAACCGTGATCTCGGTGGTTTCGGAGGTTTGGCTGGCGCTTTCCCCTTGGCCTTTGCGGCTGCGCTGGGATTGAATTCGAGAATGAACTGATTACCGGTATTAACTACAGGTTTAGGTGTGGTTGGTACTGGAGGTCGGAAGTAACCTCCAAAATTAGTTGATGTGGGAAGTTGAGGCGTTTCTTGCTTTATTGTCATCGATGGCGGCGGCCTCCAAATCTCGAAACCGGGTGTTCCTGGTACGAGTGTCGTGGGTTGATTAGGTGTTATCATCATCTGATCTGGCACGAGTGGCGTGGTGACCACAGAGCTATTCCCACGGTTGGTTGCCATAAATCCATCCATGCTTCCAAATGGGGTATAAGAGGAACCAACGCCTGCACTCTCTATCCTTTGAGCATCATGATAGCTTCCAAATGCCATGGCCTGACGATTGTTTGACATTGGGCTCGTGCCTGGCGAATGCATTCCACCACCTAGCGAGCCATACTGAGATTCACCAGGTGTAGTAATGGGGCTTGTGACTCGCTGACCATTGGCAGCAGCATTTAGGCTCCCAAAATGCGACGACGTTGATGGACTGGTATCGACAGTGCTCACCGAATTGTTGATCGGCCTTGGTGGAAGCGGTGGAGCATAGCCCTTATTTTCGAATTGCGCAACCAGACGACTGACACCACCTCCGCTTTGATTGGGCATCAAACTGTCAAGTTCCAGACCATTCGTCGAGGCGACTGCGCCGCCATGAGAGCCGCCGTGCGAGAAACCAGGATCGAGTTCGGGCGACCAGTCCATGAGGGACGCCTCAGGGAAGGATTGTCTTGAATCATGGTGAAGCGACTGTGAGGGATCCGTCGAGGAATGTGTTGAGGAATTGTTGAAGGCAAACCTGCCCCAGGTTTGGTTGGCGAAACCAAAAAGGTCACCATCGAATGCTGAGCCACGAGCCTTGTCCGGGGATTGATCGAACATGACGAGATACCCGCCGAGCAGACGGAGCAGATATGCCCGGTCCACTGGCTGTAGGTCAAGTCAGTGACGGACTCGGGGGAGTCAAGAGCCTCAGCTGGATGCTGTCCTGTCAGCGCGAGTATTCATCACTTTGTTCCAGTGGCAAAAGGTTGATTTGCTCAGATGGATGTCGAGTTCGGGATGCGGGCACATGTGCCCATAGTCGCCTATACGGATGTGAGGAGAAAAGAAACCAGAATGGCCCAATAAAATGGAGAAGCAAATGCAACGGCTAGGTTGGGAGGTATGGTAAGGGTGTCTTTCCCCAGAAATGGGCTAATGTGGGTAACGTCTTGTTAGGGCAGCGAGTGCGTCAAACAAGAGTCGTCTCTGTCCGTTAACGAAGGTTGAAAGCGTGGAGGTGACGCCAAGCTATGCGAGAGAGAGTGAGAGAGTGTGTGATAGAGAAAGAGAGAGAGTGAACAAAAGTTCCCTCGCCAAAGTTTCCTGGAACGGAAAGCCAAGGAGCTATCTCGACAACAGCAGATAGAACAGGCCCCGCTGAGATAAGAGTAGAAAGGCAGAGCCAGGCTGGTGGGTTTGCCTGTCGCAGCGGACTTGGAAACAGTAAATCAACCAATTACGAAGTACTCGCATATGAAAGCTGTGGAGAGAGGACGGGGGGGCGGAGGGCTTGAGAATGAATGTTGGAGGAGGGGATGCAACCCAATGCAAGCTGGGGGCTGTTACCTACTCGAGCCTACTTGGTTTGGTGGCTACTCTTTGCTTGCCAACAACTATAACAACGATGGCGAAGCAAATAACCAGGCCAGGGAAAACGAATAGGGCTGCCGACCATTGAGCTGGAGGCACCGGGGGGGGGAGGTCGGTTTCTGCGGGAGTGCCACCATCTCCCTGAAAGAGAAGGTGATATGGCCTCGAGCAGCCCACAGCCACCCACACTCGAGAGCAAGTCGCCAATCATGACCCTCACATGGCACCCCCCTGGAGCTTGACGATCCAGGGCACTGTGCTGGGGCGGGCCATGATGGCATTGTAGAGCCAACAGTCTCTGGGCGACCCGTCGGCTCCGCCTAGGCGATTCCAGAAGGATTCCGCCTTTCGCTCTAGCAGTATTGAGTGCGCGAGGCGCTCGGCCAAGGAAGCGTTCTGTACGAACATTCGCCGCTGCAGAAGCGCGCCACAGCGCTGGTGCAAGACAGTTTTACTGTTAGCTGGCACTGAGCCCTAGTCCACCGGCGAGTCCGGCCACCTCGGCCATCACCTTATTCTATTCGAGGAAAATGGGTTATGAGCAGAGAGCGCTGCGGGCGGGGAAGATGCACTATTCTTTTGCAACAGTAAGCTGGGATGCCGTGCCGTCCCTCAGGTTTCGTCTCGACTCCTGCCCTCAATTGAGTCGAGTTGTTTCGCCCACGCAAACCCCTCCTTTCGATCAGCATTGCAGCGGTGATTGTGCACCAGGTGAGAAGAGGATCAACAAAGTAGACGGACGCCACCCTCGGTGACGGCCCTGAATGGTTCATATGCGCTGGTCACTTAACTGGAAGCTTTTCATAAAACCCGCATAATGGCGATTTATGCGTAATCAGACGGGCCGCCACTTGGGAAGAGGTCGCCCGGGCCGACGGTTGTGTGGTTCACCACAGCAATTATTACTCCGGACGGTTATTGGGACTGTCCAGCACAGTACGAAGTATCCCCCATGCTGGCATTGATGGTCCCATGAAAAGACATGAAGGGCATGGGAGGGTGGAGGACTAAACGGCGCCATGCCCAACATGGGCACATGGCCGGGGGGCCACGACCAGCTCGGCCAGCACAGCACAGCACGGTTCAGGCAGTCGCACAACTTGTCTCAGCTGCTGCAGGGCTTCGGCCGTCGCCGTGGTGTCGCTGGTCTGGGGCTGAGACTCCAGAGCGACCAAATCGGAGCTGGCCCGTAGTCAGAGAGGTTCGGTCACACTGTGCTGCAGTGCATCTACTTGTCAGATCAAGAAAAGGCAGTCAGCCCAGCAATGCCATCGCGTCAGGTCGGGGTGTTGGCACGCGAGCGCAGTTGAATCCATCGTGGACAGAGATCTACGATTGACAATGGATCTTGTCAAATATCGCGCTGCGTGCAAGGGTGATGACTCGGGGGGCATGAGCCATAAAAAACCATGCGATATTGTCAATATTCAAAGGCCACTGACGATCCTTGTGAATTACATCCATGGGACAGGCGTTAAGAGTTGTTAATGTTGGCAACGAGAGCGTACGTTGGGCGTGCCTATCCAATAGGCAGTCATGTGCGTGCTATCGGAGCTGACTTGAGACCAAGTTTCACAGTGGCGAACCAACGGGCACGATTTGATACGCCGTCATTATTTCCGCAGAAATAGAATGTTCTTGGAATACATGAGACGGGAAAAGAAAAAACAGATGCCGGTCTGTATCGAATCATACTCATCCACAACTGCCTGTCTTTGCTCACCTGCTAATAAGCTGTCTTTATTGACCAACGGCCTACTCCGTACTCCGGCCCTAGACGGTGCCCCTTCCCATTGCATCTAAGTGTGGTCTGAACAGTACAGTAAGCAAAACTACTATCACAAGCGGCATAGCCGTTCTCAGTCTCACACTCTCTTTAATCGTTTCTGCTTCTTTATCTTTTTTCGAGTGCTCGGTTTACCGCGTAAGGAACTGACATGAACTGACAAGAATGGGCGCCTGTTTCAGCATGGAGTTGGGATGTCCCAATAAGGGCCGATACTGTTGAAGCACGGATCAGTGAGCGGTAGGTACGAGATGACTGCCACATGCGCGGTTGTCGCATGGATAAGCCATGGCAATTCATTATAAGCAGTGCCTGAGCGCAATGGAGAGATTCAGTTGGTTTGTGAGGTTCATTACTGCGGGCCCAATACCCTCCAATGCCATGTATTGAAATGGATTTCAAGTAATGAAGTCTTTGCAAATTGGAAAGTTTCGTTTTCGTTTCATTTTTTGAGGCACTGATGGACCAGGTTTTGCTTGCTGGGTCTGATCCTTGTCCAATGGGAGCCACGTCTGGCTTGACGTACCGCCAAAGACGGGAAATGGGGCGGCGAGGCCTGCCGGCATAGGCCAGGTTGTTTAAGGTTAGGGAGCAGACAAATGGCACAGTCAAAGATGTTTGGCTGACCCCAGTCGGGCGGTGGTCGGTTGCGCTGCACCGTATTCCTTGTTCTTATCTCGCCCTGCCCGTTGGGGTTGCGCTTTGGACACGATAGATAGATTCAGGCCATGGCAAGGCCTCTGCAAGAATGACGGTGATGTGAATATACTGTACGGTCTGCGATAAGGGACAGGCCCCTGCACATGGCCAAAGCAGAGGAAAGACGATTGACTGGACAAAGCGATACGCTGAGCAATTGACAAACGGCTTCCAAGATGGTCTGTCTCACCTTCACATGCGTTCGTTCGCGCAGCCGAATTCCGACAGGGGCCTGGGGATCGGCATTCTCAAGTTTTGAATCGTGACCTCCATGTACCTACTCCGGCTCCTGTAGCCACCACCATTGACAAGTACATTGTCCTCCAAAACAACGATATGACGTTACGTCAGGCTGAAGGAAGGCCCAGTCTTCGTCGGTGCACCTCATGGTTGTGCTCTCTGATTAGGAGCTCCAAGCCGAGGCGTATGACAAAACAAAAACCAAACAATTGACGGAAATGAAAAGGCTACTTGCTTATTGACAGCCCACGGCATTGAATTGGGAGTATGCAGATGGCTGTCATTGATGTGGAGCCGCATGCAGTACGATTCGTACGTTAAACGGAACAAACCCCCTCTTTCGGTCGCATGAATTAAGGCGCAAAGATAGCCGAAGCTTCCTGTCAGCAAACCCATGGAGATCGTCTAATGGCCCAGTATCCGTGCTCGTGCGACACTATTGATTAACGGCAGAAAGATAGGTAAGTCCATCAACCAGAAAGATTCATGAAAGTCTCAAGCACGCAAACTGGGAGTCAAGTGGAGCTTTCACTAATACTTACTCGGAGAGACACGCCGTAGGTTTTTGTCGCTGTCGCTCCTCCGTGATCACTGTGTTCTGCAAAGCATAAGCTGGAAAGTCAGGGAACTCACAACCCATAACCGGTAGATCGTTGATCGACTCGCTTGTTTTATCCCGTTGGTTTATGAAATACTTGTGCTTGATGCTCTCTGTTGGATATTATCAGCACCCCAGACAAGTCAAGGACAGACAGGGGTGGGTCGGCAGCCAGTCTGTAAATGCGAATTCCCCAGTTACTTGCAGAAAGAGGAGAGCAAATCGGCCACTTTCACAAAAGCCGCCACTACAATTAACCATTGTAAGGTTCCTACCGGCAGTAACCGCCCGTGCGTCTGGGCTGGGCCTCGCTTGGAAGAGGAGTGGTTATCCACCTCCCGTTACGGGCCAAAGTGGGTGCCCTGTTGCTAGGCACAACTAGAAATCAACGACATGACCGCGCCACACGCTTCACAGCTTCCAAAAGAAGGCTGGGAAACGCCCGTTGTGCTCGAAAGATGAAAATCCGGCGTGTCTATTGCCACATTAGCGCTGGGGCTATGCTGAAGAGTTTTGCTATTGCCTGTGAGAGAGGGCGAGAGAGCGGGCATGAAAGCCGAAGTGATCGTGATCGTCCATGGGAGAAAGAGTCAATCTATGCATCTTAAGATGAGCAGACCCTGGAGAGCATGAATGAGCATGTCCGCCAAGTTCTTCCGCCTCTTCTTTCGCCCTGCCAAGACCTTCTCTTGCATCTCCTGCCCCTCTCAGGTACACACTCACGTAACACCAGATACCGGCTGGTCAAAGCTATCAAGCGAGTCGGAACGACGTGGCAATATACCGCCTGAGGCGGCGCCTTCGCCTGCCTGATGGAAGCAAGAATAAGACAACGATCTGCTTGGCTGTGGAATAAGGCGTCTTCTCTAATCATTTGTGCCACGGAAATGCCCCGGAAGTGGCGGTGCCTATTCAACTCGGATTGGCTCAGCGGCTTGTTTCCCGGCCGTTGCCTCGTTGAGCGCTTTGGCAACTATAATTCAACTCGGCCTATTTTTCAAGTATGCATTTGTTTTGTTTTTTCGTTGCAAACTGCAACCGATACAGGCCCCCTGTTCGAAGCAAGGAATAGTTGGCTTGATTCACCTCTACTATCACATGTAAGTTCTCCGTTCGATCAAGTCACTCGGACTACATGAACACAAGAAAAGCCATGCGCCACAAGTCAAGCTGTTTTTCTTTTACCCATGACTGTTTCTGGGGCACGGATAGTTGTCCGCACTTACTCCTGCATTGCGTCTCTGCTCTATCCCTTTGATCAGATGCCTCCGATGTGACGAGATCTGCTTGTCCAACCTGATTTCTGTCCCACATGGTGTTTATATAAACGCTATTATGTACTAGGTTTACACCAAACAATGACGGAACATTCCGTCATCAACGTTTCTTCGACGCTTCCGGCTACACACTATCTACAGATGAAGGAAAGACGCGGTAGTATTGATGTAGTAATTTGCTCAACAACATGTCTAAACACCCTGTCCAAAGTCTCTCGTCAACTTTGCCTCATGTATCTCACCGGTGCTAGCAACTGTCTTGGGACAAGCTGCTCGACTAAATCATCAATACGCAATACGCAGCCAAAGGGGAGGGAGGGGGACTTGGAAGCATCCCACATCCCCATTCTGTACTTGTTGTCGTATTGAAGCCAATTAATTAATTAAATTGATTGGTTAGTTTAACATCACCTAGGTGTAGGTACATACATACCTACGTAGCAGGGAGAGAGGAGGTGGTGGGGAGGGTAGTCCTCGAAACGGGGTCCATGTACTCCATGAATGCAAACAACAAAAACTCTCCGGCGCACGAAACGGAAGGTCGCAAGCCAAGTGGAACAACCTCAGGCTAAAGAGAATGCTGGAGCTGTCTGCGGCATACGAGTGCAATAGATGTTGCGCATGTACATGAATCTAATGAATATCAATACCTCCAGTGGAAAGAGTATTGGTTGCCTAGAGGAAATGGCATTGATACTACACGCTGATTGTCAGTAAATGCTGATCATGCTCATGTATATGTTATGCAGAGATTGGAGTATTCTCTCTTTGCTCCTCTTTGTATTTGCCGCGACAGCAACCCTAAACCACTCATCCACTTTATCTGATTCCTCTGCTGCTCGCATGCTTCAATCATTTATACATTCATTTCGCATCCTTTCATATCCATCCCCCCCCCCCCCCATATTTTACCCCCTCTTTTTTCTCCATTCCAGCCGTACACCATAGAATGAGGGGCAACCCTTTGAAATCCCGACAGGGTGGTGGTGGGTTGGTTAGGCGGCCCACTGCCCGTTCTTATCCCCCTTTGACTCCCCCCCGATGTAACTCTTCTCCATACACTATTAAACCTTGCCCTACAGCTCCAACGTCTTGCATCTCTGCAAAGAGTTGAATGCTACAATAGCTTTGAGAGTAGGTTTTACACGGACCGCTTTCAATAGCAGCGGATAAAGGGATTTTCAGAAAAACATGACCCAAAAGACTGCTTTGTTCAAAATCTAGCGTGATGGACCAAAAAAAGTAGAATCAGAACAGGAAGACGAAGATAGTGACAATCCATATTCTAATGGGGCCAACATTGATAATGGAGACAGTAAAACTACACTGATAAGATAATAGGAGTCAGCTACAACCCTTTGTAGTAGCCTCCAAGAAAGACAGAAATAAAAAGAGGCTAAACGTTTCCTTCCAGCCTGTATTGTCCACCCATTCACACAAACAAGTCTTCTCCCTTTCTTCATCGCCAGAATACCCTCCCCCACACAATTGAGCCATTGTGTCGCCGTCGTTGTTGTATCAAAGCCGTTCTACCGCCGTGAAAACGCCTTAAAGATGCCAAAGTGAATGTCAACCTGAAGAGAAAGAGGAATAAACTCCCTGCAAGACAGTTCAATATTGACTTGTCTTGCAGGGCTGAACCAGACCAATACGTCCAAACCCTGACCAGTCTATGTAAGACGATCCGATGTGAAAATCAAATGATGGAATAATACAACAGCCAAAAGGGGACTCTGGAGAATGGTAAAAAGTGTGATGGGACCCTCGTCATACCTAAAAGTGGTGACAGTGTGAGGAAGGTCAGATTACAAGAGATGAGGCAGTACTGTGAGCTAGGATTGCTAGAGTTCTGCGCCCTCGACCTCTTCTCTAAACCGTAAGCCGCCATCAACAGCGATGCCACCTTCGATCCACGGTTCGGTGGCTACTTGGTCCATGGTCCAACGACTGCGGGAGCGCTTAAGCAGACCCTCAATAACAAGCATGGCTCCTAGCAGGCCTTTCTCCTTGAACTTTGCCTCGTCGGCGTCATGGTCGCCATCTTGGCCTCCAAATTGAACCCAGCGCCACTCAACACGAGCAATGCGATGGCTTGTACGGCTGCGCATACGGCTGCTTCCCGGCAGGGGATCAAACGGGAGTCGGGCCTCGAGAAGGGCGTACAAAAGAACGCCAAGTGACCATGCATCAGTAGCACGACCGTCGTAGGGCTGGCCCATGACAACCTCTGCAGCAGCATAGTCCTCGGAGCCACAGCGAGTCTCCAACATTAGATCAGGGGTAATCCGCCGGGAGAGGCCCATATCGGCGAGGGCAACGACAGGATAGGGGTATGTAGTCCAGTCGGTACGTGGATCAGCAAGTTCAGTGGGGGTCAAGTTGACGAGGACATCTGTGTCACGTACAAGTATTAGCAAAACAAATATGACTGCGAGATGAGAGACAGGGGGGCATATAAGAACTCACTTTCTAGCTTGATATCGCGATGGACAATCAGCTCCTTGTGCAGATATCTCACGGCGCTGACCAGCTCTGCAGCAATTCGTCTCATAAGTGTTGGAGTGAGGACACTCCGGTGCTGATTTGCAATGTCAAACAAATCTCCGCCGGGACTGTAACTCAAGACGAGAATTGCTCTTGTGAGCTCTATGTTCCATGCCTTCAGATCAACCAGAGAAGGATGATGGATACTTTGCATAATTTCCAATTCACGTTTCAGACTCATTTCGACTCGAGTTTCATTAGCGCCACCTTTGGGCCCTTGCTCGCATACCTTGACGGCCACCAGCGTCTTGCGATCAACCTTGTTAGAGGAGCTGGTCAAACTGCTGCCAGATTGTGATCGTAGCACATCCTCACCTACGTCCAATTGACTGGTGGCTAGCATAACCCGGCTGAAAGTACCCTGGCCAATAGGGCCGATTGAAAGCCATCGTCTTAACTTGTGATCCTTGCGACCCCGGGCATCAAAGTATTCACGGTGAATATCATCATCATGTGTGCCCTTTTCATTTACTGGAGCATTAGAGGTCTCGCCTGATCGTGGGGTTGGGGCGATCGCAACGGCAGGGGTTAAGCCTCGAGATTCGGCAAGGTTCTGCTCTCTCCTCATAAGGGGCTCCTTCGGCGTCAAAGCTACATGAGAGCCAGAGACAGTGACAAGCCTCTTAGCCACGGCAGTTGCATCTGGAGTATACTCGCTAAGACTGCGATTTCGAGTGTGCTGAGATACTTGAGGTTGCCCAAGCTTGGATGAGACCTGCACAACCGCCTCATCTACCCCGTTCGAAGGAGTGTATGGTTTGCGTCTAGATGAGTTCGCCCGAGGGATGTTTATTGCTTCACTGGGTCCAGTAGCCAGCACGGTCCCTTCCCCAACGCTGCTCAACCTACCACGTCGAGGCGGTGGCGAGGTGGCAGCAACGTTCAACCTTTTCCATGGCCCCGGCGAGTCTCCCGATAAAAGAGGGCTGGGCAAAGGGGAGATATCTCCCATGGCGTTGATTACAGGACTTGGCATTGCACTGCTAGTGCCGCTAATGGATCCAAAAGCGTTGTTCAAGGCCGCCTTCAGGCTTGGTGTCCTTGATATGGCATACAAGCTGCCAGTAGATGTCTTTCGATTCAGTGGCGTGTATATTCTGGAGGGGGAAAGGTTCGTGTTATCATTGGGAGATTCACGATGTGAAAGTGAGGGGGAAAGCGCAATTGGTGCAGTAATATCTGTTTCTATACGCAAGAGTGATGTCGGTATGCTCTCTTCAGAAAATGTTGGCGTCTGAGAGTAAGACTGTGACTGGGACGATGGGGATGGACCAAATGTTGCCGAGTGCAGATGGAGAGCTGGAGGCCCTGGAGAGGTAACACCGGTTTTATATGATGAAGAAAACAAGGCTGCTGAGCCATTTTGAACAGCAGCCATATGATCAAGCCTTGTGTTCACATTCTCAGCCATGTATGGGGCACATTGTGATCTCGCCTCGGAGTCGAAAGCTAAATTCGAGCGTTGAAGTGACTCGAGTTGCGATCGTGCGCCATCGTGGGGAATCTCGGGCGCCTTCTGGAACGTAGAAGCGCTGCTCATTGTGGTTGATCGCTCTAGGTGTTCAGATCGGGTGGCAGCCAGGTGCAATCTAAGGCAACAAGACAAAGAACATCAGCCCATTGCGACGGTTGGTGATGGGCATTCGCATTGTGACAGGGTTGGACAAGTGAGCAAGCAAGAGATGCGGGCACTGTTGCGGCCTGCCTGCCTGCCTACCTTTGATCTTTTGATAGATGCCGCGCAGCTTAGCTGGGGCTTATAAGCTTTGGAGCACTTTGAGCTGTTCGTGGTTGACAAGACAAAGACGGGATTGTGGGTGTGGGTGGGGGGGTTGTGTTGGTATTGGTGTTGAAGGGTGGCTGAAGGGAGGATCGCGAGAAGCGTGAGGGGCGACAGTGGCGATGACGCGACAACAAGGGCTCTTCTATAACGACAACATGAAGCCTGTCCAGGCCTCCTCTGAGCGGTGGAGGTCGATGCAATTCTGATTGAGGACTGGCAGCGCAGTCTGCGAGGGTCCGAAGTTGAGGTCGTAAGTGTTGCAACGAGCAACTGACGTTGGTTTGATGAGGACGGCTGGCTGGCTGGATGGATGGACGGGGTGGGTGGATTGAGAAGCACAGTGGTGGTAGTGGCCGTGGCCGTGGCCGTGGCTGCTTTGACGCCACCAAGGGTCAGGGATCTTAGTAACCCGGCTTGCTTCCTGGAACTCTAACCACCACGGGTGCTGTAGCGGCTGCACTGTAGAGTGCTAGAGAAGACCCCAGAGCGCTATAGACTTGCTGTGGACATGCTGTGGATGCACCTTTGGGGAAATGCCGGGGCAGGCCAGCGGTCTAGGCGCTAACAAAGGCAGTAATGCATCCAGTAATAGTACTGTACACGTGCGGGCAGAATGACGGTACGTTACGTTGCAGGCCCTCAATGATTCAACGCACCAACCCCCAGTGTCGGCTGTAACCTTGTGCTCGACTCATTGGGTCTGAGAGTATTACGGCAATTGATACCGGCCACGACTACAGCGTAGGAGGTGATTACTAACTTTGCATTCCTGCCGCAAAGGATTCGCATGCGTGCGTTTACATCAGACATTTTGATTACTCCTAGCTTCAATCCGTGAATTAAGAAACTTACGATGCGCATGATGGTGAAAGCGTAACAGCGGAGAACAACCCCCAATGGTGATTGTTGTGACTTCCATCCTATCAATGCGACTCTTTTCCAGAAGCAACTTGGAAGCTTCCTTCTCTGTTCAGCTGACTAGCGCAACTAACTGCTAAAGGACTCTGGGGGGGCTTCCAAGATGCTATAAGCTTTTAATAGATTCTACTGTCCTTTCAATTGCACTTACGAAAACCATCAATTCACGGTGATTCCCAGGTATTCGTTTCAGCAAGCTGCCATGCATTTGCCGAGCCGACTCTGTTTCAGTTGAAACAGCAGCTGACTCGACATCGATGAAACATGAGATCATGTGAAAGGTCATGTGGCTCAATGGCAGAGCGTCTGGCTACGAACCAGGAGGTTGCAGGTTCGACCCCTGTCTTGATCATACAGTTCCATGTTTGATTCATATTTTTGCCATTTCTTCCTTTTTCCTACTTGGATTTTTGATATTCACACCTGGTAGAGCCAGTATTCTTGACTTGCCCTGGTCTTTCTGTATGGGTGGATGTAAGAAGTATAGACGAACAGGTAATTTCTTCCATCTTTGCATGCACCAGTGTTGGGTCCAAGGTTATGTGCAATGCACATGTTTGAGCGTAATTATGATTTTGTTGGCTTATCATTGAGTATTGAACATGCTGCTGTATCAAATATAATGGTACATGTGATGTATCTTGATCACGAAAGATGAGAATTGGAAACGCCATATATTGTGCGATGCAAATGAAGACTTCTATCGTGGTGGCCAATAAACTGCCTGTAATTTGAAGTCCACAGCTTATAAGTTGGTGTAGTGGGGTGAGCCGTACCAGGATCAATCAATTAACGAAACGCGTTGTACCGTGTCCAGTCGCGTCTCTCTAGCCGCTTTCACCTCCTGGACGCAAACCACACCAACAGCGTCGCCAGCGTCGCCAGCATCACCACCGCCAGCACGCAAACAATCGACTCGACCACTAAAGTGGCTACAAGGCATCAACTCCTGGGGATAATAATAAAAAACAGACACCAAGATGCTGCGGCAGGACTATAATCGGATTGATCCCAAGAGGCGCAATGTCGTCGACCACAGGAAGAAGCAGTTTGCTACGCCTCAGTTCAAAGACGCCGAGTACTCGCACCGTCTCAACTTTTACACCGACGCCCCCACAGCCGATATTACTCTCGAGCAGTTTGAGCAGTGGGCGATAGATAGGCTGAGAGGTTAGTAGACAAACTCCCTGTGAATGTGGATTATGCAAGTTTGGCGTAAGCTTGCTTGCTAACCAGAACGTTGCTGTAGTCTTGGCCGAGCTGGAAGCATGTTCCTTTCGCAACAAGAGCCCGACAGAGACGGCAGCACACATGAAACCGATTCTCGAAAAGCATTTACCACTAGAATCCAATAGCTCCAGCTCCACAAAGCTCTTCGCCCAGCGGCAGAAAGATCACTACAGTCACTTCATTCTACGGCTGGCGTTTTCATCCACTGCAGATCTTCGTCGACGCTTTACTCGGGTGGAAACCACACTGTTCCGGATGCGATTTAACAGCGATGATCTTGCAGAGAGGTCCTCATTTGTGTCTAGCCTGGGCCTAGACTGGTGGGAGCCGGTGACGGACGATGAAAAGCGGGAGTATGTGGCTGAGCTGGCTGCCATGGGCGGCAAGAAGACGAGTCCCGAAGACGAAAGCTGGTTCAAGGTGGACTGGGAGCGGGTTCCCGACTTGGTCGAGAGCCGGAGGGTGTTTGTGAAGTCGGGCAAGGCATATGTGCCCGGCCGAGAACAGTCAAGTATGGCTGTGGCAGAATTTTCCTCGCGACTGGAAAAGCAGCTCGAGGTAAGTGCAATTTGACCCTGAAAGTGGTTTATCAGATCCCATGGCTATTGCTCTAGAAGAATGTGTTCTAACTAGGAATAATTCATTCAACAGCTCACCGCTCGCGCTCTCCCGCGACTCGACGAAGACGATCGTCTTACGCCCATTCTCAGCCATCTCTCCAAGAACTTCATCACCCCCGACTCCGCCTACGTTTCCGGCAGCTCAGCACCCGAAGGCGCCCAGATGACCGCTGCCAACGTCGACATCCTATCGCAACACTTCCCCGCGTGCATGTCCCACCTGCACCGCTCCCTCCGTCGTGACGCTCATCTCAAACATTACGGGCGACTACAGTACACTCTCTTCCTCAAGGGCATGGGTCTCAACCTCGAGGAGAGTCTGATGTTCTGGCGGAGCAGCTTTCACAAGGTCACCGACGACGTCTTCAACAAGGAATACCGGTACAATGTGCGCCATACGTATGGCGATGTGGGTGGTGACTCGAATCGCAGGGGAGGCGGATACAGCCCTTTTAGCTGTCAGAAGATTCTTACGGAGCACCCGCCTGGGCCTGGAGAGGCTCATGGCTGCCCGTATAGACATTTTAACCTGGAGAACCTGACGACGCTGGTGCAGGCGATGGGTGTGTCGGACAGATCGGTGCTGCAAGGCATCAAGGAGGACAAGGACAACCAGAAGTTTCACATGGCCTGCAATCGGTATGTCATCAACACTTCCAAGCTTTGTGGCTGTCAAACGATCTCCCATTCTGTAAAGCTGTGCAAATCTCTTGGAGGTATCCAATATCTTGCTAACGATTCATCCCCCCTACAGCGTTTTTGAACATCTGCACAAGACCGAGATTAGAAAGGCAAAGGACGAGAGTATCATGACATCCAATCAGCTCGAGACGATTGTCCATCCCAACGAATACTTCAAGAGGAGCTATCTGTTGAAAAATCTTGGAAAGGATAACGATGTCAAAATGGAGGACTGATTTAAACACTACATGACAGACAGATCCGTATGTTAACCTGATATTACAGACGGGAAGGTACGGCATGGAACTTGGGAAATGTTTAAAAACAAGCATCGAGGAGGATGGCGCAAAGCGGCGTTCTGGGTAGGATAGTTTTGGGAGCGAATGAATAGCCTTGCTGTCTGCACGACGGTCTGTTGATGTTTGGAATCAGTTTTTGCATCACAATGCTTATGTATATTGTGATGGTGAGGTTGGGGAATATAAGTCAAGTGCATGTACCATTCTCAAACCCTAGTCTAACAACATCAAAGTGATGGGGTCTGGATATAGCAGCAACACAATCGCTCCAATTGTTTAAAACAGTTGGGCTTCTTAATCTTCCAAAGAAAAACATATGAATCTGCACTTTGTATCATTGTATAAATTTTCGAAAATATTTTCAAACTATCTATATACTATGTCTCAAGCTGTGTAGCTAGCCACTCACTGTTGTACAAGTCTACAGGAATGATGACATGGTTGATCTGCTTTGCACACATTCCATGTTTGGCCTCCGTTTTCAGCTGCAAGATAACGGAATGCAGCTGGCAGAAAATGGAAATGGAAAACAACAAAAACAGGGTTGTATTGCGTCAAAGGCCAGAGTACGGAGTAACATGCACTAAAATCCATATGCAGGGTAGGGGATGCAGCCACAGGGTTGGTTGGGGTGGGTTTTGAGGGTTTATTAGGGCAGGGCAGGTTATATCTTCCATCATCACCAACATCAGCAGCAGCCAAGGGTAGCAACCAAGGGTCGCGCAGTCGGCTGCATGAAAGCGCACGAGCATAATAAATGGATGCAATACCTAAATGCTTTCTTTTACTGCCATGGCATCTCTTTTGCCTACGCAATTCTGCCCCCAAGGAGGGGTGTGTGCGTGTGTTGTGAGTGAGGGTGGGTTTGGTGGGGATGCAGAGGATGGGGGAGATGGAGATGGGAGATACTGCACAATGAGGTCAGAGGGTGTGCGCACGTGTGTGTGTGTGTGTGTGTGCGTGCCACGGGAGCGATGACGACATTGGTGCAACGGCCAGGGACGCGAGTTATCATTGTCTGTGTCCCTTCTGCTGGCGATATAGCTGAGTGTCAAGCGACCATGCATGTAAGAAGTGCCAGGGCTTCCTTGGGAGGGGGGGATGATGACAGTGGCTTTCATAATAGGCAGTAGCGGCTGGGATGAAACGCGGGTAGGGTAGATATTTATGACTTCGGGGGGAAGACTTGACAGCTCTCTCTGTCCCCACCAACGTGAAAATGAGATGGCAGATCATCTCCCAACCTAATGTATCATCGTCTAGCTAGCTGACAGGCCTTGTAGTAGGAAAATGCAATCGTCACCAATCACAACGGCCACTTCTGCTTTCGTAGGATTGCACTATTTCCCCAAGTTTTTCGCTTCACCTTTCGGGGGTGGGGGGGGGACCGCCGTTGGCCGTTTGGATCGATCGATTTGCCCAAAAGGCAAGGTAAGATATAGATTAGACCTATGAAAGAGAGTCGTCAGTTCGTAACTGTTTCTTCATTCATCCATCCCAACTCGCTGAAACATAAGGGGGAAAAGGAATATTTCAACAGATCGAGATTTCACATGTGCGATATAACGTGTCAAGGTACACACCCGGATTCTCCTCCTTACACGTCGTCATTGATGCTGGCAGTTATAAAAATAAGTACATATTAGCATAAAAGTCGCTTAGATGAAGCTAGATTTTCCTCCCCTAATATCTCCAAGAACGAAAAAAGGCATTGAGAAAGGAAGAAAGAGAAGGGGAGATGTAAACTAAGACGAAGATAGCTGTGATCGACAGCTTCTGGGTTAAGCTATACTGATTGGGTATGAAGGAGTCTGGAGACAATGGTCCGCACGGAACGTAATTGGCTACGGCTGAATCTTTTTTGTTCAAAACATCGTTCTCCACCTGTGAAAATTAAACTGCCCCCGTGGAGTCGGTATGAAAAAAACGTCTTTTTTTAAATTTGCGGGTACGCTAAATGGAAATGTCAGGGTTTTGGACATCAAGCTTTTTGTGACAGGGCTGGACATGGGGGGTATCCACATTGCGTCAAAGAGGTCAAGGTAAGTAAGGTACCAATATGATATGCCACAGGAACAACAACAAAAAAACAAGGAAGGAAAGAATTTGGGGCGGTATTCTTATAACAGGGAGAATGGAATGGGTGCAAGTTTAGAAGAACTGCTCAACTGTAAAAGCACGTGTGCTTGGCGCACGCACATGCATGACTCTCTTGCTGGCTGTGAGAGTAGCTAAGCTGTAAAGAGGACGTTTGTGGATATTGTAATTTTTTTTGGTGTTTTTCCTTTTCTTTTGCTGACAGTGGGGGGAAGAACAGTCTGATTGGTGGGACGTTTTCCGAGACTCAGCACTGCAGAATGTGCAGTGTTTGTGGTCCTTCCTTCTTCTCATCCTCTTCATGTACATCGTCTGCACGCCTGTCCTTTTTTCAATGGTGAGTTTGAGAAGGATTAGGATTTTGTAGATATCCTGGTAGGACTTGTGCTTTGTACTTCCACTCGCTGCCGTATCGCTGTATTCCGTTCCACGAGCATCATGAGTTCAGCTGGCAACCTCAACCCCCCACTCTCCGTCTACAGTAATTGAATTGCCTACTAAGGAGTAAACGCCGTCCCCGGCACTGTTCTCGGCGTGGCTTATTTTAAACTTCTTTTCCTCCAAGTCACCGCCAAATTAACACGCAGCAACTGTTCTTATTTCACCGAAACATCAATTGACCCGGGGGTTTTTTTTTCGCAGTATACTAGCAGAAACCATGTAGAATTAAACATCCATGATTCAGCGTAACAAGTCGCAGTGTCACCGCTTCTTCAATCCAATCCCCCCTGAGAAATTGGAAATTTCTTCAAAGAAGGCGGATTGAGGCTTGAAAGAGAGGTGAAAAAAGAAGGGGAAAAAATTAAAATTAAAGACATGGCGTAGCTACCCAACACTAGGTACCTACCCAATGGGCGACTGTGGGTGCGCAGCCGGCTTACTTAGGAGCTTGTTATGAAAAGATCATTAGCCCGCGTCGCGATCGATCGTTGTCTCTGCTGTGGTTTTTAGTAGGACACTACAAGAGCGAGCTACTGTACTCAACTGTTATGCAGCTGTACTAGACAGGTATGTGATTGCAGTCTTTTTGAAGGCTCTTCGTCTTGGATGCAGCAGATGGAGGGCCAATCGACTCACAAGACTCACCCACTCACTCACATACACACCCATACCCCATTCCCATTCCTATTCCCATTCCCTCGACTCACCATCCATCCATCATATGCAAGCCCGCACTCCTCAGCCAGCTAAACGCGGGTTCTGGCACACGCCTGCGTGACTGGCTGACTGACTGGCAGCAGAGCCAACGCCGTTATGTCTCACATCTCTCCTGTTGCATGTCTCGTGATACGTAGCGCTCGCTTTCAACTCACTGGCCACCCACCCCCCCTCTTGTCCATGTTTGGTCTCCCTTCGATGCAGAGGCTTGTAGTCCGATGATGACTTCTAACCCGCAACACTCCTCCCCCCCTCCCCGCTCTCTCTCTCCCCCCCCGAAACCCTTGTACAGCATGTATGTACATACACACACCACAGGGAACACACACGACACATTCACTCGCATCTCCGAACGAAAAGCACAGGATTGCCAAATAAAGGCGTTGTTTTTTTTGGTGTGTTTTTGGTGCCGTCGGGTTAAATCCCTTAACCGACCACCCGCTCCGTCCGGCCCGCATGCCGAAAGGCAGCAGGATTGTGAAGCGAGCTTTTGATGGAAATCCGCCGTCGTACTCGGCTCACACACATAGAATCACACGCAAAAAGTGGCACAGCATGGTGAGAAGAGCAGCAGCTCCCAAGGTCCTAGCTCCCCAGCTCTCTACGTAGTATTCCCCCAACTCCCACACGAACACCAAGCGCAAGCCTATGCCCATTGTTCGTATTCCAATCGACACTAAACAACCAGTAGAGGTGCCGTATTCCGATCCGCCCACCATCTCCGCAGAACCCTTCTCTCGGGGGCTCCGTTGAAGGGGCAGACGACCTCCTCTGTTCATTCCTCATTTCTAACCTGCCTTTTTGCGCCTTCCGGGCCTCCTTGGAAGTCGACGCCTTTTTTTGTTCTATTTTGCCTTCTTGGCCGGCCCTCATTTGGGCCCCCCCTTGTCCCTCTGATGCATGCAATCACGAGGGGTACATTGATGAACCGAAGACCAAGCTTTTTTTTTCTCTTTTCTATTTTTGAACATGAAACGACCGTTATTTTTTCCTCTTGCCTCTTTCTCTCTCTCTTGGTTGTAGTATGTAATCTGGAGGCATGTAACCCTAAACGAATCATGGCATTCCCTGTAACCTGTAACCTGCTGCACGTGGGAGGGGAATAGTCGGCATCAATGAATGCTTTACGACTTGTAATATGACCAATGCATCATCACCTTCCATTCCAAGAAATCTCCCTCGTGCAGACAACAATTTAGAAATTAAAGAAATTCAAGCAATGGGAAGAAGTAAAACAGCTCCTACGGCTCGACCTATTTTTCTCTGCTTGTAACCTGATTGGCTGGTACCTGACAGCTTGTAAGTAATTACAGTAGTATAGCCGTCCCCCGACTTTACGAAACAAAGGTGCCGAGGCCTTAGTCATGTCGATCCTAGCTCTGCTTGCCATGCCCTTTGAAGTTAAGACGAGTGGTGTTGAATGCTACCGTGCCAGCTTGCTTTATTACACTCACACTGGGTAACCTGTAGAAGTACTTCCGTAATATGCTGTGAGGCGCAGCATGACGTGGTCCGGCGTTTTTGGGGATATAATGCTTTGAGAGCGGGAGATATTTCACCAATGATGCAATGTGTCGGTATGGTTCTGTTGATACTTGCATGTGCTTTGCTTGTCACTTAAATGCGATAAAATGCACTAACCCTTAATCAAATTGTCCAATTGTCAAGACAGTGGACGCGCAAGACGAAGTTTTCATTTATTGGCAATAAATTAGCAAAACTGCAGCCAATGCGGATGAGTAAACACCCCGTATTCCCTCTGTAGGAACAGACAGGGGAGAAAACATCATTCCTGACCATTACCCCCCCGGCTGCGTTTCTTGGCATGGGGCTTTTTACCTTTCCTAGGGTTTTGTTGTTCTGCTCACGTTCTAGCATCTTTCCAAGATGGGGGAGGGAAGTCTTGGCAATGGCTAGAGACGAGCAAAGTTTTGTTTGTTTGATACGAATCAGGAAGGAAGAAGATGAGAAATAACAGCATCACCAAGAAGAAAACCAGTCAAGGACCTGGTATGGAGAATGTCTGCGTCATCTTTACAGCATCTGCCACAACTAGGACCTAGTATGGAAAATATTGCCTGTACATTTCAATTCATTGTCTCGTTTGTCCGTACATACAGCTCACATGCATCGTGATGCTTTCCCCCGAAAGAACACCAAAAACACATACACCCCACGTTATGCTGAACGGCACAATAAGGGGACGGTGCATGCTGAACGGCAACCTATTCAAGAATGTTGTACATATATACCCATGTGCATATATGTATGTACGTCCACTACCACCATTGCTACTCTTACTTTTCCTACATTATCTTTTGCTTACATCCCACACATTGTTGATCCTCCCATACCCCTCCTTCTCTTCCCTATTTTGCCCTCCCACTGCCGACCGACATGATGTTTTGGAAACTTTTCTGAATAATTGTTGCGGGTAAATATTCCGTACACGTGTGTGTTTGTGTGTGTGGAAAATGAGTGGCCGATGATGGGGAGTTGGTTGGTTGCATTTTTTGTTCATATCGGAGAATTGGCTAGCAACGTGCAGGTACGTATGATAGCTAGAGTGGTTGTTTCAGTAAATTATAAGTCCTACCATACTAAATGTCCAAAATACATCCTATCCTTCATCTCTACTAAATCCCCAATTCACTCGATAGTCATTCAAACAAACCCCCAATACCCGCATGAATTGCCCATCAAATCTCCTTCCCCGCTGCAGTACTCTCCAATATCATCACAAAACCCGCTCCCTCTCCCTTTCCTAATGCTGCCAATCCCTGTCAACGTCGCTGCCCCAGCCGAACCCGTCTCATTTGTCCGTGCCCACCTTGCCATCCTGCCCGCGCGGGGGCTCCAATCAAAAAAAAAGCTACATGGTCGTGTTTCAAGTTTTTTTTTTTTTGGCCCACGGTCCACTGCCAAAAGGGACAGGGTTTGACAGGGACCTGTTCTGTAATTGAAAGAGCGAAGACGCGAGAAAAGCGAAGACGCCTAAATGGAGTGTGAATGAGCAATATCTAGGGAAGCCTCCTGTCACGTCGGCACATTATGAGACAACGATTCTCCGCCGTCAGGTTTTATACTTTTTATTTGTATGGTGATTGATTATCTTGTACGAATTAGGGCTATTACCTGCCCAGTAATGCATTCGAGCTCCTTTAGCCTTGGCATCGTGCTCTGATAAGCCATATACATTTACCCAATTTGCACCCTACTATCCTGTAGCCTGTAGTCTGATAATCGGGACGCATACCCTGACAAATAAACCCAAAGAATACCGAGATACACGGAGAAAATAGTCATCAGAATAAAAAAAATCATTAATTGTCATCACTGACTTCCCAACTCGGGAGTATCAAAAAAACAAAAAAAAGAAAGCAACCAAAAATGGCCCATCTCAATGAGAGAGTGAGACACAATGGGACGGGATAGACGTCTGATCACCCATCGGAGCGCAATTGAGACATTCACAAACATCCTAAAGTCCCCAAGCTTACATGCCATGCACGTCAATAAAAAAAATTGAATTGAAAGAAAGCTACCTATTAGGCCGTACCTCAATCCATCAGCGTGTCTGTCTACAAAGGTAAGAGCTAAGTCCGATTTTCAGCGGGCCAGGGGGGCATCTAGTTCTGTTGTACAGAGTAATCACTTTACTTACAAAGTACTATTCGAGACACATTAGGGACAAAAAAACGAGGTAGCACGGCTCAGGTATGGTGTTGGCTTGTGGTTTTTTCTCTGAATCATATTTTATCACGCACCGGGTCTACCAAGCGTGTCAAGGGAGGAAAGTGATATGATATCATGGTACTAAATACAAAGACTAATGAGATGCAAGAATAATTGAGAAAGAACTGCATATCCACGAAATGCCATATAATGTAATACACAAAACCATGGCAAAGGCGCAGTCGCTGGTTCCGCATATGCCAAGCCAGGCAGTCCAACGTTCCAGACCCCCCGAAAAGGCATCCATTTGTTCCGTTTTCTGACAGGCGAACATTGCAAGCCAACAAAAACCCACCGGGGGCCTATTAGGTGGTGCACGGGGCTCAAAACTGAGCGCCGGAGCACACGTAAACCCCCTCCCCGGCTCGTTTGGGTCTGTTCACTGGAAAATGTGTGCGGTAGTAACAGAGGATTACGTCCATGGAAGGTCTAGACAGATGTAGTTCAATAAAGTATTGGAAGGGTTATATTATTGATTTTTTGTTGATTAAATTAAATGTATTTCTCCGCCGCTACCAGCGGGGGGATACCAAAAGCCACCGTGGTCCAGACCTGCGCAGAACCGATGAGGCTGCGAGGGCGCTCTGGCCCCAACATGTGATGAGACAAAAGATGCCCATCCGATGCAGCCCTGCTGCTACCGTGATTCGAAGCTGTGGAGATGCACATCACCAAAGTCCTGTGGCAAAACCCTCCTCCTTCTTATCCCTTATCCATCATTCTCCTCCCCCACAACAATGTGGAAAAAAAACCAGCTGGTAGCCTCGTGGGGAGCACGCAGCAGACTGCATAGGCCGTGGTAACGCTGACTGCATTTCCCATCAACCGCTCGCGCACACAGCGCATTCAAAGTGACTCCATCGTACCCATCGTTTCGGTCGACTTCCAAGACAACCAACACTGTGGGCGACCGAGGCCCCCGTCTCGATTAATGCAGTGTTTCGGCGCGTTCGGCAGCGACAGGTGCAGCCATGCACTGAGGGGCAGTGCCTGAGGAAAAGTGACAAGGGTGTCTCTTCTGCACATAGGAATAGAAAGCCTGGGTCTTGCCCGTTGGCAGACATGTTCCGCAGTTGGGTTGGCTGAACCTCATTAATCCCAGAATGGTGGAGACGAGCAAAATCTCATTGGGGTTGTCCAACTGAAAAGGTTGTGGACAGATGTCGTGTCCCAAGTCGCCGGCAAGCCGTGCCAGTCGTGTTTCAAGACCGGGCCCGTAGCAGAGGGGGCCAAACTCAAGAGCCGTCCAAAAGGGTGCACATATCGTGTACGATGAGACCCTTGAAAGTGGAGGGGGTATTTGAAGGGAGGTTTGAGAAAAATGTGTTCTGATAAGAGTTGAAAAGAAACCTCGTCAATGGAAGTTCAAAGACGAGTCCAGGGCGCCGCGCGTCCTTCACTTGTAGCCGACCATGTTGGCGCATCGGTCGCAGTAGTAGAGGTTGTGGGAGATGCGGACCATGCCGGCGCTGCTGGCGTCGTCTGTTGACGTTGTCTCAACGGCACGAGCGCAGCGCATGCAGCGCAGCACCTGCACGGAGGCGATGGGTCGCGGGCGGTGGGAGTCCATGCTGACTCGGTAGCCGGTGCCAGAAGATGAGTCGGAATCGGAAGATGCTGATGAGGAAGAAGAACCAAAGTGCTGGTTGGACGGTCTTGTGGCGGATGGCATCTTGGGTGGTTGTGGTTGTTGTGTGATGGCAGGTTGTGCCTCTTATACGGGTGTAAGTGTGCGTGCGGGTGAGAGAGACGACGGCGGGCTGTGTAGCCAGCAATAGGGTGTCGAGTGGGTGGTCAGAGGAATTGGTGGTTGTTTGTTGATTGCTTTGCTTTGGTTTGGTGATGATGATGAGAGTTGCGAGGTTTCAACTTTTCAAGGAGCGGCAAAAGTTGGTAGCAGCAGGCTTGAGTCTCGAGGTTGTGAAGAAAGTAAGAGGCCATGAATGGGGGGAGGCGAGCTTGTTAAAGTAATCGGGAAGGGAGGTGTGTGTGATGTGATGGTGGAGTGAATATAGGTACGGAGGTACCTGGGATGCCCTGTGCTGTAGGCACGGAGACAGTGCCGTGGGCTGCTGGGCTTGTGGGCTGGGCTTGTGGGCAGGAATTTAAAAAAGGGTCTCCAGCAAGGCAGCCAGACAGGCTAGCCAAGCCCCCAGGCCAGGGTTGCCAGGGTATGCCCATGAGACACGGCATGGGGTGCGCGTTGCAATCGACGATGGGGGAAAGACGTCGTCCAAGACGTCGTCCAAGGCCAGCAGTCATACAACCTACACTACAGTACAGGGCCCTGTATGTCGGCTGAGGCCGCGTCGTTTCGGGCGGCGCGGCGGCGCAAAGATGGGAGGAAGCCGGTTGCGGCTGCGGGCTCGGCTGCCACGGGGAGACGAACAAAGTTGACGGTACAACAAAAAACAGCGACTGGAAAAGCCTCTCTCCGCTGGTGGTTTTCAACATGTATTCCGGCGGTTGATGCGCGCGGAAAGAAAACTCCTATTCATGTGGACTTTTAATGCCATCTACCATCTACCAACTAACTACCAACTTTACGCCTGAGAAAGGCAGTCGTGTAATCAGTGCGTGCGTACAGCGTCACCAAGTGGCAGTGACAGTTTCCTCCCGGAGGCGCTCAAATTTATGAAGTTAACGAGTGGTTTGGCAGCCCCATCGAATGAACCCACGTATGTACAAACGGAAAAGGAAAAAAAAAAAGAAGGGAGGGAGTCTCGGGAGTAAAAGAAAAAAGGGCGGGCGAAAGGGGGGTGTGCGGCCGTGGTAGGGTGTGTAGTTGCTGTGCTGTGCTGTGCTGTGTTCATGCTCGTGCAACGTTGGGCTTGTCTCGCGCGATCGAACAGACTGGCCAAAATAAAAAAAAGTGCGCCCCCTCCCCCCTCCCCGCGGGCGAAACTCAGACACGCGATGAAAACCGTCTCAGTGCATCGAACCGTATATTACAGAGCAGGCACCTTTTACTTGGGGGGGGGGGGGGGGGTGGATTTTTATGTACGTGTACGTACGGTTGTACCTCATATTACAGCGCATACCAGAGCAGGGCAGGGCTCGCCAGTTGCTTAGCCAAGGCAAGCCTGCCAAATTACCGTAAGAAACAGGCAGCGAGAAAGAAGAAGCTGCAGAGTGCGCCCAGACAAGGCTTGGCGTTTGAGAAATGGGGGGCGTGTGCGCTTTTGGGCCGCTTGCATCTTTTCCCACCTGGGTTTACATACAACTAGGTCGTATGGTTGGGCTCTGGGCTTGGTGTGTTGGGTTGGAGGATCGTGAGTGGCTGGAGTTGATTCCGTGAGTTGGAGGAGCCCTTGCGGGCCTATTACTCGTAGTGCTGGTCTGGGTCTGGTCAGGTCTGGTCTGGTCTGGGTCTGGCGGTTGTCGATGATTGTGCAACATGTGAAATGTGCTGTTAATATGCAATTGTGTGTGGGAGTGTGACTACAGTCATTGAATTAACTCTCCCACCATCTTATCAAACCCAACCGGAGCAAAACGAGGCAAAAATGGTTAATTAAAATAAAATGGACAAGAAATGGGAAGCCGTAATATACCTTGGGCGGAACAAACCTCCTTTTTTCGTACATACATAAAGCATCCAACGTGTGGGGATTTAAACCTGTGGTTCGCTTCCTCGGTGGCTTCCAGGTTTCCATTCCAATGTAATGCAATGCAATCCGTGGGGGAATTGGTTTGGTTTGGTTTGGTTTCGTCCTGGAAATGGCCGTTCGTCATCGCCGTCGGCTCCGACAAGCTTCTTCCGTGCAGCAACAAGCAGCACCAGCGGCACCACCAGCACTGGGGAGGCTTCTACGATTGTGGCTGTCCCATGGGTGGCTGCAAGGCGCTGCCTGCCTGGCGTCGGTCGGGTGCCTTTGTCTGATAGGGGCGGAGGTCAAGTCCTGAGAGTTGTTTTAGGTGTGATTGCGCTGTGCAATGCGCTGTGCGTGGTGTGTGCTACGTACAGTTGATGTCTGGGAGTTACAGTGGAGTGGTTGCCTAGACGGTGCTTGTCGGCGTAATACAGCAGACCAGCACTATTAATTATTACAGCGGCGCCCACAGAATTGATAGGTGGCTTCAAGTACAGTAATAACCCCCCCTGTAGCGCCGCCGCCCTGAAGATGGATGGTTGGATTGATGGGATTTGTGATGCATCCAATGTCCGTTCCCAAGTCCGTCCAGTCAGATGTGTTATGTGCTGCGTGTTGCGTGTTGCGTGTCGTCGCCCTAATAAATTACTTATTTCCAGTGGCTTTTTTTATGTTTTTTTTTTTACTTCTATTCGCTGGCCCTGTGTTGATTCAATATTTCAATAGCAACCTATAATTAGGCAGGTTTAACGGATCGGATGCGCGGCTCCCCGAGCCCCCAAAATACAAATGCAAAACCCGGATGTATCGAACAGGACAATGGGATTCGTTTGTTTTACTTGTCGGCGAACCACAGCTAGCATGGGAAACCCGTATTCCAAAGGGAGTCAAAAAAGTCTCCAGTAAACAACCAACCCCCTTTGAGTGAAGGGAAAATCGAATCACCCCAATTTGGGTTCCGGAGTACACGGGGAAGGAAGCCTCAAACAAAAGGGCCCAGCCATGGGTACAGGTAGGTAAGAATAGAAGCATTGATGAAACAGACAAAGAACGCCTCAAACTGGGTTACGCTAAGCCCTTGTTCCATGGCTTGACTGTGCTACTAATTACTACGCTGTAAGTGGCACAGCTTTTATGGATGGGCCCAGTACAGTGATATATTTAGAGATCTGGAATCTTGGCGTCGGGTAAGCAAGCATTGAGTAAAGAATGCTTGCTGTGATGCTGGCATGATGTTGGCCGTTTTATTTAGAGCTGCTACCCAAGTATCAAATCTGCGTACCTATGCGCCGGGCTCCCTTGGCAACTTCCGGATCCGTGTAATCCTGTCGGGAATAAAGGGCTAGCCAGTTTTAATATTCATCGCCAAATACCAATGTCAATGCCAACCTTGCGGGGATGCTAAAGGAGAATGAAGTCCAACTTTGACAAGGCTGCTGCGGTTGGTTGCCTTTTTGCCGAATACGCATCTCCCTGCAGGTTGGACAGGCTGTGAATTGGTTTAATAAACAGTTCAGCACAGGATGAGTCATCTTTTCGGACGAGACCTTTTCGTCGTCTTTGTTCAATCTCGCTTATCTATCAACATCACGAAATCCCATTATTGTATTTTTTTTTCTTTTTTCTTTATTATTTTCCCCTTTGTCGCAGGTGATTGACTCACTTTACGGGGACAATGGACTTTTTTAAAGTCCAATGTGGAGGAGGCGGGTGCCAGCAGCATTTTTCGGTAAAATGATTACTTTGGGTCGCAGAGCAAAGCAGCTCTGCGATCATAGCTTGTGATAACGCACAACACAAAAGGGGGGTGGGAGCTGGAGCTGGAGCTGGAGCTGTCATGACAGAGCATTGTACTACGTATACAAACACCATAATATCATTGGGTCTTTTGACAAATTATATCGAAATGCTGTGGCATGTGTTGCGAGCCAGCCAGCAAGCCAGCCAGCAAGCCCAGAAACACAAGACGTCGTGGTCAGCGGTTTCGGTCATGGCTGCAGCTTATGGGCCAGTGTGTTGCAGGAACTGGCCACGCAAGCTCGGCATGTAAGAAAGGCGATTCGGTGGTTGCGGTGTATGATATTGAAGTAAAAGGTACCTCAATTGGAAGCAATCATGACCAAACAACTGTCCTCTTTGATTGCTGCGCCTTCTTTCCCATCCCATCCCATCCCTGCTCTGCCCTGCCTAACACAAAGAGCAAGGCTGTAAAAAGCGACAGGCATTCTGAGTTGCCTTTTGCAAGTAATATCCGTCAGTGCTTTTTGCCGTCACCGACTTTGCCCTGCGGTGTACATATGGGATCCCCAATCTAATCCAATCGGTTGTCTTTACCAACATCACCACCTACTATGGCCAAGTAAATGCTCCGGACCTGTCATCCCTTGTGTTGCCGGGGAGCCGGGGCTTCGGTGACTTGGTCTCGGCTGGAGGACACGCATGCATAAGTGCACGTCTGTAGAGTAATTATGGGATATCCATCCAATGGCCGGGTGTAAAAGGGGAATAAAGAAAGATAGATGGCCGTGAAAAAAAAAACCCCATGGGCAAACACGTAGTAAAACAAAACAAAAAAGGGCTCCTGATGTGAGTCACTGATTCTGCTCCACTTGCCAAGCGCCAGAATCAACTCCACGACATTGGCAATTCCCACTTTGGGCACATCTGTAGACAGGCTGCTTTGCTGTCTTTGATTTGGAGAGGTTTGTCGATGCCATCGATCAAGTGGACCTGGGACCTGGGACAGCGCTGAATTAACGCCCTGTAACATTACAAGCTTCACCCGCTCAGTGCACTGTTGTACATACAGCACACCTACGAGGCTACGACAACCAGGGCATGCACCGATGCGTTCAATGGCCCGCACAGATACCTGTACCTTGAAAGCAAAGGGGAACACAAGGGCTGTGTGTAACAGCGGTTAACAGGCGATTCATCAAAGGCCCTCGCTGGCCGGCTGCCTCCCTCGGCGGATGTCCGTGCTAAGGTATGCACGTTCGTTCATTGGGCACCTATGGCAGAAGCAGAAGAAGAACGTTCAAGTCCCAGTCCTACCATGCAGAGTTCCTCGTAGATGGTTGGCTAGTCCTACCTAGGACATTGAAAAGGTAGAAAACCCGGCACCCAGATGCCGAGGAACTTTCCAGCGCCGCTGTAACTTCCAAGGCTGTAGGTATGGACCTCCCTGGAGCTGCAGCCCTGGGGAGAACCTTTCCAGGCAACCGAACCATTTTCAAGCGGGAAGTCTTCAGCCAGCCACACAGCCCTGCGAGAATTGCACTGGGCTGGTTTCTACACCGTACCTTGGGGATATGTGTCGTCCAAGCGAACCCAATCTTAGAGAAGAGCCCCTTCTACAAAGAATGCAGGGAGGTTTTTCATGAGCGTGTAATTTTTTCAAAAATTTCATTTTAATTTTGGGGGGTTCTTCCTGGTCTATAAGTCCCCGACTCAAGAATAAATCCACAAAGAGTAAAATTCAACAACAGAATCCTTGTCTGAAAAACCACAGCCCAATTTTTTTCCTTACTCTGGGGCGGGTTTTGAAAACGGGGCGAAAACGGGGCGAAGACAGCTCAATTTGGGTTAGTGCCATCGGCAACTCCTGATGGTATGCCCAAATGTACGATGGAGAGCCCCTGTTGAAAAGCAAACGCGTGTCTATATGCATAAATGCATATATATATGCTTGTACCTGTAGAACAAGCAAGAAATGGTTTTGTTGCAACCAAAAGTAACAAGCATGCATGCCAGGATTTATGTGTGTAGCTGGAACACGCCCCCCCTTCTTTTGGCGCATGTTGCTTTTGTCCAGCTTGTTCAAGATTACGGTACAACCAGTCAGGCTCAAGTACCTGACTTAGCCAGAGAACAAGGGAACGAACGGGAAGTGCTTTGACGGCGGTAAATGAGAAACATGGGCAGTATTTAAGTTGGTGAGTCACTCCATCGAATCCAAGACATTCCGATCGGAGTCCCGGTTTATTACTGATTGACAACGCCCTTGAACTCCATTTCCCGTTTCAAATGGTTTTCCCCCAAAACGGTGGCCTAATGGGGTAAAACCCCCCAACGATCCTCCATCCCCCACCAACTACCACCACCACCTGCATCCTCCCGTTTTGCTTGCATGGCATTGGCGCTGTCGATCGGTTGGGTCTTCTCATGTGGTGGTGAGTTGAGTTGAGTTGAGTTGACAAGACGGCCGGGGCATGTCAAAATTCCCGATTGTCATCACTTCTCCCGATGCCCTCAGCCGAGTCAGCCGTCGATGACAGTCCCCGATCTGGCCATATCATGCGGCGGGCAGAACCCTCATTTCTCACACCATTCCCTCTCTTTGTGAAGAAGATAACTCCGCAGTAGGTGCAATCCCTCGTTTCATGTAATTATTTGCTCAAAGTTTGCCCCATCTCGATGCAATGCATCAAATCGTGACATTGCACCACGGAGATGCAACCCCCGAATAGCTGTTCTATGGCAAAATAAAAAAAAACCGGGTGTCATAGCTTAGGAGATGTCGCTCCTACTGGTCATCATCCCTGATTGACCTTGTTCTCATTTCATATTGATGATCGCCAGTGTGTCATGGACGGGCTGATGCAAGTCATCTGCGACCCTTTTATTTCCTCACTTTTGATTATTTATCATTGACGTTGCTTTCTTTTCTTTTGTCCCACAACTTGGGAAACGCAAAGGCAGCTGGAGTTTGGGCCAGGCCGCGTTTTTTTTACCGATGAGACGGGTAGCCAGTGGGGCCATATAGTCATCCCACTGTTTCCCTTCTATGCCTAAATCGGAAACCCGGCTCTGGGGATCCAGTCGCCTTCTAGGACCACGGGGTGTGTGTTAGTCCCAGTGTTATATGTGCCGATCCATCAGCCTTAATCCGATGGTCTGGATAGAACAAAAGCTACGCAGAGTAGCGCCGCTGGGTAGTTTTTTTTTCCCCAATAGGCTACGATGGAGCTGGGATAGAACAAAATGAAGGAAAAGGCTAAAACGTGGAGAACGGAATGGACTCCGATGAGAAAGGAATCTTCCTTCCACCATGCGCTGTGAGTGATGATCGTCGATGGGCAACCCGGCCGAAAGGCGCATCCGACGGGGAGAGGGGGACTCGCGCATCGGGAGGGTAGTTCGACTGGTCATGCACGATGGTTTGGGAAAATGGCTGCGCTATTGGTGTTTGGGGGGACCAACAAGTGTGTTGTATAAATGGCAACCTGTACGCAACACTTTCGTTTGATAGATCGAGGGGATCGGAATCGGCAAACATTGGGTCAACGCCATGCCATGGCGATCCCAACATAGTCAAAGGGTCATCAACGTTATAAATCACGGAGGAAGTCTTCATTTCGCCACTGCCACGGAGGCCGTTCACGTCACGTCCGACATTGAGAAAATCCCATTCTTGGTTATCTGTTTGTAAAGCTGGTAGATTCAAGCGATCATGGATATTATTGTCTATGACAACTACCTTCTCATCAAGACATACAAGATCTGGCAGCCGCGACAGCTTTTCTATCAAGATATTACAAATTGTAGGACGCACTGCAAATTAATAGCCCAGCATGTGTCCTTTATTCCCACTCTCATTACACGCAATAGATTCACGTAAACTTGGTCAACTTCGCCTCTTCCAACTCCTCCTTTTGCCTTTCACCTCGACAGATAGAAGGGAGAGGGGGTGTCGATCTACCCGTCTTTATTAAATCTCGTGCAACTATCTAGCTATTACCACCTCCCTCTATATGATTTGACTCCATCATGACACAACAGGTTCTATCAACATTCCCATTCGCCAATGACAAATTCGATAGTGAGGCATTTCACTGGCGGAACAAGTCAAGCGACTTTGCTGTCAAGAATCCCATGCTCAAGCACCATGGGACAATATGCTACGTAGGGAGCACAGCGGAAACACTATCCGGATTAAACGCCCCGCCTTGGTGCTTGTGCTTCAAAAAGGAAGGCTTGCATAGGCGGTAGTGGCTTGCATGCAAAATATGGGGTGTGTGAGATTGCGCTCTTTGCTACCAACAACCAGACATCGTGTGTTTAATAACATTGGCCTTGTGCCTCATCGTGCGCCAAAACCAATCCATCGCTTATTACAACCCACTTTGTTGGGGGAGGAGGAGAAAGAGGAGGCACTTGGCAGAGGGGGTGGTCCGGCTCCGGCTCTCCATCGGCTCCCATTTGCCGCGACCCACAGCTTGGGCGCCGTTGGGGAGGGTTTTGTTTCAAGCCATGACATGACAGACAGCTCAGGCGAGGTAGCCGAGGAGAGCGAGCGAGCGAGCCAGCAAGCATGATCATATGAGACGGTGCATACATCAACGTACTCTGTAACATGCATTCCACAGTGGCTTGGCCAGCAAAGCCTCCCCTCAAAAGCCTATCCGGGAATAATAAAATGGCCGCCGAGTGGTAATAAGGCTGGGTGTGTCGTCCGTCTTTCGTTGGACCGAGAGCAAAGAGTCTAGACCTGTCGAGACCGACGCTCTCGGCCATGTTCCTATAAGCATCAGATTGCCCATGGCCCATCTTACTTTTCGTCGCTTCTCGCTTTTCCTTCTTTGCCGTTCTAGACCACCAAAGAAACAAAGGAAGACCTATGTACTTACTTAATCTCATGTTTTACAATTAACCCAAACTCCCTTGACCAATGGCAGCCTTTAAACAGGTTCCCCGGCCGTCCCTAAGAAAAAAAGGTAAAACGTACATACAACGGCCAAGGCATTACATCCAACCAACCAACCCTGAGAGGGGAAAACGCCAGAGAAACTCAAAAAATGGGGGAAGGCTTGCTTCTCGACTCCGCAATACGGAACACAGCGAACAGGAAGAACAACAACTTTTTTTCGGCGCCAACCAAACGTGTCTCTTGTTAGGCTGCGCTAACTCGCCCTTAGAGTAAACCCAAAATCTAAAATTGCATGGGGGGGGGGGGGGGCTCTTCGAGATTCGGACCGTCCAGTGGATTGGGTCCGGTCCGGCACTGAGAGTTCCGCGAAGAAAGGTGGTTTCCATTGGGAAAAAAACCCACAAGGGTTCACGGCACTCTCGGCCGCACAGAACTGGGGCTCGAACCTTCTAGTTACATACTTCTGTAACTGTACGAGATTATCCTCGTGAGTTTCTGAAAAGGCTGTTATCGTGGGGAGGGGTGTGTGCTTACAGTGTTGCAGGGACTACGAAAAACTGTGGCTTGGAGAGATGCACTCAGCCTGGCGTCACACACAACCAAAAGATGTTATTTGTCCCGGGGCAAACGGCATTTGTCTTTGTCTGATGATGGACTTTGTTGTTGTTGTAGTTGTTGGTTGTACAGAAGGAATGCGGGGGTGGTAAGACGGTGATACAATGACCAAGAGCTGCATCTTCACATCTTCGCGTACCTGTCCATGTGGGACGACATGATACGTTGGCTTGATTGGTCGGACTCAGTCTTCAGCACTGCTGACAGTTGGAAGCAGGACGACTAATACTGTACTTTATTACATGCACAGCCCGTTCCGAGTGTGCCGCAGAACAGAACAGTAGAGTCGTATGTAATCTCGGACATAAAAAAAAACAAACGACAATTGACTAAACACTGCTTATTCCCTCTTAACTCTAGGGGTTCTATGTAACACGGGGTAATTGTGGCATATGGTTTTACAGAGGTAGGCAGAGACGCAAGTTCTCTTCTAGAACCTTGAGAACCCACGGACACTCTTTTGCTCGAGTCAAAAAAACATCCGTGGGCCAAGTCTCTTGACAAGAAAACGCACGGGGCAAAAGACCCAGCAGCAGCAGCAGCATCAGCAAGCGAGGAATACGATCTAACAAGCCAAGGCTTCTTTCCAATAGTGCGGTACGCTGTTTGCCGGAACCCACGCGGCTATTGAAAGCTTCTAGACTTCTTTTCCCAGTGAAACTGCCCGCCGTCTTTTGTTTTTTGTCGTTTAGGCGTCTCCGGCTGTGCCTGTACCCGGGTGATGCCGTTTGTTCCCCCGCCCAAGAGCATCCGCCACCAACATGCCTTCTTTTCATCCACGTTAATCCGCGTACAGGAGGACGTGCGAGAATCTTTGTTGATCTTGCTAATTATTAGGGTTTTCTTTGGAACCGGGGTTACATTTCTGTGTACAACGCTGAACCCTAAGCATTTGGTGCTATTGGAGGTTTTAAGCTTCCATCATCTCTCCCGTGCGTGGGGCCCTATCTTTTTTTTGCTCGGGTTTCCGTTTCGAGAGCAAAAACGAGGAGGGGAATGCCACTTTGTGTTGGTGGTCGAGAGAGTTCTAGATTTTCCCGTCTGAGACTTGCTCGTGCTCCCGTGACTCTTTGGCCTCCTCCCTCTCAGTGCCGAAAACGGGTAGGAAAAGTCAGTCAGCAGGGCTACATGCTGTGAAATTAAACACACAATCCAGACCTGCCACCAGAAGAAAGCCTCATTCCAACATAAACCAAAGAAAAGCTGAGCTGACCTTTGTCTCATTACCCTCCTCCACCAGTGTCTCTTTCTAGCCATCAATACCTGTTTCACCGAAGAGCTTAGTAGCTTCATCAAATCATACGATACCAATGGTGCGGTTCACCAAAATTCAGCCCCAGCTTTCTCAGCTCAGGGTTCTGCAGTTACAGTCATGGTCTTTTGAAAACCGCGTGGGTTGGGGACGGGGGAAGCATGGACAATTACAGTAATGTTCGAGAACTCTCTCCCCCCCTTGTAAACGGCATCCCGTTTTGCCATTATTTCCGTGCGGCTTTGAGCCTATCTCCATGATTGCGGCCTCCTTCTCTATGTTTCTTGGCTTCCTTTAAATCAGTTTATTCAGTAAACCACCCATTTTTGCCCTCGAGGGGGTCCTTGAGGGTCTCGACCGCCCAGGGGAACATGCGCAGAGCGCCCCCAGCGTTTGAGAGGGGGTGTCTGTAATTCTGCAGCTTTGGCTGGGGACAGGGGGAGGAGCCGCAGGGCCGCAGGACAGAACCGTTGGCTTTGATTTCGTTTCTCAGGGGGGTCCAGGCGGGGGGTCCACGAGGTCCAAGGTCCCTGAATACCAGGGTAGGCGGTCGGGATAAGAGGTGAAGACCCCGAATCTTTTACGGAGTACAGACGGCGCATTTCGTCGCTCCGCGTTGCGGCCTAACGGGTATGTATCGTTGAGGATTTTTCTATTTCGGTATACGCTGTAGTCAATGTGATTGCCTTCGTATTCTGTTTAGCGAAAAACAATGGTCAATTTCTGGGTGCGACGTGGCGTCAGGAGCGCTGTATGTCTGTGTTGTCTGTCTGTGCGTTTATGTGATTTGAGCTCGTAAAAATCCTCTCGACTGAACTACCCACGTTTTGGTGATTTTATTGCATTACACACACCCACGACTCGACGCCTACTTACAACGTAGTATTGTGCTAACACTGTCATGCAGGGTCTGGGCCATTTTCCCGATTCTGACATGCCATTCTCGCGAAGGCGAGGCAGAAATAGATGCAAAAAACATGTCAAGAATTAACTAAACCCACATCGGCACATGAATCATTCTAATCCCGACGAGCCCCTTCTTCCTTGGCTCCCACCAAACAAAGACAAGCAGTCGTGATTCAAGAACCATGTTAATCATGTCTGCTTAGTGGTATGGGCCAGGACGACTGCTTAGTCGTGGCCGCGTGTTGATAATGCCCTGCCATGGAATGAGTCTGGAAGCGTTTAGGATTAATGATCATTTGCCTATTTGAGTCGAGTTTCCTATAGTAGTATGGGTGTGCGTTTCTTGTACAGTAATGAATTGGCATGACCAGGATGAAGGATAGTTGACGCGAGTGAATCGCTTAATGGGGCGGAGCTGACGTGCATGAACAGGCGTTGTGTGCAAAGAATGGTAATGCTTGTCTGTTTCGTGTCAGTCTGACTAACTCGAGGGTCTGGAACTAGAAGCATAAGCTACATGTAACCGGCTAACCATGTAAGAAGGGAATTAAGAGACTGTTTAAGATGTGGAATTAGGGCCTCAACGTTGAGTTGGTTTGAAGCTGGCAGCTTTACATGTTCCGCCTGGCCATGATGGTCATCTGAAACCACACGCCATCACATGAGAGAACGAGAAAGAGAAGGCTCTTTAAGGCAATGTTTCCATTCCTGCTTCCTACCGGTGCGGCTTCATTGCGTTGGATTCCTTCTCCAATCATCCGGGCGCCCTGCTGCACTTTATGTTCAATCTATGTTAAACTACAGCATGTTCCACGTTGATAATGTTTTACTGCTATAAAAAGGCATTAAATTGATTGAAGAATTCGTTGGAACATCCTACACAAGCACGAATAGAAGTAAAACACAGGCTTCTGCACATTTGCTACGTGATCATGCTTACAACACGGGGGACACGGAAGGCTTATTGTACGAGATCATGTTGAATTGACACAGATTTTTACGGTCAGTAGAAGAGCATATGTCAGACGCAGGAAAGCTTCCAGATTCTTAAGTGCTCATTCTTCTTGGATACCAGTGAGTGTTTCTTGCAGAGGCAAGTATATTTCGACGGAAGGGACAGAGAGAACAACTGCATAGGCAAATCGTTAATACCAATCTATCCGCCTGCTTTCTTTCCGACTCCAAATGTAGCACCAATGGCTAAGAAGATTGTTGACAGGTTATTCATCCAGCATTGAGGTTAATTACCTTTGTGATGTATAAGTACCAAGAATTAGAGATGATATGCCTGCAATAGTTATATAATTGGTAATACAAGGCATTGGATATGCAAAATATATAACGCAGCTTTTCTGATACAATCGGTATCATCGGCGAGTAGTCTACATGCTACACTGACAAAATCTGTTATTCTAGAGCAAACAAGAACACTCAAACTAGATCCATAAAAGCCAGTGCAATGCATTGCGCAAAAAATGACACTACAAAGCTATCTACAAAACACTCTTTGGACTGCAGAATGCAACTCATTGACATGGTATTAGCTTTATCTCACCGCTGAATAGCTACAGAAGTTGGATTGAGGATACTATTGTATAGAGTATAATAGCCAGAGATGCCTCCATCATTGCATCGATCAACCCTGGGTGCTTGCTTGACGTTTTCATACAGCTCCTCAAAGCTCTGAAGTTGATAAGATCCTAGGCTACCGACGCAACCTTCTCCAAGCGGGCGATTGTCGTCGGACGATTTTTTCCCTATACTTAATACCGCCGCATTGGTTCAAAAAGTCCATGGTGAAATTTTCCCTTAAGTAGCCTTTCAACTTCACTCTACAGTATGTCCAGCCATCGAAGAGATATTACAGTTGTAATTAACATTGCTCAATTCCCCGCTGTTATATATAGTATCATTTAATCAATCTATATACCTATTGACAAAGAAACAAGTCAAGGCTTAGGAAGCACATCTGAGCAATAACCAAAAAACATTTGAGACTAGACTTACAATCTGCATTTTTTTTTAATTACCTTGTGTTGCCTGGCAAGTTTTTCTCATCCCCCATTACTTAACTACATAGCGAAAGATGAGTTGCAATCTAAGAAATTAGTTGTAAGCCTCCAACTGCATTTCTGGTCAAGATATCTATCTTAATTCTCCTGTGCTATGGCTCTTTTCCTCTAAAGGTGTTGAATAATCAGTTGAGACAAGCTACCTACCCTGTAAGCATCTTTCACTCTGTCGAGAGATGTCTAATGGTTATTGTATTATTGTATTACTCTTGACTGTAACACAATGTAACATAAATCAACCTGTATCAAACCCAATCTTTCGCTTTTTCCACAGCCATCTGTGTTAAACTTATGCTTCGACATTACTATTGAAAACCCGTTGTAAACTAATGCGTCAGAGCTGTTTGCTGCGTAAAACACCGCCAACCTTATCCATCGCACACCATTAATTCTAGTGTATTCTGAATTGTTCAATTATGTCATTCATGATTCTAGGGACGAGTTGAACAAAGACCTGATGGGTAACGACACTTGTAAGATGAAGTTTGGCAATGCAAAGCGCCAACGTGTAGGTTAGCTGGCTGACGGCTGTGTCTGTGTCTGTGTCTGTGTCTGTGCTGCGGCACTGTCGAATGAGTAAAACAGGCCTTTGCAGTGCTGTTACACCCGAAGCCCGAAGAGTGGCGCATCCACGTTTGATGCCGAGCAACTTATGATCCTCCCTACGCCGGGAATTTCGGTGATGGATGGAGCGCATAATTACCCTCACACTCCGCGCGCATCTCTAGACGTGAAACCTCTATCTATATCTATTCTATCTATCATGAGTGATGCGCCTCGCCCGAAACAGGCGGCCTGTCTGGTCTGTCGTCGCAGCAAAACGAAATGCGTGTGGCTGCCACACGAGGCCAGATGCCGAAGATGCAGCCAGATGGAAAGCGAATGCATCAGACCCGATTTTCATCCCGGGAGACAAAAGGGCATCAAAAAGTGAGTTGCTACACCTCCAATTTACATAACATGAGTAAACTCTAATAAAAAACATGGCTAACTGACCAAATCCCGTGAAGTAAGCGTGTTGGGCTTGACAAGGCGCTTCATCAGCTACAACAGGCAGTCAAGCGCGTTAGGACCGGAGAGAGACAAACACATGAAGATGAGAGTGCAGTGGCGCGGCTGCGAGATTTGTTAGATGGTGCTAATGGTGGTGGATCTGATGCGATGGGTGATGCGGGCGATTGGTCCTCCAATGCTGCGGGTAATGACGACGAGGATGACGAAGACGACGGTGATGTTGGTTCAGATGCTAGACCTGCCAACGTCTTTGAGCAGCGCAATGAGGAGAACCTCGCCATTGATGATGCTGAGAATCCGCTTCAACTGCTGGCTCGCGCCTCGTACTTCCAACCAGTGAGTGATCAGCGTCGGCATGATTCACCACAGAGTTCACGGCATCGAGGTGATTCTGCAGCGAGGCAGCTAGCTTCAAGCAAGATCCAAGAGTTCTTCTCACAGACACGAGCGCATCTCGATATCGGGGAGCATGTCGACCCGATTGATCTGGGACTCATCACCTTGAGTGAAGCCGTGTCCCTCTACAATTTGTTAGTATAACCTAGTCAATCCAAACAAACATAAGTTTAGGTAGGTTTACTGACAGCATACAAAAAGCTTCCACACCAATCTCTCACACACACGATGGGGTCTCGACCCCCGAATCTACAACGTTCACTTCACCCGCTCGCGATCCGCCTTCCTCCTCACTTCCATCCTCGCCGCCTCCGCTCTCTTCATGCCCTCTGCCTCCGCCCTCTCCAAACGCCTCTCCAATCACGTCAAGACACTAGTCCAAAACATCATTTCTAATAAATGCAAATCCGTCGAGATTGTGCTGGCCTTTATGGTCAACATACCGTGGATGTTCCCCGGAAAACACAGCACAGCGGATGATACATGTACCTATATATCCATGGCGACGGCGATTGCGATTGACTTGTCTCTTCACAAGGTGTTGGTGCCGATTGAGATGTTGGAGTCGAGTGTGAAGATGACGTTTTCGAGGAGTGAGTGTCTTGATACACGGACGGCGCTGGCGATTGATGGGTTTTCTGAGGTTGATCCATGGTCGGAGAGGGGGACGCTGTTGCTTCGTAGTCGGGAGAGGTGCTACATTTCTCTTTTTGTGGTGGAAAGAGGGTAATTTTGCACTTTGCTCTCTTGAGACCCTGATATAAATTACTCACATCATTTATAGGATATGTCTTGCGCGCGGCAGACCGTTTGGTGTCCCCTTGACAAGGGTCATCAAGGACTGTGATAACTGGTACCGATCGGATCTCGCGGACCCCCAAGATGGCCATGTAAACTCCATGGCCGTCTTGAGAAGAAACTTGGTAAGGGCACCTCACTAGGTATATGTGCATGTCATTCCATGCCGTGTTCTGATTTGGATAGGATGGCCTCTTTAACACGGTTAGATCACTATGTGATGGGTCTCAGGGCATTGGCAGCGACGGGTCAAAAGTGGCGCAACTGTACGTGCTTCAAACAACATTCAGGATGCCTATTCTAACTCGGAATAGGATTGAAAATGCCATAGAGATATTCTTTGACCAATGGTATGCGGAATGGGGGGTTTCCATCGGCACAGGTCCTCGTGAGTATCCCTCCGGAAACCTCAAATTTCTACTCAGCAGCTGATATAAAGTCATAGAACATCGACTACCACCCTACGTTCAAATCTTGGTCACGCATACACGTTTGTCCACGTACGGTAGCGTTATCAACCACCCCACGGCTCCCATGGAAGTTCGGCGCTTCTTCAGGACAGCGGGCCTCTCATCAGCTCTTAACGTGATGCGAGTTGCCATTCAAGGCGAGTCTCAGCTACAGTCTATGCCTAACAATACGGCCATTATGATTTCGTTTGCCGCATGCTTTGCCTTGACTCTCAGTGCATATGCGACTGGGACGTCAACCCTTGCGCCAAGCATCAGGAAGCTTATCGACGAGACGGGAGGGGTTCTGGAGCGGGTGGGAACAGTCACAGAACACCGCAACGGACTCTCAGTTTTGTACGGGAAGCATCTCAGACACCTTGTGAAAAAGTCAGGAGGAGATGGCAGTAGACAAGCCGTCCTTCCAGCTCCAGAGGCACCTCCACCCCAGTCCTCTATTCAGCCTTTGTCATTGGGAGCGACAGTATCGGGGCCATCAACTTTTATGGATCAACATTTGCTTTGGCCAGAGACGTTACAGCTATCAACCATGTCAGATGATCAGATTACGCAAGTGCTCAACCAATCTGGCAACGAATTCGAGCCTTCATTTGGTGGACTGTCCTGGGAGGACATGAATAATTTTGACTGGCTATACTGGCCAGAATTTGGCCCAACCTAGGGCACGGGATATTTATATATATAATAATCAATCTCTGCGCTGACAAACAAAGAAATAGTACAAAACTGGTTTTCAAAACTTGGTTAAACCCTCCCAAAGTGTCTATCGAGA
Organism: Zelopaecilomyces penicillatus; assembly: GCA_005765155.1. NCBI lineage: Eukaryota > Fungi > Ascomycota > Sordariomycetes > Hypocreales > Pseudodiploosporaceae > Zelopaecilomyces > Zelopaecilomyces penicillatus. The sequence continues at coordinate 6,246,566 of VCCP01000002.1, forward strand.
CGTTGTTGCAACATGCGTATTTAGATACTCTCTGCAGCGCGCATCATCCACTGAATGGCCAGAATAATGAAGGCAAACACCGAGGAAGATGTAGCAATCGCTAGCCACCAGTCCTGGAGCATCAATCGGAAAACGAAGAATGATCCAACTGCAATGGTCATGCTTGAGAATAAAGATATGGCGATTTCAAGTTTCTGCCACTCTTCGGTTACTTTGTAGCCGGTGAAAGTGAGGTCACCAACTCGTGGGTTATGGTGGTGTATCCCACGAAGCAGATTTCTAAATCCGTTGTTAGAAAGAGCAAAAACGTTGGCAGAAAAGTGAGGAAGGTCTAGTCTATGACAGAAGCCACACTTACCTGGAAGTGTATACGCCGGTTCCATTACCTGTCAAACCGTCTAATAACCGCTGCCCTCTTGCAAGTCGAGGAGTCTGATACGCCTGTGTTATTTTCGGAAGAAGCTCCAAGCTACGCAAGCTATGCTTCACGTCTGCATACTCCTTGATATTGCACCGACCAAACGGCACAGACAAGGACGGACACTGCGTCGCATGTTTCCACTCTCCCCTCAGCACATCCTCGAGACAAATAGAGGCGCCGTTGCTCCTGACACTATCTTGCCAAGCTTTGGATGCCTTTTTGTAGGCATCTGCTTTGTCGTGGAGTGTGCGGCGTAGGTGTGTGGGGTCTGCGGATTTGTAGGTGCCGAAGATGAGTCGTTTGCGCTCAGGGCGATGTGCGTCTTTGTCGTTCCAGCCCTTCATCTCGATGATGATGTCGATGAGTTTCTCTTTGAGAGCGTCGATTAGGGTTTGTTTGCATTCTACGTCACCGGAGAAGCGGAACTGTTTGCACTTGGAGTTGGTGATGGCCTAGAGATAGGAAAAGAACAGACTATAGCTTACCGTCACTTCTTCAACCTTGGTCACTCTGCGGAAAGGAAGACTTGTCCGTGTGTTGGACCAAGCTCTCTTCAATTCCCTGAATATGTCTGCATCGTGATAGTCTTCACTGAATGGGACTTGGATGATACGGCAGTCGTCTGGCGGGCCTACACATAGGAAGATACAGGGTGTCCGTGTGGAGATGCGATCGAAGAGCGCTTTTGCATCATTGTCTGCAAAGGCTCGGATGTTTGTTGGGCTTTCCTTAACGGGCTGTATGGGCTCTGACGGAGCTGGTGAGGCCTGGTTGCTATATGTGTGGTTGGAGTGGTGTACATGGTCATATCGAGAAATGACCATGGACTCTAACGGAACACCGGGGCTGCTTCTTCTTGGCTCATCGCCAGAGAGACGTCGATGGCTCGATCGAGATGTTGGAGGAGTGATGGGGGACTGTTGACGAGGAGACTTGTTCGACATTGAGGACTGATGATCCGAAAAATGCTGTTGTTGAGCGCTCTGTGTGTTGACTGGCTGAGATGGTGTCATTGTCTGAGCAATTCCAAGCGCCGATTCCTTCATCGTCATCACAGGCGGGCGTACGACACTTTGTAGCAGCAAAGCTCTAGAATATTAATTTTATATGACGAGGCTCAATATCATGACTGACTTGTATTCGCAATTATCTGGCAGAAAAACCTGTATAAATAACAGTGAAAGAGTGAACGCCGTTGTCCAATGAATAATGGGTGAACCGTGCAATTGATGTTGGGCATCAAATGGGCCATGCAGGTTGCGTTGTTCTGGCGCTGGGAAAAACAAGCTGACATGGCGCAACTTGACAGCCTAACTTGTTGGCAAAGCCGTGCCCAAAAAAAATGACGGAGCATGATGGAGCATGATTAAAAGGAAATCAGTCGCTGAGGTTTGTTTATTAGACACGTCATGTTTTTATACGTGTGCTATTTTGCTTGAAGATTGCCTATGTTGGAGGTACATGCAGTTTGATGGCATTGCCCAAGAATGGCGAGAACGAGAAATAACCTATAATTATGCCAGCTTTATGTCGCTGCTGATGCCGATGACTATAAATAAACTAACTCCTCCTCCTAGGTTATCTAGGTTCCTGATCATGAACCACATCGTCACTTCTGGTGAACGGATATCGCGCCTAATTTGATTACATCTTCAGTACCCCAGTGTTTTGTGAAATGTATTGGAATTCTGTTAGTTTGCGCAGCTGCTCAATTATTATGAACGTGAGAACAGTATGCGGTCTATAATTAAAGGGCCGCATGAACGGCCATGTGGATCAGCAACTGCATGTAGGGCAACCAACTCGGAAGAGGAGACTCCGGAAGATACATACGTTAATCGCAGCCATGCGGGTGTCCAGCCTTTGATTAGAAAACGTGGACCCTCTTCACGCAGACCAAGTCGAATGACTTGTAAAAGTCCCTGGTTGTTATTTTGTTAGATTAGAACAACGGAGTGCAAGTAGATATGGGCTGGGCTTTGTTTTGAGATTGGAGATAGGAGATAGGAGGCTGCTGGCTTTGAGAAGGTAGACTTGCAGTGTTTCCTGAACTGGATTGCATCCGGCTTTTGAGGACGTCGGCGGGGGCGCAAAGTGTAGTAGCTACTGTGCCTGCGGCGAGGGATGATATTGCGTGGGTGGTAATGTCGTCTTTGCGGGCAGCGGTGTTGATGAGGAACTGCTTTGTTGATGTGTACCTGTATCGAGTGTAAGTTGATATAGCAAAGGATGATTGATGCTGGGATTGACCAACGTTGCAATCTGTGACACATCTACTCAGTACTATCAGCATTCAATCTCCTATATCCAGCTTCGCACCATTCAACATACTCATCAAGACACTCCTAGCCACATTAGGAGCCAACCCCCTCGTCACAGCCGCCACACCTTCTTCCATCCATACTCTCCAGAGCCCCTGCAAAGAATTCGTATATCCAAACCTCTGCATCGGCGGCTTCGCCCCGTCGGCACACATGCGGACGAGGACCACCTCCGTAGGGTTGCCGACGAGGCCCGCGATGCCGCCTGCTACACCGGCACACAAAATGTTCCATAGGGTAGGGAGTTTGTCCTTTCCGGAGTGGTGGAGGGCTTGGGCGGAGAGGTAACCATGGAAACCGAAGCGGGCGGTTGAGTAGGTGGCCTGGCGGAGAATGGATGCGGAGAGACCGGTCCAGAGAGATGGGATTCCTGTGGGGTGTTAGTTTGGAATATTCATAATATGGAAAGTAGTAATAGGTTTGTTGGTACCATCTCGAGCTGCGAAGCGATGCATTGTGCCGACCATGGACTCGCTCGACTTGAGGACCTGCATTCGGCTAATAGTGGAAGTCAATATCAGGAGGTTAGAAGATTGGAGAGAAAGATTGTTGAATCAGTTGAATTATTACGGACACGCACTATTTAGTTTGATCCAGTGGATGCGCTGGCCAAGACAGTCAGTGTTAATTATAGTTGATGGTGATGAGTGCATTCCATGCACAGCTTCGTTTATGATGGTGAGGAGGTTTAACGTACTGAAGCAGACGGCCATGGAGGCTGCAGCTCCGCTGCAATCAAGTCAATCAAACAATTGACACAAATTGTGATATAATTTTCCAGTAAATTTCAATGGGTTGATGTAGAAAATGGTACAACTCACCCCAGCCAGAAAGGCTCCTTTGATGTGGTCTTTGAAGGCATGTTTGTTTGGTGTTTGGTATTTCACCTGGATGGATAATGATCACTGCTCTGGGTAAGCTGGAAGCATCATCAGTGCAGCTTCTACACCGTCCATTTTCAACAAGAATAATGGTGTCAACATGAGGCAATATGGATACTGCATCAAACCATCTCACATCTATTCATCAACTTGTAAAAAACCCAAGGACTTTACTTTTGACGCCGACGTCCGGCACTCACACCACAAATGCCATTCACCTCGGCTAGCAAAAGTAGATGCCGCTCCGATGGGATATTAATCTTGAATTCCTCAACACACATCATCCATGACGTGAACCTGCATCGGCCCCAAATCTAGGCTCCGAACAAGTTCCGCCCGAAACTTTCCACACTCTCCTCTCCGGCCCCTCCATAACCGAACTCCCTCACGCCGAAAAAGCTCCGACAAGGGTTGCAACTCAACCACTATTATTGAGGGAGCTGCCGCTGCCCTCGTATAACACCCTACCTGGATATGCCGCCTCGATCCATTCAGGGAGCAAAGATATCCAGGAGAAGACGCACCATGTCGAAGCTATCGCCGTCGCTCAAGGCGCTCATCAATGCGCCGTTTGCGCGCCCGGGACCCTGTGCTGCCCCGGCCAAGATTCGAGATGTGTACCAGGCGATTGCGCGGGATGCGGCGCAGAGGCAGCTTGGTGTGAGGCCCTGGCTGGCGATATCTGTGAGTGATGAAGTCGAAGTGTGGAATGGATTGTTATTTGTTTCTGACTCAATTGACCGCGTTTGAAAGGCCGCGGCTACGTTTACTCTCAACTCCCCAGACTCGCTGCCGATTCTCCAGAGCGTTGCTTCCGCTGGCAACGCCGACACGGAGATTCCAACGGCCGAGTTCATACGCGAAGTCGGCCTCAAGTGCATTAGCTTCAACGGCATCCCCCGAACTATCAACTGCCTCAATGCCTTCCACGCCTCTCTCCCTGCCCACATCTCCGCGGGTCTCTCCACAACCCCATCGCGTGCGCCGACACCCGAGAACCTCCGCGAGATTACCACCCGCGGCCGCAAGCTCTGGGACTCCATCTACGCGCCTTTTGAAGACAAGCTGCACGACAAACTAGCCCTCTCGCACCCAGACCTACCCGTCGTCATCCTCAACAGCAACTACGGCCCGTTACTAGCAGACCCGCCGGCATCATCGTCATCGCGCCAGGGCCTTGCCAGCACCGGCCGTGTGTTAACGTCCATGGTGGCCATTGCGTGTTTGCGCGCACAGACAGGTGTAGGGCCGCAGGTGCTGTCACACGTGTTTGGGCTGAAGAAGGCGTTTGAGGATGGGAGCTTTCGTGCGGATGAACCAGCAGAGGATGAGCGAGCGGTGGAGTGGCTGGCTGGGGATGAGGGCGGCGAGTGGATATTGAAGACGGTGGATAGCATTGCTGAGGCTTTAGGTGGGAGTAACTTTGCGCCAAGTAGACCGAGGGAGTCCAAGTTGTGATTATTTTTATGTGGAAATGTATATGAAATGAGGTTTATTAGTGACGACGCGACTGTTTGGTTGTGGGATACATGATGTGTTTTTAGACCGTATATAGTACCATGGATACGAGAAGATGAATCAGATACATTGAAATGACATATTGAGCCAATGAATCACATAAAATGACGCAAACTAGGTGAAATAAATCAATACTGAGGTACATTTACAGGATCGATCATTATACAACGTTTACAGACGTGTCCATACTCCCACAAAGTGACACAACGATCCTAATCCCAAAGCTCTAGGCTGTATAAGTAGGTGTACTGTGAATGAATTCAAGGCTCAAATAAATATCTACTCTAATCTAATCTCCACATGATCTACTCCATAGTCTTTATAGTTTCCGCTTCTGTAAAGCTTGCATCTGTTTTGCTTCTCACCTCCTCCACAGACACTCCTGGTGCCAATTCTGTGAGTGTCAACGTGCCCTGCGCGCGATCCACCTCAAACACACACTATTGACTGATAGTTAGAAAACTGCTTGACTTTCAAATAGCTTGGGATGATAGAGGAAGGAAGAACATCAAGATAGTGATTGAAACGTAGGAATGTAGACTTACCAAGTCAGTGATGATGGTGCTGACTACCCGCGCGCCAGTCAGGGGCAAACTGCACTGCTGAACAATCTTGGAAGACCCATCCTTGGCCACATGCTCCGTTGCGACGACAATTTTGGTATTTGATGGATTGGCGACGAGGTCCATGGCACCACCCATGCCTTTGAAGACTTTGCCTGGGATCATGTAATTGGCTAGGTCTCCGGAGGCGCTGACTTGGAGGGCCTGCAGAATGTGATTTAGCATTACATGTTTCATTCTTGTTGAAGGAGAGAATTGAGGCTTCAGGGTTGGTAACTTACACCGAGGATGGATACGTCAACGTGGCCGCCGCGGATCATGCCAAAGGACTCTGATGAGTCGAAGCAGGAAGCGCCAGGGACGAGTGTGACGGTTTCTTTACCGGCGTTGACAATGTCGCTTGCGACAATATTAGTCCAGGTTACATAAAGTAAATGTTTTGTTCAACTTACGGATCAACTTCATCTTTGGTTGGATGATGGCCCATGCCTAGAATACCGTTCTCAGACTGGATCCAGACTTGTCGGCTCCGTGGCAGAAAAGTAGCAGCCAGCGTTGGAATTCCTTTAATCATCTCTTTGTCAGAATCCCCATTCACACACATACACACGGAACAGGTTCAATATCAGGCTTTTACTTACCAACACCAAGATTCACATAAAACCCATCCTTCAACTCCTTCGAAGCCCTCCTCCCAATACGAGTACGCTTCTCCTGTGCCGCATTCGTCGCAGTGACAACCACTTCATCACCTTTGCTGCTGCTGTTGCTGCTGGTGGTTTCGGAATCTTGATCCCGGAGCTTGAGCGTTTCAATCTGCTTCTCGGTCGTTGCGGCAATCACGCGATCTACAAAGATGCCTGGAAGGTCGACGTCGTCTGGGTGGATTTCGCCTACCTCGACGATGTTTTCGGCTTCGACGATGGTAAGGCGTGCGGCTTTAGCCATGAGGGGGCCGAATGCTTTGGTGGTGTATCTAAGAAAATGTGGAAATAAAGGGAATTAGCGATTGATGTCTGTGTAAGTGATACAGAAAGGAATTGAAGGGTAGAAATACCTAAAAACACAGTTCCCTGATTTATCTGCTTTCCAAGCACGAATAATGGCCACATCTCCAGGTAAGGATGTCTCCATGAGGAAGACTTTGCCTCCAAACTCTCTCACCTCTCGTGGCCGTCCTTTTTCTAGAACGCCGCCATTGGGGTCTAACCGTACGGGAATCTCTCCATCCTGAATTCGGGTGTCTAAACAGCAATTATTAGTCAATTCTGCCCTTCCTCTGTACTTTGATGGTTTAAGGATAGGGAGGTAGTCTTACGTGCTCCCGTTGGTGTAAAAAATGCTGGTATGCCAGCTCCCGCAGCGCGAATACGCTCCGCCAATGTCCCCTGAGGACAAAGCTCAATCGCAAGCTCTCCACTCAGATATCTCCTCTCCAGAGCTTTGTTGTTGCCCAAGTATGACAAAATAAGCCGATTGACCTGCCCAGCCTTTGTCAAGATGGAAAGTCCCCCTCGTCCTTCGCTGCCAGCGTTGTTGGAGACGGCAGTCAGCGAGTGTAGTGATTCGCTGCCTCGACGATGCATGGCTTGGATTAGAGTTTCTGCGATTAGTGTGTTAGAAGAAAATGAAATCTAATTGGCGTGAAAAAGGGGTATGAATGGAGGGAATGACTACTTGCCTGCAACACCGCAGAGGCCAAACCCTGCGCTGAGAATGGTAGAGCCACTCTGGATATCAGCTACGGCAGCATCTGCGGTAGAGTACACCTTGGAGTTTCCCCTTTTCTGTGAGAAGCGAACCGTCGTTGATGAGAAGAACCGGTTTTGCGAAGAGCGGGAATTGGCATTTCGTATTAGTTGCGTGGTGACGCTACAGACGAGAGTGATCGTAGCTGTTCTTCGGGGAAGAACACCAGGGTGTATAGGACACAATGTCACAGCCATCATGGTGTAAGTGTAAATTGCAAGTTTGCAGCTCAGCTCAAAATACCAATCTTAATTTATACCAATAGTCTGAGATAAAAGATCCAAAACAAAATTCTGGGGCAGGGCGACTATAATACCTAAATACCAGAACCACCGGCTATTCCCCAGCTAGCTACTCGGCAAAACTTCAAACTTGGGCATGTCGTCATTGGCGCCGCTGCATCCATCTAAATGCAGCCAGTCGCGGTGAGAACGTCCATATAGGGATGCTTAATAACTGCTGTGTAAGTAAGTAAGTAAGTAAAATAGGTTGCGTTCCTTTTTTTTTTTTTGGCGTCAGAGTTGCATAGCCGACACTTCCGCTGAACCGGAGGTTACTCGGCGAGCCAGCCCCGAGATGCGGCCCCTCGTTGCCGGAGCACACTCACCCACTACCCTGCATCAAAATATCGGAGTCTAGAAGTAGGCGCCGCGATGTAGTATTGCAATTTGTAACGCTACAAGTAGGATCCGACAATGGCAAGCCACTTCGGTCATTAGGCGTGGAAGTGTTTTCTAGGCCTCCAAATGTTGTTCCCCCAGTTTATTTCCCCATCTTCTTCCCCATAATAGCATCGCGAAACCCCCGGTGTGGCTTGGTGGCTGATTTCAATACTTCTCCCCCGCAAAGCTGGGCCTTGAGATCCCGGCAGTTGAGTGCTGTTAATGGGAAGGATTGAATGTTTTCACATCTCTCCAGGGCTTTTAAGATACAACTTTCATGATAATAGAGGTCTCTTGAGAATGTTTCAATCATCATAAAAGAAACACCGAATCCACCGCCTTCTTCCCCCCTACCCCAGATTCATCGCCTTCTCCAGCTTACTCAACTAAAACCTGAGACATCTACAAGGGAGCTACGGAGCTACAATCGGCCTGGTTCCACAGTTCCACCTCTCTACACCTACAGCCTCCCTTCTCTTCTTTGGTATCACTCAGACCTTCCATTGCGGTAGAAACATCACAATGCATCCCAAATCAGACTTGGATATGGTTGGCAAGGTCGATCACGAAGAACTCGGTGACGCCGAGTTCCAGCGCAGGGCGCACTTGACGAAGACTGTGTTATTCAAGATTGATTCTCGGTAGGTGCATTTTGCCAAGAGAAGACCGTTGCGGGTGGGTTTAGGGGTTCATGCAAGTGGGGAGATCGGCATATATTCGTCACCCTGGTTGGCGATCTTGAAGACCACACTCTAACATTGACGCTGTGTTACAGAGTTTTGCCTATTGTTGCCCTGCTGCTACTTTGCTCGTTCCTCGACAGGACCAATGTCGGCAATGCCAAGATTCTTGGTCTTGAGCGAGATCTCAACCTCACTGATGCCCAATACTCCCACGGCCTCGCAGTTTTCTACGCCACATATGTTGCTTGGTTAGTTGCCACTCTCCCTATGCTTCAATTTCTTACTATCTTAAGCTATCCCATGGCATATTACCACAACGCTAATCTTGTTACCTTAGCGAACTACCGAGCAATCTCCTCCTCAAAAAGATCTCGCCCAAAATATGGCTCCCATTTTTAGCATTTGTCTGGGGCACTATAACCATGTGCCTCGGCTTCGTCCGCAACTACGGCGGTTTTGTCGCGGTACGTGCGCTTCTCGGTGCGGCAGAAGGCGGCCTCTTCCCCGGCATCATCTTATACATGTCTGGTATGTACACGCGCGGGGAGCTGGCTCTGCGAATTGGTGTTTTCTACACGGCCGCTTCGCTTTCCGGTGCTTTTGGTGGTCTTTTGGCTCGAGGTTTGTCGGCCATTGGACCTCGAGGTGGGCTTGAAGGCTGGCGATGGATCTTTATCATCGAGGGGCTTTTGGTAAGTATATCTCAAGTAAATTCACCTGCCAGAGATTCGAGATGCTGACTTGTTTAATAGACTGTTATTGCGGGCCTTATTGCATACCTAGGCTTACCCAACAGCGTTGGGACCGCTACATACCTCACACCAGAGGAACGCGAGTTTGCCCTCCAACGGCTGTCTACGGATGGAGGTGGCCGCTTCAAGTAAGAAAGCGAAACCAACTCACTACTGACCAATACTGGAGTATGAATGCTAATTAAGTTGGTTGCTATAGCCTGGCTCAAGAGTCTGATGAACCTTTTCGCTGGTCCGAGGTCCGCAGAGGCGTCTTCAACATCCAGGTGTGGCTCACTTCGACGGCGTACTTTGCCCTCATCGCTGGAGTGTACTCTTTTGGACTTTTTGTAGGTGTCCTGTTGAAAAAGATCATGTTAAGAGATAGGACTATGACTAACTACTCTATTAAAGCTGCCAACTATTATCAACGATCTTCATATCACATCCGACGCCAACGAAACACAGCTTTGGAGCGTTATACCTTACGCCGTGGCAACGCCAGTTACGGGTACGTGCTTCAATACGAACAGTCTTCCAAATTGAAATAACAGAATTCTAACAAGTCACCAACATTCCAACAGTCCTTGTTGCCTTCCTGTCCGACCGCCTCAAGCTTCGTGGAGTCATCATGCTCTGCATGCTTCCCATCTCCATCACAGGCTACGCCGTCATTGCCCACGTTGAATCCGCCCAGGTGCGCTTTGCCATGACATGTCTCATGGCCCTTGGAATGTACAGCTCCGTGCCGTGCGTGCTGGTCTGGAACGCGAACAACTCCGCGGGCCACTACAAGAGGGCGACGACTTCAGCATTGCAGTTGGGGATTGCTAACTGTGGCGGATTTGTAGCCAGTAGGTCAACTTCCCATGCTGAGGCTTCTAAACGTCTTCTCAGACATTTGATTGTGCTCAATTTTCTGTACTTTTAAAACTGGGTGCGCTAACATATATCTCAATGTCACAGCATTTGCCTATCCAAAGAAGGATGGACCCATGTACGTGCCAGGCCATACCACAATCTTTGGTTTGCTATGTTATGCCTGGTTTGCGTAAGTTCTCCCCCTCCCTATCTGATACTAATATCTTGAGAGAAAAGAGGAAAGTCCCCATCTAACAGACTCTAGGGTCCTGGCCAACGTGCTCTACTGCTCAAAGATCAATAGGGATAAGCAGAATGGCAAGTATGACCAATATGTTGGTCTGGGAGATGACCGTGATCCCGAGTTCAAGATGGTCATCTAGCTCTTGAGATTTATGAATTAATGATGAGACTGTGAAGCAAACATTTTATCTATGCGCTTTGGGCCAAAACAATTGTGACCCTGGATATGATGTCCAACTACATATATATGTGTCTAATATTCGACACGTCTAGTGATGAGCCATCAAATTTGCAACCAAGTTGAAGGAAGGGATTTTATTCAAGTGTTAACCGAGCAACCTGTGTTTTACAGCCGCAACTTCCTCCTGGTTTCCGCACACCAACCCTCCCCTTTCATCACAATTCCCAATATCCCGAGCCAAAACATCCTCGCCATCTGCCGGATCAACTGCCGCGCCTCCCGCACATTCCACAACAAGCGCCACGGGGCACAGCTCGTAGAGCCTCCGCAGCTTCGCTTTACTCTTATCCGTAACAGGCGAGATGTAGACGCCGTGGCCCTTGACTAGGGCATGGACCACGTCAGGGACAAGACCGCCGCTGTAGCGCAGCGTATACTTGTTGGCGATGAACTCGGAGATGAGGGCGGCGTACTTGACATCGTCGGCGGCTGCGCGGAGGTTCGCGGGAGCAAAGTATCTTGTCTTGAAGGGTGGGCTGGAGAGGAGAACGGAGCTGCGGATTAGTTTGGCGGCTGTGATGCCCTCGTCGCTGAGACCGACTTCGAAGCACAAGGGCTTCTGGTTAGGGATACGCAATGCAATGATGGCGTTTGTTCGAGGGCCGTAAACACCGAGAAGAGCAGCAATCTGCCTATCCCGCGGGTTCTGCCCAAGTGCAGATTTGCCCTCCCAAATTCCCACTATGGTGCCGACAGCCCAATTCGGCCCTATGATGGAGCTCCCGTCAAGAGGATCAAAAGCCACAGTAAAAGCGGGAGAAGAGGACGAAGATGATGATCCTTCAATCGCCTTTTTTGTGACATGAACCACAGCCCTCTCCACGGGATCCTCCTCACTGCTAGCAGTCACCACAGAGGGACAACGAGCCAATGCCGCACGGATGACATCTTCTGCTAGGACATCCACATTGAGCTGCTCATCGCCAAAGGAGTTTGCTGTTCCTGCAAGCGAAACATGGTGAGAGCCTCGCAGCGTCTTGCCGATTTCTGATATGGCGTCTAACAGGTGAGGGATGACGGAAGTTAGGAGGGCGTGGCTGGCGGTGCCGGTTTCGGAGAGAGATGGATGGAGTTGGTCGGGCAGCCAGGAGGGTGCTGAGGGAGGGTTGCTGGCCATTTGATGGAGTTTTAATATTTGTTATAGAAGATATGCTCGGATTGGCTTAGGGTGAGATGGAGTTGTTAGAACAAGACATGTATGAGAGGTGAGGTTTAGAATTGAGAGAATAAATTGTCCATCTTCATTTCCATTGAATGAGGCCTGGGAGGCTAGAACAAACCCCGCTGTAGACCATTGAGGTTGACGCTATAACCTCCGCTGTAAGTTTGGCAATTAACCTATATCTAAATGGCGATGAAAGCCAGCCATGGGTTGAGATCAACATATTCAACTTCAATCCATTCCATCAAAATATCATCCCAGCAGCCCTGAACCGCTCAAATGCGTCAATCCATCCAGCCACAGGATCTCGCTCCTCTTCAAAGCCCACATCCTTCAGCCTCTGCAAGCTCATTTGCCGATCCATGGCCAGTGACCCAATAGCATCTAATTGAGCAGCACCAGCTCCAACTCCACAACTAATAGCTTTAGATAGACCGGCTTTCTCGAATAAATGCCTATACTTGACTACATATTCACCAGGTAGGAGTTGGGCGTCAGGGTCAGTATTAGAGTCAGCTGTGAAAGAAGAAGACGACGCGGCACCATCATCATCAGAAAAGACGCCGACGAGCCCAAACCAAGCAGCCAACGCTGGCCATATCTCTCGAAATGTCGATGGTTGCCCCCGGTCACCCACATTAATCACCTTTTCTCCGCACTTATCCATGTTAAGTGCAGCATGGACCGAAGCTCGGCCAAGTGTCCGCTCAGACACGGGCGAGAAGAGCGCGTTGGCCGCTGCACCGGTGCCAGGAAACGGAACCTCGATTTTCTTATTGTTACTATTATTACTCTCATGTCCCAAAGAGGTGCAAAATGGCGGGCGGATGCCGTGATTATATGCGAAAAGCGAGAGATACTGCGCCCAGTGTAAAGCCAGAGAAAAAGCTGAGCCGTTGGGACTGAAGCCAACAACGGCGTCGGGACACATTTCTGCCCACGACCAGGCGCGGTTCTTGCTAGCTGCGGTGAGGATCCGACGGAACCAAGGATATGCGATGGCCTGGGCGTAGTCGTCGGGTATGTCGTCGACCATGGACTCTACAATGGGCAGCTTGAAGTTGGGTTTGGACGTCATGCCTGGGAGGTAGATGCCGTATCCCTGACATAAGATCTTGTAAGTAATCAAGGGCTTACTCTGCTGACGAGCCCTCCCTTCTTTTTTTTTTCTTTCTTAATCAGGATAGATTGCTTACACTTGCTCCTCCAGAGTAGACTAACGATTGTAGAGATGGGGCCACTTCGTTCAAAGCGTTGGCAACTCTTTGCATCATGTCGCGATTCATCTTGCATTCCGTTAAGTAGTCGGTCCTAAGTGGTGCAAATACTGTATACCAAAATCCAAGTTAGCTATCTGTTAATCCACACAACATAAATTGCACTCAGAACATAGCACGTTTGTGAAAAGAAGCACTGTCATACCAAAGTAAAATGCGTGGCTAATCGTTTCCGCACCGGGCACTTTCGCCCTTAGACAGCTCGCTAAATCATCCTCCCCCGGTGACCCATCACGGCGCAGGTCAACCCCAGACACAATCTGCAGCTCCGGCCGGCCGGACGACGCCTTCGGCCAGTACAAGTCCGGTTCGGCGACGGGCCGGTTGACAACGGCGGTGACGGTGGAGAATGTGCCGGTGTGAGGGTACTCGGAAAGCAGTTGGTTGACGGTAGCCCAGCCGAGTAGACCCGAGGCGCCAAAGACGATGACGTGGTTATTGCCTTTTGCGTGAGGCGATCCTTCCATTGTAGTTAATTGTAGTGTGTTGAAGATTTATTGTATATATGCTTGAACTGTTGGATGAAGAAAGTTGTACTACAGAATAAACCAAACAGTCCGTCTTTTATATCATAGAACGATTCGTTTAGTGCACACCATGTCTCTCATTTCATCCCACTCTTGCACCGCTACAGAAACATCACCATTCCCAAGAAACCCAAGGAAACAGTAGCACTCGCTCGCCGCGATGACTGTTCGGTCAAGTTTGCTGAACGGCTATGCATCCCGAGTGCCGTACATGGGGTACGATATCCTACAAGGGCGTCACTGGCTTAATAAACACTTTGACGTGACTGCTCGGCCAAAAGTGAACAAACCATGATGTTCTATGACTCATCGCTGGCGCCCCAGCCGTGTTTTGTTTGAGGGGGAAAATGGTTCGTACCACGGCCAATGGAATTCTAGAATATTGCTGTTTTCGGTATCAGTGAAAGCCAGTATTACACTAATTGTAAGCGATGGCAATGTACTTTGGTGCCGTTACACCATCTTTCCTCACCCGCACCAATATTGTCTTGCAGATTCAACGGTCACTCCATGTCACACACATACACATACATCTGTTATTCAAGATTGCCTGGTTTTCAAGCATCATGTGCCACTATTTGAAGAAAGCATGGCGCGACGAGTTTGGCTGTATTCTGCGCCCCCGACATGACAGGCTCTGTACCTCATTTCCTTTTTCATGATAGACCATGCGCAGGAAGGATTTCAGCCATCCTCCTTTCCCCAATACCCGATACTTCCGTAAGTGTGTGCAGACACCGTTCATCTCAACTAAATAAAATATGTATTATTACCTCGTAACCGAACCCTTGGTACGAAACCGAGCCACCACCGAACCAACCGAGGGGTGTCCCCTCTCGGCTTCATCTCAACCAGGCGTGACGCCGAGAGCCTCGTCAAACAACCATGTCCGTTCACACAACTCCGCTTAACTTGAAAAAAATACGCGCGTCGTCAAACTCCACTGCTGATTCAGCTGATAAACGCCCCCAAGGCTGAAGCCGATCCTTATGGTGGGTAGGTCGGGCGTATATTTAGCTGTAAGCAGTAACCCGTTTTTTTTTATTGCATTTCCAATATGCCAAGTCGTTTTAACCAATGATAAAGCCAAGTTTTGTAAACGTTTGTAGACATCTCCCGGCTTGGAACGGATTTATTCCTGATTGAGTGGCTTGCATTCCTCAACAGGGCCCCCTCTCCCTGCCTAAGGTATGTGTGTAGTTGTCCTCCCTTGTGAGCTATCAAGTTCTGATTGCCGATGGTCAGCCCTCGATGCCATTCTGACCACTATCCTACACTTATCAATGCCTCCGTGCAATCTGATCCTTGAACTTCCGTGTACCCGCGCCGGTGGGTGGCATTTATAAGCTGTGAAAGTCAGTCTGACTGCGTGCATGAGCAGGCTGGTACTCATTCCATATATCCCTCTCCCATCTATATATCAATAGAGGGAACCGTAGACCATCCAGTTTTTGTTTCGCCTACACGCCGACAAGAAAAAACCATCGCAATGTCTGCCCTAATGTCAACTCCTGCCCTGGTCGTCGGGGTGCTTCTCGCTCTCCTGTACGGCCTCTATCGCGCAGCCCTACCGAAGCCAATCCCTGGCATCCCTTACAACAAAGAATCCGCAAACAGGTTGATGGGAGACCTTCCTCATCTCATGGCTAGTAAGAAGGCTGGCGAGGGCTCCAGAGCAGCCTTCACCAGCTTGGGGACAAAGCTCGGATCCCCGCTGACGCAATTTTTCGTGGGACCTTTTGCGCCGCCTCTTGTCGTCCTCTCAGACTTCCGCGAGATGCAGGATCTAATAGTAAGGAGGAGCCGAGACCTGGAACGGGGGCCGACTCAAAGGCATGCGTGGGGTGGAATCATCCCGGAGCATTTCATCGGCATGGACGACCATGATCATCGGTTCAAGGATGCAAAGAGCCTGACGCGAGATCTTATGACGCCGTCTTTTCTCCATGAAGTCAGTTTGTAGGCAGAGCCCGTTTCTAATGAATGAAACTCACATAATATTCATAGGTCAATGCCCCAGAGTCGTACCAAAAGGTTTTGAACTTCATCAACCTCTGGCGACACAAGGCCGACATCGCCAATGGTCAAACATTCGACAGCATGACAGACGTCGGTAACCTGACATTCGATATTATGACCGCAGCTGCTTTCGCCGTAGAGGACCGTGATAGTGAGACCATCCAGTACTGCGAGACCCTCCAATCCAAGCCACTGCCAAAGTCTACATCAAACAATCCGAACTCGTTATACGTCTTCCCAGAGGCACAAGTCTCAGAACTCCAATCCTCCTACCGAGAAATAGGACAAGCGGCTTCGCGTTCCTTTAGTCAGCCATCACAGCGATTATTCCACTTCTTCAACAACCGCACAGCCATCATGAGGAAAACATATGCGTCAAACCGAAAGATTCAGCAGTCGTATATTGACCAGTCAAGCAAACGGCTTCGAGAAGAGGGGCCGAACTTCAAGCCCAGGTCGGCAGTGGATTACATCGTCTCGAGAGAGGTGACCATAGCTAAAAAGGATGGCCGGGCGCCCGTTTTTGACTCGCCGCGCGTTCATGATCAGCTAATCGGCTATATGCTTGGTGGGTTTGATTCTACACACAGCACCCTCAGCTTCAGTAAGTACCTGCAATCTAGACCAGCGAAGGAACAAACTGATACAAAAGTACTGACGGCTCTTTCTTGAATAGTAATCAAGTATTTTGGCCAGGAGCAAGCAGCTCAACAAAAGTTGCGCAAGTCTCTACACCAAGCGTACCCTGATGCTCTGGCAAATCATGAGCAGCCAGCGCTTCAAGACATGATCAAGACACAGATCCCCTATCTGGACGCCTTTATTGAAGAGGTTCTTCGGATATCTAGTCCCGCGCGTGTCATCTCCAAGGGTGTGTCCAACGACATGGAAATCCTTGGCCACTTCATCCCGAAAGGCTCCACACTGCTCTTCAATCTCCTGGGCCCAACATACGATAGAGTAGGAATCCCAACCAACGAAGGCATTCGTAGTGAAAGCTCTCGGAAGCACCGTGCCGATGGTCTCGGCGACTGGACAGCCAGTGACTTCCCCGCCCATGAGTTCTGGCCGGAGCGATGGCTGGTGTCTTCCTCATCCTCATCCTCATCCTCGTCCTCTTCAACCTCTTCGTCTAAGGATCATCATCAAAGCGGCAGCGACGACAACAGCAACGACAACGACAATACTTTTAATAGCAAAGCTGGTCCAAATTTGCCTTTCAGCGCTGGTACGAGAGGCTGTTGGGGCAAGCGGCTGGCGTATCTGCAACTGAAACTAGTCACGACGCTTCTTGTGTGGAACTTTTCGTTTGAGCAGCTTCCGGCGGAGTTGAATGACTGGGATATTGAGGACGATCTATTTGTTAAGCCTAAACACTGCCGAGTAAAGTTGAGCAGTATTTAAGTAGGTTTGTGTGTTTGCGGTCGCTTTTTTTTATAAGTGTAGAGAGGTCTGCATGGGTTGATTGAGCTTAGAGTTTTTATAGAGATGCGTTTGCTTTGACATTTCATATACAAGGGTAGGTAGGTATAGGACGACTGGATACATGATGTTTGAAGATTCGTCTACGGAAATCATCACTCTTATAGTAATATTGAATGATAAATTACGTCGATTGATCATGGTGTGACTTACAAATGAATTTATTTACGTAACTTTGTAACCTTTGATATCTATTGTTTTATAAGTCTATATACTAATTTAAATACACCAAGGAGACTTTCCATTCAAGAAGTTAGTAGTCTTCATAATAACGTAAAGGCATCCAACCCCTCATTTACAACACTGTTTATTACTTTTCAAGTCGAATTGTGGAGGGGCAGTTGGTAGCCTCGGCATTGTAACGTCAACCCCGCGCTTCAACATGTTAGCAAGTTCACTAATACCCCCGTTCATGCTCCCTTGCTCACTGAACACAACGCTTAGGATTGAAACTACAGGCAGTTAAATATCATTAATCTCTAGTTTTAGTGCAGCTTTACACACAAATCTTCATATTCAGTGTCTAGGTACACGACATAGGCATTGGACCAAATTGAGGGACATTGTGAACTTATAAGCAACCCACTAGTCTGTGTAACAACATATCCCCAAATCTGGAGCCAATAATCGATGAGAGAACATTAAAGGCTGTGAAACTTGTGGCGTGACAATGGAATTCCAAAAACTAGATTTCTAAGCAAAGTAGCGTCGCGCGGCGTTGAATTCTCCGACTCGCATTACCAAGCCTGTCTCAGGGATGCGGAGTTGTGCCGAAATGCAGATGGAAAGCCTATTCAGGGATCATAAATTAAAGAAACTGGAAGGATTCGCGCGACACGGCGTTGGAGGAATTCAATGGCTGGGTTTTAATGTCGCCGAATTATCAATCAGTAATAAAAACAAAGACATCGCTGGGGTTCATACTTGAAGACAAACGTCACTCCCACCCCTCACCTTGTCATTGATCCCGCTTGTCCCGCACCCAATCCATCCCCCCCTCTCAACATATAGCACCAAAAACTATATATATATATATATCCCATACACCAGCACTTACCCCTCCACCAGAGGAATGACATCGCGCATCATACATCTAGGAAAGCAGCTATCACCAGTCGACAACATGGCCGAAAAGACAAAGACTGACATTACGCTCTACACGGCGGCGACGCCCAATGGCATCAAAGCCACCATCCTGCTCGAGGAGCTTGGTCTAGACTACAAGGTGAGCCGCCCCTCTGTGCTTTAACTACCTTGACTTATTATCGCGTGGAACATGTTAAAGATTATACATAGTTATGGACATTAACACTTCATCTTTGTAGGTCCACGCTATTGAAATGTCCTCAAATGAGCAAAAGCAGCCCTGGTTTCTGGAAATCAACCCCAATGGCCGCATCCCCGCCATAACGGACAAGTGGACCGATGGCGAGCAGATCCGCGTCTTTGAAAGCGGCGCCATCCTCGAGTACCTCGTGGACCGCTATGATAAGGATCACAAGGTCTCGTATCCCAAGGACTCCAAAGAGCACTGGGAGGTTATCAGCTGGGTAGGTGTTTCATTTTGTCACTCATTTGCGATGTGGAATGAAGAACAAAAGTGACAAATAAAGACTAACTCTGCTTCCATTAGGTCATGTGGCAGATGGGAGGTTTAGGACCTATGCAGGGACAAGCCAACCACTTCAAGAGTTAGTATGCCCAGCTTCATTCGAGTTCAGGGATATATTGGGGATAGAATCATCCTGACTCTCACTCTTAATAGGATATGCCCCAGAAAAGATCCAGTACGGAATCGACCGCTACACCAACGAAACCCGCCGCCTCTACCGCACCATGGACGCACACCTCGCAAAGTCCACCTCCGGCTTCCTCGTCGGCGACCGCGTCACCATTGCCGACATTTCCTGCTGGGGCTGGGTCGCTGCCCACAGTAAGCTCTCCCCCATCATCAGATCCCCATGAAGCTTTTCCTCTCAATTGAAAGTATGTTTTACTAACCATGTCTTCCTCATAACAGCCTGGGCTGGCGTCTCGCTCAAGGATTTCCCTAATCTGGAGAAGTGGCTGCTCACACTCCTCAAACGCCCTGGTTTTGAGAGTGGCCGCCATATTCCCAAGCCTCACACTGCGTTTGATCACGATAATATGACAGAAGAAGAGATTGAGGCCAAGGCTGCGGGGTCAAAGGCTTGGGTACAGGCTGGAATGAAGGAAGATTCGAAGAAGTAAAAGAAGTGAAGAACAGAAGATGATGTATTAGCATGAATTAAACAAAACAAACTTACAACATCATGAGTATGTCATTTGCTATACTGCCAGAACAAAACGCCTCATCAACGCAACAAGAAACAACAACAACAATCTCAAAAAGCACGTCCAATAGATAGCCTCTTCTTAAGCACACCCTTCATCGTTACTGTCCTTTACCGCATCGAAAGCTAGATACATCATGTCTTGATAGTTTCTTCTCCATCAATCGACTCATTTACCATCACCATCACAATCCCTCAAAACAGTAGCCAGCTTTCCCCTCACTGGTACATTCGCTTCTCTCCCAACCTCTGGAAGTCCATATAGCTCTATACCCTCTCGGAACAGCAAGCAGTGTGACGACCCGCCGAAGCGAAAGGTCCCCAGTTCATCACCCTTGCACACTCGTTGGCCTTCCCGCACTAAGATATCGCACGTGCTAATCTCACTCATGCCGATGCCGATAAACGCCATGAGACCAATGGCTGGGTTATCTGCTTCGATGAATATGATGGCTCTCGTGGCGAGTGCGGCGATATACCCTTGGAACATTTTCAGGCCGCCTACTCCCTTTACTCCTTTAGTTTCATCACTTTCATCATCGGTTGCGTCCCTGTCATTCTCGTCGTCTCCGTCGTCGTCGTCGTTAAACAGCGGCTTACTATAGTACGTGCCGTCCTCGACAAAAGCCCGCACGATTCGTCCAGAAACAGGGGCGTGCCATCGATGATACGACAACGCCGAGAGGAAAGCCTGGTACACAGTGGCACCTTGGAATTCCCTGGCTAGGGGATCGTGCGCCAGCATATCAAGGACAGA
The DNA here is from genome assembly GCA_005765155.1 of Zelopaecilomyces penicillatus. Taxonomy (NCBI): domain Eukaryota; kingdom Fungi; phylum Ascomycota; class Sordariomycetes; order Hypocreales; family Pseudodiploosporaceae; genus Zelopaecilomyces; species Zelopaecilomyces penicillatus. Next base: position 6,266,979 of record VCCP01000002.1, read on the forward strand.
ATATGCATCCCCCTTGACAAAGAAGCGGTCGCGCAGTTTGGCGCCTCGTTGGACCCTGTACACTTTAGATTCACACGCACTGGCGATGACATCGTCTTCATCGGGGGATGCGATAGGGCGGGCAGTGTCGTGTATCCTGCGTGTGAAGTAATCTGGTAGAATTGTAAGTTTGACATTAACATAAAGGTTACCCGACGACATCGAGAGAGTTCATCAATGATGATCATGGGCTGAGCTCAGCTGTGTTTACATGATCTGCATTCTGTGGGCGGAATAACAAGGGAAGCATGAATGTAAATGTAATCACAACTTACCGTCCCAAGACTCGAATCCGTAAAATTTGGCAGACGGTTCACACACAAACATGTCCTCAAACCTCATGGACGAACTATACGGCGCATTTGCCACTTTCAAAACTTGACGCATCGCCTCATCGCTAAACCAACATCCTTTCTGGGTCCCCAACACAGTCGCTGATTGAGGTGTCTTAACCAAAAAGATGGTGATAAGATGTCAGCATATGTTTATTGATGTTTGCAAGATGCAATATCTTATTTGGCATCTTTGGCTCCCCTCCATACGTTGCAATCCCAAACATGCGTATTCTCACCTGCAAGTGTTTACCCCACGCATTCAAGATCTTTTTGAAGGCTCTATTCACATCAGGGTCTAAAAAGGCAGCGTGTCCGCTATCACACATCATGTTAGGTCTCTTGATTTACATTCATCTTGAAACCAAAACATTATGTGGATGGAAACATACCTCGGCGTCGTCATCGCCCTAGCAAAAATAGCACAGATTGGTAAACCAACAAGCATTGTGTTTTCGTCCGTATACTCAAGCCACTCTGGCGCCAACGTGGAGATGTAATTCAGGGTCTGGAGCATATGATTATAATCCCGTATGTAGTTCATTGATCCACGCTTCCAGTCGTCGTTTCCACTTACTTCCGCATGCTTCGTTTCACGCTTTCGTTCTCCTCGCTTTGTCCTATTTCCTTTCATTACGAGCAAGTATGATTCTTCAAACATTTGCACAAAGTACTTGTATATGCGGGGAGTTGATTCGATTAATATCTTGAACTCTTGTAATGCGGGAGTCAGTGCTGCGCTTGACCCCGTCGTGTCGTTGTACGATGTGATTCGGTCGAGGTAGGCCTCAAGGACGCGAAGCTGTGCAGGATGCCATGCTCCAGACCTATAGACGAGATATAGAGGCTGTCAGTGAATTGCAACCGGAATAGAGAAAAGATTAGGTTGCGTAGTTTTTAATTTGGCAGACTAAGCAACGTACCGATCTCGTCGTGGCTTCGCAAAGTCATCTTGGGTCAGGGCAACCATTCTCACGAAGCACGAAAAGAATTATATCAAGTGAACGGGATGACAACATCCAACGGAAATGATGCAGAACTACAACCGCGACAGAGATAAGACTAATATGGGTGGTTATGTTTCTATTATATAGAAGAATATTCTCAGCTTGCAAAAGAAAAGAAGGGTCACATTAGAATAGTTTCATCAGATGAATCAGCATTCCGCAGCCTTTCAAGACATGTCGCTGCTTCTATATCGATTCATTCGTGCAAAAACCGTTTAGCTGGTCTCGGGTACATCCGCAGTCGTCTTGACAAAAGACAAGAACGAGGATTCATCGGGCAAAGACGAAGCAGGGAGATGATGTGGCTGCACTGAGACTGACTCATCCAATGGTGTCCGTTTTTCGAAGGTCATGCATCTCAGCCCTCTCCCTGGAATGCAACCATTTGGGAGTGGCGATAAGCAGGGATGACCTTTATGAATTGGATCTAAGTTTACCATCAAACTAGTTATCCATCCTGCAGATGTTTGATCTTCTTTGCGTGCTATGATATGAGAAAGCCCTGTCTTGGAAAGCGGGACAAAGAAGGGGGTCTCATGTGAAACGGAAGAACCAAAATATGGACGCGGATTCATCCTTATCGGACAGTTGATAAAGGCATCAATGAGAAAGAAACCTTGCGATATTGGTGTCAGCGATAATCAGATCTTTGAGGGTGTGTGACATTAATACCGAGGCAGCACACAAGATTGAAGCGCCAAACTCTGGGGTACCGTGAATTAGACTTTTCGAATGAGAATGTAAAACATCAGAGTGTATTGGAATATTTCTACAACATACGAGTGCCTTCCCTAAAAACATCATCCGCCTGCATAAAACAGTCGGCGTGAGAGGTTCCATCTCCAAATCACAACATGTTGGTATCTTCACTATTCGACACTCAAACGTGCAAGTGCATGCAAGACAACCCGTTCCCTCTGTTGCTTATTCGATTATAATAGAAGGTCCTTTCATATGTTCGACGACCAGGTCGGTATTAATTGTGTGTGTGTCTAGGCCGGCTTGGAACCGCGCCAAAGCTGAATTCCAACAATGTTTTTCAACAACTTCATACACACCCAAGTTCGTCATCAATCGATTACACCGGAAATGCATAGACAAGACTTACGTACATCTGTCAACGCAGATATCTATCGAAGACTTGAATTCACCACTATCAGAACAGTAGCTGCGGGCGTTGCGGGCGTGACAAAAGCTTTGCGGTCTTCCTGGGCAAGAGAAAGCAACTCCCCCAGAGACGCCCACGCCCACGTTGATAGGGCTGGTCATGGCACCGAGCATGATGGCGAAGATCAAAGATAATGAGGCCTAGATGATGCGTAGGTGATATTAGCGCGAATTTCGGATGAGGTCGAAGTTAGTCCTGCCAGATAGCGAGATTACAGTTACGAAGGGGGCGTAGGAAACTCAAACAGAACGCAAGATAGAACCACCATCTTAATATTATGGATAACGTGCAGACCAAGGCAGAATGGGAAATATGTAGTTGGATTGAAGTAAACTAATTGGCTTTCAAGCCATGTTCGTCTCTATCCTGAATAGCCCTAAGCCAGCGAAAGACGAATGGCGCGAGAGGCTGCAAATAAAGCCCCCCCCCCCTTTTAGTGTAGATACTGGCAAGTCAACCGTTTGCCTGTCACCCCTAATCGATTGAAGGGAACGACTGGTCACTGATTTGAGACACATCGATACTAATTGAGTTTGGGAGACTTGAAAGCTAGGCAACTGCATGTCGAGAATCGGTGTTTTATTTACAACTTCATTCACCCACGTCAGCCAACAATTCTTCTAAATTAGAATGCGTTGTAGACAGGAAATTTACGTGCAGTCTATAACACACATGCGAGCATTAGAATTGATTTTTCCAGAGGGGGTACAAGAAGTGCCGACCTTTAGTGATCGACAGAACTTGGTGTATCTTCCACAAGTGAATTCAGACTGTCTGGCGAGTATCTTGTTCTCATTAATGGGGCTTGCCATGGCGCCGAGAAGTGTGGCAAATATTCGAAAAGATGAGGTCTAGAGGTGATGAGTAGGCGATGTTAGTATTGGCTGAAAATGTTATTCCTTAGGTAGCCTTCAAATAGTGACAGCAATGAACACGGAACGGGCAGCAACAGGCCTTCTTATACTAGTATGATTGCAGATCAGTTACGCCGTAGTATTGTCGCGCATAGCAGAACACTTTAGTAGGCAGACTGAATAAGTGGCAGAATTCATGTAGCATTGAGGTCATTGGTTTATTGTTTCTTTTGTATGGCTTAGAGAACAACATCTCCAGGTAAGCTTGCTGTAGTAGTGGACTAGCTATTCGACGATCGCGATGCACCAGCCAAGTCACTTGCTCTCCAAAGCACTACTTTGCCTCCTTTCGGCAGTGCAACTACCGATTTGCTGGCAAGTAATTGATGTATCACTATCCAACAGCGGGGAGGCACTGTTACTTTATACAGAAGATGAACAGTGAATCATCGTGCCGCTATGTGGTGAGATCACACTGAGACAGAGATGTACAGCTTGACCGTCGGGTCAAATCCTCCGGGTCATCATTAATGCTTTTTTTTTTTTCAGCAGATCTCCTGGGGATGGTTTTTCAGCTTAGAATGGAGACATTGGCTGAGGTGTGTCAGTCCCGCTTCTCTGTACTTCTCTGGCTTTCAGAATGTTGTGGACGCTTCAACGGTACAGTCGTGTCAATCATTCATTGCAAGTTTCGTTTTTGTGTTGCGAGTTTCTGGGGTATAGGTATAGTGATCCCAAAATTGCAACAGTTCGCCACTAACAACGAGTGCCTTACTGCACAAAGTAGATCACGTGCCACCACGTGGTCTTGATCAGTCTTGTTTGGCGTAATACTAATTGCAAACTTGGCAGACGCGTCGCTGAAAGTTGTTGGTATGTGTGTATACAATTCGTGGAGTGCAACCGGAATATCTAAAGACCATGTCGCCTGAACGGTTCAGAGGACTTATGCAGCACGGCACCAAGCTGTCCTCTTTTGCCCCGAGGTCAAAGTATCTAAACAACACCCCAAACAGCCATGCCACCGAATCCGGAAGAAGACTCCTGCGACTCAGACGCCATTGTACGTGTCACATCATACCATAGGAGAGACTTTGATCAAGCTGTCATTGCTGCAAAGCCCGGGCAACATGATCATGCCCGTTTGTCCATATTCAAGGTCTTGGGGCCATCAGGCAGTTCAAGCCTAAGCCGCCTTCAACATCTTCCGTTGGAGGTCATCACGTACATCTGCCTTGGTCTCGATGTCTGTTCTGCTTTAGCTTTCAGCCAAGTGAGCTGAAGAACGCGAGAGATTGTTGTAAGCATCCGTCAATATCGCCAACTGAGCGAAGACGCTCTGGAATGCTTATGGGCTCTGTTTCGGACAAGTCTTGCGGCCCGTACTGACATTTCCACTTTACACTCAGCTTTATCAACTAAATCTTGCGTACTTTGTGGGTTATTTGGCGGTTTCATTTTTCTCCCAACCACAGCTCGTTGTTGCTTTCAGTGCATTGAGTCGGCTCCAGCTCTCCGAACTGTGTCCCTGCATTCATTCTGCAAGGCATCTGGCATGCCAGCCACGCTGCTCAAGAAGTCTTGTGCAGCCTTTCGCTCTCTTCCGGGAACATATTCATCGGATATGAAACAGCAAAGAAAGTGGATGTATCTTATATAAGGAGATGCAGCACTCGAGCTACTCCGAACACAGCACAAAGACAACGATCCACAAGCCACTTTGGCCAATATACCCGCATCTCTAGCCTGGAGGTGTATGGCGGCAGCACGTTTAACCTACGTAAGCTTGGCAGCACGCAAGCCGCAGCTTGGTAGATCATGCAAAGGCTGTCAGATTGCTATGGAGGCTAACATGTGCGATGGAAACCACTCGCGTCGAGAGCGCATTTATTCACGAGAGGGGTTCCTAGACCATTTTAGGGACTGCGAGGAAGCAAAGAAATTCTGGTCTTCTAGTGTGAGAGGTACAGTTGCGGTTCAAGAGCCGGAATTTACAAGGCGTGAGGGAGCCTTGTGAGTTGATACACGCATTTGCTAGCTCAAAGTAAACGCCACGAGAGCCAAGGTTGCACCGTCTTTTATACATGCTTGCTTTCGTGTTAGATTCAACACTATACAGCTTGATAACGTAATGTCTCACAGTTCATTCCACCATTCACACTCGAAAGAGATTTATTTCGCAGCAAATCATTGACAGCCCCCTCATAGCGTACATAGTCTAGATCTTGGTTTCAAATAGACCACATATTAAAGTCCCTTTCTACGCGTCCACATTAATAAAGTACTTTCTTCTGTGGAGCATTTGGATACACGAGGTGACCCTCACAGTAGTTGCCAGACGTTTTCCCTCGCCTGTGAAGAACGGGCTTGCACTTGACATTGGTGCCCTGCCGTGACGCGCATTGGACAAACTCTCCACCCCTCTTGCATTCACACACTTCATCACCAACAAGTCATCTTGTCCTTCTCATAACACTACACCCTCGACTGAATCTCTGCCTTACTTCTCCATTCTTTTCAAATCCACAGTCTCATCCACATAGGGCGTCATCATGGGACCAGCATCGAATTCGCTTGAGATACTTTCCATGGAGACTTCATCGAGGGACAACAGCTACTATCGGATCCGTGCTGGCGACAAAATAAAATACGTGACCGTGGCGCCTGGTACTCTAGACGCCGATGATCTCCTCATGCCTTTACGTTCTCTTCCGCCCTTGCCCTACAGCGATAATGAATGGAACGTCGCCAGTGTATCCCGCAGTAGGGAGGACAATACGTTTGAAACTGTACTTGAGTCTCGCCTACTGCGTGGGGTGGAACAGACTTGGCACCCACGAATGGTTGACTGCTTATCGCTGGAACAAGTTGGGCGGTTGACGATGAATGCGACGTCAGAGTGTGTCCTCAAGGACCAACTGGAACCTCGTCCAACTGTGATCGCCAAGATTGCGCGCTTTGAATGGGAAATTCCACATATAGAGCGTGAGACTCATACATACCGCCGACTTCACCAAACAGATCTTGTGCCTCAATTTCTAGGTCATATCCATGAAGAAGGGCGTGTTATCGGCTTCTTATTGGAGAAAACTGACTGATCTTTTGCACTCATCGAGCATCTTTTCCAATGTGAGGAGGCTCTAAGCCACCTTTATCGTACAGGACTACTCCACGGGGGTGTCAATCGGAACAATTTTGTCATTGGCGATGGCTGGGTAAAGCTGATTGACTTTGAAAATAGCCAAGAAACACAAGACAAGAGTTTGATGACTGCTGAGATATTGTCTCTTGGCTCTGAATTACGAGATGAGAGTGGACGCGGTGCAGGGTTTCTTACAGAGGATGAGGAGATGGATTTATAAATTATCACCAGCATTCCACATGAATGTTGTGCGGGGGTCAAATGTAGTAATACATGAGCAAGAATGCTTCACAATGGAATGTTTGATTCAAGATGCATAATAATTTGTAGTATTGCTGCCAGATTGTCTATTAGGTGGCCCAAGATCAGATCATCTTGAGTGTATGTTTGGATCCCTACAATCACCGCCTTCGTGAATGTCTATTTCTGAACTCTGAATACCACAGCAGCAAAACAGAAGTCTTAAATAAGTGCATTCCATTACTCTTGACATAAATTGGCTTCCTACCCTCCCTCAAATGCAGCTTCACGTGCCAAGTTAGTCGATCATAGTACTTGTACAAATTTGTGTACACACACACACACATATATATATATATATATATATAGCAAAAAACACCGCATGAGGATAACTTCAACTTACTGGCAGTATTTCTTGCAGATATCTGATTCGCTCTGAAATTTGTGATTGCTATCGCAGTGTGATTTCAAATTGGGATAATTACACTGGGGCCCGAGTGCCTTCTTGCATTCCCAATAACGATTGGCCATGACGCCGACGAGGGCGGCGAAGATGATAGTGATAGAGGCCTAAACAATTATTGAATAGAATGCGTGAGTAATTATATGAATAAAGAAAGCCTTGTATTGAATCGTGCTGCTGCGGCCGCTGGATTCCACAATGGGCTGGGTGTAAAAATGGCTACTGACCTTCATTTTCGTTTTTCAATGTCTGTAAAGTGCTGAGAATAAGGTGTGAATGAGAACAACAGCTTCTTTTGAGCGGCGATAGATGGTGAAATATAACCTGGAGTGAATATGATGATGGTAGAGAATTGTGGTGAGTGAGAAGAAGCCCCAAACAATGTAGCAGCTGGATGTGACTTTATATTCCCACATCAAGTGCTCAGTTACATTCAAAACGGAGAACGATCTCTTCTACAGCCTATCCTAGCCAAGCCGTTAAAAGAAACTGCATCTTTTTTCTTTTCGACCCTGAATGTCAGATTGCCTGAGACATCGATGCATTTTCAGGCATCATTCAGCGACGATGGACGTGCTTTCGGGGTTTCCGAGTGTACAGCACGTTTTTCTGCATTTTTTTCAATTAATAAATCCCGAATATAGCAGGTGTCTCATCTTTGTCAGATTGAATGCAGTCATAATGGTAATCTTCAGTTAGACAACGAGTTTGAAGGGGTTCTACAGCCAGTAGTCGATGAGATTATACATACATCCAGCTGACAGCCGGTTTTGGACATCTTAACCATTATGAACTTGAATATATTCATCTAGAGATGGAAGCAAGAGAGACGAGAATACATATGTTGCAGCTATATCTACATATTTACTATTACTCGCTTTTTAATCCTGCAAACCTAACTTGATCTGCTAGTCTACCACATCCTGGCAATCGCAAGCTCATGGGGATGACTTAATAGTTGCCCCCAACGTTACACTGCTTTTGAATATAGCATTTCCCTTCCTATAAAATATCCATCAAATGCAGCTTTCACACGTCGAGTTAGTCAATCACAGTGAAAAAGAAAAAGCCTACACAGCAAAAATGGCAACTTACTGGCATTCCGCCCTACAGCCTTTCAATTTTGACTGAAAGTTGCGATTGCCATCGCAGTATGACTCCGAGGACCGGAAAGTACAGGTCGACATGTATCGTTTCGGGCATGTATAATCATATTGCGGAGCAGCCATGGCGCCGACGAGGCTGGCCAAAATGAGAGTAAGAGAGGCCTAAAATCAATGTTAATGACAATAGATGGGCGTCAGGGTCAGGTCAAATGAAGGATTTTTGTCATGTCATGGAGGTGAATCGTGCTTTCAAGTGCTGGATTTGCGAGGCAGAACAGGCTTTGGGTGTGAGTAAGACTACCGACTGACCTTCATTTTACCCGTGCAAAGCGATAAAAGAACTAAGAGTATGATAGGAGGACAACAGCTTTTTTTTTTAAAAAAAAAAAACAAGCGATTGATGTGAAATGTAGTAATAGTAGAAAGTAAAATAAAATTAAAAGGGTGAGAAGAAGCCCCAAGTAATGCAGCGCCTAGACGGGATTTATATTCCAAAAAGAAAGGTTAAATTACACTCAAAAGACGGCTGATGATTCTGTAGTGTATCAACTCATGTCAAGTCTAGAAGGGATATTATTTATCTCTGCAGGCGGAACATGAATTTCGATACCCTTGAATATACGATTGTCCAAGACATGCATCCATCATCAGGTATCAATCACCTACTTGTAACAATCGCGTTTCGGCGTTTCCGATTCCATAGGTATGTATTTCTTACATCTTTTTTTCGTTTTAGTATCAAAGCCCGAAAGCAATGTCTCATATTTCTGCGAATTCCCATCTTAATCTCACGGTGGGGTCATATTTCAACGACACTGGTTTTACATGCAGCAACACGACTTGTCAACACCGCTCTCAGGTTTTTTATTGAAGTGAAATGTGTGTTTGTTGATGGAGAGATTTATGTTACTGCCATCTATTAGACAAGATAGTCTGATGATGCTGTTGTCGTCAAGTGTTAGTTAAATGTCTTTGTAATGCAGCCTTGATGCGGAGTTAAGCCCCTCCCTCCCATCTCGTTGGCCTTCCATCCTTCTCACCAGAAATCTAGATCCGCCTCTCCACATCACACACATTTCCATCCAATTACTTTATCATGGCGGCCTCTCCAGACATCACAAATGACCCACGTTTCAACCAAATCTTTGAGTATAAAGATGGCACCCACCCATTCAAAATCAGCTACGCCGACTACGGCTATCGCAACGAAGCCCATCCCGAAGAAGAACATGTCTTACTCTTCTTTTGCCCTCTGATGGGCTCGCGTTTCCTCCACATCGCCAAAGATGACGTCGCAAAGAAACACAAAGTTCGCATCATCAACCCAGACCGTCCGGGTTTTGGTGGCAGTGATGCGATTGACATAAAACAAAGAATGAGCATCTGGCTAGGTATGCTTCTCCCGTAATATATTTATACAAGATTGACACACCCGTCATCCTTGAGCACTTCTCATCATAATGTACGTCAATGAACTGATCATGACCATAAATCAGAGGTTATTCCAGCGCTGCTGAAACATCTAAAGATCCCCCATGTATCTTTAGCTTCACACAGCGGCGGCACAGTCTACGCTCTCGATATGCTGCTGCATCACCCAGAGATTCTTGATCCAGCAAGGCCATATCTTGCAATCGGAGCTCCTTGGATTCTGCCTAGCCATACAGGATCAGTATCGTTATCTATGGCTCAGTACCTCCCTGTCGCCATGATTAACCATACCGACAAGCTAGCAAAATTCGTCAACAATCATATTGCCCCACTGATTGGCGCCTCTGTTGGTACCAGCATGGCTTTCGTAGCCAAGCTCGTACCTTCATCCTCTGACACCAAGGACGATGAGGCAAACGTCGACGAAGCTGCCAATCTCGAGGACGCGCTATGGCCGAGAATCATGGAGCGCTTATACGCCGAAGACGTACAAGGCCTCTCCTCCGATGCAGCGCTGTTCCTTCACAAAGTCGACGATGCTGCTGGATGGGGAACATGGGGGGACTACGATACACTGGCCCCGCGACTGGCCGAGGCTTTACGTGGCGCAGGGAGAAGACTCACAGTCGACGTCTTCTACGCCGAGACCGACTTCATGATTGGCGCTGGCGAAGGATCCAAGGGCCCGTTGTGGTTTAATCAGTGCTGGGACCAGCAGCAAACCGTAGACGTGGTTGAGTATCGTAAATCGACGGTCAAAGGCGCTGACCACGACCGGATATGGAGCTTGCGATGCGGCGCGATGAAGAAGGTATTTGAGACAATGGGTCAGCGTCAGCCTGATGGGGTGTCTCAAACTCCGTCTCCGACTCTGAATCCCATCTCCAACGGGTAGAAATCTAATATGCTGTAATGTATGGCTAAGCAAACAATATGGGCCGTGTAGATGCTGATGTACGGTTGCAAGCATGAAAACCCGTTCTGCGTAAGCTATTGCGTATACATAAGTCATGCTGTGCGCATCCAACGCTCTGTGAAGGTGACAAAGGTTAGCAGTATAGGCTCACTATATATTCTGTCTCCCTTGATACTATACCAATGTCCGACATCAGGCATTATCAAGCTTTGTGTTTTCGCCAGCACATGTAACAAGCAAGCATTGGCACACAGATGAAAAGGTTCCTTGTGAGCAGTTCGGCAAAAAGCGATTCAACGTTGAATTCCCTGGGTATAATAGATAACCGGCTAAGCTAATCCGAAGCAAACAAATTATAAAACTATACATGCGTGCGCATCGTTGATCCTTGCCCAGAAGGCACAATAAGCGAGACAACTGGCCTAACGAGTAGCACTTCAAGATATGTAAATAAATAAAGGAAACCCCCAAACTCCATTAGACCGGACTGTGGTTCATGGGCTGCAATGTTATGTAAACACCATCAACTAGACCCGTGGTTTGTTGAAGCAGCCAGTTCATTAAGCTAATGCGTTCGGCATCAGATTTCCTGCCCTGTGGGTACTGCAACCACCAATTTGATGCGAGACAGGCTGCGAAGCCATTTTCTTTGAATTGAGAGGTGAGGTTCTGGACTTCTTCAAGCAATTCTTATTCTCATTTCTGCGTTTCGTTATTATAACCTCGATCTGGGCCTCTAACGTGTGTTATACAAGCACATAAAGAGCGCAAATCTAGACAAGGTCATGTATTAGCAAATCAATTTTCCATCATGGTTCCGTCATCATTATTTCGAGAGAAAAAAAGGAATGGTGTATAAATCTCAGAAAACAAAGGCACATACCACACTGAGGCCCAAGATCATCGAGCACCAGAAACACACATTGTTGAGTGTCTTACGGCCGCGGACCCATGGCGTGCGCTGCAGCATCACAATAGGAAGCTGCATCATCTGGCAAAAGAACCCGTACCCGCGCAGCTTCTTGGTGATACACGCCATGACAATCTCATGTCCGACAGCAGAGATGAGAAACGTAATGACGGTAGCGCCATGCTTGCCAGTGTGTGGCCTGCTGGCACTGTAGACATGTCGTCGCAGGAACGAGTATACAGGAACGTTCCACTCGCGCGAAAACTCCATCCAGTCTGTCGAGTTCCACCAGTCCGAGTAGAAGTGGCGATCAGCAAAACAAGTGATTTCGGCAAACGCACCCAGCACGTATTCGAAGATGACGAGGAAGACAAGCAAAAAGGTGAGCATGAATGGAAACAGCAGCCAAGAAATAGTCTCGGCGAGCACGAGAAGCGACTCAAACGCTATCGAGGCTGCCGTGTCGCTGCTTGCTGTGCCGATCGCAGCAAGCCGGAGCGAAGCATCGTCGAGGACGGGCAGAATAAATTCCTCAGATACAATTGTCAGAAGGAAGATGCAGCCAAACGTGGCGATAATCTTGGAGATGAGCGATGTCCAGTTGACGGCTGGGCTTCGAGGGTATTCAATCTCGTAGCACAATGTCGGGCAGAGAAGATAGTCAAAGTAGTTAGACCATGTGAGGTTTGCAGGGTATGTAACATTGCCCATAGGACTAGTGAGCTCGCGAGCGAGGTCCTCGCGCAGTGTATCAATCTCATCGCCACTGCTGTTGTTCTGGTCCTTGTCGCCCAATATTTGATCATTGACGTTGAGGTTACCATTGACATTGATATTGCCGTTGCCGTTCACATGCAGGTCGAGGTCCACGCCGTTTTCAATCTCAATCTTGTCAATAACCGTTTCCTTCTTGCTGTTCTGCTTCTTTCGCGCCTTCTTTTTCTTCTTCTTTTCACCTTCGGTGTCCGCAGCGTTGCCGCCTTTACGAGGATCAGCACTGGGATAGAGGTAGACTGGGCGACGATCGGCAGCAGAAGGGTGTGGGTTGTCCAGCCCACGCAGGCGCTTCTCCGTCTCAGAGAGATGGCCGTTGTAGAAGGCGTACGAGTGCATCTTCATCAGCAGCACCATTGTGTGCAGCAAAAGGTAGACCTGAGCTGTCCATGTCCACTCTAGCAAGAACGGTATCGCGATCCATAAAGACAACCATGCGACCTGATAGATGCTTTGCGCCGCCATGCCTCCCTTGCCCCAACTCCAGGCCGACCCCGGGCCGCTCCTACGCACAAAACGGTGCAGCGGCAGGCTGATGCCCGTGCTGGCGACCATTGTGAAATCAGCTATCGCCAAGTGCCACAGCTTATCTGTGAAGAGACTCCATATCTGGACGCGCATGGGGTGGCCTGTATCCTTCCAGTTGCGCAGCATTGTGGTGATGCCCATGATAGCCAGGCCAATCCAGAAGAGATTGAAGAAACCATGGAAGTCACTGTAGTCACTATCTGGGTCGAAGTGAGAAAGACGCGAGGCAAACTCGATGGTCGGGAAGATGCGCCGGCGCTGCTCGGCGCGAGCCTGCTTGCGCGCGGAGGAGAGGGACTTGGTCGAAGGAGGGGCATTGTCGGGGACAGGAGTCGAGCGGCCACTGAATACGAAGAGCAACTGTTAGTATCGAGGTGGTCTTTTGGGATGGAATTGTGAGCGTGTTGGGGCAACAACAGATGTGACATACCTCGTCATTCCACTTCCTCCGCCGCTATCCGGCAATGTCAAACGGTGGACGTCTACATCAAGGGATGACGAGGACACCTGATTTAGCTGCGAATGTACTGGCTTTCGCGGGCGCGGGCGCAGGACATGATCATGGAAGTCATGGCCGTTGGCCAAGACCTCAGCGGCGGTCGAGCTCATGCCACCGGGTTATGAGGTGTGAAGTCCGTCGTTGAGAAGTCGAAATAGTGGTGGTTAATAGAGTCGCGGCAACAACAACTCCTGGCTGTCGAAATGGTGGCGTCTCTCAAAACCTTGCTAATTGGTGGCTGGACCCTTGTTCGTCTCGAGATAAGGTCAACTTTCTCTCTTCTATTCTCTCGTTTATGTTCTTGTATTGATTCGTTCCGAATTTGGTTGATTGGTCGAATCGCTTGGTCTCAGGTCTTATTCTCCCCAACAGCTTTTTCCTGTTGCCCTTTCAAGGGAGGGGTGCGGATTCAACAAGGCGAGCTCTGAAAAGCGCCGAGGCAACCGATGTCACCCACCACCCCTTTCTCTATCTTCTCTCCTTCTTGATGTATGTCTCTTTCTCAATGAGAGAGATGATGCGCGTGCAGCACGTACTATCACCGGGATAGATTCCTATTGTTCCCAGAATGGGGTTCGAAAAAGAAGGAGGGATACGCGGAACGGAAAATGGGGTGAATGGGCAGAGTTGCCAAGAGTTTGATGTGTGGGTGCGTTATGGTAAAGCATGCATCGGCATCACTGCCAGGCCAAAAGGCAGAAGAATGTTGTGAGAGATGCGTGAGAGGTGTGTGAAGCGTGTCTGAGAAGATGCATCGACACAAGGCCAAATAAATTGAAAAAAGGAAGCGGCCTGGCATCTGCGTGATGGAGTGACTTCATACGTCACTGAGCGCAAACCTGCCTTGCCTTGCCATGCCGGGCAACTGACCCCAGCAGCAATAGAAGCGCCCCTCTCACTCGAGCTTCTGGAGCTCTCCCTACAGGCTCCACAGGCTATTACAGGCCCCATCACAGCCCACACTCAGCGCCCACCTAGTCACTGCAACGCGTCCTGACTTCCCAATTCACAGGCTGCCCACAGGCCGCCACAGGCTGCAGCTTTCCCCTGCACAGCACCCCCGGCGCATTGACGCCACGTGAAAAGAGGCAACCCCCGCAACCCCTGTAGCCTCCACTGAAGTCAGGCAACCGACGACTGGGACTTGGCAGCCCCTCTGACGCGCGCCAAGCCACCATCAAAATGGAGGGCCATCGCCGATACTGCCGGTGGAGAACAGAAAAGCATTGAAGCGATGATGTATACTTGCATCAATAACGTCTTAGTACCTGCTTAAAACAACTCGAAGTGATAAAACAAGTACATACGCGAGGTTTTGACAGCAGTCTACGTCGGATGCATCGGCCGCTAATATCCGTTTCATTCTATTCCCCAGTGTACTGTCGGCTCACACTCCCGACAACTGATTCGACAACAAAGCAAAAAGAAAGAAAAACGACGTCTTTAGTTCGAGCAACTAGGAATCTAGTTAAACAGTCCGGCTAAGCCCACTTGGAAACTGCATCGCGATCTCCGCCATATCATAAGGCCCTCTACATGCATTGTACCTACCTAGCTACTCAGCTACGTAACGGGTCACCAGGGGTGATGACGTTATCTGGGGATGTCGGCACAAGCGGCCACTGCAACGCCGACTTTAATACGCGTACTCAGGGAGAACTTAAAACATGCCTACCTAATAGATAGGTACTGACGGGTCATTCGGGACAGCGTCGCTTCTTTACCGGCATATATACCAGTCATTAAATGCCACAACAGCTAGTGTGAGGCAGGAGTTGTTCACAGTGTGTTTCTAGCTGGGAGCTTATAACCAGGGATTTACAACTTAGGATCATCAGTGGACCTGCAGTTGATAGTATATGTCATATAGAGTAGCGTATACCATTACACATAATTACAATGATGTCAAGCTAGATACCATAGTCCAGTTACAGACCACTATACCAGTAATTACTGGTAATTGCTAGAATTGCTAATAATATCTATATCGCTCGGCAAAACTCCATGGCATATGCAGCCACCAGTGACCCTCAATCAACGGCTTCACATGGTCTCCCCACCACCTCCCATCCTGCCCGCCCAACAACAGCATATAGCTATGCTCTTCCCGGTGCAGCCGTTCCGCGAATCGCCGCAGCCCTTCTTGCACTAGGAACTGTTTCCGCTCGCTGCGTCGGTTCTCCAGCTCGTCCGCCTGCCACCCGGGGTCTATAACTTGATCTACTTCGCGTACAATGTGTAACGTCTGCCGCAGCGCTCGCAACGGCTGGTGCTGCCGCGGCGCCGACGGAGAGAAGAGAAATGGCCGTAGATGCAAGTATCCGCCGCTACCGCCATGGCCGTGGCCGCTGCCTCCGCTGCTATTGTTGCTGCTGATGCCAGTCACCACCGTTCGTGTCCGCTTCTCCCGGTAAGACACGTGTCCAGACCTGCGCTTGCCAAAGTCCTTGGCCTTGTAGTAAAACACATCATCCATCAGGTTTGTATTAAGCCACATGTCCACCATACGCTCAATCGTCGTGTCGAGCTCCGAATTCGCCACACGCAGGTCACTCGCGTAAATGGCTCTAAATGTCAACAGCTTATACTCCAGTTCTAATAGGTGCAACGTAAGTCTCATCACAGGTTCGTCTCCGAAACTGCCGAGAAACTTGTCGCTCAGCCGCGGTGAAGAGGTCGGCTTCAAGACCCCACTGACAAAGCTCTTGACCGAGTTGTTGGATGTGGACACATCCTGTGAACGTGCCGACGGCGCCGGACTCGGCTCTCTCGTCCTCATGATATTGGTCCTGTGCTCCGTCCTTGTGTAGTTGACACAAACGAAATAGTCCTGGTGCGCTCGCCCCGTCCTTATAGTGGGTTCACGTCGAATGGCATCTCTTCCGCGCTGTGCGGCAACGTCAAAGTCGAGACCTTTGACAAGAAATTCGTCGTAGAATGCTTCTAGGTAGGTAGCAACAGTCTGCCAGTGGACATAGAACCACATGGCCGATACATTTTGGATGCCCCGTTGAAGAAATATGTGGGCAAGATTCGACACAGGCCCGGTCAAGTTATATGCAGAGAGACATGCATTCAGGACCACATTCTCAACCCTATACCGGGCCAAGAGATCGGCCACGTCCTCTGCTCTAGCCAGGTGTGTTTGGGGGATATGCTCGCGAGAGTGTAGTAATGAATGCCGCCTGGCAAACAGAAGCCACGGTACCTGATTTCCAAGTCTATTAACACAAACATGGTTAGCTTCGACTATCGTATAAAGTCTGGTACGGGCCAAATGTAATACAGAAAATAAAGGTGGGAAAAGACTCAACTCGTCGCGCATTATCTTGCCGTGCATATCAAAATGTACTAGATCAAACTGCACCCCATGCTCCGCTCTCACTCGGAGATGCTCCTCCAGTTCTTCACGGCTTCCCGGTCGCACTACTTCGAGCAACATACGGCTTCGGAGCTTCTTCTGCACACTCATCAACGGCCACTGTGCTAGATCCGGCTCCGGGTCCCGCTCCGCTCCGGACCGGCTAAAGTCCCGTGCAATCACTAACAGGACGTAGAACACCGGGTTCGAGTTCGCTCGTGCCGACAACAGCTGCAGCGGCGCCGGAAGCGTCAATCCGCCAGCAAAGTCGCTCACACGGGTAATTCGCAGCCGCAGCTTGGGGAATCGAGCGATCTGTATGGACTCCAGCAGCTCCCAGGCGAGACAGTGGATGCCTCCGCCGATCTGGCATGCATCATCGCTTCCGCGTTCATGCTGCTCAATGACATAGACCTGTACATCCGTCGCACCGGAGCTCAGAGAAGCCTGGCTCAACTCCAACTGGCTCAGCAACGTCTCGGCATACGCCTGAATCAGGTCTTCGGTCCGAGATAGCTCATCGAGGCCGGTGCTACCGCCAGCCGCCGCCGCCGCAAGGCTGCCGGGACCACCTTTGCCTCCGTGGGGGCCGCCAGTACTACGCAGGTAGTACTCAAAGATGGTCTTATACTCGACTTCGAGGAACGGGTCCGTAATTGTGGTCAGCTTCGTGGCGTGGTTGTTGATGCTAATGGAAACATCCCAGGTGCGGTGACACTCAGCGTCCAGCGCGTGCGGTGTTACCAAAGGATTTAGCAGTCCTTGCGTCGTCGTCGACCTCGTATAACATCGTATGCGCACAACGTCCATCTCCCGAGCTGCTGAGAGGATGTGCCTGTCGTGTCTCGCGGCTGCATGTCTTTAATCGTAGGTAGCTTTTCGGCAGGTTTCGAATTTGGGAAAGTCGGCAGGACAGCTTCCTAGGTGTGGTCTGTTGGCTCGGGGTTTTTATGCGGGCCCAAAGCAAGGCCAGCGCAAGGGACAGAGCTAAGAACTGAACCGCTCAGTTCAGTTCAGTTTCGTTGTCACACAGGGGCCAGGGGCAAGGCAGGCCACAGTAAATAGCATGGCCCTCACGAACGAGAGAAACAGCCTCGTCGTGGTGAAGCAAGTTAACGCGACGACGAGACGAGACGAAAAGGTAAGGCAAGGCGTTTCCTGGAAGCAGCCGCCTTGGCCAAAGCCCCAAGAAAGTAATTATGGGGGAATTAGACAGGGGGGGTAAAGGGGGGTCCATCAGCGCTATCATCAGCCACCGCCACACCCGCCACGGCAAATCGACAACCAGTGCGGCAGTGAACTCCAATGTCTCGGAATTCAGATGGAATAATTGCATCCAATGATTCAAGCACTGAAGCCCTATTGTATCCAACCAAATGAAATCAACAACAATGGAACAAGGACAAAGAAAATGATAAGCCTGATTTACCCACCACACACTGTGTTGGAAGTAAATGCAGCCCCGTCGAATTTACTTACCCTACTTCGCCTGGACACAGCCTCGAACTTCCTCACTTTCCTTACTTACCTTCTGCAAGGCGCAAAAGCCGCCACCTACCTACCTACCCTCTTGCGCCACTTTGTCTTGCAGCCTCGCCCTACATATCTATTGTATGTACGACCCGACAACGTCCAGTAGCAATGAGGCCGCTTCTATCTTCAGTACGAAGATGCTTATTTCTAGATCTAGAAGGTTCGTTGTTGTTTCTGCAAGTGTTATAGAAGCTAGGTCAGGGGTACTATGGCAACAGCATAACCTGCACCGGGAGGGGGAGGGAATAATCAACGACAACGAGTAGCACTTTGGCTGGCGCAGGAAAATATAGAAGTCGTTAAATACAGGTACATGTAATGTTATTTATTAACCAAATACTCACTAATAAATATTCTTCAAACTATCATATTCCTATTAAGGCACTCATAAACCCACCCACTCACTATAGCTCTTCCCTATTGCCGATTGTGCAACATCAATCAGGCTAGAGCAAACCCTGCCTTAGTTTTTGCTTTTTTCTCTTATACAGAATAATGTACATCACAAGTCTGCCGGCTTCAGCAGTGCACTTATCACCACCAATCTTGTATAAGCCGGACAGACAAACGAGAGGGGTCGTGTTGCACAGACAAAGTTGTCCGTGGTGCAAATTAGCCCATTACTTGACACCGATATCGCAAGCGGGGGGGTCTGGTCAATCCATCATATTCCAACATATACGTGTTCACAAACATGAATAGTCACGTAGATCAATGGCATCGAGTCCAGTTAATGGGTTTGCATCTGCAGTAGCATTGATATTTGCAACTATAGATATAAAGAAAAAAAATAAGAAAAGAAGGAAACCTCAGTAGTAAATGAAAATAACTATTCCCAACTACCAAGAAAGCAACTAGCTGGCTTTCTTTCTCATGGATGAAATCCATCTATAAAGAAAGGAACAACAAATCACCTGCCCTTCTTCCAGTCACTCCATAATCAGTCCGCCAAGTCTAAAAGAGCGTTGCGGTATCCCTGTACTCCCTCCCATCGCCCAACGGGGTACTAAACCCTCCCGTGAATAGCAAAAAATGAAAATCAAAACAAGTAAACGCCTCGTCGCACAAGCAATCTCGAAAAAGAAAGGAACGAATCCTCCTCCTTCCCATGCGTGCGGATGCATGATGACCCCATCCCATGATTCTCCTCTCGGCGCCGATGATAGATTAAAGGGAAGATGAAGAAAAAAAAAAGATACATTTGATGTGAAGATGCCGGACTGGGATAAACGAGTCTTTTTACCCTGCTGCGAGTATGAAAATCCGAGTTTGTGAAAACTCAAAAAAACCATCCAAGACGCACAGGCAGGCAAAGATGTCGAACAAACCCAGTGAGCAAGCTCCAGTCTTTGGGAAATAAAGAAAAGAAAAGAAAAAGACGAAAACTCGAAATCAGAATGCCAACACACCCGCCATATAGGTTATCATAAAACATCACGACTGCACGCTCGCTCGAGTGCAGCCCGTGGAAATTCGTTGTTTTCGTTAAGACATCATCTTGATTCATCAGTTAAGAGGAATCAAAGATTTCGAATGGAAAAAAGTAAAAAAGCTCTGGACGAGGGGCCCCTTTGAAAAGAGCAAAAGGCCCCAGAAAACATATCTGTAGGCAGAGAATGCAAAAAAGATGATTTCGCACGCATTCCGTAGTCGCCGATTATGAGAGAAGGAACAAGGTAAATGTGTTCTCCCAGAAGATGAAAAAACAAATAGTGTAAAAATTCCAAACCCAACGCCGCATCATGCATATGCCTGGAACTCTTCACGGTGAGGCTTCTGGTGATAGGGGCTGCTGTATTGCACGTCGTCGTAGGTGAATGCCTTGGACGTCTTGACCTTTCCAAATTTGGATGAGCTGCTCGATTGTGAGTAGCCGCTGTCGCGAGGTGGCATCGATGGACGACCGTCAGATGATCGCCCTCCGGTGGCAGGATAATAGTAGGCATCGGCAGCTTCTGTTTCGGCTGGGCGAGCATAGGCGGGATATGACCTGCCGGAGCGTCCAGTTTCGTACTGTTCATACGCATAGGAGCGCTCAGGATACATCTGCTCTGGGGACCGAGTGCGTCTGCTGCTGCGTGGCTTCCGGTCACGCGTGCGCGGCTCATAATCTTCAGAGTCAGACTCTTCGTCGATCTGTGGCTGCATGCGGGAGCGGTTACGTCCACGGGGGTCAGGGCTTTCGCCATAACCGTTGAAAGTTTGGGAGCGTGCCATGCCAGGAATAGGCCTGGAGTAGCTTGACTCTGGGGGCATTGTGCTGGTTCGGGGCAAATCCCGTCGAGGAGGCGAGGTGGACATGATCGGTGTGTTTGTGGCAGACGCCGACTTTGTAAACGCCGGCCGGCCTGATGGGGAGGCGCTCACAATGACGGGATCCTCCATAGTTTCTCTAGAGGATTTGCGGTAGGACTTCTCCCTTTGCATCCTAGAGCTTTCTGTGGAGCCACGACGAGATCTGGCCGATGATCGACGCACGTCATCCTCTTCTGCAGGAACGGGGAATGGGGAGGGCTGGCTAGGAGCCGGCGGAGGTGTGGGAGCGGCAGGCACCGAATTGCGGATGTGATATGTCGCTGTGCGTTTGGATCCTGGCTTGGCCCTCGACGCTTCAATGTAGGA
Source organism: Zelopaecilomyces penicillatus (assembly GCA_005765155.1). NCBI lineage: Eukaryota > Fungi > Ascomycota > Sordariomycetes > Hypocreales > Pseudodiploosporaceae > Zelopaecilomyces > Zelopaecilomyces penicillatus. The sequence continues at coordinate 6,287,904 of VCCP01000002.1, forward strand.
GGCGGCATGTCTAAGATCAGCGGCCCAGGCGGGCTCGGGATCGACATATGAGGTTGAGTACTCTGAGTATGACCTAGAGGGTGTGACAGGGGGAGGAGTCATCACAATAGGTTCCTCTCGGTGAGATGAGCGATCCCGCTTCTCATCGTACTTTTTGCTACTTGACGAGGATGTAGACTTTTTCTTTTCAGATTTGGGGGTCGGGATCTCCTCGTCGTAGGCCTCAATGTAGGGCTTTGCGTGCTTCTTCTTCTCATCAGAATCTCGCTTTATCTCCTTGTCACGCTGCTTCTCTCGTGCCTTTTTCTCTGCGCGGCGGATGTCCTTGGCTTCCTTCTGGCGAGCCAACTCCTCTCGCTCGGCTCGCTCAGCCTTCTTGCGGCGTTCACGTTCCTTGTCCTTTTCCTTGTCCTTGCTGTCTCTATCCCTTTCTCTATCCCGGTCTCGCTCACGTTCCCTCTCGCCTTCTCGCTTTGACCGGCTGTCAACGTAGCTCGGCTCTCGCCGAGATGACCTTGAAGACGAGCCAGGCTCGAAGATGCGAGGCCCGTGGCCGATATCGTCACCCCATGATCGAGAATAGGTGTAGCCCTTTGCTTCGGGAGGGGGTGCGTGTGTTGACTTGTATGATGAGGGGCGGGGTTCGGCAGTACGGACTTCGTACTCGGTGTATCGAGGTGATGTTCGTGGAGTGGAGATGTTGGCCTTGTTCTGGAATTGTTTCCGCAGGTCGGCCAATCTAATCTGATCATCATACTTTTGCCGCTCATTCTCGTCGCTGAGCAGCTCGTACGCTTGCTGAATCTGTTGGAATTCAATCGTCTTTTGAGCTTTGAGCATGGGATCCTGGATCTTATCGGGGTGACATTTCAGCACGAGCTTGCGGTGGGCAGAGCGAATTTCGGGAATCTGAGCATCCTGGGCGACACCGAGAATGTAGTAAGGATCCGGAGGTAAAGCCGTCATGATGGGATTGTCAAAAGACGGTGTGCGGGCAAGCGGGAAGACGTGCTTCGAATTCGAGGTTGAAGGAGCACGAGAAGACGGTTCGCATCGAGTCCGTCGTTTGTCTGCAAAATATCGGTCGAATTTGTTCTGGGGTGCCGTGGAGGCTGAGTCGGTTTGAAGGGGGGTTGTGCTTTGAGTTTACACGTCGGCGGAGGTGGCTGACGGCGGAGGAGGGGGAAGACAAGGCACTGAGCACTGGCGGTCGACGGCTCAAGTCCAGATTGAGGGTGCCGTTTGGGAGAAAAGGAACGACGGCCTCCTAGGAGAAGAAGAACAATAAGAAGAAGAAAAAACAACAGCAAAAACCAGTCCAGAGGTGGACTGTGTGACTGTGATGGGAGAAGCGACTGTCTTGTCGCTGTCTTGTTCGATGTCTTGTCCAAGGTTGCCTTTTGGCGCGGTGGTTGGTGGCTCTGTATAGCCTTCTGGCGATGGCTGAAGAGATGGCGGGTGTAGGCGGGTGTTGGGGGGTCCTTGTATGTAAGTACCTTGTACTCCGTACCTTGGAGGGGAGTGATGAGGTCACGGGCTTTCGGGGTGTGGCGCGGACGCTGATTCGTGCAAAAGAGGCCTGCTGGGACGGGGAACTGCTTGGGCCCGACACCACCTGGACCTAACCAAGGGGCAGACCAGGAGCAGACAGGAGCAGCGAGGAGCAGCGAAGAGGAGGGGGCGACAGGGCGAGTGAGTGGTTCGGCGGAGCAGCAGTTGGTGTGGGTGGGTGGCAGCCAAGCAGGGTCCGTCGTTTGCCGGTGCAGCAGTGGCCAGTCTTCAGTGGTCAGTCAGTGGGCGGCCAGTGGACAGCCAGTGGACAGCCAGTGGGCGGACAGTGGGTAGGTCGTCGACTTATGTGGTCCCAGCCAGAGACACCAGCAGAGACAGACAGCCAGACAGACGCTTGGACGGCTGTACTGATGTGGGCTAGGGCTGTGGCGGCGGCGGCGGTGGCAGCGGATGGGGGGATGGGATGGGGGGGTGGATGCTGGGTGAAGAAGGTGTCTGGTGTCTATTAGTCGCGGTTCGAGCTGGGTGTGTCCTAGCCGACTTTTTGCACCGCTGGCACTCAGCTGATGGGCCAGACACAGCGCTGGGCGATGAGTTATAGACGGGTTCGTGATGGGTGATGATGGGTGGTAATGGCACGTTCTATTTCGCAGAGGGCGTGAAGAACAGCACTGCCCTGTTTGGTACCGTGACTGGTCGGAACAGTGATGACGGCAAATGTGTCTAGCAATGAGTGACTGCAATTGTGACCGCGTCTGTGACTGCTGAGCAAAAGGTAGCCGTGAAACGTCGCCCGTCTCCGTGGTGCTCAATGGGCCGGTGGTGGTCGTCCGTCCTCGGGGAGGGCGAAGGAGGTGCTTTGGGGGAACGAGGTTCTCGGCTGATTGGTCAGATACGGCTTGGGGAGCGAGTCGTCCGTCAGACCACAAGTTATGGCGAGGCGGAGCGATTGAGCGACTGATCCGACAAATCCCGTTTACAGTTGGGGAAGAAGAGCCGAGTGAGAGTGAAAAGGGAGCGAGTGAGTAATTGCGTTAAGTGACGCTTTCACTTGATCGAGTTGATGCCGAGTTTTGCTACGCCTTTCTGGCATGAGTATACGTTGATACAGCTATGGTAGGGGAGATGCGCTTTGTAATGGCAGGACTCACACATACAGGTACCGAGACAGGCACAGAGACAGATGCAAAAGGTACAAAGTACCCGACCTACAGGACTCTGATTCGACAGCAACGCAGTGGAGCTGTGGCGGCCGCAGGCGAGAGGGACGCGAGGGATACCACGTAATGAGGGGCGAATTGTGTGGATGCAGATGTACCAGATGATGTACCAGATGATGTACCTGTGGACGTACCTCGCATTCGGCGCGGGGTACCAGAGTGACTTTCAGTGGTCGGTACTAGGGCGGGTTCCGCTATTGGAGAAGACGGTCCGCTGGGCGAAGGCAAAAGGCGAAGACACCCCAAGTTCAACCGAATGGCTTGGTGTGTGGAATCGGGTGCTCAGCGTGAGTCAGCAGCTGAACAATGGCCGAGACGCCCGGTTCGGTGATGCCAGTTGACGGTGACTGTACTCGTGGCAGTGGCAGTGGCAGTGTTCGGGAAGAGAAGCCCTTTTAGCAGCACTAGGGTGGCGGTGGTGGGATGATTGGCCCGTTTCGGCAGCGGAAAGACGGATGAAATTCTGATTAGGTGAGCAGCAGGCGGGAACCGTCGAGAAGGGTCCAGGGAGTAAAGGTGGCGAATAGACAGACAGAAAGAAACTCATGTACAAGGGAGAGGTTTAAGCAAAAAAAAACTGGTCCTAATTGTCCCCCAGTTGTTTTGCTTTCAAAACAAGGCAAACTGTTGATTTCTGCGATCGTCCTGGCGACCGGCAAGCGTAAATGCAAGACGAGACCCCCAGACACTGGCGGTGAAGGCAAGACTGCAAGTTTAGTGGTAGGCAGGGTGTGGTTCCCGGCCGCGGGTCCGGTGCTGCACGGCAGGGCAGCAGTTGCAGCGGCGGGAGGAGGAGAGGTGTGTATATTTCAGGATACAATGGGGGGCAATTGAACTCTAAGCAAAGAAATGGCAGTAGTAAGAAGGTTGTTTGGTATGTGGGTAGTAAATGGAGTAAGTGATCCCTTGAATTGTCTGTCACCCGTGGCAATGAAGAGGGAGGAATTGGGCAAAGGGAAGATTGCTTGTTCGTTGGGATAGCAATGAAAGCCCAAAGGAAAAGGTTTCTATCTAATAGAAGCTGTTTATCCCCAATTGCCCCTTGGGTCGTAAAAAAAAAAAGGCAGACGGGGCGTGAAAATCCAAAGGCGAAGACAAATGATAGGCAGGTTTTACTTTTCGGCTTTTGCTTGTTACTAGTGGTTTACCTACCTACCGTTCGCTAGACGCAGGACACGATAGACGGGAGAGAATGGTCACGTTCCCAAGGGAAGAAGGCTTGAGAGCTGGCCACGTCTTTATTGTTGCGTTCAACGTTAGGTTCTGCAATAGTTTAACCTATCAAATCCAACAGGGCTGGCTTACCGAATAGGAGAGGGAGGGTTTCCCCAAGCCCATAAACGGGATGGCTTTATTTTAGGAGTGCTGTTCTACGGATGTGCTCAAGTAGGTAAGGCACTTGCAATCGATGCATTTCAACATGAAGCCTGGGCAGTGAATGAATCCCCTGGTACCATCTACTTACCTACATCTCACATATTTTAGATCAAATATGGGGTACGTCGGTAGAGTCGCAGGCGATTGGATCGAAACCTGGGACAATGGGGTGTGTGGGAAGTACATACGTACATACACAACGCAAGGACCCAAAGAAGGCTCTTCCTGTGTCGTAGGAAATCCAAGACCCAGCCAAGTGAGCCCATCAACTCCCTCCGTCTCAAACCTGTCACGAGAAGGGTTTTGTCTTGTACAATTGTACCTATCGTCCATTTTGGGGCTGCCTGGGCTTTTGCATCCGACCCCTTTTTGGTTGGCGCCATATCTGCCACTCGGCTGCCTCCCCTTCAGCTGCATTCGACATTAGCTCTGCCTGACGCTATGTAGAGTTGTACGCAACATGTATGTATGTATGTATGTACGTACCTATCTGTCCGTCTTGGTAGGAATGCCCTTGTATGGTACACGCATAGGAGACTTTCTTGCTTGTCATCATCACCCCGAATATGCTGGCTCCTATTAGAATCGAAGCTTTAGGATTCTCCCCTCCTCCCCCATCCTTTAGCCCCAAAAGCAGCGATTGGACGAGGAAGGCCACGAATGCAGTGGGATCTAGCTAGGTCGTTAATTCGTCACGGCGAGGAAAAAGCCTCCCGGCTAATGATATGATCTCCCACATCAGGAACTGTAGTCGTTGGTGCCTGTCAAGCTGCCTCTTGATACAGGTACGGATAGGTACCTTGTCAAGTAATTGCACACGATTCAATCTGTAGAGTCTACTTACATTCTATCTACACCTCCAATCCATTGCAAGCTGGAAAACAAACGTCCCTCTCGTCGCCCTGGACAACCATCGGGCCAGGTTCCAACGGCTGACCCACTGGTCCTGTCTGCCGATGGAGATTATTATTGATCTCCTGTCTGTCTCGCAACTCACAGATTCCCCGCTCAAAGCTGCTGCAAGTACGGAGTTACATGCCATAGCTCCTCCCCCTTGTCCAGACATGTCCTTACGTACCTGTTATGGAGCATCGTGCAGCTTGAACTAACTCGATCAGATGGATGTACATATGTACGAGCAAAAGTAGTTGAGCCCTGTCCGGTATGTGCCACGGGCCAGTTATCGTGACCATTTCTCGATGGGGAACACAACGCCAAGGCCCACGAGGCAGGAAATCCCGAGGCCCGTATTGGGAGGATTTGGAAGGGCGGCGTCTCTTTGGGCCTCCCCCGCCGTGGGGACAATGCAGGGTCAGCTTTCTTGCCATCGCCAACCAGTTGCCAGTCTGCAGAGCAGGCAGGCCATATCGCCGACCTGCAACTTGGCTGCGCGTGGAGGGTCTTGGGTGGCCTGGCTGGAGCAAGCCTGCAGACCCGTCTGAGACCTCATTCGTCCAACCAGCATATCCAGCCAACAAGCTGCCAGCATCCAGTCGAGACGGCCCAGACAGACTGCATGACACCATCCAGGGGCCCTGAACTATTAACGCAGCAACCCTATCTAACCTCACCTCACCTATCACGCAGGCCGCGCCTCACTTCCCCTTGGCTGCTGCAGTGGCCGTCTTCCCCCCACTTTGGCTTAACACTTGCTCTGTCTCCGAATGCTGTTGACCACCTTGGGTCAACTGGGTGTGGGATTGGATGGGGGAGAGTGAGGAGGGGGGGGCCTTTGGTTGGCAGAGAAGAGCACCACCTGGCACGAGACCACAACGGGGGGCCCCTGGGGGAGGTGTCCCAATTCCTGCCGTGCTGAGGGCATAAGGTGTGCCAGCTTTGTTACGTAGCTAGCTAATAGCGTGTAGTTGCGTGGACGGAGTAAGCCTTCTCGCTTCCATGCTCTCTCCCCCAATCCATCTACAATATTGAACAAGGCGCTGGTTTATACATAGCGAGGCACACATGGGCAAAGGTGGACAGGGCAGGGTGCTTGGGGAGTCTGACAAGGCTGCCACGAACACATGGCCGTTGTCGGCGGCTCGAGGTGATTGGACGAGCTGAGCCAGTCAGATGAGGCGCCTTTCATCACAGAGTACATTCGCCAGTAACGAATCACAGATAATGTGACGGACCGCTTTGCGGAGACATTAGAGAGAGAGTCCACGCACGCCTCGGTATGCTTCTGGATTTGGTAGACGGCTGGAGACTTGAGAACAACAACGACGCCATTCCTGGACCACCGCCCAGTGCCCACCAACCTGCAGCGGAGCTGAGCTGTGGGGGGAAGAGGCCGAAACAGCAACGAGGGCCAAGAGACAGAACAGTTTCTGTCGTACTACAGGACTGCACCTAACACAAGTTGCACGGAGAGTGGACATTCCGAAGAGGGACTTGCAAGGTAAACCGTGATACTAGACCGTACATCGTACTGTAGTGTAGGTAGGTAGTGTAGAGCACGGGTATGCACACGCGGATGACAACAGCCTGAGGAACCCTGGCGTTGCCCCAGAGAACTAAAAGGTTGGACGATAAGCGACAACGATTCAGCAAACATCAACAACATGAACATCGATAAAAATAAAATAAAAACAAGTAACCGGGGGGAGCAGCGATGCCGACGGGCGGTCAGCAGAAGCGGGCGAGCTACTGTTCAACTGTGGATTAAACTATGGGCTCTCCTCTGTGAGTCTGGATGCCAAAGGGTTTTCCCGCAAATAGAGGGCAAAAAAAGAGCTCTACAGATTTCGATTGCATTCCATGAATGAACTACGGAGCCCCCATTGTGACGAGTTACAGGCGAGACCGCTAAATTATGGAGAAAAGAGCGAGAGAGAGAGTGAGAGAGAAAAAAGGAAAAAAGTGACGAGCCAATTATAGACGTCGGCACGGGTGGACGGTACGGTACGGTGCGAGCGGAGCCCTTGGTTTCCACTTTTTTTCTTTTTCACCTCTCTGGTTTGGGGGGTTTGTTCATTGGACGAGGTGATGAAGAAAAAGATGGGGAGAGAATAAAGAGGGGAAAAGAGAGGGTGCGATGCGAACGGACGGGCTTTTTTGGTGTTGCGTGCATAGGTTCAAAACATAACACAGACAGACGGGTTTTTTAACAAGTTTACTAGAGTTGGAAAGGGGAGAATGGAGTTGTGCTGCACGGGGTCAGTAACGTAGGAAGCCAGTAATAATAGACACAATAGTAGGAACAGCATAAATGGTACTTTGTTGTTGGTTGTAAAGTATAGCACAGCATGATGGATAGGTATGGATAAGAATATGTGGAGTAGTAAGAGGACTTGAAAAGGCGTAAGACACGGGGGAGGTTACAGACAGCTGATAATACTGTTGTGCATAATGTTCGTATCCGGACTAGAGTGAGCAAAACATCAGAATAAATGCTGCTGCCTCTTTGTGATCCACTGTGTATGCCGAGAAGAAGGAGGAGGCATTTGTGCCCTTTTAGACATGGTGATTTATTTGCTCAGGGTGGGTGAAGTCTGCCGTCTACACGTGGGATGATTAGATGTTGTTATTTACATCATCTTGATAAGCTCAACATCTTGATAATTTGTCTTTTGAGGGGGCAGTGGAACAATGAGCTGTGGGGAATGTATTCTGGCTTATACGAGAATATGATGATTGCCATGGTGGAACCGGCTGTACACGCTCGTAAACCCTCGTGAGCCATCTTACATGCTCCTCCAGGTTCTACTTCAGAATCCTCACAAAACCATTCTACCCAAAGTGTGCCGCGTATTTGTGCTACAGGTACGAGCCGGGTCATCTTCCATTGTATGCCTTATCATCACGAGCATGGTTGTACTACACAAGTTCTTGGAATCATCCATCCTTCCATCCTTCCACCTACCTGTTCACTCGTACCCCGTCCTAAGCCACAACAACATGGATAAGCCGACAAAATTATGGCATTTTTGGTTTCTGGACGGTTTGTTAACCGAATTTAGATCTGACAAGGGGCACAGCAGCAGCAATAAGCACCAAATAAAGGCTCGGCAGTAAAATAAAAATAAAAAAAACGCCTAGCTGAAATGTAAACAGTTTACCCGTATTTGACAGTTTATGTATTTGCGCCGCCCGCAAAACCCTGCCAAGCTCACTCTCACACTCTCTCTCTCTCTCGCTCACGCCCCGCTTGACAGAAAGAGACAGAAAATATGATAATGTGATAATGTGATTATCCACTGCTATACTCCACTTTCTGTCAGAAAAAAAGCCGTTGCGTAAAAAAAGGAAAAAGTTAATCAAGGTCACACAAAGAGAAAGGCTGATATGCCCGTCCGTCTTCGCGATGAGCGCGAACCCGGCACAAAACGGACAGACGCACAGCTCGCACGCCATGTACACATTCCCCCACACACGCAAGTGATCAAGATAGATAGATAGACAGATCCCCGAATAAGGAAAACCAAAAAGGGTCACATCGTGTAGTTCGGCATATCAAGTCATTCTTTTTTTGCTTTTTTTAAACCATTGTTATCCTACGGTAGTGTATGGATTTGGCTCTTTTTCTGCTTTGAGTCTAGAAAAAGTCACAGACAGCTCTTCTTGTGTGGGGTAGGTAGCAAGAGGGGAACATGTGCTATGAAAATACAACGGGATACAAAGTTGAGTGAGCACGAGGGAATGGGATTTGTGACTGGACAAAATGTCTAGAGGAGGGGGTTTACTTACTAGACCAATAGCAGTGACAGCTACGAGACCACAATGGGGGTACATACAGCCTATCACGAACCACATGGCCGTCTTTTTCCTTTCCCTTCTATTCCGTAAAACTTGGTAACCCGCATCGGTATCATGCCCCCCATGAAATCCTGCCAAGGAGCAGCATCAAGTGGTATTGTCTCACGCACCCCCCCTGTTTCCTTTTTTAAGCCATTCAGGTTGCGCGGCTGCAAACTGACTGGTTTCTTTTTTTTTGGTCCCTCCTGGAGCGTGGCGAAATCCGAGTTCCCTTTTCTCTGTGTTCCAACCCCACGTGGCTTGTCACCAGACTCCCCCCATGATCCAAGTGCTGATCAGCATTGTTTTGATTTTGATCCATTGAAATCCATCCATTCGTCTAGACGTGGACGGTACTAACTCCATGGAGCCAGTGTACTGCGGTACCTACCTTCATCCATCCAGGCTTTTGTAGCCCACGTCAGATGTGTTGTGTGTGTGTGTGTGTGTGTGTGTGTGTGTGTGATGGGTGGTGTCCATTCGCTTCGCATCCCCCTCCTCGAATCCGTCAACCACCCCCCGATTGCCGCATCTCCCGCCTTCGATAGATCGAAAAATACGACGACACATCTGCCCCTTTTGGGAGCTCCGAGCAAAACGTCCACATCATCTGCTTGCTGCGGCTGTTCTAATCCAGCTCTCTTTTTCCAGGTTTAGCCCCAAAGCTCACTCCCCCCTCTCTCTGTACTATACTGTACCTCACGAGGAAGCGCTGAGGCTACAAGAAAATGAGGGGTGGCTGGCTGGCTACTACCTTGACTACTTTCTCTTAACAACCATCTATCTATAGCTGGTAGCCCCAGCGTTGGGATAGATCGGAGATTCTTTTAGCTGTGACGAGATGAGGCCCGTGGAGTGCATCCAGGATTTGTTACTTGCATCACACGCCCAAATTCGTCATTCTGAGTGGGATGGGTTCACCCAGGCTGGGCCTTGTGAGTGAGTTAGGACAAAACTTGCTATTCTCGTTTCTCCTCGTGTGATGGGATGTGATTGAGCTTGCCTGTGATGGCGGCTTGCTTCCCATCTGGAATGCAGCGCTTATAGTCGGTCACCTTGTTTGGGGGGGTAGGTAGCAACGAGCAAGTTTGCTAGTATTTCGAGCATCTAGTAACTTGGCACGAGATCGGATTTATTACAGTACATCACGAATTAATGTGAGTTGACATACCATATGCCGAGTTGTGTGATGCTGCTGCTGCCGCTGTTGGAACCCGTCGGGCCGGCTACGAATGGTCACAGACAATGATGAGGAGGAGTGGATTGGATAGAACCTCGTCAACGCATCTCCGGCCAAACAGCATCTTTCTCCTCCAGCTTTGTTGTTCTCACACTTCTGTAATTGTTAATGCCTCAGCACGCTGTATAACCGCATCATGCAACACTGCTCCTCTCCTATGGCCCGACACCGTTGGCCCGTCCTGGCAGCCTCCATTGTCTCCATGTCTCCATAATCAACCCACGAGCTGTACATATGGTTGGCTTCTCCATTTTACATGTCGAATCCCCCCACTGTCCCCTCCATCTTGCATTGTGCCATTGCATGCTAATCATCGCTAGTAGTTGCTCGAAGCAGGCATGTATTGAATTTTATTTTCTCAGTTTTGCCGCGATGCCAATGCGTCGCCGCTGTGGGCGCCAAACGCGGAAGGGCAGGACGGGAATACAAGACTTTTGGACTCTTGAAGGCCCAGCCAATGCCGACATCAGAAGTCAATCCATTCCCACTTTCATCCCATGCCATCCAACCCGTCCCATTGCTTGCTCCCCGCTTTCTCTGGCACATGTATGTACAGTACAACTACCAACACTAGTAATAACCGACTTCATTTGGTGTACTTCGTTGGCACTAACAAAACAATCAGGCACCCATATTCCGCCCACGAGGAAGGGCTGCTTGCACCACGCCTTGTATATTAAACAAACCTGCCTCGCTTCAGTCCCCCTTCTCGCTGTAGTCGCCGCGGCTGCATGGCGTTGTTACGAGCATGTAGGTACGGGATAGTGTTCCTGTACACAATATGCCAGGGCTTTGCAGTAATTGCGGTAGTAATTTAAGCTGGCTGGTTGTCTTCACTTGGCTGCCAATCGTTTCGGCGAGCCCCGCGATGAGCTTGATCCGTGGCGGTGAAGCAAACAGTTTATTTTGTGTGCCATGTGCCCAGAACAAGCAACACATCACGACACGCATCACGCCACACACACACTCACACAGATAAACCACACGCGAGCCTTTTTTCACCCCATCATCCAACCAAAAAGTCCCAGGTTTTTTAAATACAAACAACCTCATTCTTGCTTGTGCCTGCTATTCGTCTGATTTTGGGTAGCCCAGCCCACCGCCGCTGCAGCACTGGCCTCCTTTTTTTCTTTTTTAACCAAAAATCCCCCGATGCGTCGGCATGCCACAAATACCGGAACATGTATTACAGGACTAGACTGGGTTGATATGCACAAGCTCCAGTTTTTAATGGCATGTTTAGACGACTAGATTGGACTTGTTGAAGTGGGTTAGTTGTAAGCTGCCCCATACTTTGACTTAGTTAGTTATTGTGCATTTTGCAGATAACTTACTTTTACTCCATTCTTTTTTTATGTGCCTTTGGTGCCATCGTGAAAAAAGGATCCACTGAAGAGCTAAAAACGAATTCACTCATTATGAGAGCTTTTTTTATGGAAGTGTGACTTTATGATTTTTTCGTTTGGTTTTGTTTTGAAATGGGGGCCAAGTTCAACAAACTGGCATCCTTCAACACAAGCTTATTGTGTAGTTCATCATACGATGGCTTATTTGATGAGCCCACCATCGATTCAAAGACTTCTATTAAGTCTTTGTAAAGTATAGAGGCGCGAGCCTTTGGCCCCCGGCGAATCAAGCGTCACCAGTTGTTTCCAACAAAAAAGGGACACACCTTATGCGCTGTTCAAAAACTGAAAAAGCCTCGTTGTGCTTTTATTCGTCAAACATTAAAGCTAGACAGACGGGAGGATTTTGAACAAAACCAGCTGGCTAGCTGACTTGATGGTGCTACTTGATTTGACGAAAAAAATAACTTTCTTAATCAGGTTTGGATTGGAAAATACACATCATGCACAGTGTGTTGTTGCCATGTGTGCCTGATGGGCATGATGGCGGCCAGTTCCGAGGCCATTGACGGGAAGCTTCATTCATGTGTTTGGTGGTGAGGTCATCCACCTTCGTGATTAGGTGAACCTGTTTCGGGCGATTGACACTATGCAGTTGGCTGCACTGTTCTAAATACATGCCTAAGCTATGTGCATGTCTTATGATGCTGTATATCTCAACAATGTACAATCCTTCTGGTTGGGTATCAACAACACATTTCTCTCCCCTACCCTGCACTCCCGAAGCTGCCCAAAGCATTTTCTTGCCCAACTAACACAACAGCACGGCAAACAAACTGTAAACTAGATAGTGACGGTATTCATGTCCCCTTCAAACTACTTTCTCGCCACACTGGTAGGTTTATATCAACCACGATCGGCTTGTTAAATGTCTTTCCTCCTTTATGAGGATACCTGCTCTTCATGATGGCCGCATTTACGATACACGTCTCCCGCCGGCTGGCCCTTTCAGGATTATCCTCCGGAATCTTATTCTTATGATGATGGCATGTTTCTCGGCTGGAGGAGCCACTGTCTGTCCCGATACCCGCAGATGTGCCATGATTAGCGAGGACTTGGGCAGCAATGACGCTATGACCGGCGGTGGTGGTAGCAGCAGTAGCAACAGGAACCGTCATGTCCCGGCGCTGTGTCCCAGACGAGGCTGTCATCATCATGTGGTGGTGGTGATTCGTGTTCGTTGATGATTGTTCTGCCCGAGGGCTGCTGCTGCTGCTGCTGCTGCGACGTGGGTGCGACCCATCGTTTGCAAGTGCCGGCTGTTTCTTGCCCGTGAGGTCTACTATACTCAGTTTATTGTTGCTCTTGCTGTTCTTGCTGTTGTCAGCCCCCGGGTCTTCCCACACAGTAACGCTCTCTTCCTCATACGGGTGGTCCAGATCCCAGACCACCCTCTCCGATCCTCTTCCGTCATGCACATGTCCGCAAACGGCCAGCTTAGGCCTGACTCTCCAGAGACTCTGCCGTAGGGCCTCACATCCGGCAGGTCGAGTCTCGTCCGTTCGATCGCAGTGCATACGAGGTGGCGTATGCGTTACCACGATGTCCGTGTCGAGTGGTATGAGTCCCCATGGGGGTGGTGATGACGTGGGTTCTGGGAAGTCGTCACTTGGGGTAGAAGATGTGTCAGGGCTGTCGTAGTAGAAAGCCCAATGTCCGTGACGGGGCGAGTACGGCGACCCGAAAATGGTGAATTCGGTCTGAGGTCCGTACGCGGATTTGAGACGAATCGTGGTGGAGTTGTTGCAGAGGTAGGTTATGGATGGGGATGAGGTGAGAAGTGCGAGACATTCTTCTGTCGACTGCGGCTGCTGGTTGTGAAAGGATGAGCCATGGCGAGAATAAAAGTCTTCATCCAAAGTCAGATCATGATTGCCTGATTTTTTGAATGCCGTTTCTCAGTACGTTGAATAACAGTTTTCGTTTCAGTTGACAAGGACTATTTTCGTACCAGCAATGACAATTTTGGCTTCAAAGTTGGCATCCTCCAACCACTTGACAGCTCGAGACAACTAAAGCAAGGGAACCCCAAATGACAGTTGTTAGTCTCACCGATCCTGTACAGTTGCGACATATCATACAAGTCTGGAAAGTGAAAGCAAAATCTTCGAGACTTACCTCTGAGAAGCTGCCTTGGTTGGTGAGATCTCCTGCATGTATCAGAACATCTCCTGCGGGCAACTTGACCGTGCAGTTGTGTGTATCTGAGATACACACGATTCGAGTACGGCGAAGCGTAACGGACGCCATGATGTGCAAACAGATGGGCTTTTTTAATACGGATTCTTTCACTATCAGCTAGCTCGCCATATGGCTGATATGGCTTTTGTTCTCTGTGAACGACGAGCGTGCTGGCTGCAGACGCCCACGTGGACGTTAACAGCCACTGCAGAAAAGTTTGGGGTTACAAGGATGGAGCTACTAATGTTGAGCGTTCATCCCTCTGTTGCAAGTGCATATGGGATGTTTGAGTTGCTTTTTTGTGGCGGCTGGATGAACCGCATAGTTTGTGGTTGAATGGAAGTTATTGAGTCTGGTTGCGGACTGACTCATAAGTTACCATGACTATCATTGGAGACTATCTTCCAGGATGACGTATGCGGCAAGCGCCACTTGTGAATTACACTTCATGAGATATACCGATATCAAACATCAAGTGACTCGACTTTACGGATTTTTACATATTCAGAATGCCTCATTTCAACGTCTATGAAGCAACTTGGCATTCAAGCCCAACCGGGGTTAAGTAAGGTTGATGCTGAACCCCTAGTGGCAAATTGTGTGCTTTCATCACTGGAAGAAATGAATCTTGATCAGATCTACATGAGCTACGCCATCGATCCCGCTGAATGACGGCTAAAAGCATTGGTCACTCTTTGGTTCATAGCCTTGACCAGGTTGCTTGATAGCCTAGCAGTGGCTTTTCATTTTTGTAAGAGGATGGAAAAAGCTTGGATCAGATTGCTCAAAAACAAACATCGAGGCGGGATGAGCCCTGACCACATATTTTGTTCTACCCATGACTTCATTTGAGAGAGGGGGCAGACGTCCCTTGATCTCCAAAGGCAGGACGCCTCAGCTCGCTACGAGTTGTGCGGAGGCGCACGGATAGTGATGCTTCATTTACTGTTTCCAAATGGGGGATATCTTATTTTGTCTGAGTCAAGGACAGGCGGTCTGCTGTGTCCTCTCTCTTACCTCTGAGACAATATACCCAGCCAAGACCCCCTTGTTAACGGTGGCTCGGCGTTGGGGGATGATTGTTTCTCATCCATTCATTGCCTGTTTTGTGGCAAGGGGGACCGTTCTGTATGACGTTCAAATAATCAACATCAAACATGAGCTCATCAAGAAAAGAAGAGCAGGCGATAAAAAGTGGAAACTTGGAAAAGAAAAGAAAAGAATGAATGAAAAGGCGCCAATACTCCCGTCCCGATCCGCCGTAAGAACGCTGAGACGAGGAACATAGCCGAAACATGGGTTATCCCCCCAGACTGAAGATGAATTTTTAGGGGCGGGAACGAAAGTGGGAACGAAAGTGGGATCGGAGTTCTATCATATGTCTATTTTTCACTCTCTCTGCGTTGGGGTTAGTTTGTATGCGGATGTTATAGTTTTGCTTTTTTCTCTTTCTTTCTTTCCTTCTTAATTTTTTTGTGCTGCATATTTGCTCAGTGCGCGTGCGCATCCAACCAGTGAGAGATGAGGAGTCAGGTTCTGGTGTAATATCGTCTGCGCAGGTAAGCGGAGTTTTTTTATTTTGTGAAAAAAGGATTGAAACGAGAAAGAGGAAGAAAAAGAAAAAAAAAAGGAAGAAAAATAATGATACTGTTGGTTACATTGAAGACAACATTGAAGGGGAAAAAAAGAAGCAATTCTGCAGGCGGTTTGTGCTGGTTTTGTAGGAGGAGCCTGTGCTTATCAGCTTCGTTGGGGGTCCTTTTTCTTTTGTCGTGGGGGGGCAATTCTTGTTGATTGGTATCCCATGTAGTTGTGAAAAGATTCCCCTTGCAGTAGAGAGGAGAAGGTATTTCAGACAGGAGGTTGTGCACAATAGACACAACGGCGACTCACAAAGTCGCAACTTCATCTTGCTGCTGCTGTATGAACTGATACACAGCGACAACAGTCTCTAAAACGGATCGAAGGCATTGGCCGGAGATCGTAGATTGAGATTGAGGCGTTTTGGTTAGTGTTGTTGTGGTGATGCGTCAAACCCGGGCGGCGGTTCCCCCTTTTTCAATCTAATGGAACCTATGGCTTGTCTGGGTAGGAGACCAAATTTGGTATTTGGCGCGGTAGGGGTAATTGTCAAGCATAAAGTACGGTACTGTAGGTGATTACAGCCTGTCTGTCTGTATGTATGTGTGTCTGTACTACCTACATCCAGGCATAGAATTAATACGGATACTTGCCGTAATTAAAGGTGGTGATACGAGTAATGAGACCGGTTGAAGGAATGATGACATGCACAGATGGAAAATACGTTGCATACAAGCACATTCCTCCTGCATTGGCCTGGATGCTGAGATTATGTTGTGTGTCGCGAGAAAGGGCTTGACTGGGAACCGGAACTGGCACGGGCAACAAAGAACGGGCGAGACAATTGGCCGTTTGCTTGCAGGTGCTTTTGATTTCGTGTCTGTGAATAATTTACCACGGCAGATGCAGGTGTTAGTACCTTTGTAGGTACACACGTACCAGCACTAACAACAACAAAAAAGACACATCCGAGGAGTTGGGACGACTTTGTTCTGTCTGTTATTATCACCCGGTACCTAAATTAATGAGTGTGATATTGTACTGTCCCCTTGGTGCAACTGCTCCACGTGGTGACGGCATGGAGTTTTGCCCTCCTCAATAAAAAGGGAGGATGTTGTAGACAAAAACATGGCCAACGGGGGGGGAAATGGGGGATGAGGAATGGGGAATCTATTGAGTTTGACAGCTCGCATGGCTAAAGAGAGAGGGTTTGTGTCTTGGGTGCCCTCTTTAATGACGCATTTGAAGAGGAGGAGTTTTGTTATTGTTGTTATGGATGAGAGGGATCATACGACTGAATGAAGCGAGTGAGTGACTAAGTGAGTGAGTTAGAGGGACGGACGGGAACGCATCAAGCTCGAGATGAATTGAAATGAGCATGGCCGTGATGACAAGATTGGTACGTCAAGTTACATGGTAACATGTCCTCTTCCGGCACATTCACCGTGTGCAGGTACCTGTAGTTTGTAGACTCTACTGCTACTGAGGTAGTACCCAAGTTAGGTGGCTCCATCCAGTTGGTAGGCTCAGGCCCCCCAGGCACTGGAACCATGGCCCGAGACCCGTCACCCAGGCCACCTTCTTAGCGGTGGGCCTGGGCTGCGTGCATGCCGGAGATGGTCACTGGAGACCAGTGCTGGGACGGATGCTGGCACACTGATAGGCTGCCTGTCCACTGACCCCAACGACGCCGCCGCCGCACCACAGCGCCGCCCCCAGCACGAAGGCATCGTGATCCCTGCTCTGCCCACCGATTATCCACTGATTCTTATCCACTGAATGGGTGATTATCCACTGGACCTCAGCAGCAGGTCCCCCAGTCCAGCAGGTCCCAGCAGCAGCAGTAGCAGCAGCAGTCCCAGCAGGCGGCCCCTAGCAGGTGCGTGAGTTCGTGCAGCCAACCAGGTCGGCCGTCTGCAACCTCCCATCTCCAAGTCGCGCATTCAGCCCGTCTGCTTCCTTTTCCCCCCTCTAGTCTGCAGCGTCCAGTCTTCAGTCTCCGGTCCCCTTCTCGCGAACCGACCTCCTCGAATTGGCCACCTCCGAAGAAATACCCCTCCCAGCATTTGCTTCTGCTCGCATCGCCTCTCCTCTCGTTGGCTGCGAATGCGCAAAATCTTGTCGGAGAGTCGCGCCGTCCGGAGGCTTCAGCATCGTCGCCACAAGAACCGCTTTCTCTCTCTCATCGCCCGCTGAAAACTCCCTTGCCTCGCCCCCATTCTCCGTCTCGACAACCTCAACTACCAATGCTGCGAAGGAATACAGAGAATCAATCACCCATCGACTGGTGACTGACGCGGTTGCGGCGGATTCAAGGTCCTTCATTCGTTTTCCCTCCACCTCATTCGACCTGGTCTCCGACTGTTGGCTTGCGGCGTTTCGGCCCCCCCTGGCCTTTTCCACAATCGTCTGCTTATTTTACTACTGGATATTCATCATTGAGTCGGGAGCATCTCACAGGTCTGCCGGCGCCATAGACCATTTGAGACACCGTCATGGCTGCCATCTCCGCACAATCTGGTCCTGCCACGGCTTTGACACCACCCAGCAGCAGCCATGGAAACCAGTCTTGGGGGTATTCTAGGGGGCATATGGAGGTGAGTAAAACATAATGCAGATGATGAGTAATGGAGGGGGCGGTCTGGGGGAAACCTCCTCGCATATTCCCGGATGGAATCTTTCCTGACAATACCTCATCTCTGGAATGCAGTCAGTGCATGGTTTGCTGACAACCTGGTCGATCCTTAGCAAACGATGAATGACCATGAAGTTACTACGCATTTGGACCAAACGCACCGGAATCACAGCAAACCACTCAACGGAAACTTCCCCACCACATCGCATTACCAAAATGCCGAGATTGCTGCTCGGAAAATGCACTCAGTCGATAATCTCTACGGTGCCAGATGGGACAAAACTGTAGATAATGGTGCCCTGTCACCTCCTCCAACATTTGATCCCAAAATGGGCCGCATAACACCCGCAGAATGGTCCTTTCACAGCACCGAGACGGCTGTAGACGAACTAAAACGACCGGTAGTGCATCAGGGATCCAACCTCAGCCTCAGAAGCGAAACGTCCAAGTGGATTCATCGTGATAAGCTTGCCAAGATTGAAAACGATGAGCTTCATGCCGCCGGCATTTTTGTCGAAGCTCCGCGCTCCAGAGCCCCCAGCAAACAACGGAGAGATCGTAGCACGCGCCGGAACACAGACGCGTCCGACCACAATCAAAACCGGCCGAGAAATGACTCTGCGACTCTGGAAGCGTTGGATACTTCCGGCCCAAGCTGGGACCTGCGGACGCCCGAGGAAATCGCAGAGGCCGAGGCGAATGCCTACTTTACCTCCAATGGGCATTACGGCGGAACCCGCATTCCCGTTGCCAAAGCAAG
The DNA here is from genome assembly GCA_005765155.1 of Zelopaecilomyces penicillatus. Taxonomy (NCBI): domain Eukaryota; kingdom Fungi; phylum Ascomycota; class Sordariomycetes; order Hypocreales; family Pseudodiploosporaceae; genus Zelopaecilomyces; species Zelopaecilomyces penicillatus. The sequence continues at coordinate 6,306,550 of VCCP01000002.1, forward strand.
TCCTGCTCCGATACCACTTGACTATCTAGAACGAGGAACCACTGCGCTGAGGAAGCACACTGAAAGTCCCGAAAACCAAGCCATAACCCACCCCAAAACACGCTCCAGGAGCGCCAGCGCTAGCTTTAGGGATCCGAGCCACCATGCGGTCACTCCTGGGGGACACCGGCCAGGTCAACGTTCTGTGACTGATTTCTCGCCAAAGAAGCCGGGCCCTGCGTCCCGTAAGACGTCGGCTTCGTCCAAGACAAGCACCACACCCAACAGACCCAAGACACGTTCTGGTCCTAGCAGAGATTCGCCTGGTAGCACAAGTACGCGACCCCCCACTCGCTCAGGAGAGGGTTCTATTACCAAGCACTTGGAAGGCGACCCACCGTGGCTGGTCAACAGCTACAGGCCAGATCCAAGATTGCCACAGGACCAGCAGCTGCTACCCACAGTTGCGAGAAGACTTCAGCAGGAGAAGTGGGAGAAGGAAGGCAAATTTGGGGATATATATGACACTGATTTCAGGCCGTTGAACGACAAGTCAATGTTGAAAGCACCAGAACCCCCTGTTCCCGAGAATGCACCAACTACAACAACAGAAGAAGAGACCCAACATAACCAGTCGGGTGACTGGCCACTAAAGACTGGAGCCCCCCCTGCCAGGAGCCCACCGATCCGACAAGGCTCCTACTCAACCATGCCCAAGATGTCTGGCAAGCCGCCTGTCAGCCCGATACCGAGCCCTCGAACGCCAGTTACACCATACACCATGACCCAGGAGCAACACGATGCCATTCAGCCTATCCAGACGATGCCAGATAGGCAGGATGATGACGAGAGGAAAGGTGGTTGTGGATGCTGTGTTGTCATGTGAAGGACTGATATGCAACAAACATACGCACATTAACATCACATTCAATCTTGGCGCAACATTGAGACTTCTCTACTCCCTTACTGAACAAAAAGGGGGTCAGCGACATTCCCGTATATATCCGGAACCTCCTTCCTCTTCGCAAATTATTTTTATGACGTTACGAAACCTTGACCACATCATTCATCGGATCCAGCCAGTTTTTTTTTTGTTGGGTGAACTTGCAACTTCTTTTTTTCATGTTCACCAACTGCCCACTTAGCGACTGCTGTTCTTTTTTTTTTCTTTGTGCTTTTCACCTTTTTTTACTCTGTGCCACGCCACCGAAACCTGGTCGATGGGATAGATTATCATTCCACCTTCGAACTGCATACACAGTGGGGGGGGCCTTTGCTATGCAGCGATGGATGGTCTTGAATCTATCCCATTCTCACTATAAGTCTCCTCAACACCTTCCCCCTCTTGTTCGGATCACATCTTTTGTACTTTTTTATCAGTCAAATGGTCGAGTTTGGGGAGGTCACCCCCCCCCCCCGATTCTGTATTGTTTTAATCATTGGGGACTGTTTGTCTTTTTTTTTATACTGTCTCATTGCGATCTTTTGTTCATTATTTTTGTTCTGGTTATGTTCTATTTTTTGTTCTTACATTTGTTTGTCTGCGTGGTGTTTTGAACGATACGTAGACAACTCATTACCTTTTTTTTATGGGAGAGTAGAGAAGATGCTGGGATTTGGAGTGTTGAGACGGAGAGGAGCGACATGCACACTCTTGAGTTCGGGAGGAGGGAACTGTGAGGGGGGGCGTACCCAAGTCTCACATGCGAAATACATATGTGCCCTTGTCTGATACGGGATATAACTCCTGGGGGTTGTGCGAGATGTGCAGCGGTACGGTGAGTGGGAGGAGAAGGGGAGAGCGCTTTTGTTCTCTTGGACCCCTCAAAGTAGGGCGATGAGACTTTTGATAGTTGAAAAAGATAGCAGGGATAGTGAATCTCCTGTTTACCAATGTTTCACCCTTGCTGTGCCTCCTTGCAATGTCCGTGAGGTTCGTTTTTTTTACACTGAGGTTGTGTAGAACAAGTGCGTATAGCTTCTCCTCCATGGACATACACATTTCGAGTTGGGAAGTGAGATATTGGAACCTTCAGACAGGGAATATCATTAACGTGTTAAAAGTAGAGGGAGGATATAGAGTGCTGTATGGTAGAAACCTACCCCTAATACATTTAATTAATTACCTGATGTATTGTAATCTTCCACATTGTAAATGATAGCTCCACATATAGCCTCGTTTGCACTCACCATATGGGGACAGAGCACTCAGACGAACACAATGGTATGTCCCCCTCTCATACAGCAAATCTACATCTGTTTCACAAAGCAACGAAGGACCATTTATTTTGTACGCCATTTGCATTTCATTCATTTATCATAGTAGCTAAAATACACCCAATCCCGCCTCTCTCGGAGGGGATATCATCAGGGAATTATGGGGTAAAAGCGATACGTGTCTGAACCCAAGACACAGCAAAAACACAAAATTTCACCGGACCGTATGCTCTTTCTTCTAAACCGTTCAACTCCCATGAAAAAACTTTTCTCTGGTTTCCCGATTCTTTTTTAAACGCAACAGGTCGCTTAGTCAACCTCCTCCATGGCGCTGTCACCAGTCTCAACAGCGGGCGCATCCTCGGTGACGGCCTCAGCGGGAGCAGAGTCGTCCTCCTCGATGTTCAGGCCGAGCTGAACAAGCTTGTGGATGCGGTCGGCGAAGCCAGCAGGCTCATCAATAGTGAAGCCAGAGACCAGCAGAGAGGTCTCGAAGAGGAGCTGGACGATGGACTTGACAGTTCGGTCGTTCTCGCCGTCGGCTTCAACCTTCTTCTTGAGCTCCTGGACAATGGCAGACTTGGGGGAGATCTCAAAGGTCTTCTTGGAAGACATGTAGCTGCTCATGGAGGTGTCACGGAGGGCCTGGGCCTTCATGATACGCTCCATGTTAGCGGACCAACCGAACTGGCCAGTTCGGATGGCGCAGGGGGATGTGCCGAGCTTGTGGCTGACGACAACCTTCTCGACCTTGTCGCCGAGAACGTTCTTGAGGCTCTTGGAGAGGCTCTCGTACTCCTTCTCCTCCTCCTCACGTGCCTTCTTCTCCTCGTCAGTCTCCTCGAGCTCGAAGTCCTTGGTGATGTCGACAAGCTTCTTGTCCTCGAACTCCTTGAGCTGAGTCATGGCATACTCATCAATGGGGTCGACGAGGAAGAGAACCTCGAAGCCCTTCTCGCGCAGAGCGTCAAGGAAGGGAGACTTGGAGACGGCCTTGATGGACTCGCCAGTGATGTAGTACATGTTCTTCTGGTGCTCGGGCATGCGAGTAACGTAGTCGGACAGAGAGGTCATCTCATCGCCAGACTTGGTGGAGTTGAAGCGGAGAAGCTTGGCCAGGATGGAGCGGTTCTGGGTGTCCTCGTGGATACCAAGCTTGAGGTTCTTGGAGAAGGCAGTGTAGAACTTGTCGAACTGCTCCTTGTCCTCAGCGATCTCGTTGAAGAGCTCAAGAGACTTCTTGACGATGTTCTTCTTGATGACCTTCATGATCTTGTTCTGCTGGAGAGTCTCACGAGACAGGTTGAGAGGGAGATCCTCAGAGTCGACAACACCCTTGACGAAGCTGAGCCACTCAGGGATGAGCTCGGTGGCGTCATCAGTGATGAAGACACGGCGGACATAGAGCTTGATGTTGTTCTTGGTCTTCTTGGTCTCGAAGAGATCAAAGGGGGCACGCTTGGGAACGAACAGGATAGCGCGGAACTCGAGCTGACCCTCGACGGAGAAGTGCTTGACACCGAGGTGGTCCTCCCAGTCGTTGGAGAGCGACTTGTAGAAAGAAGCATACTCCTCAGTGGTGATGTCTTGGGGGTTGCGAGTCCAGATGGGCTTCTGCTTGTTGAGCTCCTCCTCCTCAATCTTGGTCTCCTTGATCTTCTTGGTCTTTTTGGGCTTCTCCTTCTCCTCCTCATCGTCCTCAACCTCCTCGATGCGGGGCTTCTTGTCATCACCCTCCTCGGTGACAACCTCCTCCTCAGCATCCTCATCAGGGACCTCAGTCTCGGTCTCCTTCTGGACGTGGAGGTAGATGGGGTAGGAGATGAACTCGGAGTGCTTCTTGATGACCTCCTTGATCTTGCTCTCGTTCAAGTAGTCGGCCTGCTCATCCTTGAGGTGGAGGATGATGGAGGTACCACGGCCGAGCTGCTCGCCCTCGGTGTCGGCAGCGATGCTGAAAGTGCCACCAGCGCTGGACTCCCAGATGTACTGCTCGTCATCGTTGTGCTTGGAGATGACGCTGACACGGTCGGCAACGAGGTAGGCTGAGTAGAAACCAACACCGAACTGACCAATCATGGAAACATCGGCACCGGCGGTCAGGGCCTCCATGAACTGCTTGGTACCGGAGCGGGCAATTGTACCCAGGTTGTTGACAAGGTCCTATGGCATATTAGCTACTGTATTGGGCGGGGTATAAAAGATGTCATGATGGATAACTTACAGCCTTGGTCATACCAATACCGGTATCCCGGATGGTCAGGGTCTTGTTCTCCTTGTTGGGGATGATATCAATGCGCAGATCCTTGCCAGAGTCGAGCTGGGTGGGGTCGGACAGCGCCTTGTAGCGGACCTTGTCCAAGGCATCGGAGGCATTGGACACGAGTTCTCGCAGGAAGATCTCCTTGTTTGAGTAGACGGTGTTGATGATGAGAGAGAGGAGCTGAGAGATCTCAGCCTGGAACTCGAAAGTCTCAGACATGGTGACGGGTATCAAAGGGAATTCGTGTCTCTGTGGTGGCGGATGTTAGCTTGGGCAGTCTCGAGGGTAAAAAAGTGGTGATAGTGGTGGGGGAAGAATGGCATGGTGGGGTGATTTTGGGGGCTGGCGGCGATAGATGGATGAAAAAACCGCCATTGAGCGGGAGGAAAAGCCCAAGAAGACCAACAGGCGGAGCTTTCTCAAACAGGTTGCACAGATCGCTCTGATCCTTTTTTGACAGTCTGTTCTCGATCGCGCCCACCACAGAAAAAGAAGGCTCAAGAGAGCAGCAGACGAGGCAGAAGAGGGGCGCTTACATTGAGGTGATGGTCGTAGTAGAAGCTCTATACAGAACACAAGCGGCTCGCTGAGCGTGTCTGAAGGAAGGAGAACAAGGAGGGGGTATGGAGAGTTTTGCAAGATGGAGAGGAATAGAGAGAAAAAAAGAAGAGCGCGAGCAGGCGGATAAGTAGTCAACTAAAAAGGGCTGCGTTGCTGCGTGCAGCTTTGGTCTCTTCAGTCTCGCCATCCAGAGATTCCATGGGATTCTATGGCCGGTGCCTTTCCACAGCAACCAGCGGGGCAGCGCTGATTGGCCGGGAGGGGTTGCTGGAGGCTTCTAGCAGCCTCCAGAAAAAAGGCGACCAGGGGGGGTTGGTTGGTTTGGTTCTTTGTCCTTTGTACTGGAGGCTGTGTGCACCACCTGCAAAAGCTGTGCTCTCTCCACAAGCACACCGCCCAGCCGTTGTGTTTACTGGCAGGCCGTCTGTTGCCCAAGCAATTACGTACTGAGCCTAGTCAATATGCCGAGTGCCCCTCTGCAGCAGAAGATGATTGAAGCCATCGAATGGATATCTACACGTTGTGGTTGGCAGCATGTTTGTCCAATTGGCACGGTCTACGCTGCCAGGCTGTCAGGCTGCTGGATCCGCTATATTTACGGTGTACCTAAAGTACAGGGAGACTTGCCGCTGCGAACCCCCACCAACAAGCACTGTAACAGATGCTGGAATCTTCTGCCACTTGCAATACACTGAACGAGGCTGAACGAGGCGGGGCAGGCAGGACAGGCAGGACAGCCCACCAGCCGTCTAGGCCCTGGCTCTCAAGGCTAACGCCAGGCTAGGTTCTCACGCCACTGTTGCCACTGTTGCTGTTCCTAGCAGCCACCCTAGCAGCCACCCGCTGTGATGTGTCTTACCTGTTGAGCTGTGCGGTGAGCATTAACCAGCCTTACCTAAACATGCCACCCTTATCTTATCGGCGGCTTGCAGCTGTCATCGCGATCTCCAACTTCTCTTGACCTACAACATGAGGAGAAGTGCGGTTGACAAACTATATTTTTTCAGCATCTGTCTATATCAACTTCAACCAGCTTTCAATACAAAAAGCTTTGTGCTTTATCATAACATGAACTATTTTATACCGCCTGATATGTTCAACCCAGCTGCTCTCTCTCGTTCCAATCAACCAGACCGTCATGTCCCAGCTTCTCCCTGATCAGCTGGTTACTCAGATTCCACAGTGCATGGCCAAGATCCGCATCTGATGCCTGGGCACTCTCTTTGCCCTCTTGACCAGGATCAGTAAAGTAATAGCCATTCTGGTTCGTCTCAGCAATTTCTGGTGATATCAAGGCCCAGAGCGCGCTGTATGAGCCTTGCTTGGGACTCCGACTGGCAGACACCATTGTCCATTCGATGAGACGGCCGAGGATTGGGCCGTATGCATCTTTCCATTGGCCTTGCATTGCCGTATTGACCTATGGTAGTGGATTTTCAAGTTAGTTGCTGAACTAGATCTTGAGACTGGCATGTTATGCAACAACTTACCGCTCCGGGATGCACGCTTAGTGCCAAGATGGAGTCGCTGTTTGGTTTAATGACCTTTTCGACGAGTCCGAACTTGATGAAGAGGATCAGGGCCACTTTGGCTCTGGCATATAGCTGTGTCGGATCCAGAGTATCGTCATTAATCTCTTCCAAACTCTCAAATTTGAGGTTGGTGGGTGCCACGCGATGCAGCTCGCTCGATATCGTGACAATTCTCGGCGCCGTCACACCTGGCATATTGCTAGTCTTGCGAATAAGAGGCCATAGCTGATTCGTCACGTAAAACTGGCCAAGGTAGTTGACACCAAAATGGCGATCAATTCCATCGGCATCCAGAGCAAACGTGTTTGCATTGATTCCAGCTGAAAGAACGAGAAAGTCAAGACGGTCGAGCGAGTTGCGCAGGTCGGAAAAGACTCTTTGAGTGTGTTTCAGGTCTCCCAAGTCACATTCCTTCCAGTCAATTTTGGCATCGGGTGTTTCGGCTTTGATCTGAGATATAGCCTCGTTTCCTTGTTCCTCCTTTCGGTTCACCATGATGACCTTGCATCCTGCATGTGCGAGAGCACGGCTGATTTCGTAGCCAATGCCTGTAGCCCCACCAGTGACAATGGCTACACGGCCAAACAGGTTATCAGGTTGGACCTCAGTTGGTCCTATAATGCCAGAGAGAATCGACTGCATGGTGATAGAATGTTATGGTTTCGGTGTAATAAGAGGTGATTTGCTACTATAGTTGTCTCTAAAACAGGAGAGCAGTCTTCAATACGGCCCTTATAAGGGCCATTTCAGGGTTGCAAATACCATCATGATGTATAAATGTCGTCATCGGATGAGCTCATGACCAAAGCGTCATCGAAATACTGACATGCATGTCTATCCCAAAGCAAACAATAACAGCCTTGCTGCTGTTGGTCTAAGCGTCATACAACTCACACCTACAATACGATGAGAACAGAAAGCCTATTGTGGGAATGTAATGAACGACACGTGTACGTATGGCGCTGGACTAGATGGCAGTGATGTATCTCGATTAGTTGCAGATGCTGCTATTCCGAATGGCATGACTGCAATCTACCGACCTTTGTCAGTTTGGCCGTGAAGATCAATCTCAAGAAAGGGTTGCAATCGACGTTAAGAAGAAAGTATGTCACAATTCATTACAATGTTGACGAAAAGGCCAATTTCTATCTAAGCCTATATCACAGATCGTCGCTGGATATAACAGCCTGCCTTCTAACTAAAAAGTCTTTAAGAACCATGATGTCTTACCATCACATGCCACAGATGATGACTCAACTAATTCCACGCCGCAGTTCTTTCGGCAATAAAGTGTAAAATTCCATCTACTCCAGGATTATCACTGTCACTCATCTGAGGCATCATCAGGAAGCTCCTCCAACCGTCCTGATCTCGCAGCCTGAGCCACGGGGTTCTCAACATTGATGACACCAGTTCTTTGCAATCTGAACAAAATCTTAGCATTGGAAACATAAAGGTAGAGGCATAACGTACATTTCGAACAAAACAAACAGTCTTTCCGCTTCTCGCTCTTTCTCTTCGTCTGTCATGTCGGGCAGCGTAGATTGGCTCTCCAAATTCCTTAACTGGCCAGTAATGGGATTGTAGTCGGCCTGTCGATTGGCCATATCACCAACGGCTAAATTGTCTTCTGATACACTTATGCCCTTGGAAGCAAGAAATCCGGCTGCGTTCCCAAAGCCAACGTTTTGTATGAACAATGACTCGTTTTTCTTTGACAACTCATAGAAAAAGGTCAGAATACAGTCTCGCACTTCAGCCTCCATGGATGTCGAAGCAAGGCGTAGTAGTCTATGTGATAGAGAGTCCCCCTGGCCAAGTGGTTTCACTCGGTCCTCATCGGACGGGAAAATACGTTCACGCAATTTAGACTGAGCCCCAGACGAGTTAGATTGCGTAATCCGAACAAGAACCAGTAAAAGAGGAAGAAGCTGTTTCTCTGTGCTAGGCCCGCTGATAGCTATGACGGATGAATGTAAAATATCCAGCAACTTATCAGCAGACTTTGCCGGAACAGTTCGATTCACCGGAATAGGAAGCGAAGCAAGGCATGCGATCAGCAAGGACAAGGGTGGTTGTAGAGGAGGAGATGGAATATCGACGTTGCTGAGCATGTCAAATAGGGGATCCAGAGACACGAGGAATCGGTAGGCTTGGGCTTCATATCGCACTGCTAATGTAGAGAACAGTTTGAGGGTCGCATTGCTGGCTGATGTGGGATCTGTTGAGAGCGCAGAGGAGGCTTTCGCATGCCGTGATATGTTCTGTGAGAGAGTGAGTTTCTGCTCTTTAAAAAACATCAAAACTCACTGAACCTTGTTGATAAATCCTGCCAGATCGTCGTGCTCAAGATGGTGTGTAAGATGTTCACTACTAGTAAGCGTGCTATAAAGCAATAGATTAGATGTTAGTAGCTCATCATCAGGGTCCTCAATCTATTTCTGTGTTAGTTATCCAGCAGCCTTGAATGTTATGGGGCGATGGGATTTAGTACCTTCATTAACTGGACGACTTTTTGCGGATAACCTTCATCAACAAAGACTTGTCTAGTTGATGCGTCACGGACTAGAATATTGTTGAGACATCGCAGCGCAATTCGGCGTTCAATTGGAGCCGCGTGGTCAAATGCATAGCAGCCGAGAACATCCAGTCCACGCTTCGTACATAATGGCCGTAGGGACTGGTCACTAGAAGATCTTGTATGAGGGAGCAGAAGCTCAATCAGCTCTTTACACTCTATAGACTGTGTTAGCAGCTTTGTTACGCAAGAGCAAACATGATGGAATGGAGGGTGGTAGAATGTGTAGGACTTGCTTGCTTGTTTGTTTGTTTTGAGATTCACATCTAGACTGCTAAGAATCTCCTCTGTCCCAGCCTCTGTCTCTATGAGAGACATTTTTATGTGGATCTCGTAAAATGAGATATACTGCATCCGCGATGCTATTGTTAAGTTGGTCTACTGACGATCTTTAATGTAAATGCTCGTCATACTCATTTGGTGTATTCTGTGAGATGATGAAATGAAAGAACGAGATAATGATTTCAATGCTGAGTAATAATACCCCGCAAACTTTTCTAAAAGAGCACAATCCAGCATGCAAAGCAACACGCAAGGAAGAAAAAGTGTGTGTGCTGGTTGCTGTTGGGCAGGGATGTTGGCTGTTATGAGGCCGCAAGACCTCATCTAAGGTGGTTCTTGAATTGTTCATCATGTTTTTTTTATGAAAGCCACGTAGACATTTAAGGACGATATGAATAAATTAACTGACTAAACATCATCTTCAATCTGGGTATACATACTAGTTTCATTAAGAAAAATTAAAATGCTAATTAGATACGAAGAGCACCAGTCCCTCTTACGTCGATGAGCTGAGTATACCAGCCACAGCAGTCTCATCTCTCATCTTCCTCAAAAAATACAACAACGCTGTCCCTGTGGTTCCATTCGGCGCTGAATCATGTAGCCCAGAAGGCATCAACTTTGGCAAAGTTTGACTTTGCTGTGATCCTTCCCACGGCTTCTTCAGCTGCATGGCCACAAATCTCGTGACAATCTGAATGTGCTTCGCTCGGAACTGAGTCAACGCCTCCGCTGCGGATGAATATGCGATCCTTAGGCGACGCTGTTTCTTGGAGGAGGGTGGTAGTAGTGCGAGTTCACGTATGCTACCAAGTTGGGAAACGTGGTCGAGGAAACGTCGATGGGGGCCGGGTGTGCATTGGCGGGTGTCGTAGTGGAAGCCTTCGTGTTTCCTGCTTGGGTGGCCGTTGTGGCCAACGCCGAGTGCGATGTCAAACAACTGAAGGAGAGAACTTTGGCCATTGCTTCCGCCGGGAAGTTTCCACCATTTCCCTTTTCCATCCCCTTCGTCGTAAAAGACCCCCTTTGGTAGCCCAGCGCCCTCGACGTTCCTGCTGCCAGCATAAAACGGCCGTATCTGATGGCAGAAAGTCAAGGGGTCACATTTTTCATGCATTCTTTCAAGAAGTCCTACAATCTCTTGAATAGAGGCCTTCAAGTCGACCAAAGCCCTTGTGATGGCGGCGTACCGCTTGGTGCCGACGCCTTCGAATGCTTTCACCAACTGCTTGATGATCCCAGCACCTTTGGCTTCGACAGCAATGCCAATCCGGAGAAACCATGACTCAGACTCCGTTCCTGTAAATGTCAGGAGAGTGCTGAGATGGTCAGGATTGCTGAGGTCAGATCCGTCAAGTGAGTAATTCCACAGGTTCACCGCGGCGCATGTGAGAACGGGGGGGATTTCCACGTGAGAAGATGCACTCAGAAACGGGATCGCGAGTTGTGGTGGCAGAATCTAGATGAGTGTTAGCTGTGATTCCTCGACTTCAAAAGTATGGACTTTTGTGTGTATATGTGAAGGAAGAAGATCTTACTTCTTCTGGCTTGTCTCCACCCCAGACATATGCGTGTGATAAGAAAGCAAGGAGAGAGTAAGCTCTTCTCCATTCTGCCTCTGATTGGAGATGATCAGTGCTAAGCACGGGGAGGTCTGCCACGGCAGATCTAAGAAGACGGGATTTGATCAGATGTGGTAGGTCCTGGGCGATCGTCTCCCAGGGTTGGTAGTAGTCATCCGGGAGGCATTTGATGGGACAACTCTCCGGCAGGAAAGCGTTGTCTGTAATGGCGAACTCATCCAATGATATAGAAGCCATCTTGAATGAGTATATGAAGATATCTCTAAAGATCAAAAAGATGGGAAGAGATGGTAGGTCGTGCGAGAAAGATATAGAAACCACAAACTCTGCCCCTTTGGTGGATTCGAGGATCTACATATGTCTTATATATATATGTGTGGTCTGTACAATACCAGCACCTTTTCTCTCATGATCCCCCCCTCTCTCTATTTTCCCTCTCAATTGCGCTTAACAACTCCTTCGCGGAGTGTAGACCGACTTCCCCCATCAATTCAACATAAACGAGTCACGAGAAACCGGGGTAGTGTGTCCGCCAGTTCCAACCCACTTTCTATCCCACTCACTCCTGTAAGACGACTCTGACTACTACCCCGAGTCGCCCGCCCTCCGAAGAAAATAGTTGCATTAGCTAGGAGACTAAGAGGTGATTGCAATCTCAGAATGTGCATATGCAGTGACCTCTAGTGAGAATGTTGTTCGTTCATTCGAAAGTGTTCCAAAAAGCTGTTGTAAGTCACCAATTTGGCTGCAAAAGGAAAAAAGTCAATGTGTCTTGTGGCAGGGTGAAATATCAAGAGCCTACCAAGGGTTTGATGATGGAAGATCTTTTTTGGCTTGGAATAAAGCATTATGTATGATCTTATATATTGGAAGAGGCTTGCGGTGGGGGAGCGATATGTGTAGCAGAAGAGTTCAGCTTGGCGGCCTGTAAAGTCCGGGACGGTGATTTTATTTACATTACAGTGTGTAGTTTGAACGATAAGGTGGAATATGACCTTGGAGAGAATACACTTCACTCGTGAATGGATGTCATGTATGTCAGTCTAACTAAAGGCCCGCATTGTGGTATCATGAACTCATGGTTTTTTGAGTTGTGAATATGAACCTGGGATCTCCTTCCAGGCTAGACAATCTCAAGCGCACAAAGTTGCCTTGACTTACACGTCTCGCAACAACTGCAACCCTTTTTGATCTCGCATAGCAATAAATAGATTCAGACTCATAAAGTATTAGTCTGAAACAGACATTTTAACTGCCGTAACACGCTGCCGTATTCACATCTGTACATCTGGCGCAAGTGGGATGCTGTTCACGCTTGGTGTTTCGGATGCAGTCCGCTTTTTGTCAGTAGCAGGTCAAAGGTTAAAAGTACAACAACAACAACAACAACAACAACAACAACACATCTCACAATAATAGAACCTGTCTACCTTTTGAGCGTGCCTTGTTTCTATAGGCTGAGGAGGGTGGAAGGGGGGGGGGCCGATGTCTTGGGCCTACTTAGTGCAGAACTATTTAGCTTGGATGTAATATCGTGGGGATCTGGAAGAAGGGGGGTTGGAATGGTGGTATATCTATGGATCTATTCTCCTGTGATATGCAGCGCGGGTGTGGCGGACTTCGGTCATGTGGAATAACGGAGGTACAGTAGGTGTGTGTGTGAGGTCATGAATGTTTCTGCATGACTCGCTGTTTCCGAGTGCGGATATCCGAGTTTACTTCGACCTAGTTACTGTTTACATACTAATAACTTAACTAACTAATTAGTATGTGTTCAGTTCTAATTCGATCCTCAGGCCGGTTGGGTTCCCCTTTCCTCCGTGAAGAAAATCAGTCTCACAATCCCTGGGGAAAAAGTCTCCTTTGTAATATTCTAGTCATCCCGATTAAAAGATCCGCAACACCTCTCTCTCCGCGTGTTTCTGGGGAACGGGGGGGGGGGGGGGGGGGGGGGGGGCACAATGACATGGGGGTTATAATTTGTCAGTCATACGTTTCTCTCATCCTCGGAAAGTTTGGATAGTTTAGTCTCTCAATCACATGAATAGGTATGCACAAGTTACTTTGTCCTGCATGAGGCTCTATCGTTTTGGGTAGAGAATGGCTTTACTCAACAGCCCGTTTTGGGTACTCCAAAAATCCCTTTTTGGACATGCCAAAAGAGAGAGAAAAGAAAACAAAAAAGCCTGGCAAAGTTAAAATCTTGTAGGACACCACTTTCTGTTCTTCTTTGCAGCCACATCCACTGCTTCGGATCGAGGGGAGACGACGCAATCGAATCCGTGGTTCCTGTGGGGTAAGCAGGCTCAACAAGGAGGCTGCTTATGTTCGCAGGAGGTTCGCGGTAATTAGCAGCTAGGCCGACGCCAGCTTGCTTTCGATCTATCGTAGCTCGTGGTGCCGAGCCATCCTATTAGCTGCACAAGATCGTCGTTGTGGTTGCCAAACCCCACAACCACTTCTACCTACTACTTGATTACTACCGACTAATACTACCAACCACCTACCTAGTACAGTACGCTTCCCCCTTAGACTTGATACTATTAGGTTCTTAGATCAGCATACTACGTTTTAGTTCTCTCACTCTACAATGATTACTCGGGGCTTCCATGTCCGTGATTGCCGGCTTTTTGGTCTGGCCAGCCGCGGCGGCGGCTATAACGCTTTAGTATCGCAGCCGGCAACGCGAGAGCGGAATTCCACTCACCCCATGTGAACCCTTGGCCTGCCGGTAGTTCGAGTGCACGGTGATTGCCATGGTGGATGATCGGGAGCCATGTGGGATATCGTCCTCTAATGCTGCGATGTTACCCTTGCATGATCTTGTATGAATCGCGGGCGCGTGGGGAGATGAGAACGGATCAGGACCTCCACGCGAAAAGGTAGGTACCATATTTGATAGCAAACTTATGAACATTATATTTATGATGTATAGCGTCTAACCTTGCTCTTCTACAATGTACCGGTCGTGTTGTGGACTTGTATCGAACCCAAGTTTTAAGTGCCAGTCATGCCAATGCAATTGAGACAGAAAGAAAATAAACAAAAAAATGAAGCCTGGCTTCCTTGTATGAAAGAAGCTAAAAGAAATCCGATTCAAATATCAGTAAGATCTGGATATCATATTCGTTATATTGAGATTTATTTTAGATTTTAATACATATGTTATTCTATGTATTAATAAATCTTTGGAATTGTTCAGGGTAGGGATCTAATTTTCATTCTGACGACAGTAACCCTGGTCCATTCTAATGAATCCTTGTTGGCCATCACAGGGCTCGCATTGACTACCTCCTTATTACCCATACTACCTCCGTAGATCACTAAGAATAACTCCCGCACTAGCTAGGTACACATGTGTCTCATATTCCAGCCACGTACTGGAAGCTTTCCTCTTCCTAAAGGACGTCAATGAGTTCGGCAGCATCCGGCCTAGTATTAGTCCGACGTAGAGCTTAGCCCGCTGGGAGATTGATTCCATAGAGATCCCATGGAGATTCCACTCAAACAACAGCTGGTGTTGATCTTTCGAAGTCTATTAGAATTCGAAGGACTAACAATGTGACAATACACTTGGATATCTCATCTTATTACTTACCAACATCTCCCCTGCTTTTACTTGCACGAGTTTTTTTACTTCACAATTGTGCCGACTTACACCTAGCTAGAAAAGCAAGCAACTTCTATGCTTAAAACTCTTATTAGAAGTTTTCGAAAGCCACCCCCAGACTCTAAGACATGCCACAGACTCCTAGCGGCAAGATAAGGGCGCCGAGCAGCGACACAAAACGGGCGTCGGTGGCTGTTTAAAAGTGTTAGATTCCGCTATGACGGGTTGTGTGTGACGCAATGTCAGAAGCGGGAGAGGAAAAAAGAAAAAGGCATTCCGTCAGTCAGCAACAACGCCCGTTTGAAGGGGGTATGTTAGCTTAACATAACATGCCGTGCCTGAATGCATCGAAATATCGAGTATTGACTGTTCCTGGTGAATGCATGCAATGAAATGCTAGAAAGAAGGCATTCTGAGCCGAATGATGTCAAATTCCATCAAGCACAAGTAACACCAGCCATATCCAAGAGTTTCCCGTAATGATCATCAGCAAGGACAACAATGGCCCTCGTTTGTGCCCCCCGAAAGAATATATGATATCTACATGCAATTGTAATAGTAATAGTGCACGCTCTATACATGGATTCTAGATGTCATCTCCTTTTCCCCTTCAATAAAAAATATACACACTTTCCCCTTTTTACTCATGCTTCGAAATAGCCCCCCCAATCTGTCTATACCTGCGATCCGCATACCCAAGACCAAACGCCCTCACACCACTCCCAGGTAACATCTCCAACACCTCCCCGACAACAATAACATGGTCTCTCACACGCATCAGACCGCGTGACGGCGCATCCTGAAGCAGCTTACACCGCAGCACATGCAACACCCCCTTGTCAC
Source organism: Zelopaecilomyces penicillatus (assembly GCA_005765155.1). Lineage (NCBI taxonomy): Eukaryota > Fungi > Ascomycota > Sordariomycetes > Hypocreales > Pseudodiploosporaceae > Zelopaecilomyces > Zelopaecilomyces penicillatus. The sequence continues at coordinate 6,321,998 of VCCP01000002.1, forward strand.
TCAACACTGGGGGCGTAGCGGCGGCCGCTGCTGTCGCATACTGCACACCCTTGAACACGTCTTCTGAGTTTCCCCGCGTGAAGCGATCCGCCATAGCTGCGCCGCTCGCGTCTGCCGCCATGATGTGGATGTTAAAGTGCCCGCTCGACTGAATAGCGTCGAGGGTGCGGCTCGGTGTCGCCACGTTGAATGAGACCAGCGGCGTGGGTGATAGTGTGAGGGAGGTGAATGAGGACATGGTCATGGCTCGGGGTGTGTCGCCTTCAATGGATGTACAGACTACGACTGGGTTCGGCAGGAGCCGCATTATGGAGCGTACTTGTTCGGAGAGTGAGGCGGAGGAAGTCGGGTCGACGGTGGGGGAGGTATTAATGGCAGCAGAGGGTTGCTGTGATGGTGTTGGCGTGGATGTTGCGAAGCTATTACTAGGCGTAGCTTTGCGAGAAAAGCGTTAGCATCAAGGTGATAAACCTTCCCAGTAGACGACATCATCGTATCTACCCACATTGATATGTTTCTTGTGGAGCAAAACCCTGCGCCCGCTGAGGCTGCCAGCCTTGCGCAGGCGTCCCTACCGATCTTCTCGTCCCCGTCACGAACTCCCCAAAACTGATCGCCTGCCCAACCGCATCATGAATCCCCCTAACCACACGGAGCAAACCAAACCTTCTTCTCCCACTCTGCTCCCTAGTTGTTGCTAACGCCAACCCCCAAGATATCGGCGTATCTCGAAGCAGCAGCACCCCGTTCTGGCTGTTGAAACTGCCGCTGCCGCCGCCTCTTCTGAGCGACAACACATGTCGCAGCACCGTGCAATGCCTCATCGGACCCCACGTAGCATTCTGCTAGTACCGTCGTTCGTATCCGAGATATTTGTCGAGTCGGATTGAAGGTCGTGAATGGCGTAGATGTGCAATTGGATCGCGCACTTCTATATCGGTTTTTCGTCTTTACAAAGCTCCGATATTGCAACTCGATGAGCGCATGGTGAATTCTGTTATCGATAAGACAAGTTGGTGGGACCACCCTACTTAACGGTAGGTCAGTGCACTTTCGCTCACCTAGCTGTGCCTGAACGTCAGCCAGCGGGCCGTAAATTTTGCGACCAATCGTTCCCATTTCGAGCTTTCCAGACAACCACACAGAAACACACCCCATAACCACCATACCCATCCGAACTTCGACTCCCGACGAACAACCTCTCCAATCGAGCCCACGCTTCCGGTCCCTCTCTCAGTTCAAGCCAACAAACAACCTCCACCATCACAACATGGGGAAGCTCCCCGCCCTCCCAATGGCCCTCGCGCCTACACGAACCATCCTCGCCATCTCATCCTCCTCAACCTCAACGTCAACGTCAACCTCCGCCTCAACTACCTCAAGATCACCTTCATCTCTCCTCACCCTTCACCAAACCCGCCACGCCAGCTTCATCGCCCGCCCCCGCCGCCCATACACATTCACCCAACTCATCCAGCTCTCCGACGGGTCCACCTACACCGCCCGCACGACCTCCCCCTTACCGCTCTACCGCGCCACAAAGGACACGCGCAACACTCTGCTCTGGCAGCCTAGCGAAAAGTCCCTCCGCAATGTCGAGCTCGACGAGGCCGGAAAGCTAGCGGCCTTTAGAGAGCGGTTCGGACGTGGCTTCGATGCTAGCGCACAGGCTGCTGAGGAGGATGGTGGTGCTGAGGGCGGCGCAGAACAAGCTTCGGCGCAGGCTGCAGCGGCGGATGATGGATTTGCGGATTTGTTGGCGGAGTTTGCGCCGCAGGATACTTCTTCATTGAAGGACTCAGGCCCCAAGAAGAGCCCTACAAGACGAAAGTAATGCAAATAGGCTGATGTGAAGCTGAAATGATGGATGTCTATGTATGAAATGGAGAACTGGCGAAAATAAGATGGAAGAGACCAGGGAAAAAAGGGGTTCCTATCTAGTTGCGGAAAGTTGTGGTTGTGTTCAACATGTACAGCACTTTAAGAGCCCACAGGCTTGTATGATATAAAGCACGCGTCTCAGGATTCATTCGAGCCATGGATATACTTTTCTTGCCCATTGTCTTGTGTTTGCTTGGATATACGTAAACGTCACTATTGGTATCACAAAGCTCCTGGAGCCACTTCCCCCTCCTTAATCTGAATCTTCGTGGATCGTGGCTCTGGCGCGATCAATTGCTGTATCGCCAGGGGGTTTCGCCTGTTGATGGAAAACTGGTGGCTTGTAAAACGCCGACTCATCATCCTCGGCATCCAGTTGCATCAGGAACGTCTCCCACTTTTCAATCAACTGTGACATTTGTTAGTCAACATTGAACACAAATGCAAAAGGACAAAACAGTCTTACCTCTTTCTGCGCCTCGACAGCACTTTCCAAAAACGTCTCAACCCCACTCTTAAAGTCCTCAACCTTTTCCTTCTCAAAGCGATCCAGCTCAGCCCTCATCGATCTACCCATCTCCTCAAAAAGTAGACGAGCTTGGTGCACTTTCCGCTCTGCTTCTGCTACCTCGGCGTTCATCTGGTTGAGTCGATCCTGCTGGCTCTTACCCTGCCGCAGCAGCTTGTCCTGGGTCGTCTTCTTCTTCTGCAGCTCCGACTCGGACGAGTGCCAGGCGTGAAATCCCTTTTGGCGCTGCGTAAAGGCCAGCTTAATAGACCCAATGAGCCGGATGTATTCCTCAAGGATGATTCCAAACGTCAACACGTCTTGCTGCGCTTGGCGGTCGTATACATCGCGGATGGTAAGCTGTAGGTCGGATAGAGCGTCGAGAGGACCTGACAAGGAAGGCGACAGCTCGACTGTGGAGAGTGCGTGGAGGGAGGCGGAGAAGTCTGATGCTGCCTCCGCCATCATTTTGCGCTGAGTGACCATTGTCTCCATCGCCTTCAACAATGCCTTGAGCTGGTTCTCCAATGCATCCAGATATACCTTGCGATCATGGAACCAATCATCCTGCTCCACAAACTTATTCCCTCCCCCAACACTTAGACCCAGAGATCCAAACATGCCCTTGCTCTCAACTGGAAGAGGATCCCGCCTCTCCTTGTGCTTTATGTCGACATTAAATGACTCGCTCTCCAAGAAGAGCTTCAGGTCAGCATCGTGCTGTAGTGTCGGGTGACTCGCAGTCTTGTTGAGCATCTTTTCTAAAGCAGCCCGTCGACTCTCCACAAAGTTGCTGTCAAACCGACCAACAGCCTGCTTATCAGGCGGAGGGGGCACAACATATCCTGGATTGTTCCCATGAAGGGTGTTGTAGAGCCAGAGAAAGTCTCGGTACCGACGCTTGACCTCGAATTCGGGTTGCTTGTAAGCTCGGGATGTCGTCTATTGTGAAAGGGCAACCCCGGTTAGCTACTGCGAGAGGTTTATTATACCATTAAGCATGGTTTATATGATGGTACCTACCCTGGTCCGCACGGAGTAAACAATGTGTGAGCTTGTTAGATCGCCAATCTTGACGGGATCTCCAACAGTAATCTGGAAATTAGGCTTGGAAGCTTGCTCCACGCTCACACTGGGATGATTGTTGCTCCTCACACTGCTCGGCCTAGCAGCATCAACTGGCGGCGGCACCCGCGGACCCCTCGGCTCCTCAAGCTCTCCATCATCGATGTGGTGCGGATCTGATGGCCGACGGGTAGCCGGGTGCTGCTGCGACTGCGGCATTGTGGTGCGAATCACCATCTGCTCCTTCTGGGGAGGCACCGGCGGGGCGTCCTGCGCGGCAGCATCCTGACTAGGACTGGCACTGAGAGGGCCCAGCGGATCGTCGACAGCCTCAAGGCGCGTAGGCTGGGCTACAAGGCGACGTGGCCCTCGCGATGGGCGAGGCGTGCTCGAGGAGGCGGCGGCGGCCGGCTGCGTCGTTGACGACGTCGATGGCGGGGATGTGGCAGTCTCGCCTGGGGCGGGTTGCTGGGAGCTCTGGTTCGAGTCAGCCCATGGCGACTCTTCCACGTCCATTGTTGCAGTGCTTTGCTGCGAGAGAGCAGGGCGTTGAGGAGCTGGACAAGCACAGCTAATTGATGGTGAGATGATGGGAGAAGTCGGAAGCACAAACAGCAGCTTGGCCTGGTTGCTGAGGTGGCTGTAGCCTTGTGGTGTAGGTCTGGATTCGTATGCTGAAGCTACAGGTCCACGTCAGTGGAGTGAGTGGATGGGAGTCTACAGTGGTACGTACCTGCGCTCTACGGCAGGCTAACTCTCACAAGTCTCGGTAAAACACAGCCCCACTCTGGAACGTCTACTCCGTCTTCTGCCCGGCATTTGCATTTTGTGAAAACTACCTACTTAGACTATTAACAGGAGACTTGAATGATCAAGTTTCGCAGTTTTGTGGAGGGTGCCAACCTTCCGCGGAGCGTAGCTTCCAGATTTGCTTTCCTTATGGGACGTCCAAGGCCGGCAAGCCACCACAATCACTAGCTATAGTGAAAATACTGACTGGCAATTGGTCAACCTTACCAAGAACTTTGCTTGCCCCTAGGAGCGCTGCTCTGAGCGTGCATCAGCAGTTTCCAGCAATAGCTAGCAATATCTAGTCATATATGTCAGTTGCTCAGCTAACGTAGCTGTATCGTCCAGAACTAAACAACGGGCACTACAGACACTACCTTTAAGATGATGAGCCCTAATGAATGAAACCTTTTCCATGTATTGACGCTACACAAACTAGAGTATCAAATGCTGGTGTATAATTATCCCCTCCTCCATATTCTCGCGGGCTCCCTTCCAACTCCCGTCCCAATTAAGAAAGAAATAGAGAAAAGAGACATGTAAAGCCCCAGCTACTTTACAACTGAAAACATGACCCTGCGCCGTGTGCTAATCATGACCGCCGTTTCGCCTGACTCGCCACTCTCTTGGAGGGTCGCGTCTTTTGAATTCTAAACTCTCTTTCTACCATCTCCACGTTGTCTGCGAATTCCAAACGGTCCTACCGTTCGGGATCATAGCATCCACCGGCAATGACTAGATTCATTCGCGTAAACTTGACATTCATGACCGGCGTCTTCTTAGTCGGGAAAGCACTGATCTGGTCCGGTGTTATCATAACTTCCTTGCCCTTCTTCTTGTGAGTGCCGGTACTGGCGCCAGTGGCAGTGGTGTTGGTAGATGGTCCGGCAGCAGCAGCGTTCGCACGGGTCGCATCGCCCGCGGCGCCGGCTGTGCCATCGGCTGCGCTGGTTGCAGCATCCAAACCTGCTTGTTGAGCCACCTTCTGAGGATCAGTGGGTAACTCAACATCCCAGAGACGGACGGTGCCATCCTGCCCACCAGATGCGAGAACATTGGATTCGACGCTGAAGCTGAGCGACCAGATGCCACCCTTGCCGTGGCCGCGGGATCGCTTGATGCGAGTTCCCTTGGTGAGATCCCAGAAAAAGATGTTGCCGGCACAGTCTGCGCTTGCTAGGATTTTGCCATTGGGTGCACATTCTAGAGCGCTGACAACGTCGGTGTGGCCCGTGAAGACGCGAACGCAGGCTCCAGTTACAATCGACCACATGCGAATGGATTTGTCTGTTTCATCAGAAGCAGAAAAGACGTACATCCCATTGGGATGCCATGTAATGGCCGAGAGAGCAGTGTCATGCCCAACCAACAGGCGTTGTGGAGAGGCATGATCTTGCATCCACACACGCACAACCTTGTCGTACCCACCGCTCAAGAAGTAATGTCCATGAGGTCCCCACTGCGTTCTGTACACGGGGCCATCGTGCGACTTGTACACACAAAGACAAGTCCAGGATTCCAACGACCAGAGACGGATATGGCCGTCTGCAGATCCCGACAGGAGCAGCTTGGGCCTACCATCCATGGCTGCATTCTGTCGACCTTCATCTCCAAACAGTCTCTGCGGTGGGCCTGAAGCGGAATCGGAGAAGGAGATGTCGTACACAGGGCCCGAATGGCCAATCAATTTTCTACTGTTGAATTTGGCGCCTTTTTCATGCGCATTCATGCTAGGCAGTGCCTTGCCATCAAGAGACCATACACGAATATAAGACTCGGTGGTACCTACAGCCGCAAGCTGACCATCGTCTGAAAAGTCCATGCAGGATGCACTGGAAATGATTAGCGGGTCTGTTCTCTGGTTATCGACAACAATGAAATGTTTACCTTCCAAAAGAGTTGTGAAACGTAAACATGCATGCACTGATGGGGACACCAACGCCACCAGTTCGTCCCTCTATCTTAAAGCGATCTCTGTTTTCTCGTAGCTTCTGCATTTCTAGCATAATATCTCTTGGTCTTGACGGTGGCAAGGGCAAGTCTGCTCTGCTAGGGGCATCTGCACTCTCTTCGCGCTTGATTCTATGATCAAACTCTTCCAACAAGCTTGAGGTCCCTAGTGCTGGTGGATTTCGTCGTTCATCGTCTTCAATCTCGGCACGTATATCATCTCTTAACTCAGGATCCATAGGCAACGGGCCAAGCGTCAGAGGTGCACCCGGATCTAAGAGATCCTTGTTGGATAGACCAATGTTGACACCAGGGATACCCTCTTTGGCATCAATCTCTTCAATATCCAGGTTCTTTGACCTGCGAAATACTGCCTCGAAACTGAAAGGTGTAATGGGACCACGGGCGGTGGAGTCAATCTGGCAATACTGAACTAATACATGTCGGATGACAGATCCACCTTGCTCGGACTCCCGCTCAAGAAAGTTGAATAGATCGCCCGTAGCGTGCTGGTTCAAAGGAATTCGATACTTGTTCTCTTTGTAGAGTTTCGTGACGGAATTTTCCACCACATGCTGCGGGAGCATAACTAGTCCAAACGTTTTGAGATCGTCTGCATGAGCTGGTTGAAAGTGGTGTCCAATGTCCTTCAGGTAGGTCTTGGCATCGTCTGCATAGCCCTGAGACACAAGCTCAATGAATGAATAGACAAAAACTGGCCATAGAAGCTTGGAAAGCTCAAACTAAAAGAAATATGTGAGTGAAATTCAGTGGTCATAAGGGCTAGACGGCATTTGTTCACCTTATAGATGTCTAGATTGTTCTCAACCCATTCCTTGAGCAGTCTGAAGGCCTTGGCATACTTTTTGGGCCCCAGGTTCGCCAACTGCTGCAGAGGTTTGCCATCAGCTCCAAGGTGTTTGGACTCCTGGCGGAAGACCTCTTCTGTCCTGTTAAATCCTCTTTTTAACAAGTAATCGGTAACCTAGAATTGTGACGGTGTCAGTAACAGCTCAAAGTGTTTCCAACCTTGGATCATACGGCAGTGAGTACAGGCTCGCGATCAGTCGTTGACTTGCTAGCTGATGCAATAGCCTTGTTGTAGTCATGCATCACACGATTACGCCCAGCAATCTGACTTGGAGACTTTCTGGGCGACATCGTGAAGATTTATGATGAATCTACAGCCGATGGCTTGGGGGAAATGAGACAAGGCACAATATCACAGCGGGAAAGCGAGTGAGATTCTTCAAAGCTCCTTGCATGTGATGTGAAGATGCTTGCATTGAACTTTCCCCGTTCTTGTGATATTGGAGAAGGAGTGCAGCTGCACGTAGTCACCGCCTGACTAGGAGCTAATCTGTAGCCGCCCCAAAACAGAAGCTGGGTGAAAACATCAAACATAAACTTACAATCTGATTGAGGTTTTGGTTCGACATGGCACCGCCAGTCGTGCCAGCAGCAGCCGTGGTTGCGGCTGGCGCAGGAGCCGTAGCCACGGCTGGTGATGTTGCTGGCTGGCCTCCATATGTGACGGGTGGGCCAGCAGCCTGAACCGGAGGTTGGTTTGACATGTTGGCCGAGAAAAGATAAGGTTTTGTTAAAAAAAGAAATTTACAAATTAAAACACCAACGTCGGATGAACCAGACGATCTCCAAAAATGACTTTGGAGGTCAGATACTGAACGATTATCTTTCTATCGTAGCGCTCATATCAAGTAGGTGCCAGCGATAGTAGGCTGTGTTTTTTTGGTTTGATGAAGCGCGATGATAACGCGCCGACGTCTCACGGCGGAGACTTCCTGCTAGCACGATCTGAAGTGATCTGACCTGATCTCGTAACTTTGGTTCCTCAACTGGCTTATAGATAAAATAGAGCTGCGTCGTTGAATGAGAATAAATATCGTATATAGGTGAATATGATGAATGAGTTTGGGGAACGAAGCTCTCTCTGTCCAGACTCACGAATAGGTAGGGTGGAGCCGCTACATCGTCCGTTGATAGCCGAAGATTAAGCGACCAATATAGAGTCGGAACATTGGGCCCAATTGTGGTTGTGGAAAAGTATATCGTTCCTATTGAAGAGAAAATAATACTAATTAGTTGGACAAAGCTCCTTCTAATTGCCCAAAAGACGCAACAGCTTGAAAATTCTAGTTACTGTCGTTGATTCATTGGCATCGCCAATACCTGGCAGGTGTCAGGATCTGAGTATTGTGCATTGACCACACATCGTACTATTTCGGCCTAGGCTGCCATGACCCACCCTCCATTCATCACCTCTAGTGGTGCAATGACCTGGATGTACTCTCAATTGCTTCAACAAACAATAGAAACCTGTCTTTATTATCACGCATTAGCTGCCTAATATTCTGCTGCATATCCCATCTCAAATTTGACGACTCCAAAACAAAAGAACAATAAGAAAGCTGGTCTTATAGTGTGAAGTCACCTGGATACCGGAACACGAGAAAATTTGGCGTCAGAAACAACGGCAGCGCAGGCCATCGCCATTCCTTTGATTGCATAAAATCCTGACAATACAATGGCCTCTCCAAACGATGTTTCGATGGATGGAGGTGAATCCAAGATTCATGAGCCCTTTACCGTCGAGGAAAACATCCACCAGCTCAATGCCATCGACAAGTCCATGGTTCAACTCATGAACCATACCGCCACAGCACTCAACTCCCTCACCATGCCAGCATCATCTGATGGCGCCAACCCCTCCTCGCCAGACGCAAAAAACTCAATCAACTCTCCCGCACAGAAGGAAGCTTTCCGATCAGCCACTGACAGCTTCTTGACCACATTGCACAGCATTGATGTGCGGATGAAGCGTCAGATTCTCGCTCTCGAGGAGGCGGGCATTGTGAACCTTACAAATGCGCCTCGTCAAGAGCATGGCAGCACACCAAAGGCATCACTTAAGCCCAACGCGTTAGGCGCCGTCGGAAACTTGGATGTTGGATGGCTTAACAGCCGAGGGACTAAAGTTGAGCGAGACATGGAAGTTGAGCTATGGGGAAAGGCAAGGGAGCTTCTAGAAAGAGAACACGAAAATATCAACAACAGCTAGTCAGGGAAATTACCTGGCAGAAACACTTTGCTTCTTAGGCAAATTCAACGAAAATGCCCAGTGCTATTAGAGTAACGTATCTTTTATTGCATTGGCTTCATGCCTACGTCTCAGTATCTAGCGATGATACATTGCGACAGGAATCTTTCGTCACAAACCAGCCTCTAATAGCCGAGGCCACGCCAACAGCCTTTGTCAATCATCACGATGAATTGATTCCCCTGCCATATTGACAAAATGCATCAGGCCACTCGTGGGGGAGCATCGCCGGTTGTATGCGTTGTGGGTTTTGCGCGGGACATCGTCTGGTCGGGCTTCCATGTTCGACGGCTTCAAGCTTCACAGCAATCGCATCAGTTCAGTTCTTATGGTTTGCACACGTATTGGGTTCTTACATTGCGTCAAAGAAATGGCAAATCATCTCGCCTTCGGTCTCCGTAGAATTCATTGCTAGGGCACAATCCCGTCAGCTTCTTGTGGAACACAAACGATACGTAGAGAAACCTACATTCATAAGATACCCATGAAACACAACCCTTTCTTGCATTGCATGTAAACTGGCACTTGTTCTCAGTCCACTCATACCATGAACTTCCTACAGCGAAGCTCTGTTGACGGATTTTATTAGGTACTCTGTGCATCTTTCAGTGGAGAGGACCTACTTCTACATCGCCCAAGCTTTCATGGGCCTTGGCCCAGCCTGGTTCAACGACGAATCCTTGGGCCGTTGCGTCTGATGGAAGATTCATTCGATGATAATCAATAGTCCATGTTCCGTACTTGGTTGGCCCGCCATTGACGCAGCATTTGTTCTGGGAGCCAGCAGAATCGCTGCCGCAGCTGGCGTCCAACGGGGCTGCCATTGTAGTGATGGCAGCCAGCAGGCCGAGGTGTATTTTGATCAACATTTGAGCTTGAGCCAGCAACTTATCAATGGGCAATGATATGGTCTGATTTTGATGCGTAAGTGTTGCGATAGGTAGTCCGTAGATTTTAATTCTTTGTTGACAAAATTGATGAATTTAAACAACGGCCTTGTTGTCCAACGGCTAAGGAAGGCGCGGAGCAACTTGGCTGGAAGGAATGCATCTAGGAGTGTGAGTAGCGACCTTGCTCTTGCAGTTTTATCTACAACGTTGATTTACTTGCACTCCTAGTTGCTACCAGAAAATACAACAGATTATCGTCGGCTATGTTTGGAATTTTGCTCCATACGTTTTCTTATTTAGGGTTTAGTATCAGCACTTGTGAATGTGAAGTGTGATTAATTCATCATGAAATACCTATATAACGTACATCTCTTAAAAATTATCTAATATGAAACCAACATGCAATAATTTATGAACATACAGAATATAGAGCTTTATTGACAGTTGGCGGTTGTAAAATGCCTGATAGTCCACCTGCTTCAATGAGCTGGGCCGACCAATCGCCACATGGCGTATCTTCAATGTGGTTCGGTGGGGGCAGCACAGACTTGGACCAGCACCAGACGATATGACTGGACAGCGCCTTTAGCTAGAAGCCTCCCGGAAATCGCCAAGCGACAGGGTTTAGCAGACAGCACGAAACAACATGTTTAAGCTCCACACATTTAATGGACCTCGAGTATGTTTCTGCTAGCAATGAACCGTAAATCCGGTATTCTGAGCAGAAGATAGGTTCTCAACAGAGTCCTGGGCAAAAGGACCACTTATCCGCATTCCCTGGCTGGGTTAGATCCACCCCGGAGGATTTGTTCCAGCTTACAAAATGGCGTTATTGACCTAACGACGGATGAGCCGGAGGAAGGAATGCCTGCAGTTCCAACCTTCCAACGGGGGGTTATTGGACTTTGCACCCCGATGCAGACTTTCGCTATCAATGGTTATTGATAGCAGCGGCTGCAATGCAACGCTTTCGGCTCGTCGCATGGCATCAACTGTCGGCAGAACGTCGGTGCCGGGGTTTGTTGTTGCATCCTTGCCTTTGTCAACGCCTTTGATCCCTTCGTGACGTGATCGTGATTTGTTGCTGATCGGAGCATCCGGAACCTGTCAGAGAGCTTTGGACCTCTATTCCCCTCCCAGGTTCAGGTGCTAAAACCATTAGAACTCGAGCCACTCGGTTCAATTGTCTTTCTGCACTCGATTGCGATTATGGCCAAAACACCAACAGCTTTGCCCTTGTCGGCGATGCTTCTGTCAATGGCCGCCTTCAGCAGTCTGGCAAATGCTCATGACCACCATGAAGGCGAGAGTCAGATTCCCGAAGGCCAAACTATCTCCGTGGAGCCGCTCGTGAGTCTGGAGGGCATGCGAAACCTACTCCCGCTCAACCATGCTGATGTGGCAGTAATTGCAGGATACGATACTATGGATACACATTATGATTCAAATGCTGGCATACGGCATCATCTTCCCGATCGGCATGGTTTTTGGGGTATGTCGTCTGATCTTCTACATGGGTTCCTTGCTCAATGAATCGGCGTGTCGCTGACTAAATTGGTATCATAGATGACCAAGTCTCGATGGCATGTTCCGACGCAGATCCTTGGCTCGATGTTGGCGGTTCTTGGTTTCTTTCTCGGCCACATGCATAAGGGACGGGAGTTTGTCGGTAACAATGCACATGCCGGCTTCGCGCATGTTCTCCAGCTGCTGCTGGTTGCCCAGGTCGTGCTGGGCCTCTATCTAAAGGGCCACTGGGAGAAGGGAGTTAATGGTAGAATTAGGAAGTTGATCCGGCCGTTCCACTCCATCATCGGCAAGGCGATGCCTCTTCTCTCGTGGACGCAGATGATCTTTGGTGGCATAACGGCGCTTGGCTTCTGTCAGGGCGATCATATTGGACAATGCGCGGCGCATTTCATCATGGGAGGTGCATTCATCGCGTACGGAGTTTTGTTGACGATTGTTCTTTTGGCAGGCCAAATCTGGCTTCGCCGCACCGGAAGATCCCAGGAGTTTTTTGACAGCACTGTCATTGCGATTTGGGGATGCTTCAACACATTCACGGAGCATCGCTGGGGAAGCGAGTGGGTGAGGAATGACTGGCAGCATACCACAATGGGTGTCATTTGGTGGTGTGCCGGCTTGGCTGGTGTTTGGATGAGCCGCGATCGAGATGGAAATCCCAAGCGCAACTTCATCCCTGGCTTCGTTCTCCTCATGACAGGCTGGGCGATGTCTGCTCATCCCCAGGAATTGATGGTCAGTGCAATGACGCACGCCATGTTCGGTTATACCCTCATGGCTGCTGGCATTACACGCATCATTGAGATTGCTTTTGTTCTCAAAGACGCGCACTCTATTTCCGAAGATGGCCGCTCATGGAATAGCTTTCAGTATATTCCGGTATTTGTAAGCGATTTGGGACCTGTGGAATGATTTGGCGGATATGTACTAACCTGTATAGCTTTTGTACGCATCAGGATTTCTGTTCATGGGTGCCACCGAAGAGCAAATGACCCTGATCACTGGTTCCGGCATTGACGGCGTTTCCTATGTTCTGATTCTCTACTCTCTCGCCTTTTTGGTGTTTTTGTTCGCAAACATGCTCATCCATCTGTTTGACCGTCTGTCAAACCCAGCCCTGGACACCAAGAACTTTGCCAACGGACATATCCACATGAACGGACGTCGGCCTGAAGAAGGCCAGCTTCGGGATGCAGAGGAATTTGAGCTCGGTGGACTAACGAGTGACGATGAAGAAGGCGACGAGACCCGACAGATGCTGAGGCGAAGCGTCGACGCTGCCAACGCAAGAAGCGCACGCACGGAGTAATAGATCATTATGATGTGTAAATAGGGGGAGTGCTGCTATAGATAGAACAGGTAAGGGCACTAGGAAGCACTGGGGAGTTTGGTTTTCGGTTTCTCCTGTTCATTTGGACAATGGTGTTCAGGGTTGATGTGGCGGCATGCTTCCTTGCTAATGTTTAGGCTTTCTTTTGACGAGATGGATGACCTGGGCGGCTTTTATGGCACGTGGTATGAAGTCTAATGAGAATGATAATATGAGAAGATGTGTTGATAGCAAGTGGGAGTAAACAGCCTATGTTTCTGATATTACTTGTCTCCTTGACAGTTAGACCCCTGCATTTTAACCACTGGTGCGGAACGGAGCCGACAGTGGGGAACGAATTCCGACACCCACGGCGAAATTTTGGCGGGGCAAAATCTTTTTGTCGATTCTCTCTCTTTTGCGCATTTGGACTCTTGATTCCGATCCTCGACATTCACCGCTTCCCCATTCGCCTACTGTTTGACTGCCGTTTACCAAAGTTCAATCTTATTTTCTCTCTCCAGCATTAAAAACCCACCCAAAATGCCGTCCGTCAAAAACCCCAACGGCCCGTCCAAGAACCGATTGGCAGCGCGCGCCTGCAAAGCCAAGAGTCTGCACCAGAAGCGCTCTGAGCAGGGCAAGCACAAGATCTCAAAACGCGATGCGGCATTGGGAGCGCGACCGGGGTTGCTGCCCAACAGCGGACCTAAGGCTCAGCTGAGCGGCAAGAAGGCGCGGAAGATGGAGAAGAAAATGGGGTATGCGATGAAGAGGAAGATGGAGGCTGATGGCGAGGCTGTCATGAAGGGTGAGAAAGACTGCTTTTTTTTTGCGTACTAGGTGCCCAACTGGAGTTGAATTGTGGAATCTTGCGGTTTCGAAACGAGCTGACATTTTTGGCTTGGTTAGATGTCCCCGAGTTGGACGCAGATGACAAGAGGGAAGGGCCGGATGGGCTTGAGATGGATGGTATTCAATGAGAAGCCACTGAGTGAAAGAATGGAAGAGTGCGGAGGTCGAGAACCGAGCGAGCGACATGATAGCATCGGCACGATTGGAGAAAACGAGTCTCGACGAAATGTGCGCGCCTATCGGCTCATCTTAGGTCCTAGGCACAGATGCAAATTGGCACCAAGCGCAGAGGGCATTGGGCCATGAACGAAACGAGAAGTTATATAGAAGGGTACGGCGTACTTTGGGAGTGTTTTGCAAGTTTCTTGAGCAGCCACGTCGAAATTGAATCAACAGATACCAAGCTATATGAAATTGGGTCTCTACTTGTTATGCAGAATCCATGTGTGGATACGTCCGCACGTATCTATACCCGCTGTCGTGTTTCCTGTCCGAAATCGCAAGATATCCCTCCAAATTCTTTCCCCATCCTCCAGTCCCCTGGCAATGATTTTTTTGGTTCAAACTCCCTGTGACTCCTTGTTTTTCCACCACCAAAAATGCTCTTCTCTCCCAAATTCGCTGACGAAGATAGTGGCAGAAAACGACGAAATTAAACCAGAAAATAACAACAAAAACCGAAAAATGCCGGCCCCAGTTTCCCGCAAAATGTGCAAACCCCTTTTTTTATATCTCATCCATAACCGTGGATGGATTTTGTATACCAAATCAAAAACAACCAGTGCTTGTTGTTCCCCTGCCTGCAGAGATTTGTGCCAAACTCCCTTCTCCGCGTGCAAATAACAAAAAAGGGGCAAAAGAAATGCGAGATACGCCAGGGACGGACCTTGAAGGTCACTCTCTTCAAACTCGTATGTCCCAAACCAAAAACACAGAAGAAAAGAGGGGAGATATAAAACACCAACCGGAGAGAAAAAAAGCGATGTTCGTGAATTGCAGTTTTGCCTCAAAATGTGTGGCTCCCAAAATGGAGTATCAAAGCGCCGTTTGTTTTCGAATATGTGCGATTTATTTGTATCACCTTTTACCAAGTGAACCCATAATCAGTTTCCTCAATGTTGACGCCTGGTTGATCCTGAGAATATGCTGCGTCTTGATGAGCAACAGGAGGGGAAAATGCCGATGTAAGCGTGGAGAAGGGATGCGCAGTGGCGCAATCATTGCTGGAATCGTTGCCGTCATGCTGTTGGTCATTTTGATCATCAACTTGTGGGAATGAAAAATAGTCTTCGTCTTCTGTATACGATGGAGGAGGCTCAAAACTCTGACCAAGGCCAGCAATGTCATTCTCAATAATTCCAGTGCAACTAACATCGACGTCTGGAATCTCAATGTCAACGGCGCCTTCATGCCCAAAATGAGCTTCATAGCTGTCTCTGTCTATGCAGAGTTCAGCTTCAGGAAGGTCCTCGAGCTCCTCAGCGTCTTCGACCCAGAATGCCTCGAGGTCTACGTCGGAAAATCCCGGTGCAGTGCCAACAATCTCGACGTCATGGATGATGTTGTCAGACTCGGAGTACACTGGGTGAGAGAGGACGAAATTGCTGAGGGAGATTTCATCGTCGTAAGAGCTTGTGGCTTGGCCATCGTCGGATTCGGAGTCGGAGTCGACCTCGGAGTTGGAGGAAGCGTCAGTGTGGTCGTAGAACCCATCGTTCAAGGGGTGTATTCCGACGAAGGGTGTTGGAGGTGGTGATGGCATGCTGAAGATATCAGATACCGGCGTAGGCAGCTGGCTCTCCTCTGAGTGAGTGATCAATTCTTGTGTCCATGCACAGATATCTGTCATGTCATCGTCTGCTGCAGGGTATTGGACCGATCCTTCCACAGTGAAACTGCTATCATGTTCCGAGAGATATTCAGCAGCTTCACCCCAAACAGGGAGCAGGTTTCTTCCTATGACAATGTCCTCAAGTTCAACGCCAAGCTCAAAGGCCTCACTCAAAGCTCTGTTTCCCTTGACCACAACTTCTTGACGGAGAAGGTTTCCCATCTCCACAGAGACATGGTAGTCTCGCAAACGACTCTGAAGGACCTCATGAAGTGACTCGGCATCAGGGTCCCAATCAAAACCGGGCCAGACTGGCAAGCAAGAATCTCCGATTGAAATTTCTTGAAGCGGAATGTTGAGCAATTTAGCATTTTCTAGTCGCAGGTTAGAGTTGGTGTAGATGTGGTCGAAAACTTCGGGCCGCACCAGCTGGGTGGGTATGTTTCGAGAAATGAAGTCGGCAAAGAATGCTTGGATGTCGTAGAGTTCATCTTGCAGGTCCTCTGAACCTGTAGCAGTTGGGAGAAGTCACTATTAGCATCATGAACCCAGAAGAAGGAAGATATTAAAGGGGGGGATAAAGCGCTCGCTCACTCTGCGGTGTGATTTCTTCCGCAGTTGGTTGGGGGTTTCCGCGACGGCGGATCTTGCGAGGGCGATTGATGAAGGGGTTACTTTCGTCATCGTCGCTGGAGATGGAGATGATGTCAACCGGCCGCTTCAAGGGCCACATTTCGAGAAACTTGCAACGTGGAAGTCAGGTGCTGGTGAATCTCATGTGCCGAAGATTGGCGAATGCTGCTAGACCTGTATGGAGGTGAGAGTAGGCGCTCGCAGCACCACGAGACAATAAAAGGCGATGAACAGAAGAAAAGGTGGTGATGTAAAGAAAAGATGGAACCCAAGGTAAGAAGATGAGAAGTGATGTTGCGAGAAGGAAGAGAAGAGATAGCAGAGAGTATGCGAAAGCGAGAAGGGAAGTTTCCTTTTATTTTTTACAAGATTGCGTGACAGTAGAGTGTGGGTTTTGCGGTTACATCATGGATTTGTTTCAACCGAGTCAAAGGCGGTATGTGTTTGTATTCATCGCGGTGGAACAATTGCCTGGGAGTTTGTATTGTCTTTGGGAATAGAGACGTGGGCGAGGGCAGCTGTATTGACAGTGGCGGGTCAATGAGCTAGCCGATGGGTTTTCTATTCATACCCAGCCATTGTTGCTCTATACTCTAAACGAGTGACAGTGATTCGACGATTTCTCAAGCTCTATTAGTTCCATAGAGGTTTCTTTTACTTCCTTTTCTACGAATTAAATATTACTGACACAACATGTAGTAATTGCTCCCCCTTTTCCTAGTACGCTTGGCTTCCACAATATACTTCAGTTTTCACTCTACAACCCTGCTTAGTATGGTATGGTGCACTTCAACATTGCCCAGTTTTCTTCAGCAGCCTTGCTCCATATAGAACCATTGTTTACAAACCTCTGCGTACCTTTATCCATCTCCGCCAGTGTTGCGTGTAGTTTGTCCTCCAGTTTGCACTGGCTAAACGGGCCTGGGCATAGTCTCGTCCTTTCAGGACTACGGATGCTGCCGACTATTCCCCTGACTGCGGTAGTACTGAAGCCTTGAAACGGACTCTCTAGGCGCGGATCAAGGCCCTTTGCGGAAAGCTGTCTCATAAGTGAGCCGAGAAGCAGGGAAGAGCATGCCTCGTTACAGCCGGGTTGGTGTTGAAGAGTTTGTTGCAATTGAGCAATTGCCTCAAAAGCGTGCGTGATAGCTTGTACTCGAAAACTGTCAAGCGCATCTAGCTGCGATTCAGTAAACAAAATCCACATCATAAGATGCATACTGGAATGTTCTCACCTGATATAGCTGCTGGAATGGGAAGCTCTGTCTCAATAGGTCCAGTGCCATGTTTTAAGAATAGAGTCGCCATATCCCTAAAGACTTTTGCCTTGCAAAACACGACAGAAATGAATAGCCAATTGACACACAATGCGTCATATGATGTTGGAAGAGAGGTTGCCATCTGTGGGATCCAGCGCTCTCCAAAAATTTCCATGGGCTCATGGAGACTGTAATAATCTACTATAAGTGCAATCTCCCCCAGCATCTCTTGGGTTATCGACTTGGGCACCGCCGAATGACGGTTATGAACAATGTTGAGCACGATGAGCAGAGCCTCTGGATTCCACTCAGAAGCCTCCACCTCCCGTAAGGACTGGGAATTGATCTTCTTCTCCCAGGGTCCTTCGAGCATCCTCTGAAAAACAGGCGAGGCAAGACACAGGTGTCTCGAAGAAAGACGCATTCGCACTTCGCAGCGCTCTTCGTCTGAGAAGCACGACCACCCATATGGGTTTTGGGCAGTGTCAAAAAACCGTGATGAGCGTCGAGCTTGTAAAGATTCGGCAGTGGGCTGGTGAGCTTTCAAAGCGGTTTCGGCTTTGGACAGTGCAAGCTCGGATGTCCTTGTTGGCGCTACGAGTTGCTCAACGCGCTTCGACGCGCTTATCGCAAACGCCTGTGTCTGGTATTAAGTAATAGCAACTGAGTTTGATCCATTAGCCTACCCCGCTTGGTGATAACCAGCGATGTTTCTGATAACGACATCATGTTTGTCTCTGGCGACCAATGCTGTCAACTGGCGTCGCGTTCGGATGTTTTCCCTACTGTCTGTGCCATTGAGCCGAGCAACCTGGAGTCTTGGCTTCTTTCCTCGGAAAGCAATACATAAAAGTAATATGCCATCACCAGCAGGAGTATAATATTCTCTTGAAATTGAAGGATACCATCTCTCAATTCCATACATTATAGTGGATATACAAATCTTATACCATGCTACGAAACTTGGCTTTCACAAGCAAATCTCAGTTCAATTCGCCAATGCTGCCGCCTCGTATGGACAAGGTGCGCATTAATCGTGACCAATCATCGCTATTAACCCTTTCCGAAGAAGAAGAATCCTTTATTTGGAGACTCTGCCAAGATTTATCCATCTCAGCTAGACCGTCTTTGAGTTTGCTCTTAAGGTTGCAGCTGTGACCTAAGCCTCGGTAATCCTCATACCAATGAGGGGTTGAGATTTCTGAAATTAACTTTCGCACGCTGGTGATGCTGTGGCCGTGAAATGGACTCTGTGGTCGTGAACTATCAAGTCCTTGTGCACGACGTTGTCTCATGAGTGCGCCAAGTAGCATAGAGGAGCATGCTTCACTACAACCCTCCTCACAAAGCAGTGTCACTTGCAAGATATCCAGTGTGTCGAGGGCTTGCTGAATAGCTCGCAATCGAAGGCGCCCAATGGCATCTAGATGTGTTTGGTGAGTGAGCATCAGGAGATAGGTGGTAGGGTTACTCACCAGAAATGAAGGCTGGGATAGGCAGATGTGTTTCGATGGGTTCAGTAGCGAGCTTGAGTATCTGGGTTGTCACTGCGCTGAAAACTGTTGCTTTGGAAAATACAATAGAAATGAATAACCAGTCCATGAGTTCTTTTTGCTGGTAGTACCCTGGAGGTTGCATATCTGGACACTGAAACCAGCGATCGACAAAGATTTGCATAACTTCATGGCACTTGTAATAATCTATTATAAGTGCAATGTTCCGGAGCATACTCATTTCGACAACCTTGGGTACAGCTGAATGGCGTCCATGAAAAACGTTGAGCACGATGAGTAAGGCTTCAGCATTCCACTCGGATGCTTTGACCTCGTACATGAGGTCACTGTTTTGTTGCAGCCCCCAGAACCCGTCCAGCATTGCGCGAAATACAGGCGAGACGAGGCACAAATGTCTCGAGGAAACCTGCAATCGAACGTGGCAACTTCGTTGGGGTGAGCAGCAATTCCACCCGTAAGTATATGTGATACCATCCGGTTCCACTTGCTGGACTTCAGAATCAGCCTCGATTTGGATGGCCTCGTTATCTGCAGAGTGAACAGGTTCCACAAAGAGTTCTGATGGTGTCTCAATTAAAAGGTTTTCAATCAAATTTGACGTCGATTCCATCTCATTTCGATCTTCCTCCTGCTTTTTCTTCTTCTTCTTCTTCTTCCTCTTCCTCTTCCCCATCTCCTCCTCCTGTCTCGGATGTAGCCCACATTGCTCACACAAAGCGTCTGCGTAGGTCAAAATCACAACACTATCGCCTTTTGGGTCCAAAACCCAGCGGGAGGAAGACATTTCGCACACAAATAAGGGTGTATTTGCCGGGTTTCTTCTGATGTTAGCTTTCTGGTCTGTGAGAGAGCTGTACAGATCACTGTGAGCATGACAGGTAGGAGACTAGTTACCTTTACCAAAACCTCCGACCGGCGGACAGAATTGATGTCAAGTCTGTCCCTTCAGTAACCTAGGTATGCGTCGTCGAGCGGGGTAAGCTGGAGGCTCAGAATATATCGGTGTATTATTAGCCAATGGAAAAAAGAGATTGTATCTGTCTCTGACGACCAACACGGTCGATAGGCGCCGAATGCCAAGGTATACTGTGCAGGGAACCTGGAGGCGCATGAGGCTGAATGCATATTTATCAGAGGTCCAACTTGGCTTAATCACGCCTCATTGGGTCAATATGCCGCCGAATATATCGTCTCATCATTTGTGGCGTTGCAGATGGTTATCAGAGGCCCAACTTGGGTAGGCGAATCAATGATGAAATCTGATTGACGAAAATAAGTCTCCTTTTGAAAATACCAAGGTGTTTTTGCCTTACTGTTGGCCTATACTCATTGAAACCTCACGACTCTAGATGCAAAAACTGCCAATGGGACTATTGAAGAATAGGCTGAACATTTGGCTTTTATTCTGCTGCTAACCATTGCCAAGGTATCAAAAGAACACAAAAGCACTGGCAACCTAGAGTGGCTTCTTTCCTCAGAAAGCAATACATAAAGTGATATGCCATCAGAAGCAGAGGGTATATCTTCTTCTCGCGCCTGATTCTTCAACAGCCCTCAATGTGAAAGACACAATCAACAAGCGCATCATCACATTTTTCCTCTCAGTCTTTATGAAACAGCAATCCAATGTGTAACACTTGACTTCATCATTCTCCATCTTCGGTAACCTGAGAGCCCTTTCTCATCCCCTTCACATCTAACACTAATCGGACGGATGCTTTTTGCAAACCTCATCAAAGCTTCTCTGCAGTTCATGCAGCTCCTGCTGAATCTGCTCCATCCTTTCCTTGTGCCTCTGCACCATTTCCGCCATCTGAGCATTCAGCTGCCGCATTTGCTCTCCTAGTTCACTCGGATCATTTTGCCACGGGATATGTAGAGGTGCTACTGGCGAGATGGGAGGTGTAGGTAAGAAACCGCCGGAGTTGAAGAGAGGGCGATTCGGTGTAACGGGTGCTCTGTTGGTCCAAGCTGGATATTCCGCTGGAGCGCCGAATAGTGAGAAGTTGTTTGTCGGTGTTGTGGGTGTAATGGGATTCATTGATGTCGGTATTGCGGGTGGAAACAGACTCATTCGTGTTAAAGGCTGAGGCGTAGCCCAGTTGTTATGGGTTGGCCGAGTGTTTCCAAATAGACCGTTTCGAGAAGAAGGCTCACCAAATCCTATGTGTGAACTTTGAGAATCTATATCCGAATTTTCATCGTCTGAATTTAGATTGGAAGCTGCTGCCAAATGCTTGACAGACTTCATGTGGCGCACGTAGTTGGACCTTGTCTTGAACACCCAGTTGTACTTGTGACACCCACGTACCAGGCATCTGTACTCGACAGCATTCCCAAAACCAGCAATGCCAGCATTAAGAGTACCAAAGAGGCCTGGTCCCTGGCCAGCATCACGATTGCCAAAGAGTCCTCCTCCCTGGTTAGACGGAGGAGCACCAAAGAACCCTCCTCCCTGGTTAGGCTGAAGAGTACCAAAGAGGCCTGCTCTCTGA
The DNA here is from genome assembly GCA_005765155.1 of Zelopaecilomyces penicillatus. Taxonomy (NCBI): domain Eukaryota; kingdom Fungi; phylum Ascomycota; class Sordariomycetes; order Hypocreales; family Pseudodiploosporaceae; genus Zelopaecilomyces; species Zelopaecilomyces penicillatus. Next base: position 6,343,622 of record VCCP01000002.1, read on the forward strand.
CTAGTATCGCGATTACCAAAGAGACCTCCTCCCTGGTTAGGCGGAGGAGCACCAAAGAACCCTTCTCTCTGGTTAGCATCGCGATTACCAAAGAGTCCTCCTCCTTGGACAGCATCACGATTACCAAAGAGGCCGGCTCCCTGGTTAGACTCCGGTGTACCGAAAAACCCTCCTCCCTGGCTAACATCGCGATTTCCAAAGAGTCCTATTCCCTGGTTAGGCGGAAAAGGTCCAAAGAGTCGTCGTCCCTGACCAGCATCACAGTTACCAAAAAGCCCTCGTCCCTGATTAGCATTAAGAGTATTGATGAACTCTTGCCCCGTAGCATTTGCCTTCTTCTTGGCATTCACATCAGGATTCAGATGCTGCTCCGATCCCATATGCGTCCAAAACGATTGCCCTGACGCAAACTTATGGCCGTAATGGGCACACTCCTTCGAAAAGCATGTCCAATGCCTTGCAGTATCCTCCGCCTTATGGATCTTATCCCGCGAAAGGCCAGACAATCTCAACGTAGCAGACAGTTGTGTGGCTTTGAGGTGGCCCTTGGAGTTGATGTGTTGCTTGTAGGAGGCTTCGGACGGGAGGAAGTCGTGGTAGCGATGACAGCAGGGCTCGATACACTTGTGCTCGTCAAAGTCAGAGCAATCAGACAGATCGCTGTCAGTATTGCAGAAAAAGCCGCCTCTCCCAGAAATACCACCATCGTTGCCGCTTTCAAAATCGTTCACATGCGTAGCCAGCACTTCGGGTGACGGAGACGTCGTTGTCGTCAACGCTGTAGACTCGCCGTTGTGTCCGCTCGCTTTCAAGTGTCTCTTCAGCGCTGGGCGAGCCGCAAAGTTCTCGTTGCAGACATGACAGCGATACGGAGGGGAATGCCAGTCGCTCTCATGGACTGCGCACTCTTCCTTTGTGTCGAACGTGAATCCGTCGCACTCGCCATGTGGGCACGAATAGGGTGTGTTACCCTCTTCACTATTGCTATAGCTCATGGCGAGGTAATCCGAATAACCCATTCCGAGGCGGTTTGGTATGATACTTTGCATTTCTGGGTGCGAGTGTAGATGCTGATTGACTGAGCCTGCAAAGGTTGGGGTTCTTCTCGGTGTGATCAAAGGCTGTCAAAGATTTATGTGTATCATGAGAGCTGAGCAGATGAGTTCGAAGCAACAGTTCAGTAGGATCCCTTTTATCGTGCTGAAAGAACCGTCACAAACATCTCCAACTTCAACAGTTGTTCAGAGAATGACAGTTGCCAGAAGTAAAGCGAGAAGGTTTAAAAAGACTTGGAAATAAATGAACAAACTGAACAGTAACTTGGTGTTCAGGCACAATTGCAGGATGCGAGTAAAATAAAAGGTTTGCTTGCTCCCAAAAAATAAAGAACTTCCATGATTGCTCATCTTAGGGATCAAGGTGAAGAGTGTTGCCACTTCCAGGTGAGAAAGATGTGAGTTGAGCGATAAAGGGGGAGGTCGGGGCCAAAAGTGAACTTTGGACAGATTTCGCAGCTGTGACGTGATTCAGTGTTTTTTTTTTCTTCTCCTTTATCAATTGGGAGATCTAATCGAATATTTTCGACTTTAATCTCTTCCTCAGTTCGTGTCTCATGATCTGTCTTGGTAGTTTATCATAAAAAGTGAGCAGAAACTGTAAGTGAAAAGAAACATGATTGAAGATTGGTAGGTTTTGCGCACTCAATTCACCGATATTGATGACGGACAGGTTTTCTCACTCAAAACATGACCCAATGCATACCAACACGAAGATAACCAAACAAACATTTCCTCACAATCCCAATCATAACTCACAACCAACACCCCATCCAGCCAACACAAACTCTCTTAATAATGTTTGCTCATCCAAACCAACACTTCCCTTTCCTTCTGCCCCTCACCCTCCCACATATCCAATCATCCTGACCCCCCAAACCCGCGCTCATAACCATCTTATTCTTTATTTTGGCAAGCAAAACCTATGATGGCGCTTTATAGTGACATATAACTTCATCTCTCAATAACACGTAAAGGAATCTTAAAAGTCTTCATGTGCGCCTCTTATAGCTATTAAGAGATATATTTGTCACGATAGTGGGAAAGAATAGATAGTATAGACTCACAACGTCCAAGCTTGGCATGTCTTCACGTTTCTCAATTACTCCTGGATCGAGCGTCTCTTATTCACAATTTTGGCAAACCAAGCCTCATTTTCTCATCCATACCATCCATCTCACACGATCTTCCCACGCGTCAGTAAAACATATATTTAAGGACCACCCATCAGTCCAGTCACACCCCTGAGTTTGATCACCACCACAAACAAATATTTGTCAAACTCATCACCATAACATACAAACAAACAGACAAACAACATGCTCCTCAAACCCTTTCTCAACATCTCCAACATCTCCATCCTCACCCTTCTCACCCTCCTCTCCCCCTTCCCTCAACCCACCCACGCCCTCATCCGCAAATTCTGGACCCCCGAAGAACTCAGCCAAATCTGCTGCTCCGCCTGCAACCCCCTCTACGACTTCTGCCGTAAGGAATGTCTCCGAGGGAACCCCAGTTTGAAAATGTGCATCATGGAATGTAATCAAGCTCGGGTGAGTTTAAAAAGAAAATAAAAAAGAATTGATATAATGATGCATAACATCGTATCTAATCTTGATGCAGGTCGACTATCCAGCTTTGTGCAAGAATTGTGACGGTAAATGCAATGAAAACTCAGCAACGAACTAGTCTGCAGGATGGTAGCTAGAAAATATAATGATGTAGTCACATCGTCAAGGACCCTGGGAATAAATACCCAATTCTCATACCTTCACTGTGAGCGGACTACGATGTGCCTCATTGTATAAGACTAATCAAGAAAGAACATCGAAACTGTAGATGCCAATATATTCATCCTCCATCTTCATCTTTTACCATTAATAATACATCCAATTCGCATCAATTGCTTGACGGCCCGGCCCTCGCTTCCCATGTGGCCTACAAGCTGGCATATTGGAATCTTCACCTCTCCTATTTTTTGGCCTCCTGCAAGCTTCAAACCATCCTCTGCGGCCACCATCTTCGGAGGCAGGATAAAAATAAAAATAAAGCACATATGGGAAAATAAATAAACAATTGCTTGGCGCCATGCACTCCTTTCCATCCATTTCCATTCGACTTTGTTGATACAATTACCGAGATACTGCCCGCGACGCTTCATCACCCGATCGGCTTCTAAGTATCAATCATGCCGTCGGCGATGGCGAGTCGCTGCTTAGCCGTCTTGGCCCTTTTGCCTGATCCCTTGACTCGGCCCCTTTTACCCTTGACTGGTTCGCTTTCGGCTGGAGTGGCCGTGCCGGATGCTCCCGGCTTACTACCATCATCGAAATTGCCCTCACCTATGAAATACAGTCAGTCATCAGGTCTTCTTTTGCAAACATAGCAGGGGGTTAGACATACCTTCATGATACATGTCATCCAAGCTGGCGGGTGCGTCTGCCTTCTTACGCTTCCCGCCCTTCTTCTTCTGCTTGTCGTATTCACCCGACTCAAGCAACTCCTTTTCACGACGTTCAATCATCTCCGCCTGTTCATCGTCTGCCAGCCACATGGCAATGTCACGATTGCGGTTCTCGGGTGCCCTACGGCCAGAGAAGTCGACGCTTGCGCCACCACCTTGGATAACAACCCTTTGAACCTCTTCCTTCTGGAGCGCGCGCTTGCGGATTCTCTCCTCGATGGTGCCGCGTGTAATGAGTCGGTACACCGTAACCTGCTTCGTCTGACCCAGTCTGTGGGCTCTGTCCATGGCTTGCGAGTCTATGGTCGGGTTCCAATCCGAGTCGTAGAAGATAACAGTGTCTGCTGTTGTGAGATTGATACCAAGACCACCAGCACGCGTTGACAGAAGGAAGATGAAAATCTCTGGTCGAGTTTGGAAGTCGTGCACAGTATCGCGTCTGTCTTCCAGCTTGGTCGATCCGTCCAAACGGCAGTATTTGTAATTGCGATAAGTCAGATACTCCTCCATCATGTCAATCATCCTTGTCATCTGGAAGTAAAGCAGCACGCGATGGCCTCCTTCCTTGAGCTTGAAGAGCAGCTCATCCAGATGGGCAAGTTTACCACTGTCAGTAACAAAGCGTTGCATTGATGGAACCGCGATGTTGGTGAAACGCTTCTTGTCGTGATCTGGCTTGGGGAGCAACTGCCTCGTGGGGTACAGCTCCATGGGGATCTTCTTCTCAACGAGTGCCTTCTCTTCGTGGAGTGTCGGTCCATACAGAGCTTTGCGCATTTTGATGTTGAACAAAGTGTTGTGACGCTCCAGGTTGGAGGCAGGCTTGTTGCACCAAACTTCAATCGGCGGGGCAGAAACATTAGGTCGGCCGGCAGGCTCCAGTCGAGTGAGGCCAGACCTCCTATATGTGCTACGTGCGACATTCATCAGGTTACTAAGAATACCCTCATGGGTAATCTCTGCCAGCGGCTTCAAGTTTTGTCGATCGCGAATCTTAAACAGGGCGTGAGCGGGGGTGAAGCTCTTGTCTTCGGCATCGTCGTACGCCACATTCATGTGTCCAAGCCTGTCGTTCTTTGCCAGTTCGTCGACGGCTCGGTCGAAGATGCTCTTGTGTGTGGCTCCGTAGACATCAGAAGGTGCGACATCTGCGAAACGAAGCCAAGAGAATGCCTTGTTTTCGTCCAGGCTTTCCTTTACATTCTCCGGGGTCCAGATATTCATCATGTGACCCAAGGCCTTGTTTCGCCACCCTGCTTTCTGATTATCTCGACTTGCCTTGTGAAGTCGGCCACCCTCCGTCCAGACGAGCGCGGGCAGATTGTAGTCAATCAAGCTGCGTGTCGAATAGCCTACTGCGACGTTGTTGCCTTCTCTCACAAATGATGCAGTCTCGGCGAAGTATCCACAAGAAAAGGGTGCCGTCACCTCAGCGCGCTCAAACAAATCAGGATGGTTGCACACTTTCCTGAATTGCATGACCAAGTTCATGAGGGTGCCAGAGTCCTGATCGTCGCCCAATGTGGCCTTCTCCACGAGATCAAGAATGTTGATCTGGTTTCGCAGGTTGCTATAGTAGGCGCGCTGTCTGTAAGTGAGGTCGCAGAAGATATCCAACTCAATCTTGTCACCGAGCTCCTTTTGGACATGCTTCTTGACACGACGCAGCATGAAGGGTTTCAGAATCATGTGCAGACGCTTCAACTGATCTTCGTTGAGCTTCGTGTTGCTCTGCGCATGAGACTCGATATCCTTGGAGAACCACTCGCTGAACTCGTCGTGAGAGTCAAACAGCGAGGGCATGATGAAATGCAGCAGCGCCCACAGCTCCTGCATGTTGTTCTGGATGGGCGTTCCCGTCAGCAACAGTCGGTTTCGACAGTGGAAGCCCAATAGGCACTTCCAACGTGAACTTTGCGAGCTCTTGATGGCCTGGGCCTCATCCAGAATCATGTACTGCCAACGCATCTTCTGGAAATAGGCAACATCGGACACAACAAGTTGGTACGAGGTAACGCAGACGTGGAAGGCGGCATCTTGTCGATAGGTGGTATGCTTCCTGTCCCAAAACTTGCGCAAAACTTTACGATCGCTAGCGCTACCCCAGTATGGAAGGATCTTGAGATTTGGCACGAATTTGGCGATTTCTTGCTGCCAGTTGTGCAGTGTGGATGCTGGAGCGACCACCAGGAAGGGACCCCAGATGTCGTGCTTCTCGGCAAGGTAGGCCATGACGGAAATGGATTGCACAGTTTTTCCGAGACCCATCTCGTCGGCAAGGATACCGTTGATGCCTTGTTCATAGAGGTTGACGAGCCAGTTAAGGCCCTTGAGCTGGTACTCTTTGAGTACCGCATTGAGCATCTTGGGCTGCTCAATCTCGACATCTCCAAGACCAGTAGGATTCTGAAAGTTCATTTCACCTTCATCGTCCATATCCAGGCCTGCATTGTTAAAGGCTCGGGCCTTCTTCTGCGCCTCGGCAATGGCGTTCTGGGCGTTGGCAGCAGCCGCTGCTTGTAGTTGAGTCTCATCCTCGTTGTCAAAGTCCAAGTTCTCAAAGTCTGTAACCTTGCTGGCAAGAGGTCCGGAAGGCTCTGCGACAGTGAGCTTGTTCTCCTGTATCTGGTGCTTGTCGGGAGCAATGTCGGGATTGTCCGTGCTTCGCTCCACCTCGTCCGTTTTGATTTTCTTGCCAATGAAATGGGAGTACAGCTCAGTCTGCGAGATGAGGAAATTGAGTTTCCTCTTCTGGCGAGCGGCTTCGCGATCTGCTTCTTCCTTCCGAGCATTCTCAATCTCTTGTTTTTCGGCGGCTTTGCGCAAGTCTCGCTCCTCACGCTCATTACGTTTCCAGAAGCCCATCATGTCACGCATAACACGTTTGGCACGAGCCTGCAGATCCTTGGTACCCTTGTTGGTACGGAGCTGCCAGCGTTTGGCCTCTTTGGATGCCAGAATAGCAGTCTTTTTCAGGTTCGAGCACTTGGTCGCGTGCGAATCAACTGCCAGCTTGAAGGTCTTGTTGACATCTTTACGGGCCATGTCTCGCCAAATTTGGTCGTAAATCTGGTTGTAACCCTTGGACATGAATCGCTTCTCGAGGTCAGGAACTTCGTCTTCCTTGACCTCCTTCTCCTTCTTCTCTTTGGTCTTTTCCTTGACGGGCTTCTCCTTGGGTTCTTTGGTGGTTTCCTCCTTGTCCTTCTTCTTTTCTGGATCGTTCTTGGCCTTGCCCTTGATCTTGATTCGGACTCTGCCCTCTTCCTTGGGGGGCAATTCCTCACCAGCATCCAGTGCGGCTTGGGCAGCCTCGGCCGACTCCTTTTCGGCCTTCTTCTGTTCCTTGGACTTTTTAGGCCGTGCTCCACCTCTACCCTTGCCCTTACCCTTGGGCGTCTCGGTGTCTGAGGCTACGAAGCTAGACATTGCGCCGGCATCGGTGATGAGGTCCACATTGCGTGCAGGGCCTTTGATCCCCTTTTGTAGAATGAGCTTCGTCTGCTGGGCCTTCTTGTTGGCACGCTCTGCATCACGGAGGTGCTTCTGGCGTTCAGCATCATCCTCAGCCGCGTTGGCTCGAGCGAGGGCAGCTTCCTTTTGTTCGATGGTGACAGCCATTGACTTTTCACGACGTCGCTTTCGTTGCATATCCTTCTTGCGCTCCTTCTCAGCAAAGAGTTCCTGCTCGCGTACTTCATGGAGTGCCTCATCATAAAAGACATCGTCATATCGTCGTTTGCCTAGTTCAGAGTGTTCCACAAGCCTTCTGCTGGTGGATCTAGCGAATTCATCCCGGCGTTGAAGATTGTGCTCAGTATCTAGTTCAGCCATCAGACGTCGACGTTTGTTGGCCCGTTCCTTGAATTCCTCCTCGTCAAACTCTGTAGGGTCCAACCTGACCACGTCGTTGTCAATGTTCGACCCAGCGTTTATGATTTTCTTCTCCATTTCGCTGGACCAAGTCTTTGGTTGTTTAGGTTGGCCGTTTGCTTGACGCTTTGCAACAGCCCGGGCGACAGGTGATTCTGCTTTGGCAGCAGATCGGCGACGGCCCTTGGGTGCTTCTGACTCTCGAATGTCCGACGCACGCCCCTTCAGGGTGGACTTGCGACCTCCTTTCTTCTTGATGGCAGGAGTAGTAGCCTTCTTTACTCGGGTAGGCTCGGGCTCTGTTTCAACATCTTTATCCATCTCGGTGTCACCATCGTTGTCGGGCTCGCGTGTCTCGACATCTGGAACAGATTTGACGGGAGGGGGGGGCGATGGAGAAGGAGGAGCGGCGGCGGCAGCTGCTGCAGGGGCTTCAGGCTCCGTCACCTTCTCCTTTGATGCAGTTGTCGCTGCTACTGCAGGCTTTGGGGCGGGCTCTGAACTTGAGAGGATATTGGAAAAGGACATTGGGTCGGCACGGCTTGGGGTCTGGACGTGTATGTCTGTTAGCGAGAGAACACTTGCCAAAGTAGAAAGGAGTTGTTGGGATTCAACGTACACTCATCGATGTCGCGGCTGGCTTGGAGGGCGACGCGACGACCAACTCTGTTTTCATGATGGGCGGCAGAGCCGATGAGCCGTTAGGGGTAGAATTAATATTGGCCGAGGGAGCATGTCTTGAGCTGGGTGATGTCATGTGAGACTGTCTGCTGGGCGGCGGACTATTGGAGCCTTCAGCAACGTTGGGCTGGGGATGCGAAAGAGGGCTCCGAGGTCGATTGAACGATGATGACCTGGCTCTGGGTGATGAATAGTTGCCGTTGTAGCGGGTCGATTGGTGTTCCCGGTCGGAGGGCTGAGCGTAGTGGTAGGGATCTCGAGCCTGGTGCTAAGGAAAAATTAAAAAAAAAAGTTACCACGTCAAAACGCGTGATCAGGGAGAAGGCTTAAAAATTAATTTGAAACGGATCAACGATAGGATGGGGAAATTTTTTTCGGGATGCTGCATTTGATGATTGTCCAAGCAGTTTTTCTTGGATGGTTTAAAAAAGGCGAAAGGGCCTCCAAAGGGAATGGAAGGGGGGTGGAAAGTGGACAGAGTCTAAAAGAAGTGGATTGATCTGCTTACCTTTGGCGTGGCCACTTGGGGCGCGTTGTGCCACGAGTCGGAGATACGGCGCTCCTTGGTGGTATCTGTTAATGGGTCGTAGAAGCTGCCTCCAGCAGGTTTGTCGCGCTTGTGATGGGCATCTGCCGACGATGATGACGATGAAGCAGCCGGAGGAGGATAGTAGCCGGTCGGAGCGTGCAAAGGCGAGGTGGAGGGAGCACCGGACTGGTGATGATTTGTCGCAGACGACGATGACGACGAGGCGAGGCCGGTCGGAGGTGGTAGCGGATGCACAGGACCGCCCGACGAAGCCGGCGTCGTCGATGACATGAAGGGGCTGCGATTGTGCAGAGGCTGCTGTCGCGGCGGCGATTGATGATGCGAGCTGCTGTTGTGCGTGGAGTTGTGGTTGGGGGATGCGTACGGCCCAGGTTGAAACTCGGTTTTGGTGTGGGTTGGTGAGCGCAGGCTGAAGGCAGAGTGTCGGTGCGAGCTGCTGCTGCTGCTGTTCCCGGCGTTGATCACGTCGCGCCGGTGGTGTCTATCGCGCTCCCGTTCTCGCTCGTCCTCGTCGCCGTGCGGCCGCTGCAGCACCGTAGATCGAAAGCTCGAGTCCATGATGATTCCAGCGCCTCTGATCTGCTGAGAAACACGTCGGTCTGCCTCCAAGGAGGAGAGGCGGCGGTTCGCAAGCGGGTGGATGTATCCTGCTAGAAAGTCGGACCCATGTGCTGGTGCGGTAGTATTAAGAGGATTTTTCTAGTTACTGTATAGGTGGTGCCAGCAAGATTGGCGGGTTTCTTGGAGTCGCGATGCGAGGCGCGGATTGGCACAGGCTCCAAGGGCGTTGGCAAGCAATTGGTTGGGCGTTGGACGAAGCGAAGAGGGATAAAAAGAGAGTGAGGGTATGCAGCAAAAAATAGCTCCCGGGCTTTTGATTAAAGCCTGGTCGCGAAGAAGTGTGGGCGTGTGGCTATGTACGATGGCATGTGGTGCAGACTGGCGACGCGGCGCGCAGACGGCTCTGGGGCACACGATACGGTGGTGGTGAGATGGCGATGATGGGGGACGCGGAGGAGGAGGGTGGTGATGATGAAGATGATGACGGGGATGGGGGACCACGGGGTGGGATTGGAGGGAGGAGGGAGGGAGAGAGCGAGGCCTGGCGGAGACGCAAGCATGCACAGGCGAGGCGAGTGGTGATGGCAGACCTGGTGCGTTGGCTAAAGGAGTCTGGAGCCGGTCTTGTCCGCGACCCTCCCCAAGCCGCCCTGTCTGGAGATCTGATCTACAGTACTGGAGGCTACAGTGGAGGTGCTAGACAGTGGAGGCGTGTTCTGGCGGCAGCGCTGCGAGTGCCCGAAAACCCTCACGACGATGGGAGCCCACTCTTACCCACGCCACCGCACCGTCCAGCCTAGTGCATCATCAGCCCAGCACCATCATTCATCATCCATCACCCATCCCCATGATTACAATCCATCCATCACCAGCAATTCCCAACCACTGCATCTGGAAAAAGACACAATCTGAATCCTGATTCCTGACTCGCCGAAGCGCTGAACTCGCAAAAGTGAATCAATCACCAGGATGGCGGGGAGGAGCATCAGGTGGGATGGACGTAGATGAGAGGCAAAAAAAGGCAAAAAAGGAAGTCGGACGAAAACACCAACAACAAGCTTCGCACGCTGGGGACGGCAGACGATGCACCCCTCTCCCCCTCCGGCGGTTCATCATCGATGGCGAGGAGTGCCAGTTGTATTGGCGCGACGACACGCCTGAATAGCAGTGGCGTCAATTGGGATCGTCTTGTCTTTGGTCTGGCTGCAGTAGACTACCTAGATGATATTGATGGAATCTGTCCATGAAGTCGTTATTGGCTCATTGGTCGACCCAGGCTTCTCCTCACCAGCGTCACCTTATTCCCTACAATCACCACCACCACCACCACCACCATCACCCACCCAACCATCACAGTTTCTAGACTCTCAGTAATGGATCGGATGACAACGCCAAGGCAGGAGCAGATAAGGGAACTAAACGCGACCAAAGTATTATTCATTACTTGGTCCACGACATTGGAATGATAACCTCCAATTCAATCATCACAGCCTGTTCACGACTCCACGTATGGATTACCCGCGCACGCCGCCAGGGTCTTACCTTACCTTGTGGTGCTACAGGTACGTACCTACACACAGGTACCTGTAAAGGCAAAGGACGTGCATTGGTGCTTGCGCATCAGGTCAGGGGCGAAACGGGCTGCTTCCGTCCCGCCGTCTTGTGCCAGGCCTCATGCCCCCAAATCTGCGTTACCTAAGCCTGCCAAGGCTGCATCCAGTCCAGTCCAATCCAATCCAGGCCTGACAGGACAGGAAAACATCCTCATCCACCATCCAGTTGTTGCACATTGCATCGTGCAGTGCTGCTGCATGCGCGCACCCGTTGCAGTGGAACCCAGAACAATGGGCCATTTGAGTCGTCTAACACCTACGCGAGCATCATCCGCTGACTACTCACAAAGACTGAAGCCGCCGCCTCTTCAGCTCATGCGCGGCCTGCCCTGCTTACCTACCTACCGCCATCATCATACATGTTCATTCGATAGCAGCAAACCTACATGGTGTCCTTTACTAGGTAATTGCAGCACGTTGGCCGGTCAGGGAAGGGCGGGAGACCGTTGGGGGCGTAAAAAATTACACGACGCGGGGCGCCCACACCATTGTCTTTTGCTGGAGTGAAGGTCTCAGGCCAGGCCATGCACCACACGGTCCCACTCCAAGACAACAACGACCCCGGAGGAATTGTTTGTACAGTACGAAGTACGCTCGTAAGGTTTATGTTTGCCTACGTGTGCAATAACAATACGGATCTGCTTATTAGGGATATCCTACGTGGCATCTGACGAGGGAACATTTTAACTGGTAATGCCAAATTCGGGAGTTTATGGTTACTTTCTTCACAGCGTGCTTTGATTGAGCCTCTGCCACAGCGCCAATATCAGGCTTAGCGCCCTCGCTCCATTCCATGGCGTCTTCTCCCCTCGGCAAACGAGAAAAGACGACCATCCAACACAACCATCCATTCATCCACGCCTTATTTCCTGCGGCACAACCTGTGAATGAGCAAAACAAAGGAGCCCCAACCAGCAAACAGCAGCAGCAGCAACAACAGCAGGACAAAGCCAAGGTAGAGCGCCACCATGCCATGCCCTAACCTTGCTGCCGCTATTCTCGTCTCGTCATGATCGCGTAAACGAACACCGCCCTCACTACCTACTCCGTTCATTTCCTCAAGATGCGTCTTTTCCTTTAGCCTTGGCATCGTGACCCGTGCACACTACTATCAAATTTTACCTGTTTTGATTTTTGCTTAATGAAAATGTCCAGATTTTCTCCAACGACCAAATTAATCAGGCTGCATTTCTTCATTAGATGTCAGACGTGCCATCCAACCTTTTTCATGTACCCGCCACACAGCCTCCTCGGGGCTGCCTCACCATACAATCCTCCACCTCCGTAACCCCTTCAAAAGCCCTCTCTAGCTCCCCTTCTTCTCCTTCATTACCCACATTAAAAATACCCAATTCCCGCTCCAGTCTCGCCACCTCCCTCGCCCAGTACCCGTTATCCACCGTCCAAGACTTGAGACTCTCAAACCCCCCGACCTTGGCGTACATGCTGCGCGACTCGGCAGACGAAACGAGATGTGTTGCAATACCTGCTTCGTCTGCGACTGCTAGTACGGTTTTTACTAGTTTGCTGCCGATGCCTCTGCGCTGATGGGCTGGGTCGATCATCAGATGGTTTATATCTATTCGGTAAAGAACGTTTCAGCTTTACATCTTTTTATCCCTTTTTGGGGGGATAGTGGTTCTGTGGGGTTTCTTACAGATGTGTTTGGCTCCATTTACGGCCTTTTCATAGCACGCATCCATATCAGCTTGCTTTTCGTTAAATCTATCCCACAATTCCTTCATATGCTCCTTTGGCGCAAACAAAGATGACGAGAGCGGCCCAGGCGGCTCCTTTGCCTCACTAACGTCAATCTCGTGGGTTGCAGCATTATGATCCAGCGGGGCGGCGACGGCGGCGGCAGCCTTGCCGGCAATGACCTGATACCGGATGAAGCCGAGAATCGACCCTGAGATGTCGTCCACAGCCACTAAGAAAATGAACTCTGGCTTCTTCAAGGCATTGGCTGTTGATAAGGGTAAAGTCTCTCGGGGATTTCGCGCAAAGAAAGCGGCGTAGAACTTGTAGTATTTTGCTAGTGCGTTGTGATGAACCTCTGCAATTGCTGGGCCATCGGCCTCTGTGGCAGAGCGGATCGTGAAAGAAGCCATGTCTCCTGATGTAACCTATGACATCCAGAACCTTTACATAAGTTGGTCGAAGGTACTCGGAAACACCAAAGATGTAGCGAAGATTTGACAAGATAGGATTCTACAGCCTTTTATCCTTTTGACTCCCCCCTTAACATTGAAAACTATATATGAACGCTATAACAGCCCTCATCTTGCCCAATGGTCAACCCTAACGAGGCTGCGACATGGCTCGCCTTTCGGAGTGACTCACCATTTTCCCACCACGTAATACATGGAGAGTTCCGCGGCGAATAAGTGCATACTTCAAAGAGGAATGATTTCCAATTTCAACCCGATTACTTCAGAGCACATAATCTACAGGAGCTGTATTACCCTTGGAATACCGTTCCATAATGACGAATTGGAACACATTCACGTCAAATGGAAAGCACACTAGTACCAAGTAAGATATTTCAGACCATGATTCGTAGAAGAAGAAAAAAGAAACAAAAAACTACCAAGTCTATCCCGTATAAACATAAAACCGGTCATCAATGCATGCATCCCGTCTCTCTAGGGGTATCGCAGCCTTTGCTCATGCGGTGTTGCGGCTCATTTTTCCATAGTTCACCATCCCGATGACTTTGCCGCATGCCGCATTATCCCAATATAGCCGCTTTCCCTATCATGCCCAGTTTTATCATCCCATCTATAATTCAATCATTTCGTTTTCGTATCCTTTTTTTAGACAGCGCCAGCAGAAATCATCTTCTTGCGGAGATAGTTCTTGTACTGGGTGATTGTGCCGTCCCACACCTTGATAGACTTGTGCTCACACACCAGAATCTGCTTGGCAATCTTGTCCAGCAATCTGTAAAAGTTGTTAGTGATGAGTTCTATAAGTGAATAGGGAAAAATCAGCTTACCTGAAATCGTGAGATACGACAACAACACCGCCGCTGAAGGCGTTGATGGCATCCGCCAGACTGTCAATTGTGGGAATATCCAGACCGTTGGTAGGCTCGTCCAGCAACAGCATGTTGGGGCCATCAATGGCAAGCAGAGCAAAAACGATACGGCTCTTCTGGCCTTCGGAAAGTGTGCCCATCAAGGCTGTCTGAGACTCACCGCTCAGGCCGTAACGGCCAAGCTGTTGACGCCAGTACTGGTAGTCCTGAGACTTATCACTGTACTTGTCTCGGACGAAATCAAGAGCCGACTTTGTCAAGTCAAGCTGCTCGGCGCTGTGCTGTGAGTAGAGACCCAACTTCAAGTGAGTGTGACGGGTGACATGACCATCGGTGGGCGACAGCTTGCCAGTCATCAACCGCAGAAGAGTTGACTTTCCGACACCATTGGGTCCGACAAGGGCAGTTCGGGAGTCCATGTCGAAACCGAGCTCGAGATTTCGGTACAGGTCATCGGCGGCATCACCAGAGTAGGAGAAGGTGACGTTGTCAAAGGACAGCACAGGAGGGGGCAGCTTCTCAACGTCGGCAAACCTGAAGCTGAAAACACGGTCACCCTGGACGGGTTGGATAAAGCCATCGGCCTCCATCTTGTCCAAGATCTTCTGTCGGGACTTGGCCTGTCGCACCAAGTTGGCATATGTACCAGCACTGGCGATGAACTTCTTAATATGCGTAATTTCATCCTGCTGCTTGTGGTAGGCCTTCATCTGATTGGTTTCCTGTTCGGCACGAGTCTTGTGGTAAGAGTCGTAGTTACCACCATAGTACAGAAGCTTCTTCTCTCGCATGTCGAGCATGTTGGTGCAGACTCCGTTTAGGAAATCCATGGAGTGGGAAACCAGGACGAGTGTTCGGTCCCACTTCTTGAGGTACTCTTCAAGCCACACACAAGCCTCGAGATCCAAATGGGCAGTGGGGTCATCAAGCAGGAGAAGAGAGGGCTTGACAAAGAGGGCCTTGGCCAGGGCGACTCGCATTCTCCAACCACCAGACATGTCCTTTGTCTTCTTGTGTATCGTCTTCTTATTGAAACCAAGACCGGTGAGAATAAGTGAGGCTCGGGTAGAAAAGGTTGAGGGATCCATCTTGTCCATGTGCTGCAAAGGAATTAGCGGGTTTAGAGAGTGTTGCACTTCAGATTTCTAACATACCTCGTAAAGTTCAATCAATACGGCGCTCTCAGGTCCCTCATCTTCCAGCAGCTGCTCTGCCATTTTGTCCAGTCGCTCCAGTTCAAGCTCAGCCTCCCTGACAACCCACTCAAGGGCACCAAGGTCACTGGGAGGTGCACCCTCGTTGAGCAAGTAGATGTCGACGTGTGGGGGGATGGGGAACTCTCGAGCAGCAATAGCCTTGAGCAGGGTACTCTTGCCGCAACCGTTCTCACCGAGGAGACCGTACCGGCGGCCAAGGGTGAGTTCGAGTGTAGAGTCAGTGACGAGGACACGGCCGTGGAATACAAGAGTTGTGCTGGTGATCTTGACGTCCTTGCTAGTAGGGGTTGATGCCAACACGCCCGTGGTCACACGGTCAGAGATGCCGTGCTGATCCATCTGGTCAGCCAGACGCTTCACCTCGTCCAGCTTCGCACCAGACGTGGCGGGGGAGTCAGTATCCTTGATGACATTTCCGTGCTTATCGAGCTGCGGCTCATCAGACTCCTTCTTGATGACCTTGCCGGTCTTCTTATCGACCTTGCCCTCGGCGGCCTTCTTTGCGAGTCTCTTCTCCTTTGATGCGGAAGGCATTGTAGCGGTCTACAGCTGTGCTGCAAAAAAAGGAAATTTTTGTGCTTTTGTTTGGTGGTCGAAACAGAACAGATCCCAGGAGGAAAAGATGTCGGCTCCAGGCTACAATAAGGCCAGGAAGTACGACCAAAAAAAAGACAGAGGCCTGGCAAAAAAAAAGACAAGATTGGAAAAAAACACAACCAGGTGGCGATAATGCTGGTCGGCAAGTCCAGGAATTATTGATGAGCGGGGTGATTTTTTTACAATGGTGGGGCAGAGGGATCAGAATTTTGGCTGATAAGAGGAGCCACAATCAGGCATCAAGCTAAGGCATAAACCATGAAAGACACTTTTTTCCTTACGACTCGGACATGCCGTGGGCCTCCAACACTTTGTTCTTTATTTTTTCTTTGTATTTAATTATTTCTGTTTACATCGACATTAATTAGTGTATTGGCTTGCATCATGTAGGCATCTGGCGTAAAAACAACGAGTTATGCTTTTTCGGCTGGATCATAGCTGGAGATGATGGCTTGCGATACCCTGAAAACGCACTGCCCAGAATTGCCCATCAAGGCTCCACCGCCAAAATCCCCTCAGTTACAACAATGAGAAAAAGCGAAAAAGGAAAAAAATCACAGTCCCTTGCCTGACGTCACCTTTACCTGCGACATCATTGGCTGATGCGATCTGCTAGTTTTTCACCTGATGGTGTACAGTGTTCTCATGATATACTGTATTTGCACACTGTACATGGCGTCCCTCCCATGGGAAGAGAAGAAGAAGAAGAGACACCACTAAATCATCACGAATTCCCAAACTCCGAGCCATCTATCGATAAATCCATTCCTTAAAATTTGAGAAATATTCGAAAAAGGAATACCCTTCACTTTGTGGCCGACTCCAGCGCTTCGCCCTCCCCTTTTCTCTGTCGTCGTGACGACTTGGTCTCAATCATATCCATAGGAACCACCTGTGGCTGTGCTTCGCCATATCGCCGTCGCTCCAATTCTGCTGCATCGGCAGTATGCTCTGGGAGGAGTGTATTGACTGTTCGCGGTACCGGGTCTTTTCTTCGGTCGGACTCTGCTTTGGGGACTTCTTCTTTTCTTGACAAAGTATCGGAATGCATTTCTTTTGAATTCGATGATGTTCTTTGAAAGTCACGTTTGAGTATGGCGGGTGTCTTGAAGTCGTCGTCGTTGTTGATATGCTGAGTTTGTCCGCCACTCTCTTGTTGCTGTTTATGCCGAAACCCTCCAGATTTAAAGAAAAACAATACACGGTGAATGTATCTATTCATTTCATATGATCGTCAGTGATGAATGCGCCTGATGTCGGCTGGGTTGGTCGTGAGCTCACGGAATGTTCGTCATGACTAGCAAGAGGGCACTCATCACGCATCTGCTAAATTCGTCCATCATCACACAAACCAGCAGCAACAGACGGACGGGCTGCATGCAGTTATGATCCAGCTATATGCTGGAAATGCTGATGCCTAAATCCTAGGCTTTGTTCCACGCAGCGTCCTTGTGGGAACTGGCGCGTAATTACTCGTCAGCAGGCAGCAGGTTAAAAAATGGCCGCCACCCTTACCGTGATGGATATGATAGGCTATCCATGGCAGTGTGAATGGGACAGCTACCAGTTATCGCATTCCGCGTCACTCTTTGAATTTAAAATGCTTTTGTAGGGAGAGAATATTTCTCGGACAGAATTAATACATATATGCTTCGATGCTATATAGGGTACTCATAACGAACTAACGCCAGCCACACATCTCCAACATGATACTCAGGCAGATACATCCCGATCGAGGTTATCAAACTTGGACTCAGTTGCCAACTCATACTGCCTCTCGCCACCATCTCGTCCAGGCGCCCCTCGTTTAAGCTGAAACTGTTGCTCTGCCAGTCGGCTTGGATCGTCTATGGAGCCAGGCTCTGACTGCAAAGCCTTCTTCAACCCGTCCTCTGTTCTCCCTTCGCCAAAGTCGCCTTCTTTCAGATTCTTTCCATGAGGTCCCTTGGGGTACTTAATATATTGGCTCGCAATGTAGCCTGGGGCTGAGTCTCCATTAGGGTCGGTATTGGCATTTGACTTCGAACCAGACGACGATGACAGCGAGTGCTCCTCCGGGTGAAGGCCGACGTTCTCGGAAAAGGCGCCACCTTTATTGTAGGATTCGGCAGCAAGTGAATCAGAAGTCACTGTTCCGGCCGCCTCGCGTGATATAGGAGCATCTTTACCAAGCGTAACCTGGTATGTGTTAGACCCTGCTTCACTGCAAATAACAAATGCAGTATATCACCTTGGTACCGGCACTTGAGGCCTTCTTTGTGGAGGACATGCTGTATGGTAAATATTTATTTTTGCGGTTCAAGAGCTTCAATAATGGTGATGCAGTGGGTAACTTGATTAAAAGTATGAGGTTTTATCATTTTGATGACGCGGGTAGTCGCTCATATACCCCATCTTCTCAACCGCATGACATCATGAGATCGTTATCCCGCCTGCATATTTACCAACTTCTATTTGGGAGGAACTCACTTTCACCAAGCTGAAAATGTAGAACAAACAGGTTATTATGTGCCATCACTAATGTGGTTCAACGCCCATTGGTGCGTTAACCCGTTCGCCATCATTACATCATCGTATCGTGGTAGGAAGGGCTCGATCTCGATCCAACTCCATTTAGTCGTCGGGCATTTCAACAACGAACCTATTCTAACTGGATAAAATAATCAGTAAAATTATTTAGCATTTAGAGTGTCGTTGGCATGTTTTACTTGAGTTCGGCGATCATGGGGAATTGGAAACCGGTCAAGATGTCCGTTCTTGACAGTCTGGGCACGATGATCTTGTTATCAGTTCGGCAGGTCAGCCTGAAGTCTTCAACAGAGTGATTGGTGTATTTCTGTGGATATATAATCCTACACGGAGACGCCATCTGAGATGCCCTTCCCCTGCTATTGGTTTAAACTCGATAAAGAAAAGTCATCATTTTACAGGGAGGCATATTCTAGAAACACGCACACTGCCAAGATGATTTTCTAGTGTGATATAACACACCACAAACAGAAGTCCAACGAGTAATAAAACTACATCATTTTTTTTTTACCTGGAGCAGCTCATAGAATTTTTCAAGAAACCTCATGTCTTGAGGGCAAATGCCCAGCCGGGCACTCCATGTCCCAAACTCTAGGGTTGGCGGATTTGCGGTCGGCAGCCCACGATGCAACAAGCTATAGAACCCGGGCGTTTACAAATATTAACTACTAGAACTACCCACGCAGATACAAACATATGAAGGCTTTGTGACGTAGAAATGAGCCGTTTACCTTTGCATAATGGCCGGGTGCTTCGTTCTTCTGATTCGGTGCAGATGATCGGAGCTGTGGGGGCGTCATCGGCGGGGGGTGGGCGGGTCATTCGGAGCCGGGGCGAGAGGCGTGTGGTCAGGCTGTCTGCCAGGCTGGTCGGGTGCGCCGTGGCAGGCGACTTTGTGAGGCGCATGGTGTTGAAAGGCAGCCTTGCCAGAGCGTTTGATAGAATAGTTGGAGGCGTGACGAGAGCCGAGTTTTGATCATTTAAGTAGGATATTCTCTTTACTTTTTACTTTTCTAATGCTTAAACAAGACCCAGACAGTGAAATCCAGTTATTTATTTCTTCATTTGATATTATTCAAACAATTTTCTGACCAACATTCGTCTTGTCATTATGGGCGAATACATCTATCACAACGGACACTACTATCGCGCTCCGCCCGAGCACATTCAGAGACGCGGTCACCAGCGGGGTGGGATTTGGCGGACAACATACGAGCTCTGGGATGGTGTTTTGTACCGCATCGGTGATGTCTATTACAAGATACGAGGTCGTTGACGATGCGGCCGGACACCCCCTAACAAGCACAACATCTTATCGATCTCTTCAAATCTAGATCTTTGAAGTGGATTCCAAACAAGTATGAGCGGACAACCGAGTTTCCCGAACGTCAAACTTGCCAAAAAAAGCCAATGTACGAAGCTTCCCTTCGGACTAGACTCCTCACCGGGTACGACGGCAAGAGGCTCATCATGATCCACGAGGATATTCGCCTCAATGCGGGACGGACCTGCCCGATTTGCTGCTCGATATGCGTGGCTCAGCACAAGTTGTGTGTGTGTGTGTGTGTGTGTGTGTGTGTGTGTTTGGCTGGGCGAAAATGATCATACTGTACAACAAACAAAGACGGGGGGGCTCGTGTTTATGGCATAGCGCCTGAAACCGGCTTCTTCGGGATACCGAATGGCAAGCAAGCGCACATATATTGAGCCTTTGCGGGATGCACAAGGCTTTCAGGGAAGGTTGACCAGACGAATGAGCAAATTGTAAGGAAAAATGGAAAGCCCGGCAAAAACTCTTTCTTGCGGCGAGCCAAGATTCGCCCAGAAGACGGGCTTCAAATGCTCATTTCGTCCAAGATAGAACTTGACCTGGATGATTTAAGTTTCACTGGTACCCGGGCTTGGGCCAGCTTGGGACGGCCGGGGGGCGTGACGCGTAATCACCGGAGTGGCGGCATATCGGGGGAGGGGGCGGCTAGATTCATCGATGGCCGATGAGATGGACAGGAATAGAATAAGTTTACGGCAGTATTTTGTGTGATGGACTCAATACAAAGGCAATGAGCATGTCTACCTACTTCTGTACATGGTATAATTTGGCACCATGTGTGATTCGTTAATGTTGGTACTTTAAAGCACAATGAACATCACCGACACCGAGCGTCTGAAGTGCGATTCGTGCAGTGGCGATGTCTGCCATATTCAGTACAGTGTAATCGTCAGGGGAGAAGCAGGCTTGGATGCAAATCACCCAGTGCAAATCACAATCTTGGAGCACCACTTTTTTCTTGGTTGACGGCAGTGACATCTGTGACGTTTGAGCCCGGAATCCATGTGTTTACAAGTGCGGTGTGAAGGAGTTTGAACTGTGAGAACACACATGCGAGTGGCAACACTGGGTGGAAACACTGGTGGAAACACGCTCAGGGGAAACCAAGAGCTTGGACTGTGATGGCCGTGACCAGATCCGTAACAGATTGACACTTCTTCATCCAACCTGTACGTGCGGATGTCGTATGTGTGTGTACAGCTAATAAAAGGGAACCCCTATTTCACACTACCCACCCACCGTGCTGCTGCAGGTCCAATGTCGCATTGCGTCAGCAGCACAGTGCTTTGTTTCTCTCTGCTGTCTCTGGTTTCGGCAGCAGCAACAGCAGCAAGCAGCAGCCCCTGGCGGTTAGACCCTCCAACGCCCATTCATTCCATCGAATGCGTGCGTCCACCAACAATCACGAGACCTAACAGGTAGCTAGATGAGGGCAATGGTTAGGGCATATTCTCATACCTCGTATAATATCAACGGGCCTAAAATGCTTCTAGTGCTTGGCTGGGGGCGTTCTTGGGTGGAAAAAAAAGGGGACGCAGTCAAACATTGGCGGGCGTTAAGCCAAGCCAGCGGTTTAATACGGGATGCCACCACCGAGACTTTTATTACGAGTAACTTGTCACCAAGTGAAGCCAAGAACTCACTTTGCTGGTTCCTACTATTACCTGTAATTATCATGGTCAAGGACAAGAAAAAGCCAAGCCCGTGCCAATTGCTCGGCTCTGGTGAGCCAAAAACCCATTAATTACACCTAGCCAGCCATTTTTCATCCCATAACCATGGAAATTCAATCTTGGATGGGCGCCGCCTCGCCCGTCCAAGGCGAAAAGAAATTACGCACGGTGCGACTTTGCTTCCAACGGAGATGATGGGAGTGCCCCATGTACCCAAGCAAAGCGCCCCCTGTAACCGTAGCGCTGATTGGCCGACACCAGACCCCCCCGATCGCCCTAAGCTGCGCCAACCAGGCCGCTACTAGGCCACTACTGGACCACCCCCTTCAGGTACCCGACCAGAAACAGCAGCGCCCTGTACAGTAGGCGGTAGGTACGTACTGTACCAACGGCAATGGGACATTCTCTCTCGGCGGGCTGCGCCTCAATCAGTACAGGGCTTGCAACAGGGGCTGTTCCAGTGGGTGGGTGGTGGATGGCCCGCCTGGTCCCAATTTGCCAGGGGGAGGAGGAGGAGGAGGCGCCTTTTCCTTCTTCTTGGGCCAGCTTCTCCAAACAAAAACATCCTTCGTTTATTCCTGACTTCCATTTTCCTCTCCTGTTCATTGTTCAGATCAGAGATTCTTTTTTTCCTCCACCTATCGTTTGTGGTTTTTTGTATCTTAATTGAGGTTTTTTGGCTGCCTCGTTTTCCCGACACTCATTTGCACCGCAACACAGGTGAAACTCTGTTTTTTGTTTTGTTTTCATTTATCGCCCTTTGTGACTCGAAAACATTACAACCACTCGCTTTCCTCAAAACAACAACTGCATTGTCGAATCGATTCATCAAAACCTATACTCGACACTTAACCTTTCAAAATAACCATCGCAAAAATGGGCTTGTCAAAGCTCACTCTCTCGCTGCTGGCTCTGTCCAGCGGTGTTCTTGGCGCTGATCTGCCGGCTATCACCATCAAGGTATGCTGCTATTCTCTGTGTGATTCGCAGGCCCCCGCGCGCTTCTTCTCCGCAGTGCCTAATGCCAGTTGTTTGATGTGTAGGGCCAAAAGTTCTTCTACGAGAACGGCACCCAGTTCTTCATGAAGGGTGTTGCTTACCAGCAGGAGAGCTCTGCCGGCGGTGCCACCTCCAGCAAGACCAAGTTCGTCGACCCTCTCGCCGATACCGTGTCCTGCAAGCGTGATATTCCTTTGCTCAAGGAGCTCGGCACCAACACCATCCGAACCTACGCCATCGACCCCGAGGCCGACCACTCCGAGTGCATGAAACTGCTCAATGATGCCGGCATCTACGTCGTTTCTGATCTGAGCGAGCCTTCGCTGTCCATCAACCGTGACGACCCTCAGTGGAACGTCGCTCTCTACGAGCGATACACCGCGGTTGTTGACGAGCTTGCCAAGTACCCCAACGTCATCGGCTTCTTTGCCGGTAACGAGGTCAGCAACAACAAGACCAACACTCCCGCGTCCGCCTTTGTCAAGGCTGCCGTTCGTGATACCAAGAAGCACATCAAGGACAAGAAGTACCGACCCATGGGTGTTGGCTACGCTGCCAACGATGACGCCGATATTCGCGCTGATATCGCCGATTACTTTAACTGCGGCAAGCCCGAGGAGTCTATCGACTTCTGGGGTTACAACATCTACTCGTGGTGCGGAGAGAGCACCATGGCCAAGTCTGGCTATGACAAGCAGGTTGATTTCTTCAAGGATTACTCTGTCCCCATCTTCTTCGCCGAGTACGGTTGCAACTTGCCTGATGGCGCTGCTGCCCGTATCTTCCAGGAGACTGGCGCTCTCTACTCCGATGCCATGACCGAGGTTTTCAGCGGCGGTATCGTCTACATGTACCACCAGGAAGCCAACGACTATGGTAAGCCCCTAATTTAATCATAGAACCGAATAGTGGAAAATAACCTTTGCTAACAACATCTTCCAGGTCTGGTTAAGATCACCGGCGGCAAGGCTGTCAAGCAGAAGGATTTCAACGCTCTCAAGACTCAGGTCCTCAAGGCCGACCCCAAGGGTGTTGACATGGACGACTACAAGGTCACTCTCAAGGCTGCTTCCTGCCCCAAGATCAGCGATAGCTGGGCTGCCGCTTCCGTTCTCCCCCCGCTGCCCGATTCTTCCCTCTGCAAGTGCATGACCAACTCTCGCTCATGCATCAGGGCCAAGGATCTCGATGAGGAGGACTATGGTGAGATGTTCGGTTACATCTGCGGCAAGGCTCCTGAAATCTGCACTGGTATCGTCGGAAACACCACCACTGGTGTCTATGGTGCCTACAGCATGTGCGCCGATGGTGACAAGCTTGACTACGTTCTCGATGCTTTCTACTCCAAGAGCAACAAGGCTGCCTCCTCTTGCGACTTCAAGGGCAAGGCCCAGGTTGTCTCTGCCAAGTCCGAGTCCAAGTGCTCTGCTGCCCTGGCCTCCGCCAGCAGCATCAACAAGCAGGCTGCCACTGCCACTGCTCCTCCCAACGCTGGCTCCACCGGTGGATCTGGCGATGACGAGGGCAACTTTGCTGTTGCCGGTACTCCTCTGGCTCGTCTCTTCTCCGTCGGCGATTACGCTGTCGGTCTGTATATGGTTGTCGCCATGTGCGTCGGTGCCGGTATGGTTGCCCTGTAAAGTAATGTGGGCAGCAGGGTTTGGGAGGGGGAGTTTAGTAGAAGTTGATGTAAATAAGCAAAGCACCTCATTCACACTTGACGTTTTTTCTCCCTCGGTTGGTTTGGACAGCGTCGTGTGAGACCAAGATTCCCCATCCATTTGTGCGCGTTTTCATGTTTTTTTTTGTTCACTTTTTGTTTGTAGTAATTCAAACACTTTGAAGAAACTGGACCTCTCTATTGCTTGTGTTGATGTTTACATCTGATGCTGAATCCAAACAGCAGCTACCGAACGAATGAAGTGTATCTGTACTAACAATGTGACAACTTTTTAACAGCGTGTAACTGCATACTCTTGCATCTAAATAACACCAGCAGCCGTTTCCAAGTGTTGCAATTGGGATGTGTCGACTTGCTGTTTACGTGCGTATTGCAAGCATTGACTGGTTTGTGCAGTGTCAATATCACTGACAAATCTTACATCTTCAAACCAAGTCGTCGACAACACAGTTTTTTTACCATGTGTTTGATACTCACAGGAAGAGCCAGGAATTCCAAGAAACTCTGAAGCCCCTACTTGGTGTCTCTACTGGATATTGCTAACCGTTGTTCTTACGGATATCCTTTCTCATCTTCAATATGAGTTTCCTAACGACTACTCTGCATTTACCTCCTCTGGTCTCTTTTATGCAAGGTTAACTTGATACGCAGGCCATTTCCCTCAATGTAACAAAGAGAATATCCATGCCCACTTCGCTGGTATGGCACTTGTTTACTTGTCGATGGGTATGTTAATGGATGTTGGATAGAGAGGAAAAGTCGGGTGTTATGTTGTTTGCTTATTACTGGTTACCTAGATTTGAAAGAGACTTGGCTTATTAGAGTGTCGAGATGAACAGTGAATTCCTGATAGGATTGCCATTTTGGGGCTGCCATTGACATGCAAGTCTCCCCCAGATGATACGAGTTGGGGGATTGAGATGGGTCCATCATTCTCCTTGATTAGCTTGACTGAGGATTGATTTCGAACCAAAATGCTGTATGAATTTGATGTATTTGGCAGATCTCCCTTGTAACCATGGTGGTATTTACTATGGGTATATTCGTCCTTTGTTTACACGACGAGGATAAGGCTGTGTATATATTCTCACGACGAGAGGAGTATGTAAGTCATTTCATGTGAGTATTTGTGTTTTCATCAATATTTTCTTGATATGGATCTGCTTTAGTCTTGGTACCGTCAGAAAGATGGCAACATCATGGTTGTTGACAGTGCTGCATTCCTCAGATCCCCAAGTCTACACTGTCACCACGGAACTTTCCATATTAACCGCGTCTTGTCACCGCAAGTTTGACAAGTCGTCGGACCCAACATCTCCGTGAGTGGCTACTACTGCTCATCGAGGTCACTCTGGCCATCTCATTCGTGCAATCAGCCACCATATCACATGTTCACACACCCCCCCCATTTTACATGTATTCCTTCGGCGTTGGCGTATATGCAGGCGGCCGACTCTCTTTAATATTCTAGGTTAACCGAGCTTATCTACTGTTTCCGCTTTGTAGAGTTGAAGCCATCTGCAAAACGTGAGGGACAATCGCATATCCTCATCAGCCGTCTTTGTGTATTTTCGTACCCGGATATGTCAAGTCATTCGCAGCATCACCAGTCGCCACCGGAATGGCATAGCACGTCGTTGCTCTCCAAGAGCGTGCTCGAGCTGCGGGCAGCTTTGAGTTCTGCGCGGCAGGACAGTCTTCCGGTTGTCGACAATGGGGGAGTACCGGTGCCCGATTCTAAGGAGGAAGAAGCGGAATCGCAACTTTTGTCTCGTAAGTGTATTGTTCACGCCCATTTCTGGCTCTGTGATGATTATTTAATACAATAGAACACAAAAAAATGTCTTACTGATGGGTAATTGATGTCAGAACACGAGAATACTACCGCGCCGACGCAGTTGCCGAGCCGCAATGTCTCCACGCCTAAAGATGGGAGCGGCTTTGTGGAGGGAGAGCCGGACTGGGTAGTCGTTACGGAGCGAGATATCAATAGTGACGAACAATCAGGAGAATGCAGCGTGCATGTTGATGTTACTTCGGGTTGGGGTTTATGGAAGCAGACGGTGCTGGAGGTGAAAGGCGATCTGGGCGACTGCGTCTGCAACCGACAATAGATATTGGGGAGGAGGGGGTTAGAGCTGGTATATAAGTCATGGGGCGATGGAGTTTGTGTTCAAGATTTGATGGGAAGTTCGATTAGATGCAAAGTAGATGCGATGCAATGCGACTACTTGAGTAGCAAGTTTTGACTGGGATGCAATGCTGCCCTGCATGCATCATGACATTGCAAAAGCCACATGGAGAGTGACTGATGTCATCTAGATCCTGCAGTCGGCTGCACGACTTCTTTTGGTGTCCTTACTTTGGGAGATGGTTAAATTGGCTGTTGCAGTCTCTGACATCAACGGCGTCTGCGTACGTAATTTGATGGTATTGATGACTATGGATGTCGAGATTTCACCAATATGTAAATTTAGGTAGAATACGCAATGTCCAGCGCCGTGAGGATTGTATAAGGCATCTGGAACTATAGGCTAGCTAAAAGATATGATGTGAAGTATTGTTTGAGTAGTTTAGATGTGTCTTCTTACCTAGGTAGGGAGGTTACACATACATATATATTAGGTGCTTAGAATGGCGAATTCTTGGCACTTGACATCGGCATTGACTGTGTCCAACTCAATTTAAGGCAAGACCACGTGAATCATTTTTGGCTATAAAGCTTGTTCTGTTTTTATTTCATGTGAATGAATACTACGTCGTGATGAAGAAGACGTCCAGAACATGGGTGTATGCATATATCGTAAGCATCCTCCGAGCACAGCCCAGTCTTCGGTTCTCGCGCTTTCGCGCAATTGCGGATTCTGACAGCGGGCGCGAAGGAATGATCATGTCCCACACACCACAGTTCGCTACGGGCAGACATTCGTCCGAATGCATTCTCTACAACAGTAAAGAATTTATAATAAAATTAAAAAAACTCGGGTGCCTAGGTGCGAGTTAGCTCCGGCTGCGCCATGCCTGACTACGAATAAAGATGTTTGGATGATTAAGGCTCCTCGCCTTTTACACATGTTGCGGGAGCTGCGCTGGGGAGCCACGCGGCGTTGAGGGTTGCGTGACGATGCAGGGCCGCGACGCGCGCATGTGTAAATGGCGAGGGCGAGGATTAGGCTCCTTTTTTTTTTTGGAGAGTGGGATGCTGGAGGATTTAGATGGAGACGAGGACAGGTTTGGATATAAGGTCGTTATTGGACCTGATGAAATGATGGAAATTGAATAAGACATTTACGAACAGGACATTCAAGATACTATCAGTCAACCTACTTAACAATACTGATATCATACATCAAAATTTGTGACACCACTTCAAGACCAACACAATGACGATCCGCACCGCTTCACTCCACTCGTTTGAGGTTGTCAACGCTCCAGACACACAACCGACCAAGGAACTATACGACGCTCAAGATCTTCAAAAACAACAACATCATGAGCCTCCAGTTTACGAAGAAACACCCTCCATCACGCCCATCAACACTAGGGCAGCTCCTCTCCCACCCAAGTTTACAGAGACCATCAGCCACGATAATCACAAGCCCGCGTCCA
The DNA here is from genome assembly GCA_005765155.1 of Zelopaecilomyces penicillatus. Taxonomy (NCBI): domain Eukaryota; kingdom Fungi; phylum Ascomycota; class Sordariomycetes; order Hypocreales; family Pseudodiploosporaceae; genus Zelopaecilomyces; species Zelopaecilomyces penicillatus. Next base: position 6,371,094 of record VCCP01000002.1, read on the forward strand.
ACTTCCATCAGCGCTTTCATAGCATCACATCCAAGGTTGGGAAGCCTCTTAACAAAGCGGCTAATGTAATTGGAGCTGAGGGCTGGTGGCCTACCAATATGGAGAGGGAGTGTAGTAAAGCGGCGAGGATTCTGCACTCGTTTACCAGTATGTTGAACTCTTAAAATCTGCATCGAACCTACCATCACTAACACGCATATCAACGCAGGTCTTGGAGTCTCTCAGCCGCCAACGAACAATGGCCCTATGCACCCCACCGGCCTGACACGCAAATCCATTGTCAAGATCCCCGATGCCGTGCTCCGAAACTGCGCCGGCCTAGCCATCTTCAACGTCATCCGCGCCGGCGCCATGCACGGCTCCCTGGCGGCCGGCTCCGGCGTTGTCCTCGCCCGCCGCGCCGACGGCACCTGGTCCCCACCCGCATCCTTTGTCGTATCCACCATCGGCGCGGGCTTCGTCTTCGGCCTCGATATTTATGACTGCGTCTGCGTGCTCAACACCCCCGAGCAAGTCTCTGCTTTCACGAACCCGCGCTTCTCCCTCGGCGGCGAGGCGTCCATCGCCATCGGTCCTGTCGGTACGGGCGCGCACGTTGACGCGGCGGTTAGTAAGACGGTGCGGCCGATGTGGAGCTACATGAAGAGTCGGGGGCTTTGGGTCGGCGTGCAGATTGATGGTACGGTGATTGTGAGCCGCGCGGATGCTAATGCTGTGTTTTATGGGGAGCGAGGGATTTCGGCGCGGAGGATTCTGAGAGATGATGTTGCGTGGCCGATGAAGGCGAAGCCGCTGTTTGAGGTGCTCAAGGCTATTGAGGGCCAGGCTGATTTTGATAAAGGGATGGTGCAGGAGGTTGGTATGGGGGTTTCACCAGGAGACACTGCTGTGTTTGATGAAAAGCATCAGATGTCCGCGGTAGAGATTGAGGTGTATGCTGATGAGACGATTCTGGATGAGAAGCAGAAGCTGGCAAAGGAGGGATACTAGGTTGATACTTGGGGGTTGATTCTTTGCTTTTGTGTGCATCATGGAGTATGGAGATATGTTGCATTTTGGATGATGGACTTGTATGTTGCAGTTTCCTTTTTTCTCGGAATTTTCTCTCTCTTAATAGCATTAATAGGACTGTATTTTATTAGAATTTTGTATTTGATTCTGCTCATGCAATACTGTAATGATTTGACGTTGACGTTGATGAATATTGATGTGACCTATGCTTCCGGGTTTGATGGACACCACCAGACCACTGTAACAAAGTAAAACAAGTGAGACGCCATCGTTGTTAGTGGGCTCATAGGCCACATGCGCTGTAGTCTCTCTCAAAGCAGCCGCCATGCTATTCCTACGCAGTTGCCGCATCAAAGGCAGATCTTCACAACATCAATACACCTCTCGGGAGTTTCCGCTTTGAGCCAACTTCGCTAACGTTGATGCCAACCGCAAGCCTGGTCGGCATGTTGCAATGCATGTCTACCTGCATCAACACCCCGGATCTGGCAAAGCAACACCTTGAGACCCCTCAGTCGGCTAGAGTCCTGCAGAGCATCCCCCGCTTTGCTGTGCTTTGTCTCTCTAATTCCTTTCTCGAATCCCTTTCTCAATAGCAGGTGTTCATCTTTTTCTTTTGACAGACGGGATATACCAGCTCAAGGAAGACAAGACTCAATTAAGATACGATTCGATTTGTCATGGCTGAATCCAACCGTGCCAGGGTCTTTTACGGCGCCGTGGTTCACTCAGTTAGTCTGACTGAGTTGGAGATTCTGGAGAATGCCGTGCTGGCTGTGAGCTCTGATGGCTGCATTCTTGGCCTGGAGCGCAATGTTTCCAAGGACGATCTTGAGACATCTTTAAAAACCCTCGGTGTGAGCGACTGTCCCGTCACGGAGCTCTCTCATGGGCAGTTTCTGATACCTGGTTTCGTCGACACACACAACCACGCCCCTCAATGGATGCAGCGCGGTCTCGGCCAGGGTATGCATATTCTCGACTGGCTATCTGGAATTACGTTCCCCAATGAGTCGCGGTTTGGGGACGCAACCTATGCTAAGAAAGTGTATCCGCTTTTGGTCCAAGGCATGCTGAGGCAGGGCGTCACGACGGCCAGCTACTACAGTTCTCTCCACGGCGAGGGGACTCGCATCCTGGCTGATGTTTGCCTTGAAAAGGGGCAGAGGGCGCTGATTGGAAAATGCAACATGAACAGAAACTCGCCCGATTATTACCAGGATGCTAGTGTTGAGGAGTCTCTCGAGGTTACACATCAGTGCATCAATCACATCAGGAGCATCGACCCAAAGGGGGAGTTTGTGCGCCCTGTACTCACTCCTCGATTTGCTATATCTTGTGAAAAAGACCTTCTGCAGGGTCTTGGAGATATTGCTTCCAAAGACCCGTCCCTGGCTATCCAGACTCATTTCAACGAAGCTCAGCAAGAAATTGATGCGACACTCTCCCTCTTTCCCGAGTTCAAGAACGAGGCCGATCTCTACGAGCACTTTGGGCTCCTGAAGCCAACCTCTATCCTCGCCCACTGCACAATCATGACACCCTACGAGACGGAACGCCTGCAGAAGCTCGACTGCGGCGTAGCTCACTGCCCAACAGCCAACATGACCGTCGGAGGCGGCTTCATGGCTTCTCCGATCAAAGAGTTTCTTCGACGCGGCATTAAAGTTGGCCTGGGCACTGACTCTGGCGGCGGATACTCTTCCTCCATGCTCAACGCCATGCAGCACGCACTCGTGGCATCCTTTGCTCGCGACGCTCTCTACGACAAGGACCAGAAGCAAGAAGGCGAAACGGCGACACTATCGCCCGAGGAGGTGTTTTACTTGGCGACAATGGGAGGCGCCCGAGTGGTGGGCTTTGCAGATGAAATTGGCGACTTTTCTGTCGGTAAGCATTTTGATGCTGTAGTGGTGGATATGAGAGCAGAGAGGCGAGGTGTGAATGCACCGGTAGAGGAGCGGGACTCGACGAGGACCATGTTTGACAAGTTTATGATGACGGGTGATGATCGAAACATTGTTGATGTTTACGTCAAGGGGAGAATTGTTCATAGCAACTAATGGCTCGTGGACTGAATTACGTGATGTGGAAGAGCAACGAGAGATTGATTACACGATGAATTTTGGTACAAAAGCAACAATCTACCATTTCTATACTAATATTTATAATTACTACACCAGTTTCTTCATACGCAAACAAGTACCTTTTCTTATACAATTACAGCTCAGAAGATACAATGGACTGAAGGGGAAAATGAAAGTCTAGCCAGCTCTTGGGAGCCAACAATCCAGAATCAGTGTGACTAGAGCCATCAGTATGAGTAGTAGTGGACTTAAAGACAGGCCATCATACAGCCCTATGAGCTCTCGATATTCTTTTTTGAGAACCATTGGGCCATGTGGCAACAAGAGCCATTGAAGAAAAAAATACGGCAAAGAAAAGATGACAATTTCAGTTTATTAAAGTAAGTGTAGTACTCACTTAGTACACGAGAAGCTCTCTGCCAACGTCGGATCACCACCCTTAAAGTGGACTTTCTGGGGATACGGACACAACGGGCGGTTGAAGCGTTTTCCCTTGGCCTCGAAGCTGACTTGTACGTTTTCAGGTTTCGTCCCGTTTTCAACCCAGGCGCGGAGTTGGTCAAAAGCGGAGCTGGGCACGGCATTGTTGCCGCCGAAGCAGTGGCCAAGGCCGGGGACTTGGTAGTGGCGGTAGAAGTCGTCGATATTGGTGGTTTCGGCGGCGACAGAGTCGTAGTATTTGTCGGTTCCTTGGTGGGGGATTAACTGGTCGAGCTAAGTCGTATAGTTGTTAGAAAAACGTGTACTAGAGGGTAATTGTTCAAGTATTGATGTGTGGTGGTTTGGAGAATGAGGGTGAATAGGGGGGGTACTTACAGAACCGTGAAAGCTTAGGAGTTTGCCGCCAGCGTCGCGAAAAGCAGATAGATCGGCATCTGTAGTGCCGATGATGGAAGAGAATTCGGAAATAGAAGCCCGGAAGATGCGCTCTAGCTCCTTGTGCGAGAGTTTGCTTGGGTCAAAGTCTGCATTTTTCTCAACCATGAATCGGATCCATTGATTTACAAGATATGTAGGCACACCGGTGCAAGTCCCGTTTGCGGTGCACTCAGTAAACACCAAGCCAACATTAGCCGGCTCGAAACGCAAATCAGTCCCGGGCCCAAGTCCATACCAGAGCTGTTTCCCATCGGAGCGTCGAGGACCAGCATACGTCTCGTTGACTACAGTCGCAGCTGCTTTGCTGAGTTTGATCTGCGAGGTCTTATTGGCAACGGGGTAACCGGGGCAGTCGATTGTCTGGCCGACGATGGAAAAGGGGTCAAATTTGCAAGCTTCCCAGTTGGAGACGACGCCATCGACAACGCCGTCGAGGTGGTCGCAAGCATCGGTGGCGGCTTGGGTGAGATGTTTGAACTCGCATGGGGGAGGGTAAGTGCCGAGATCGTTCATGATGACGTGTGGCCATATCCAGGTGGCGAGTAGGGAGGGGATGTTGAGAGCTGGAGCAGAGACGACGATGCCGTCGTAGACGTCGGGGTAGCGCTGGGCGAGCATCATGCCTTGGCGGCCGCCTTGGGAGCATCCAGTCCAGTAAGAGTATTTGACAGGTTGGCCGTAAAAATCTTCGATGACAGATTTGGCGATGATGGCCTGTAGAAAGGGGTTAGCCAGGGGCTACGTGATGGAAGGTGTGTAAGTAGGGGGCTACATTGACATACCTCATCGTACAATGATCTAGACGCAAAGTTGTTCAGAGCATTTAGATTAAGATTCGCAGGACTCGTAAGCGCCCAGTCCTCAGGCTCCTTATTAACCCCCAACCCAGCATCCGTTACCACAGTCGCATACCCTTCCCCAATCGCCGCCGCCATGAGCGCCTCAGAGATGTACAACCCTCGACCGGGCGAATACCCACCACCGCCCACAGCCTGCAACCTGCCGTTCCATCCATCCATGGGCAGCCTAACCTCAACATTGATGGTGTCGTTTAGTCCCGGGTGGGCATAAGTCACGGTGACGTTGCAGAATGTGGCATTTTGGACGGAGATGTCCGGGTGGTGGAAGCTTTGGACGGAGGGGATGTCGAGGGAGAAGTTGGAGATGATGGAGGCGGTTAGGGAGGTGATGGTGCTGCCGAAGAGGCCTGGAGGAGAGATTTTGAGGGCGGAGCAGGCGCTACTAGAAGCGAGTATGAGGTTGTCCATTGTGATGCTGTGGGGGATGAAGATGAAGTTGTAGGGGTACTTGATTCAACCTGGGGTTGGATGGAGTTTGTTATACTTATAGTTCATAAGAACCGACCTATAACAGGCGACAACAGCCATCTTACTGGCATGACTAGATCTGAAAGGGTCGAGACGAACAAAGAGTGGGACTGATGAATATGGCGGAGTTTCAATTCGGAATATATTATTTCGAACATAGTGTAGGTTTACCCACGACGAATGTGGAAGTTACAAAATAGAAGGTTGTGCATATAAGATTCATCTCCAGCGAATCAGCGGCACTCTTCTGTAAATGAAAATCCGCATCAAGACAAATTATTCAAAGATTAGCCTCGAGGGGGTAGGGATCGCGATCCTTCCCGAGTGTTGCAGCCTAGTCCTCATAGAGGTTAACGAATCCAATAGGCAGCAGAAATACGTGAATAGTGTTTTCTAATGGATGAAACTACAACAACGTAAACCATATTGAGAGAATGGACGGGTCTAGCACACACAGACCACGTGTGAATACGAAGTCAGCATTCTCTACCTAGATCTAGGAAATCCGTAGATACGCGAGCTAAATTCCGGGCAGGTGGTGGAGTTTGGATGTATAAATGTGGATGGTACAGCTGGATGCGGTAGTTGCACGACTGGCGGGATTGAAGGGCCAAGACCCACCAACTTTAAAAGATGGGAAGGATTTGGACGTTGGAGTAACTCGTGAGTACGGACATAAAAGGGTGCTTACATCCGAGGGGAGCGGAGTTTTGTTAGTGTTTGGTGAGATTGAGGATTGGCGGGTTATATATGACGGGTATATAAGCTAATGTGGTTGATTTGATCTCTGACTTATACACACGAGCAGACGTGAAGATGAAGGGAAGTTAACATCACATGCGAGGCACTGTACGAGTGTACAAGAATGATTGATTACATTGCCTAATAATAGCCCATCACACCCATCTATCCAACATACATTAATCCATGAATCATACCACCACGCTCATGCCGTCTGTGTACACACACACACACACATCTACAGACAAACACCACCACAATCCCGTCCTCCATTGAGAGGATCACACCCATCGTTAGGGGCATCGAAACATTGCAATCCCATCGGGCACTGCCTCGCACCAATTCCACCACAAGTGGGAGCCGCATCAGGAATACAGATGCCCGGTCCATCGCATGCCATACCGCAGCCGGGGACGCGAGGGTCGTCCTTGCAGGTAGTGCCCTTGGGGCACTTGACGGGTTGCAGACGGCGTCCGCCGCAGGCAGGATACTCTCGTCGAGGGACGCAGATGCCAGCGCAGACGTTGAGGTTGGTGCATTTAGGGGAGACGGGGCGGCAGACGCTTTTTTCGGGGCAAGGAGCGATCTTGAAGCCGCAAGGGCGGCCGGCGAGGGTGAAGCTGGCGAGGCCAGCGACCATGAGGGCGAGTTGATTGACGAGCATTTTGTAGGTTTGTGTGGGTGATTTTGTTTTGGAGGAGGCGTTTGTGTTCAAGGATGAATGTCTTTAACTATTAAGCTTGTCTGATGAAGAAGTTTCATCGGAACATCGGGCAGGACAGCCCAGCTTTATACTCGAGAGTGAAAGCGCACATCCCATACATACACACACACGCACTCTCTCTCTCTCATTCAATCTCATCCCTTGCTGTCAATAGAAAAAAAAAAAAAGCAAGCCCCATCCATCTGCAAGGTTCGGATCGGCAAATATGAACGCTTCCCGGACTGGACCCATCCGTGCCCCCCTCCCCCAAGACATTACTTTCAACGCGTGTGGGCTGACGAAAAGTCTGGAATAGGTTCAGCTATGTCTCGTATTTCTGCGCTAAATAGGCCCCCAAAATACAGTATGCACATACATACACCTACATACACATACAAACAAATATTTTGACATAACAATTGGGCGTTGTGCCGTCCGAGCAAGGGGGGCACACCTGGTGACAGACAGCCTCACAGAGAGGTCAGGGTTTTGTTCACCTCTATTGACCGTACTTCGTATCTGCTCTACCAAATTAAACCATGACATTGTGGCTTTTATCCCACGGCAGCTTATAGGACTAGGTTACTGCTGGGCTGAAATTCAGCTGAACCCCCCCCCCATGGCTTACAAGGTTGAAAAACAATGTCTTATTAGGTAGACCGTAGTTTGTTATTCTGACAAGGGATAGTAAATGGTCCAGGGCTGTCTTAGCTCAGCCTCCAAAACGGGCATTGACATGGGTTTACGTTAAAAGAGAGTGCCTTGGGCGGGCGCGTGTGAGCGGCACATCTCCGATTAAGTTTTATTAGACAGCCGACCACCCGGTCTTTCTTACATACACCTATTGTGTTTTTCTTTACATGATAATTAGCAAATGTCGATGGAAGGCAAAATAAAGGTGGATCGACTAATGCGGATGTTTTGAGGCGAGGTGTGATTAGACCCGTAGGTAATAAGTGTTCCTGCATAGGCACGTAAGATCAATAATACAACCCAACCTGGCATGTTTATTCTAGAAACGGGTTTTTTTTCTCAATGGAAGGAAGTGAGAGAACCTTATTTTACGTACAAACTAGACTTTGTTTTTTGGGCAAAGGTTTAGTTTGACTTGATGCAAAGTATGAGACAGAGCGCATGTCCATTGCATAGTATATGACGTGCAGTTACTGTAACATCGACCCTTTTCGTCCTGTTACACCGAGATTGAGTGGGGTAGATGTCGCCTTACCAGGCGGCTCATCGGGGCCTAAGACTTCAAACCTCTGTGAACCCTGAGAATCCACCCCCCTTGGAGTAAATCTCTTTCATTTACACACACACACCCCCTCGTGCCAAACGGTAGCCAGACGACACATCTTTGACAGCATCAATACATTTTCGAGAGCGTTTGACTCAAACCCATTAAACTAGCGTTAACTACTCATCATGACATCGATACGCAAGGCTCCCCTAGTGGCGTGTCCGTGTGGCCGTCGGTTTAAAACTACAGCGGCCGTGTCACAACACCAAGCAGACAAGAAGAGACTGGCTGGCGATTCTTCAGCTTGCGAAACACCCAAAATTCAGTTGATTGGTGCAGTTTGGCCATTAATGCCAAGTCTCGGGATCAGTCTCGGCATCGAGCTCGGCAGCAGTACCGGGATCAGCAACGGCAGCATCGAAATATGCAGCTGGATCGGCATCAACATCAGCGTCAGCAGAAAAACTAGAAAGTCTAAAAAAACTGCCAAAATCAGCAGGCAAACGGAGATCCAAGCCGGTATTGCAAACATCAACCCCAGCGACATCGTCAGCGCTAGCCCGTGCATCAAAACCAGCAAGGTCATCAGCATCAGCATCAGCATCAGAATCACGGCCAACAAAACCGGGACCACCAAAGACATTGACAGTGTCATCATTAACATTATCATCAGCGGCACCGCTCCCCAAACCGGCACAAACACCGACAAAAGTGACGGCGTCAGCTTCAACATCAACGCAAACAAAAATCACTGCATCATCATCATCATCATCATCAGTACTAATATCCACACAAGCAAGACAAGTAACGGCACAAGCTTCATCACCTGCAGTAACAGCTGTAAAAGGGGAGAAAAAAGACAGCACCAAGGCTGTTGCTAGTCAGGGGTGGATGTGGCGGAATGTCACCAGTCGCGAAGCCATCCATGTCATCACACATCTTGATCTTGAGCCGTCAGAAGCCCTCGTTTCGGGTTCACAAGGCTTTAGACTGATTTGCTCTTACAACTGGCTAAATTGCCGAACTGCTAGGATCCAAATCCCTGATATGCACACCTCCATCCCTGCTTCTTTACTCGAACCCGTACAGTATACGTAAGTAAATATCACAAGCCTCTAAACACTTTGAACAGGCACAGCACCTACATGGCAGGATATCCCCCTCCCTGTAACGCTCCCACCCGACCGAGGAACCTTCTTTGTGGATCAGAACTCGGCCCGCATCGCGCGCTATCCCTTGAGTCCACTCTTCCGCGCTGCAGCCTGTATGAACGAAGCCTTCCGATTCGACAATGTGGATATTGTTATCAACCGAAACAGTCTTAGAAAGCTTCTCGATTTCTGCGGGTCTGGGTCTGGGTCCGGGTCTAGGTTCAAGAGCATCAAGCAGAGCTTTCGGATGAATCTCTTCATGGTGAAGAATACCTTGGTTGTGGAGCGCTGTGAGAAGAATGCGCGCGAACTCATCAGGGGCCAGCAACAGTCGGGCTGGGGTCATAATTTTGAGCACAAGTTTACCAAGATGCCTGCTGGGGCGCAGGATAGTACGGGTCATCATCGAGTTTTGCAGTATCCGCTTGGGAATTTGCGCTGTGTGGTGTGTTTTGAAGTTGATGCGAAATATACACAAAGTCACACAGGAATGGCGGAACAGCAATCTCTAGACGCTGTCGTGGATCAAATGTCCACTCTCGATCTAACATCTCAACTAGGCACTAACTTGACATCATCCAACCAGCGAATGCTAATGTCCCAATCCACAGCCGCAGAAATCAAGACGTCTATGAAACCAAAAGGCCCAAGTTTCTACATGCCCCAGCTCTGGTTCGGACGCACACCCTGGCTCATTATCGGGCGCCATGTTAAAGGAACATTCGATCAGGTTAGGGTCATTGACGCTGCGAGTGAGTTTGAGAATTGGGAGGCGAAGAACCAAGTGGAATTACGGAAGCTTGTAGCGATTCTTAGTCGATTCCGTGAGGCGGCTCAGAGATCCACAGGTGGCAAATGCATTGCAATTTGTGAAAAGGGAATACAGCCGCAAGCGATACGTATTTACCAGTCAAAGGTGGATCGGAATGCGTTGCCGGATGAATTGGTCATGAAGTTCTGGGAGCCAGGTACAGAGAGCTAAGCGAGGCAACGTAAGAATATGCATGAGAAACATTAAACCTGTTTCTATTCATATGCTATATGACGATGAGAAAACTTTGCAAGATCCTATCAATGTTTCAACGCTCATCTCCCCGTTACGACAGACCACGTCTCCGCCGTAAACGCCAGCTCCTCCCTCTGTCTCATACTTTCAGGATCCACAAGAATCTTCAAGCCCATCGAGTCCTTCCCGATATCGAAAACCCGGAATATAACATAGAGGCCGTTGGCCTGGCGACTCTCCATATTATTGGACTGAATCTGCATCTGTAGAAAAGTCAGCTTACATATTCTCAGCAGTCTCATATTTCCATCTTCGATTTTCTGGTAGAACCAACCTTTTTGTATTGAGCTTTACTCATATAAAACGGCGTCTCGCACGTTGCTGTCGTTGTTTTGACTTCAATAAAATACTGCGGCGTAGCTCCTCCCCAGATATCATGGGAGAGGTAGCCCTTGCTGATGAGTAGATTCGTAAACACACCACTTGTATCGTTGTACATGATGTCTGCGATCTCTCTTCCTTCCCATGGATGCATGGTAGAGTAATCCGGATGGCTGGTCACATACTTGCGCATGTTGCTTTTCCAGTTTTCCCTGGAGAAGTTTGGGAGGTCTGGGTCCAGATGGGAGAGCATCTCGAAAACCTGCACGTGCGTGTTAAAAATGTGCTTCAAAAGATGTTCGTGAAAACAAAACTCACATATAACTCGCCCGCGGCGCCGATTTTCATGTCACGCTCCAATTGGCTATTAGAATGTAGGCGATAGTTGCCCACCATGGCTGCATCCTCAGAGTCCTCTTCTGTCAGAGCGAATCGAAGGGCCGACATGTCGAAAACGCCGTGAGACGGAAACTCGGCCAATCTAGCAACATCGACAGTCTTCCTCAATAAAGCAGTATAACTGCTCACAACTTCCTCGGCGATGACTGTCCGATAAAGTCTAGGCTCCGAGGAAGCATTTCTACTCTGCGCTGTTAAGAAGATACCATCTTCATCTATAACAGACGGAGAATCGTCTCGCAAAGAGACCGAGGACGCTGGTGTGTGCTCTACGGGGGAATCGCTATCGCTTCGTGAACGACCATGGACCCGAGTAGTGACTGGTTGAGCCATTCCGGTGAGCGCAACAGGTATCCCTGAAACGCCCGAGGTACGATTGACCCGGTATTCTTCAGACTCGGATTCTTGCATTTCCTCTGTTTCCTCTGCTGGCTCTGCTGGCCCTGATTCTGCTGCTGGCACTACTGCTTCTGCTGCTTCTGCCGGTGTTTCTTGCCCTGGTTCGTCGAATTCTTCAACTTCACTCATAAAGTCATCGCTAATATGGATCTGAAAGATACCGCTTTCATCCAAAATCTCGGAAATCGCATTGTTCCCTACATTGAGAACACTCTGTACCGCACTTATAGCTTCCATCGGCACATGATCTTGAATGCCCGTTGTCGGCACGGTCATCATCCACTCACAGAGGCGGAGTGGCAACTTGCTATTAAAACAAACTTCCTGGCTCCTATGGTTCCTCGGAACGTAGAATCTCAACACAGAAGGTGATTCATCGATGTGAAGTGTTGCTGTTCCTTTCTCAACCGTTAGCAACTCACCATCTTGGTGAAGTAGAAGTTCTGCAGTGATTTTCTCCGTCTCATGCGTCTCTGAACTCTTCAAAAGGGCATAGAACTCTGCTAAATTGCCTCTGGTGATTCTTGGGCTCTTATAAGTAACGGCAATTCTGGACTAATTTAGCTTTGCTAGACCTCGGCCTATCTCAGTGACAAAACTCACCGTGACAACGCATGTGCTTTGCGCTTGATATCGCGATTAAGTGAAGATATGGGCCTCGTCAAAACAGGGTCTGCTGACGAAATCTCCCTAACAGCCGCGGACAAATATCTGCCCTCCAAGCCAGCCCAACGTATGAAGGGTCGAAAATCTCGAATCTCCTCCATACTCATGTCTAGAAACTTGGCTATGCCCGAAAAGTCGTCGCCGAGTAACTTGCGATCCAGAAGAGCAAAGCCTTGAGAGCCATTCCGAAGTTCAACTTCGTTATTGGGGTATCTGACTGGGAATACTGAACTCTGAAGGACTGGTTTGGGATCAAATCCAAATTCATGCCTGTCTTTTTCAAGGAATGAATTGAATGCAAGTAGAGTCTCCTTGGCCTCTTCCGGTGATAGTGTTGATGCTTCTTGAGAAGAGAGCTTTTTGTAAACCATTTCAGCTGTCATTCTCTGAACACCCAGCTTGTCGACGAAAAGGTTTTCAAGATCGCTATAGAGTTCATTCAGTACGAACATGCCTTTTATATGAGTTACACTCGACCACAAGCACTGTGTGCTCTTATGCCAGGTAATTGATTGACTTTGCCAGCCGCAAATAAGTGCTTCGGATTCGAAGACTGTCCTGAAATTGGTGTCAAAAAGCCAATTCTTTTTTAAATCGTCTGAACGTTCTGTCACTTACTTGCATGGACTTATGCCAACGCTTTTCAACAAAAGTTCGTTGAGACACGTGTACAGTTCACTGATCCTGTCGAAGTCAGTAGTGCCGCTAGATTTGAAGTCTCTTATTTCTGCCACAAGATTTTCCCAGGTGCAGTCCGGGATGGCCAAGCTGCGCGAGAAGAAGCTGTATAACTGGGAGCGGTCCTCATCAAATCCTGAGAACTCTTTCGAATATATCGCCTCTAGGGACGCTTTTGTTGTCATCATTGCTGGCGCTTGCCATACACAATCCTTCGGAAACACCCACTTAGCTCCTTTCCTATCGTGTTTGGGTACGAATATGGAAGGTTTCGAATTAAACAAGCGACTAGAAAATACCAAAGTGTCAGTAAAGCGAGCAGCGCAGTCGGGTTTCGAGATGTAACGGCACTCCGCAATTGACATGATCAGAGAAGGAACGGGGTGACCCAAACAGAGCGGCCCAGTCTCATCTGCTTATCTAGTGAGCTGTGAGCCATAACCTCAAACTTACAGAACGCTTTCCTTGGAAGTACTTGAGCTTTGCAATTCACGCAGCTTGGCTTGAAGATGAATATAAAGCTCATAAAGTCTTTTTGGGACCTTTAGATGTGTTACATCTGGATTTGCCTCAACAATCGACCGCAAAATATCGAGGGTGAACTTTAGGTCTGCTCCATGAATACCTAGACCGAATGACTTCCCAAGCGCTTCCCATTTCGTGGGAAATGTGTCGAATTTAGAAATGTCCTCTAGTCTCAGCCATGGAAAGAACTCATCTTTGATCATATAGCGATTACACACAGCCTCGAGTTCTTCAGTTAGAAGATAGGTGTGTTTCAAAGGACACATTTTTATACTTTGCGATCTGCAAAGCACTTTAACGTCGCCGAGCTCCTTGACAAGGGCGCTAATATCTGCATTCTTCTTTGGCATCTCGAGCCCCCAGGTTGCTTGCAGGAAGCCTAAAAACTTCTCAGGTCGACTTTGAGAGAGATATCTACCAATTGATGATAACTTTGGTTTAGTTTCATCAACAAGTCGGAGATTTCGTCGGAGAAAAAATTTCGAGCACATCCAATCTATCCATATAGGCGTATCTTTTGTTGGCGGGCTGGGCACTTCGGTAAAGTAGATTTCGTGGACAAGGTATATGTGGTATAACCCTGGTGCGCCATCTCCAGGGCGTGAGCCGGGAGCTCTTGGTTTGAGCAAGTTAGTCCCATACGGGTCATCGGTTTGGATGTAAAAGTTTACGACGCTAGGCAGCAACAGAGATCCGTCCTTGGAGAGAATTCTGACCATATCGTAATGGTTTTGTGACTGAGAAACAAGATGATGGCTAAGGTAAAGAAATCGAAGATGCGAAAAGACCAATTCAGGTAATATGTTGAAAAATATGGAAAAGTTTCGATATTTGTTCCAGATGTCGTCGCGGATGAGGCTGACGGGTGCATTTTGGACTCCAAGGGCATCAAATAATTTCTTCCTGTCAGGATTCGATGTAGCGACTGGAGTTATGACTCTTCGGCCTAAATCGAGGGGGATCTCCAAATCACTCAGATCAGCTTTATGGTAATAGACGGCCCCAGATAAAATAGAGACCCATAAACCATTTCTCAGTGGTAAAATCTCTAGTTGTTGCACCGCCAGTATTACCGCAGAGCGGGTTCTCGTCGTAATTATGTGGTGTAGCAGTTTGGCAGCACGAGACTGCCAAGCCAAGTTATCGCAGGATTTCAATCTTGAATCTGACAATTTAAGATCGTGGTCGACTCGATCAAGAATTTCCAGACTGGACATGTTTCGCAGGTCATAATTTTTTAAGACATGAATATCGCTTGACAAATACTTGGGAGACATGTAAAGCTCAGGCTGTTTGTCGCGGAAAATTGGACTGCCATTTGAATCCAGATGATTAGATTGTTGTGCTCTCAAATCGCGTAATAGTCGAAGCTTCTCTGAACCAGATCGGAAAACTGGCGTGTTACAAACTCGGTTCCGGATTTTGTGAATCAGACTAGACCAAAAGTCATTCCAGGGGAAATCCGAATCACCCGGAAGATACCGCATCCACTGATATTGAAGGCTCTCATGTTCGCAGAACTGAGAAGCTGCCTTGATGAAGGCGTCCGCAATACCATCAAGTAATCTCTCGTTTCTAACCGAAGATGTTACAATGTCCTGCCTATTAGCTTGCGTAACGAAATCTGCATGTATCAAGAACTACTCTCCCGTTAACTCATCAAAACTCTGTGAAAATGGTTCCGAGTCACTGACAGTAAAGCCCATCCGTCTGATAGGTAGAAAGGCAAAAATGCATTGCTTTGCGAGAATCGGCACGGAGGATGATGTCAGTGGAAATGCGAGTACAACTTTGCTTTTTGAGTAAGTTCTCATCTCCTTCTCTTCTTCTGAATAAATACGGTTTTCGTTTCGGGCAAGTTTGGTAGCCACATGTTCAGTGATGTGGTAATATTTCACTTCATCGTGCTTCTTATTATTCTGGAATATGGATTTTGTCAACACAGTCGGCTTCCCTGCTCCAGATTTCTTCGTGTAGGTGATGGTTTTAAGAGCGTTACTCTTGCAATTCTGTTCATAAAAGGAGATTGTTATTTTCGAAATGTTTTTCATGAATATGAGTATTTCATGATGAATTTCCTCAAATTGCCGATGGATTATATCACTCTGTCTCTTTGACTCATCATCGTCACCATCGTCATGAAGGAACAAAGTAATACGAGTGAGCCGATCGCCAAGATATTCTTCATTGGCTTGCCACAATGGAGATATCATCCCATATCCAGAGTCGTGTTTTCGGTGTAGGAAGTAGAATGAAAAGTGGCCAGATTGGATAAGCACCTTGTATGCCGCCATGAAAACTGACTTGAAGCCGATGCCCTTTTCGCCGATATACCCTTGCGCCCCTGTCTTGGAACTCTTACCAATGTTGCAGATAGCTGTGAGATTGGCTGAGTTGAAGCCATCTTCGTTGCATTCCATCACAATGCGATCAGGATAAATGTCGAATGACACCCTAGGATCTTCTCCATGATTGCGGGCTTTTTTGAAGTGATTGTCGTCTGCATTTTGAAGCAATTCGAAGACAAATCTGGCGCTGCTCGTGTAAAGATTTTGCGCAAGCCTTCAGCAACATTTGTCAGTGCTTGAATTATCTTCACTTATGGCCTGGAAGTACCAACGTTATCACATTCGAACCAATCAGCTTATCCTTTATCATAATGATTCTCTCAACCTCATGACGAGCTATCTCGTCCATATAATCATAGTATTTTGGCTTAAGTAAACCATGACTGTCGCTGATCTCCTCAACGAGCTCGCGTGCTTGGGCGGGGCTGGCCATAGTTCTTGCTTATTCACCAACACAACTACCAGGTATGCATGGGGAATTGTTCAAAGACCAAGCCAAAGCAGTGTGACTCGTGATTGTTTCCAGAAAGAGTGCTTGGGAGAATATCGTGGCATAGAGAGAGGTATCGCAGGGGTAGCGCAGGGTAATACCTGAGATGGGAATCCGGCCGTCTTTGACGGAAGTGGTAACAAGCAGTCAATATATCATGTCATCAGAGGGGAGCCACACGCATTTTGTTCCACTTGCTTGATGTGAACTTATTTTAAGAGAATGGCCCTCGGTTGCATCGAGGTGTCCCCCTTGTAACTGACAGCCCCTGCGACGGGCGCATACTTGTTGTTGGTCGTGTTCGAAATCCTCATAGGCCCAGTCATCACCAAAAATGGCCCAACCAACGTCCCATTGCGTCCCCCGTCGCAAAAGGCGCGTTTTTGTATGCAGAGCTGACTCTGCATCTCTATCAGCCATACATGTCACTTCAAAAGTTTGAACCCGTTCACAGCACATTCAGGGCCAACAAATGCAGTTGAGAGTTGAACGATTTAGGTAATCGCCATTGACTTGCGGCTGAATGGAGCAAGAATAGAAATAGATCTCAAAGACTCTAGCTGGGATCGCGAATTGCGGTGGTTACAGAAGAATCAATGAAATGGTACCAAGTGAGGGGTAACACGCAGGATGATAAGAAAGGCTCATCCAGAATATGTGGCTTGTCCCAACTCCCAAGACACTCTAAAAGGAACAATGGATCTACATAGCATTGCAGAACTTAAAAGGAAAGATCAAGATGTCACAATGTTGTGAAAAATGCCAAAAAAATGAATGTCCTCGGTGAGGCTCGAACTCACGACCTTCAGATATCCCGGACTAAAGTCTGGATCATATTCTTAGATATCTATGTGATTGTTAGCGATGCTGCTGAGTGATTATGAGATGAAGCGGGGTGACTAACGAGACTGACGCGCTAACCAACTGGGCCACGAAGACTTGGATGTCGTCGGAGAGTTTTAAACAAGACTATCAAGTATGCCCCAAAGTGTCCACCCCACTACACTTGGCGGGGAGCGTAAGGTTGACTTTAACATTTCGACATGCTGGGTCTTTGAGGGGTCGAGACCCAGATCCAACGTTTCAGGTCAGGTCAAAATGCGCCATTGGGGGCCAAGCAAGGGCGCTTTGCTACTGTATTGCCAGCCCCCAGCATGTCGACTTATGCGCCAATCACGTGAGAAGGGCGCCTTATGTCTGTGACTGGTTTCCGAGTTCCAGACAGACTCCTCCCATGCGAGAAGGCCCCGCATAGTCCCAGCCGGCAAGGCTCTCTGCTCTCAATACTTCATCCATCTGCCGGTAACTTAGCTGCATGGCATCTTAGTGCTGCAGGCATACTTAGGTGTACTCACTTTCGCTTGGTTACTCATTCTGACGCTCATTCCGGCCTCATAGGGTCTCCTCTCCCCTATATCACTCTCTCACTCTCTCTCCTCCAGGCGCATCGTCACCCGCTTCTCCTCCCCCCGAGTCTGAAGGGCTCGGAGATACATGGGCATGTTGGACTGACAGATGTTGGATCCTGAACGAGGTCAGCTCGCATCTCTCACTGGGCCCCGTTCCAGGATGAAGTGCAAAGCCCCCAAGAAAGACAAGAATGCCGTCCCATCGGCCAAAGTTCACAAAAACGTCATCACGGAGAAGCCGCCGGTCGAAACCGCAGTCGTGAGCGTAAACAGCCGCGAGTCTTCAAGTCGGCGCGGTCACTTCAAGTCGCGGCTAGGGTGCTTTAATTGCAAGCGGCGGCGCGTCAAATGCAATGAGCTTCATCCGTCGTGCTCGCCCTGTCGCCGGCTCGGCCTGTTCTGCGACTATCCCAGCGCGCCCCGAGCGGTCGAACTGATCCGGCCCAATCCATCAGCCCTGACTTTGGAAGATCTTCGATTTTACCATCAGTTTCTTACAACTGCTTTCCCTACTTTACCCATACGCTCAGAAAAGGTCTGGGCGCAGTGCGCCGCCATGTCGCATCAAGTCAGTACTCGTCTCGTGTTCGCAACTTAGTCTTCCTAGCAGATGTGGTGGCTTCACTGAGTGAGAGAAGTTGCTTGCTAACAGCCAGTCTCAGTCAGAGGGCTTGGCGCATGCTCTCTTGGGCCTTGGGGCGTCCTATCTTACACAGCATGGTAATGTTGACTATACTGCGCAAGCTCTGAATCACCGGGTCACTGCTATCAAGCTGGTCAATGAACAGTTCATCAATCCGCCCAAGAGTGCAGAAGCAGCAGATGCACTGTTCGCAGCTACCATTTGCTTGGCCACGCAGACGGCTCTCTTACCTGATGGGATGACCGAGTATCTCACTATAACCAGGGCCGGTGCTCTGGTTTGGGCATTTGTTATCCCAGGGCATGCAGAATCAATATTCCACTCATTTACCAATGAAAGCCATGATGTGGCCTTGTCAACCGTCGTCAGTGAAGAGGCAAAGGACTTCCAGATTCCCGATGAGTTTCTGGTGTCAGTGGAAAAGATAAGGCCATTAATCAAGAAGCCGCATGAAATACTATATTATGACGGTATTGTAAGCGCCATAACCAGCCTCCGCGTCTCATCGCTTCTAGGTACGTTGCATTTATCTTTCTCAGCAAGTCAACTTAACTGAAAATGTCGTCGTCAGCTTGGAAAGGGCACGCCAATTTATGGAGAACGCACTGTTTCTTTGCCCAAGAGGACTTTCAGGCATTTATCGATCCAGAAAACTACGTCGCTCAACTGCTCATTATCCATATGTTTCTGCTTGACTACGTTCTGGGTCCGTTTTGTGTCGCATCCTCTGAACGAAAGGTCTCTGCGAGGAAGACTGTGATAATTTCATGGGCGAGAGACTTACTGAGACGCTTGCCACCCGAGTACCAAACCTATGGGACGTGGGTCAAACAGTACAGTGATGCTCTTGAGGTCATTGATGGGCGTTATCTTCTTTCACCTTGAGCCTACCGTTTTGTTTTGCGATAGTATCGATAGGTGGCTGGTTACACATTAGCGAACAACTCGACTCAGTACACTAGAGCTCGAACTTACCACACCCAATAATAATAAAAATACCCAATTCAATGATGTTGGCGACCATTGGTCCTAGTTTTGCACCTCACTAGATATCACATAAGAAATCATCTAAGCTCAGTGGCTGCCCCAGTGATATCTCGCCGGGAAATTCTACGGCAATGGTCGACAACACGGACCCAGGGCATTGAGCAATGATGGCATGACACGATCAACCAAGCCCAGTACAACAAGATTTTATCCTGTTTTAAGCAACATCGTCAACTTGGACGCTTCTCTTGTATCAGCAACCGATTTCAGCCCATGGACATGGATTCAACTAATGGATGGCCGGCGATCGCGATTTTTTTGCAGAACCGGGCATAGTTGGAAAGGAAAACACTTGGACCAACCAGTTTCGATGCTATCAGTTCAGAGCTATGCGACTTGATATGGGTTGGCCAAAGTGGTATTCGACGATCCTGTCCATTGGTGCATAAGAACGCAAGTTGCGTTGGCAAAGTGACAAGAGAAGATTCCTCCAGACTCGAGATGGGAGATTTATTATATGTTTCAAGCATCACAAAGTACTTTTCAGGGTCAATGATAGGAAGGACAGAGATGTTTCCTGACGTGAACTGAGAATGATAGTCAAGACGAAGCTGACGAGGTAGTTTATCAGCATCAGCAGTGTCAAAGACGCTTCCAACTACCTTCTTATAAGATCTAGGGTGACCCTTTAATTGGTTTAGTCACCCGTCTGACGGGATTAGACATTCTTCTTTTTCCTCAACTACACAATAATACAAACATCAAGAGTTATCAAGGCTTCGCTCTGCCAGCCGAGTTAATACTAGCCATTCTTACACTTAATTGAGTAAGCAAGCAACACTGCACTTTTGTCACCTACAGCTTGCCACCACGGGCAGTGGTATACTGTTGTATAATCATGGTGGGGGAGATCAATAAAGCTTTATAAACTAATCTGCCTTTCATAGTTCAATGTTGGCAGGTATATAAAGGGGCTTCTGGTTCGGCAACTCTTTGAACTTGAAGATGCCACCTCGCAAGATACTCTTCACTGAAGACTACCCCACCAATATCCGCTTCCTCATCTCTTCTCTCCCCAAACCCTCATCAACTCTTTCACCATGAAGCTCTACCTCTCCATTGGCATCGCACTGCTCTTCGCCTCCTCTGCCGCCGCAGCTGATTGTTTTGGCACAGTGTAGCACACGCCGAGAACAGACTACGGCTATGCCGGAAAAAATCTATGTACCAAATGCCATGGAAGGGGCTCATGTAGTGGGCAGGAGTTCAGATATAGAGGAGTATATTGCAAGTCGACGGGTAGCGGTTATAAAGAATGCGACGTATGTTGTTGTCAGCCTCAAAGCTCTGTATTGAGATACATTATACACTGACTTGCGCTAACTGGTGTTAGAATGTCATGGTAAACATCTTTTCACAATGCATACAGAAGAACAGGTCTGGGGGAAAGTGGTCTTATAATGAGGAGGGCTATGAATGCGGTATCCTGAGTTAGACTTCACAAGGTTTTTCACAAGTTTAACAAAGCTTTGATGCTAACATTTTTATGCCAATTATCAAAATGATGGTACAAGTTTCTTGAGTCATGAATGCACAAGGTGACTTTCCCCCGCGCAACCCATGAGGTTGTGTTCGGCTCCCACTTCTAGCGGGCGTAATCCTAGTCAGCCCCGACAACCCATTTTCCCATCAGCTCAGAAGAGAGTATACATTATTACCGTAGGCAGCTTACTCGTATTCTGAGCATGAGCTGAAATGAAAACAAGCGAATGCTCGATCCGCGGTTCCGCCATTTTGCGCAGATAAGCAATATCACATAGACCATCCTTGAGGTATCGGGAAACAAACCCAACTAACTTCAGGTCTATTTAACGGAGCATAGAGGGTAACGAGTCATCAGGGTGTTCCAGTGGCGCCAGCTATGCACTTTCCCACCGCCGCTCCGGAAAATAGGGGGCCAATGTGTGATTCGGACATGCCCCCAATTTGCTAGGGAAGCATAATAGCGAGTACGACAACTCCCAATAACAAGATTGTAAGCAGGGTAGCGGCTTACCAATATCTTAGAAGCACGAGTCATGCGGCACAATTATTCTATTCGTGCTTTGCCTAGATGCCGAGGAGAGACGTACCAGTACGGTATCTTCACTGGTTAATGTATATAAGACAAGCATGGCAAGCAGTTGACCCATTCGGATCCTCTTCATGAATTACCAATTACTTTGGTAACGAACCTAGATTCTTCTTTACAAACCACAAACCTCAGAGGAATAACGTTTCTATCCAATCCCGTCAATAAAGGGACAAAGCGCAAGCATGAAGGGCCTTCTTCTCTTAGCGGGCTTGTTCCAAGTTCTTCAAGCTTCACCTGATACCCAAAGGCAAACCGGCTTGGAACCTCCAACAACCTTGCCCCCCATCAAAACCGGATTCGTCCAAACCCAAGATGGAGTCCGTTTGAGCTACGCCCAAGCCGGTGCCGCCCGCGGGCAGAACCTACTCTTCATCCCTGGATGGCGACAAACCGCAGCAGAATGGAAGAAGCAGGTCGCGTATTTTTCCGGAGCTGGCTATCGAGTCACCACTTATGACATGCGGGGCCATGGCGAGTCTGAGAAGCCAGACTTTGGATACCGGCTGAGCCGGTTTGGCGCAGATCTCAACGATGTCTTGACAACCCTGAATCTGCAAAACGTGAGCATCATCGCACACTCCATGGGCTCATCCGTCACCTGGGCATTCTGGGACCAATACCCCAAAGAGCGCAAGCGAATCAACCACTTCGCTCTCATCGACCAATCCTCCATCCTCGTCGCAGACCCCACCTGGACCAAACTCGAATCCGAAACCTTCTCCGCCGCGCTCTTCACCCCATCCCAAACCTACCAATTCTCCAAAAACATCTCCGCCGAGCTCGCCCCCTTTGTCAAAAGCATGTTCACCCCTGCCATCTCCCAAGCCGACTACGACTTTGTGCTCGCCCAGAACAGGAAGATGAGCGACAAGCACGCGGCCACGCTGCTGATCAACCATGCGTTTGCCGACTGGCGCGACGTGCTGCCCCGGATTGATATCCCCACGCTGGTGGTTTCGGGAGATGTGAGTATTAATAATGCGTCTGGAATTGCGTGGGCGGCGAAGCAGATTCCGGGAGCGAAGAGTCGGACGTTTACGGCGGCGGAAAGGGGGAGCCATTTTATGTTTTGGGAGAACCCGGCGTTGTTTAATAGCATTATTGAGAAGTTTGTGACTACGTAGGTGGCATGGAGAGTTAATGGATAAGATAGTCAGGGCTAATTGAATATGGTATACTATTTGATCCCGTAGAAATATATATTGAGTTTGCAGGTATTTGATTGGGATAGATCAACTGATATTCAACAGCTGTGGATGGTGAAAGTTCAATCAAACCCTAAATAGCAATACCCAATCACTGTAGCTAGACCTTTTATCTACCTAATTGCCGTCCATTGTAGGATTGAGTAGCCTTTGGTTTCATTCCTGTCTATCCCTATCCTTCTCTCATGCTTTTTCGTCCCTTGGCAATGATATCTGTCAACCAACCTCTCAGCAGCTTCATTTGTCAACTCTCTGAGACGGCAATCAGACCAAATGCCCTTTCAATGTTTCATTACACATTAAAAAAGAACAAAGACTACAGGAATTCTCTCAGCATTACGTATATCGAAGAGTACACATGTACGCAACTCTCCTGCCGTGGGGCCGACAACACGAGGACGGGGCTGGTATGTAGAGGATACCAGCGAATTATTTTAGCAAACAGCTTTCGCCGGTTTCATCAATAAAATGTATAAGCTGTGATGTTGAGTTTTCAACACCCCTTCACTCGCTCGCCGCAAACAAATGTCATCAATCATCGTAGTAGTAATCAGTCATAAGCTAGCCGTATCGATGGACGGCCATCGATGCAGAAATGGACCAGTTATAAGACACGTCAAAATGGGAATGAATTGTGTTACATGAAAAGAATGGATAACTACAGCTTCATGTGAAGTTGATGCACCACACTTCTACTTGGATGAAAATCTCAGGCAGCAGCGCTGCCAGGAACAGATCCAATCATAACATTGTCTGCTTTCCCTTCATATATCGTTATCGTACTGAGTTATTGATCGATGATTGGTGGTATCCTAACCTTCAATTGAGAAAAAGTACGTAGCATTCGGCATAAACTCCGTCAATCTGATATCGCCACTATCTATCTTCAACTTGATGAATAATTACCCATAGCAAATCGCAATGTTGAACTCATACAAACTCCTACACAGCTCCTCGCCATCCAGCAACCCTGCCTCATACACACAACGGCATAGTATTTACCCACTATATCCACAAGCAACTCCGATCCATCCTTCACTATCATGTACTAAGCCGCCCATGTAAGCCTCTTTTTAGTCATTCCAAACGAAAAAACCCCAGCCCTCTCTTTCCTCACCTGCATCTCAACATCTTCAACGTTTGCGCGGGACAAAGCTTCCGAAGAAAGTTCCATTTGAGGAGACTGGGTGGGAACTTCCGCGGGCTATGCTGGTTCTTGTACAGTGGGAAATTAATAAGTCGTAAAAAAGGGTTTCTGCAAGTGGCGAGACGGATGAGTATCGTCACTCTCCCCCCGATTCAATGAGATGGAATAAAACCATTGTTGACATGTGAAAAAGAAGATTCCTGTTTTCGCCGCATTGAGGGGCATGCAGATTAATATAAAGCACGAAATCTAGTTCGTCATTCTGCCAACTCTACTGAAGCAAGCAAAGCAAGCCTCCCCCCTCGTTCCACTCTCGGTGAAATTCCAACTGTGTCCCCCTTCGTGGAGCCCCCCTTCTCTCGGGGAGGTTTGTCCCCAAGCTCAACGGTAGGTATGTATTGTATCATGCAATCCATAACGGTTCTATCTATCCCAATCATGCCCTCTCATTCGTTGCGGAACCCATTTTGAGGCGTGAGCCTCAAGTGGACAGCAACTTCCTTGGCCAGCTAGAACAGCCACTACGGTAGGTTGTCGTCCGCCCTAGACATTTTTGGATCTCTAAATACCCGTTCTTCCCGGAGAAATTTACAAAAAGAAAAAAAAAACCTGGAAGTTTTATGGAGTTATGGAGTTATGCGAGCCACCGGAGGAGAGTCCATTGCCAAACTGCTGTGAGGCTAGTGCAGGCTCTCCCTCTCACAAGTGCAGATTGGGCCTCTCCGTCGTCCTGCAGGATGAAAAAAAGATGATGGTAGACCTACTTTACGAAGTGGGCATCCAATATCGCCGTCATGCGTCATGGACTATATGTACTGTGTGTGTCTGTCTCTGCAGGTCGAGTTTGCTCGGCGAAAAGCACATGCTTGCGGATTGTCCCCAACTGTTTAGCTTGGCCCTTTAGTCTTTAGTTCTCGCCAGAGGAGTAACGGCGGATGCAAGCAAAGTACTGGATGTAGCGGTAATGGTTGAGTCCTGTACATGCCCTTTACCGTGTTTCAGTGTTAATTGCCAATGAATTGTATGCAGCGCATCGCAAAAGCAACGTAGATGCAACGCTCAGCCTTACGTCATGGCTTTTACCAGCTTCCGCCCTGTGCATGCCTCCGTCTACAGCACTCTGTATAGTGGGTGCACCAGAGCTTTCCTTCACCATATAAGACAGCCATTGAGCCATCCCTTTTTGTTTCCTCTTTCTTTACCAGCAACCAGAACTCAAAGCTCTTCTCTAGCAATCTTCATTCACCTTAAGTCACCGTTACAATTGCCTCCCACGTCGACCAACTGGCGCCCAAGAAACACGGCAAGGCTCGTCTGCGCTCGGCTGCTTCGTTGTTGCACGCTCTAGGCCAGGAAGTGCTGGACCAGCTGCATACTAGCCGACCCGCCAGCGCCCCCAATCTGGATAGCTCAGCACCCACCCACAGCTCGCGGAGCTCTGCTACAGGCGTCAAAGAGCCTGAACCGGTCACTGTCATCCCTGTTGCAGTACCTGTCCCTGTATTGGCACCTGAACCAGAGCCTACCTCTCTCGCTACAGCACCAGTGCCTGGATCTTTTCCTGATCCTGTTTCAGCACCTGAATTAGACCCTCTGCTACCACCAGTACCTCCTGTGTCAGCATTTGAACCAGCACCTGAACCAGCACCTGAACCAGCACCTGAACCAGCACCTGAACCAGCATTTGAACCAGCACCTGAGCCCACTACGGTACCTGATTTCGAACCTCTGTTGCCTGCACCTGTCCCTGCACCTGCACCTGAACCCGCCTTGATCGACAGCAGTGTCCGCTTCCCCACCAGATCGCCCAAACTCGATCTCACCCGCACAGCCTCCGACACCACCACCAACACCAACAACTCCAGCAACACCAACACCAACACCAACACCAACACCAGCCCCATCACCAAAACTACCAACACCGATTTCACCACCCACGAATTGGATAACATGGCTACCACTATGGCTGACCTGCACAACGGCGGCACCACTTTCAACACAATGGGCCATAACAGCCACAACAGCCGCACTGGCCGTACTCAAAATGGCCACGGCCATGACAATAGCCAGGGTGTGATCAAGGAAAAGGCCCAGGATGCCTACAGCTATGCGCGCAAGTCGCTTGATCGTGTCGTCTCCCCAGAGAGACGCCAGGATGCCTATGACTCGACCCGCTCATTTGCTAAAGACCGTCCCATCCTATTTGTAAGATCTCCTAACTACCTACTCGTCTAATACAACAATGTACAAATGCCAACTAACATGATATATAGTCGTTCCTTGCCACGCAGTTCATCTTTGATTTCCTGCCTGTGCTCCTCTTCACCACCTTCTCAATTGCCGTCATGACCCTCGCCTTTGGCGCTGCCTTGGTCTTCTCGCTCTTCTGGATTGGTGCTGCGCTTCTCGTTCTCCTGCCTACTCTTCTTGTCACATCCTCCATGGCAGCTTTCTGCTGGAGCTGGGTCATGGGCACTGTCATGGTTGTCAGATGGTTCTACGCTCATTCTCCTGTGGGAGTGACCGGTGATCTGCATGTCGACACTGCCGGCAAGCGCTTCAACATCAAGAAGGATGAACAGGGTATGAATGGATCAGTTGATGACACTCACTAAATAGTGTCATCTCACGGTTAAATGACCATGAGATAAGAGTCATGAAACTTGTAATGCATGGTTGGCTTTTTACGAACACAGATTGGAAAACTTAAAACAAGCAACTATTAGGATTGGTTTGGGATATTGAATTCTTTGACTAGTTGAGGATGTATTCTTGTCACGGATGGGTATGGACTAAAATGGCTAAAGTGCCAATTGGAGAAAGGTTAAGATAGGAAAGGTTTTGTTTTTTGCTTTTATTAAAGGTAGTAATTGGGTTTTTCGAATTATATCAAATATAACTTTCGGAATTAAATAAAAAATTTATCGTTGTTGTCGACGGTGAACAAATTGTTCGAGTAGTTTGCAAGCGCTGAGCTACCAACCTGTTAGCCATTCCCCTGAAGTGAAAATCAAATGATTTTTCGATAAAGCATTTAGAAGCAAATCATTGCAGTGGTTGGTATTATCGTGCATAAATCACTGAGCCGATAAAGTATCCAATTAAAGGCCATTACGGTGGTACATGTCATGGTGTAAATGGTCATTGGTTCTTCTCGCAATCCTGTTCCACATACGAATTAACAGGCTACAATTCCCGTTCTTATTGTAACCGGAACCCTAACCGTGGCATTCACCCTAAAAGTAAAGAGTCACTACCTCTATACAATGGTACATTACAAGTACAAGCCCTCTGGTTCGCCCTCCTGTTTGGTCCGCAACACACGTTCCCGAGCCGCTCTAAAGTCCGCCATCTGCACCCTCATACGTCGCTCCCGCAGCGCCATCATACCAGCCTCTGAGCAGATTGCTTTGATATCAGCACCAGAGAGGTCATCCTTCTGAGAGATAAACTCCTCCATGTCAACATCCTCACTTAGGCTCATCTTGCCTGTGTGGAGGAGGAAAATCTTGCGCTTTGTATTCTGGTCCGGGTTTTCAAAGAGAATTTTTCGGTCGATACGTCCGGGTCGGATCAACGCAGGATCGAGTGTGTCAATCTTGTTGGTGGCCATAATGACCTTGACATCACCACGGTCGTCAAAACCATCGAGCTGATTAAGAAGCTCCAACATGGTTCGCTGGACTTCACGCTCTCCTCCAGATGTAGAGTCGTAACGCTTTGTACCAATGGCATCAATTTCATCGATAAACACGATAGAAGGGGCATTTTCACCAGCAACCTAAGATACAGTTAGCAAGACGAAGGGGTAAAACACAGCCACGGGAAGACAAATATGACTGACCTGGAAGAGTTGCCGGACCAGCCGAGGACCATCACCAAGATATTTTTGAATCAGCTCACTACCAACAATACGCAAAAAGGTGGCAGAAGTCTGGTTGGCGACAGCCTTCGCCAGCAGCGTCTTTCCGGTTCCGGGAGCACCATATAAAATGACACCCTTTGGAGGCTTGATGCCCATCTCCTCGTACAGCTCGGGGTGAAGCAACGGCAATTCGACTGACTCTCTGACTTCTTGGATTTGTTGTTCTAAACCACCAATATCCGCGTACGACTCTGTGGGAGCTTTGTCAAGCTTCATGACACTGACAAGAGGGTCGGTATCATCAGTCAGCACGCCAACAATGCTGACACTCTTGTGATGTAACAAGACACTGGCTCCAGGTTCTAATAGGTCCTTGTCGACGAAGCTCATGATGCTGACATAGTATTCGGGGCCGGTTGTGCTGCTAACAATGGCGTGATCGTCGTCTATCAATTCCTCGAGCGTTCCGACGCTCATTGGGCTGCCTCGCATGTCGTCCACACGACTACGCTCGTCGGCCATCCTGTCGACATCGGCATCAGGGCCAGCAGCTGTGCCTTCTTTGGCGGCCTTGGCTTTGCGGAGTCGCTCCTGGTTCTCAACGTACTCCTCCTCGAGTAGCAAGTGATCGTGGATTCGTTGCATTCGTAACAGGCGAAGCTTGCATCGGCTTGTTGGATAGACGGCGGGCAGCTTGGCGGCAGCGCTGGTGCCACCAGCCTTTCTCTTCTTGCGACCGACTCGAGTTGTTGGCCTGGGAGGAGGCTCGTACTTGGGCTTATCCTTCTGCGGTGGTTGTCAGCATATGCCAAGGTGATCCCTTTTTGACGCATTGGCTTTGCCTACCTTTTTATCCTTCTCCCCTTCTCCACCCATGCCAGATTGTCCTTGACCCTAGAAATCCAGGTTAGTCCTCATCAACGATCATTGTGACGCAAATTGGCAGCAAGATTTACCATCTTGTCCGGTGAAGCTCTGTGAGCCCGCTTGCGAGGCTTTCAGATTGTCAAGCGAATTATTTGTCGATATACCTCGCTATGGTAGCTGTTAATGGGTAAGGGTGTTGGTTTGATAAGCAGCAGGTGTCGGGCTGGCTACCTAGGCGATGATGAGATGCGCGCACTTGGTCCAACTAGGCGGCAGGGAAACACGACAGCTCCAGTGCTGCCACGTGACTAGCAGCGGTGTAGTCACGTGATGTGTTTCCTTCTGGGAGGCGGGTTTCGGCATTCCTATGGGTTCCATGTCGGTAATCAGCATCAAACGTCATGAGATGTAATTGATTCAATGTGCAAATAATTGGGGGAAAACAAAGCCTAGTTACACATAAGCTCATCTAGATTATTGCATCCTAATTAGGCGATTTTTTTTTATTATTAAAAAATTAGACACTACAGGTTGCAGACAAGACAGTCTATGTACCTCCTTTTCTCATTACCCAGTAACCAATTGTTCGTGCTACATATAGTTTGTAATTCAAGTGGCAATGGCGTGGTACCATGGCTTTCAAAAGTCATACTAGCAAAAAGGAACCCAAGTTAGATCACAGCATGGTGGTGTCGATATAGCGCTGTGTGTCTGTATTGTTTGTATTGGTGTTTCATTCCGGAGTAAGATGTATATCTCGACGTGAAGCCTTGCTGTACCAAAACTGATGACATTCTACAACACTGCAATAATTACCGATACCGCAACATTACCGTAATAAACATCTTCTATTCAGCCTCTCTATTTTCAGCCCACCCTCTCCCTCCGCGTAACTGCAAACATATCTACCTAGAAGGGGCGATTGTTTGGCACGTCATCTGCTACCCTGCAACCTCCCACTTTGCGCAAACAATGAACAGCATTTAGTTGTGCCAAGTGCGCTGTGGCACAGACTCTACTGACGTCCTCAGCTGCCAGCCAGCGCCCCTCATCCATAGCACCTTACCTCTTAATAATTCCTCCCTCAAGCCATTTTAGGTCATCCCACCTTGGAGACACTTGCAAGTTGCAACTCTTTGCACCCAACTCCACGCCTTACCTCGCTCACATATTCTACGATACACCCATCTCTGTGCATCTATAGAACAAGGGAGATATTCGTAATCATGACGAGCAGTCGAGACCGCCGGGTAGCCAAAGAGCTGCAAGATATCCAGGCCGATAGAGACAACTCTGGAGTCTTCGCCCGCCCTGTCGATGGCTCGAGCTTGAAGAATCTCAAGGGCACGTTTCCTGCGCCGCCTGATACCCCGTATGCGGGAGGGACGTTTGAGGTCGACATTGAAATACCAGACCAATATCCTTTCAAGTCGCCATCCATTCGT
The DNA here is from genome assembly GCA_005765155.1 of Zelopaecilomyces penicillatus. Taxonomy (NCBI): domain Eukaryota; kingdom Fungi; phylum Ascomycota; class Sordariomycetes; order Hypocreales; family Pseudodiploosporaceae; genus Zelopaecilomyces; species Zelopaecilomyces penicillatus. The sequence continues at coordinate 6,400,828 of VCCP01000002.1, forward strand.
TTTACCACCAAGATCTGGCATCCGAATGTCAGCAGCCAAACGGTAGGTTAAGGTCCATCCGCGGCTCTCCTCACACGCCCCCTTCAGGTCTGATGCGGGGAGGAAAGAGGGGAGGAGGGGCTTTTGCCGCTTAACAGCTGCATGACCAAGACTGACTTATGCCATCACTGTTATGTAGGGCGCCATTTGTCTTGACACTCTAGGCAGCGGCTGGTCTCCTGTCCAGACCATCAAGACGGCTCTTCTCTCACTGCGCATGCTCCTCGAGTGCCCGAACCCGAAAGACCCACAAGATGCCGAAGTCGCCAAGATGCTTGTCGAGGACCCTGAACGATTTGCGCTCATGGCTCACGAGTGGGCAGTCAAGTATGCCAAGGCACCCAGACGGGACTTGGATTTGAGCAAATGGAAAAAGGATGAAGAGTCCGCTGCACCAAAGAAGGACGAAACGAGCCGGTAAGCCGACAGAGACTTGAAACAAAAGCTCACGTTGCTAGTCAGATGACTAACGGGAAGCACAGATATAAAGGTTATAACAAGAATCTTGTGGACCGTTTTGTTCACATGGGATTTGAGATTGATGCCGTGGTAGAAGCGTTCCTCTTTGTGGGCATCGAGCGCAACGCGGGACGAGACTACCAGCTGGAGGAGGCATATATGGGTGACATCACGGCTCGACTGCTTGGTGAGAATTAGTCAACATGGACCTGCAGTGAATGGACTCGTTCAAGCCTCTGTAAGGGAATCATGAACAGGAACGATAAAACAGGGGACTATGGCATGCATGGGTTGGGAGTTTATTGCGTTGCATAGACAAAGGCCTGCTATTGGGTCTGGTCTCGGGCGTGCTTGGGGACTGACATCAGAATATTTGTACAAGCCCGCCGGCGTTCAACATTATGGGCATCAAGGTGTTGATAAGAAATTATCTTTTGGACTTCGTGGTAGCATGAAGAGTCCGAGTTTTGGCGTATTCGGTTACGGGGCATAATCTTATTATCTTATCATTAATACAATCTTCACCAGAAGGACACAACACCTTCTCAATGTCAGGCGCACGAAGGATAAGGGTGGTGGGCGGTAACAAATGCTCAAGAGATCAATCAAACGAGCGCACGTATCACATACAAGGGTGAACGATATAAACCATCGTCGCTAGACGGCCTTCCCAAAAAAATCTATCACATATGTAGGACAATGGAACAAAAATTGAAAGTATTCCCTCTCATAGGACACGTTTTGCATCCAGCCAGCCACGCTCCCGTCAGTCACTATGCTCCCAGATTACCCTTCATATTGTAGTACAGAAAATTTACAGAAGATCACGACGGACGAACTCGTCGTACAGGGACTTGCCCAGACCGGCAGGAGAGCGCTCAACAATGACACCAGCGGCCTCAAGGGCCTTGATCTTGGAGTCGGCACCACCCTTGCCGCCGGCGACAATGGCACCGGCGTGGCCCATACGACGGCCGGGAGGAGCAGAGATACCGGCGATGAAGCTGACAACGGGCTTGCCGCCGTTGACGGTGTTGAACTGCCTCAGGTACTCGGCAGCCTCCTCCTCAGCGGAACCACCAATCTCACCAATCATGATGATACCATCAGTCTCCTCGTCCTTGATAAAGACCTCCAAGCAGTCAATGAAGTTGGTGCCGCTGAAAGGGTCACCGCCAATGCCGACGACGAGAGACTGTCCCAGACCGGCCTGGGTAGTCTGGTTGACGGCCTCGTAGGTCAGAGTACCGGATCGGGAGACAATACCGATGCGGCCACGCTTGTGAATGAAACCGGGCATGATGCCGATCTTGCAAAGGCCGGGGGCGATGATACCGGGGCAGTTGGGGCCGACCAGACGGGTCTTGGACTGGGACTTGAGCATTGAGGTGATGCGAACCATGTCTGTTTCCACCCCCAAAAAATTAGCCTGGGGCACAAGAAGGGTCGATTGTGGGTCCATGACTGACCATGTTGAGGAATTCCCTCGGTAATGCACACGACGAGAGGAATCTCAGCCTGGAGGGCTTCCTCAATACCGGCGGCGGCCAGAGGGGGACTTGAAAAAAACAAGATATGTTAGCGGTGATGCGTGTCGAGAGTGGTTGGATCGTAGTGTTTATTTCTCACGGGACGAAAATGGCGGTTGCGGATGCTCCAGTCTCCTTCACAGCCTCTGAAACATTTTTGAAGACGGGGAGGTCGAGATGCGTAGAGCCAGCCTTCTTGGGGTTTGTGCCACCAACGACCTTGGTTCCTGAAGATCTAAATGTTAGTGATGCTTCTTTTTATATCGGTGCGCGAGATATATTCGAGAGTCCAAAACCGTACCGTACTCGATGGCTTGCTGGGCGTGGAAACTACAATTTTTCTCTCAGGTCAGCTCCACGGTGACGAATCCCACAGACTTTCTCATTTTTCCCAGCCCAACGTACGTTCCCTGCTTGCCAGTGAAGCCCTGGTAGATGACCTTGGTGTCGCCATTGATGCGCAGGTTATCGACAGTCTTGGAGTAGGGCGAGTTGGATGAGCTGTATCCGCGACGAGCGACGATTTGGCGGAGCGCAGCTGCGCGCGCCGCTGTCCGAGGAATGGCCTGCATGATTATTTGTTGTGCGGTGAGAGGAGAATTGGAGGGAACCCGAGAAAAGAAGCGTTGCAGAGAATAGCAAACGCCTAACCGAGAGAAGGGGGGGAGGAGGGCTTTCGATGTCGCTTGAGCTGGCAGCTTGAGGAGAGAGATCAAAAGATGCTGTAGTCCAAGGAGCTTCGAAATCGGGTGCTGCCGGGGGGCCACGGTAGTTGGTTTTTTCCGACAATTTCGCTCATTACGGTTGGCTGGTGCGAGGAGAGGGCCGTACTGGTAACGGTCTATGCTCCGTTTCTACAGGGGATTACGGTGGACACAGGTGGCTTAAGACACGAATTATCACTACTTGAGGGATCAATGATGCTGTTAATATGAAATACTGGGCATTACATTGGAATACTTATCAGTAGTTGTGCATTGTATTTGGACATTTTCACAGCATCTTGTCGTCATGACATTGACCGCCGTTGTAATGGAGTTCACTCAAAGGTCGGTGACGCTGTGGCTAAGATGCGGCGCCACGACTTTGGGTCAGACAGAGATACAGATAGATGATTTAAGAAAACATGAAAAATACTGAAAATTTTCGGACAATGCGAAAGAATAGTGTGAGTTCCGTAGAATAGAAGTACAATAAACTTCAAGAATTATAACCTTGTGACATTTCTGTGTCCTGGACTCTCATTGAGCTTGCTGTGGCTGAAGTTCTGTGTCACATGACACACCTAACATTCTTGCAACAACTTCGACTTGACGAGGGGCAGACGAAAAGTAGCGAGGGGCAGCCGTTCCAATTCGACATTTCGACTCGCAAATCGGCCCGCTCTCGGCTTCCAGAGCCCGCAGGATCTACCACAATGGCGACGACTACGATGACCATGACGGCAACGTCAAAGAAGAAGGGGCCTGAACTTGCTCCCGAAAGCGAGCGGTTTTTGCGATGCTGCGCCGATGTGGCAAGCGCCTTGATTGAAGACCATGAAGCGACCAAAAGTGGGCGGCCGTCGAGAGATATCAACCTCAACTCGTTGCGATCCAAGCTAGCGAAAAAGCACAAATTAGCGAATATACCTCCACTTACTGCGATTATTGCGGCTATACCTGAGCATTATAAGAAATATATCCTTCCTAAGCTGATTGCGAAGCCAATAAGTATGGCTGGAGTCTTGGATGTTTTAAATAATGTTCAACTAATATGTGATAGGAACTTCTTCTGGAATCGCTGTTGTCGCCGTTATGTGCAAGCCACATAGATGCCCCCATATCGCATATACTGGAAATATTTGTGTCTACTGTCCTGGAGGACCAGACTCGGATTTCGAATACAGCACACAGTCGTACACTGGATACGAGCCGACCTCTATGCGAGCCATTCGTGCGCGATATGACCCCTTTGAGCAGGCAAGAGGACGAGTGGACCAGCTCAAATCCTTGGGTCACTCTGTCGATAAAGTGGAATATATCATCATGGGTGGCACCTTCATGTCTCTTCCAGAGTCATACAGAGAGGATTTTATTGCGCAGCTGCACAACGCTCTGAGCGGGTATCAGACATCAAAGGTGGACGAAGCAGTTGAGGCAGGTGAAATGAGTAACATCAAGTGTGTGGGCATTACAATTGAAACACGACCAGATTATTGCTTGCAGCCACATCTCACTGATATGCTGAGGTATGGATGTACACGATTGGAGGTTGGCGTGCAGTCTTTGTATGAGGATGTTGCGCGAGATACCAACAGAGGGCATACTGTTGCTTCGGTAGCAGAGACCTTTTGTTTGGCAAAGGATGCTGGCTTCAAAGTGGTTAGCCACATGATGCCTGATCTGCCCAACGTTGGAATGGAGCGCGATATTGACCAGTTCCGGGAGTACTTTGAGAGCCCAGCTTTCCGAACCGATGGCTTAAAGATTTACCCAACTTTGGTTATTCGAGGCACAGGTCTGTACGAACTGTGGCGAACAGGGCGGTATCAAAACTATACACCCAACGGACTGATCGACTTGGTGGCACGGATCATGGCTCTCATTCCCCCATGGACTCGAATTTACCGCGTGCAGAGAGATATTCCTATGCCGTTGGTCACATCTGGTGTCGAGAATGGCAATCTCCGAGAGCTAGCACTGGCAAGGATGAAGGATTTCGGAACGACTTGCCGTGATGTGCGGACGCGTGAAGTTGGTGTCAATGAAGTGAAGAACAAGATCAGACCAAACCAGATTGAGCTGGTCAGGAGAGACTACACTGCCAACGGCGGTTGGGAGACATTTCTGGCGTATGAAGATCCGAAGCAAGATATTCTGGTGGCTCTACTGCGGCTGCGCAAGTGTACTAAAAAGTACACCTACCGGGAAGAACTTATCGGCCAGCCCACTAGCATGGTACGAGAACTACACGTCTATGGTACAGCAGTACCAGTCCACGCACGCGACCCGAGAAAGTTTCAGCATCAAGGTTTTGGTACTCTCCTGATGGAGGAAGCTGAGCGCATCGCCAGGGAGGAACACGGAAGCGACAAGATCAGCATCATTTCTGGTGTTGGCGTGAGAAGTTACTACAAGAAATTGGGCTACTGGCTGGATGGACCATATATGAGCAAGTGGTTGGATGGACGAGATGAGACGACACAGGCCTGATTGACTAAATATGATGAATGGGGTTGCATTTTGAAGAGTCTACTTTTTTTTGGGGCGAGGTACGTGTAGACGACCACAGACATTGGGAGTCGGAATGGAAAAATAAGGCACATACATACACTTGTTAGATTTTGGCGCAACGGAGTGCGGACAGGGCAAAAAGGGGCGGTTCAAATGATATCGTCTCGTCATTTAGGCATTAAATATCTCGGCAAATCATACACAGGCGCATCTGGCGAAGAATGGCCGTCTACCTTTCATCATCCTCCCAAACTCGTATATTAGTTTGGCCCATGGGTCTCAAACCACTTCATCAACCCTTCCAGGAAGAAAATCATGGCAATCTTGCCTGGGTGGAAAGGCTCCTTCTTCTTCTCCTCAATCAACCTGCCCAGATCAGAAATGTAGTGCTTAGCACATCCCAACACTGTCTTCATGATCTGATCCAACGCAGGACCAGCAAAAATATCCGTGTTAATTGTAATAACAAGCTGCACCATATCACGAACGGGCAAGTCACAGACACCACCCTTAAGATAGCAAACGGGGTGTGAGTCAAAGGCAGCTTTGTTGACGGAGGCGCAGGTAGCGCCGCATTTGCCGACGGGCTCGATGAGGGCCTTTTGGAGACAGTTCATGACGGCCCAGACCCAGGTTTGACCCTGTTGGGTGAAGGCGCCGAGGTCAGCTTCGAAGCGGCGACACATGCGGAGGCCGTAGTGTAAGGGGTAGCCGTCGGAGCCGCATTTCATGGTGCCTTCGGCGCAGGTTTGGTACCAGTCGCAGGATTTGGCGGGAGGGTTGCGGCAGGTAGGTTGGCAGATGGGGTTGCTGGGACAGGTGCTGCAGCTGGCGCAGTTTGCGCAGGCTGCCTTCTTGGTGAGGCTGGTGATGGTGGATGATGAAGATGATGTGCTGCTCTGAGCGGCCTTGACGCTGCCGCTGCCGGCTCCGAAACGGAGGAGGAACTTGTTGAACATGGGCTGGCCGTGCTCGTCCAGGGCAGCTACGGTGATGGTCTTGGATCCGGCACCAAGACCACCAGTGATTGTGATTCCATCCGGAGTGATGGTGGTGCCGCTGACGGGTGAGCCCAACTGGGCCAGTGGCTCGATGCCTTGATTGTTTTGGAGAAACACAGCATGGTTCTTGGTGTCGAGTTTGTTGCAGGATGACTTGATAGTGAATGCCTTGTTCGGGGTGTTGACACGATCCTCGCTTGCGCCATCTAGAATAAGAACTGGATTGCACCCAGACGCTCTAGGAAGAACCGCAGAGACGTGCTCGCCACGGCTGGGAATAGCACCAGCATGGGTGGCTGCAAAGCTCCATGTTGAGAGTAAGAGGATCGAACGGAGCAACGCCATGGTTTACTGGTTGATTGATATACACGGCAGTATTTAATATAAAAAAAAATGGTTCACAAAGAGAAAAATATGGCGGGATGAAGCAGTGATAAATGCAGAAACGAAGGACGGACAACAATATGCGCAACTTGTTTTCTTCCCCCAGAATTGTCCGGTCCTTGCTCAGGAGATTTACTTGGTATCATCGCATGAAAATTAAAACCGGGGGCGATGGACACCTCCGGCGCTGGGGAATGGCCAGAAACGGACATAGAGCCGGCACTGTCAGCATTCAACATCGTCATCCAAAAAATAATGTGGCAGGGGTAACGAATGATAAGCAAAAAAGAAGAGGATGTGGGTTTTAGGCCACTTGATGAGAGAAAGTAAAAAACAAGAACATCATAATTTATTTAGCCGATTGATTGAAGCGACGCATAAATAGACACAGAATGAACAAGTTCGACTGCAATACTGCATCGCCACCAGTTTGTTGTTAAGTGTCATTGTTGCAGAACATAGGTGGATCCCGGCCGGCTTTGAGCGGCGAAGACTCCGGCAAGTCCGGGTGTTGTCTAAGATCGGATGAACTCCAATTGCCATGTCCATCGCTGAGTGCCGAGGTCTGTTATAGTTGCGTAGCATTTGGCTGTTTTGGGGGCATGTAGCGGCAGAGCATTACAAGTTAGGCTGAGGGACAAAATGCCTACATGGAGAGTTGTTTTGAAAAGACAAAATAGGGAGAAAAGAATGTTTACCAAAAAAAACCGAGTATGGCAGGCAGGCAACAAAAAAGAAAAGACAAAATATTTCCTGCAAAGAAGAAAAAACATGAATGGCATCAAGAGCTATGCTCCCGGCAGGGCTTGAACCTGCGACCCTCGCATCACTAAGTAATTGCTGACGCTAAGTATTAGTACGATGCTCTAACCAACTGAGCTACGGAAGCCGTTCATGTACTTGTTGAAAACGTGTGCACTATTCATCTTTGTACAGCCTAGCCAGCTACCTCAACAAATTTCCACTACCGTGGTGTTGAATAGGCAGAGCATCCGAGTATTCGCTGGACTGTTAAGATGGATTGGTGGAATGATGATGGAAATTGGAAACATGTTTAAGACCTGCAGGCAACGTGCATAGGGGTATAGCGTCTGGTTCAAGCCCTCGACGCCTCCATCGATAGGTGGCTGCACGTCATAGTTCATGTGGGCAACTCATTGTTCAGATGGATTTGAGGTCAGGATACGCATCCGACCACAGCAAGAGTGGACATTTACTTACGAGACTCCCACCTATCCCGTACATTCTATTATCTATACAAATCAGCTCCAACGCTATTATCTCCACCAACATCAGATCATGCGCCAAGAGTGCGAGTCCATTCCGGATTCGACTCTCGCAGGATCATGTTGCTGGAAATCGTGGCGGGTACAGTACCACATGCAGTGCCAACCTTGCTCTACAGCAAAGAGTGTAGCATCAAGAAGTCAGTTGGGAATATATCTTAGTTTGATGACTGATAATAAATTGTATTCCAAACACTCAATCAACGCTGTGAGATGGTAATAGAACCGGTGTTACTAGACCACGATGTATAGGTACCGGAAGAGGGCATGATAACTTCCAGGAGCTTGTATCAAATAGTCGGCTACAGGGACTGCAAGGCGCTGAAAATCTCACCTCACCACTGTGGGCGGCTAGGGGGACAATTACCTGATAATTACAGCACAGGGGTCGACGCTTACAGTGCAGAACAGGTGCTGAAGCCCCTGTCCGGCTGCCCCCAATTGGCACCACAAGGCCCCTACCGGCTAACTGGCCCCCTGTCGTAGCCGCGATGTTCCCGCATCACCCCGCACCGCTCACTTTAGCTTCCTCTTCTTCCCCAGCTTGCCCAAGCAAGCCAGGCACTCCGCACTGAGAATGAGCCAATCCAACACCCTCAGACATAGATAAAGTATGATAATAGAACCAGCCTGGATAATAAGATGCCTATTTAGGAATATACAAAGGGAGTACAGTAATTACTAACCTACTTACTGGCCTGACCTGACTACTCATACCAAACAAAACACCATCATTACTTCTCTCCCCTCCCCAATCTTCCATACTTAAAAACAAACAGACAGCCCAGGCCCTTCCAAGTCCATTGCCATTGACACCTACTGCCGCAGTATGACCGCGAAAAAACTGCCTGTGATGGAAGCCAACAGCCAGCCACCTCCACAGCAGCAACAGGCTGCCACAGCCACTGCCACAGCCAAAGGAGGCATCCCAGAAAACATCCTCCGGCCGTGGAAGCTGCCTCGCCAGATAAGCTATGTTTTCAAGAACGCAAACGTCATTGATGCCGCCAATGGCTGTGTCATTCCCAATCAGACGGTCAGACTCTCCAACGGCCTCATCCACTCGGTAGGCGACAGCGACAGCACCCAACTCTCTACAGGTGATGTGGTAATCGACTTGGATGGCAAGTATATCTGCCCCGGCCTCATGGACTGCCATGTTCACCTGTGTGCTGTTCCGGGCGAGGAGGGCCTCTTGGCTGGTCTGCTCACCGACGATGTGGCCATCAGCTACTTCAGACAGCCCTTCGTGGCCGGTAAAATCCTCAGTCGGGGGTTCACGACGGTACGAGACACGGGCGGCGCAACCCTTGCGCTCAAGGAGGCCATTGAACAAGATGTCATCACCGGTCCGAGAATGTTCATCTCAATCACGGCACTGTCGCAAACGGGCGGCCATGGCGATGCTCGCTCAGCCCATCAGAAATGCTGCGGCAACTTTACACCCATCGCCCAGGTCATTGACGGTGTCCCGGATTGCCTCAGAGTCACCCGTGACCAGATCCGCCAGGGCGCCGACTTCATCAAGATCATGGCCAGCGGCGGCGTGGCGTCCCCCACAGATAAGATCGAGAATGTGCAATTCACAGCCGACGAGATCAAAGCCATCACAGACGCCGCTGAAGGGTTCGGCACCTACGTCACGGCACACGCCTACACCCCCAAGTCTATTCAACATGCCATCAACAACGGTGTCATGGGCATTGAGCACGGAAACTTCCTTGATGAGGAGACAGCTCGTCTGATGGCCAAGAAAGGCGTATGGTTCACCCCTACACTCGTCACCTACGACGCTATGGGATCTGATAAGTACTCTGGCTTCCTGCCTCCCGCCAACCGTATCAAGAATCGTGAGGTCTTGGACAAGGGCCTTGACTCTCTGCGTATCGCCGAGGCAGCCGGTGTCACCATGTGCCACGGCACCGACCTCCTGGGTCCCCTGTGGGAGGAGCAGAGCAGGGAGTTTGGCCTCCGTGCCAAGGTTTTGAGCAGCAAGACGATTCTCCAGGGAGCTACTGTAAACCCGGCCAGAATGCTGGGACAGGAGAAGTCGCTTGGACAGATTAAAGACGGCTTTATTGCTGACTTGTTGATTTTGAACAAGAACCCTCTTGAGGATATTACTGTTCTGGATGAGCCGGACAAGCATATGCTCGCGGTTTTGAAGAACGGACGTGTATATACAAGTCGGTGGTCTGGTTTACCTGAAGATGTGCACGAGGCCAAGGTTTTGATTCAGTAGTGCGGGAGGAAAGTGTAACAAACCTATCTAGATGATGTTATTGAGCATGTTGAAGAACATAAACAGAAATGACCCATTAGAAAATTTTGATAACGGCCAACATAGATATTTGGACTACCATTCTCCAGCCATGTGAATTCCCGGCAAGGTCCATTCGTATCCAAAGAGTCACTTCAGGTTTCCATTTCCAGAACTCTTCATTGATCAAGCACACGATTACGTCGAAATTGTATGGTGTTAAGACGGTGACCCACAGAAATCACCATGTGATGCGCCAACTTCGTCTCCAATATCCTGACCATGAGGTCCTTGGTGTGCTGGTGAACGGCATTTATGACCTCGTATAGGAAGACGTTGGCAAAATGATGAGTAGAGACCTAGTTTGAGTGTAAAGTTCTCGGGTGGGAGAACTAGCTACTTAAATGTACAAGAAACTGACGACATGACTGGCTGGGTTGAGCTAGTAGCTAGTGAAGGTCCATGCGGGTTGGTTATGATCGAGGAAACGTGACCACTAAAGTAGAAGTTAATGCAATCGAAAGTCCAGTCAATTTCAAGTATTCGACCAACACTTAAATCTTCTCGGCTACTTCATCGGCGAGTATGCCGGTCTGATCTTCCGGATAGGGATATCACAGAGGATGGTACCCGCCCAATCCGTTGCTAACCGGTGCTTTTTTTTCGTTTCGAGCTTCTGCTTCTGAAAGTTTGCCATGAATTAGACATTCTTTTGGAACACAAGATTTACCTCAAGTCAAGTCAAGCTCATTCAAGTGTATTTAAATTGCCCGGTATACTGGCTAACATCTCCGTGTTAACTATATGCAATGCCTGGCCAGCTACCATGCATTCTCCCTCCCTCTTCCACCTTGACTGTCTCTAGGCAACGTTAATGATTCAAGCCACAGTCTCTCCCAGTTTGGTAAACAGGCTCATCTTTTTGTCAGCATTGGTTCTGAGCTTCAAAGGACCCAGATGCTGTATTTCCTAAAGAGGCAATTGTCGGGTACGGGCCAGGCTGTGGGGCCGTGATGGAGTCCGTCGGCAGCATCAGCAGAGTGCCAAGAGACGATCAATTCCTTGATAACTGGCGCTGTAAACCATGGTATAAATATGGCATAAGGAAGCACTAAAATCAATTAAAAATGAAAACATACTAAGCAACCAATGGTCCTAAAGTTCTACCTTATCTGGCCATCAGTCACAACATCAAAATCACGAAGAGTTGCTTTCATTGTCCACATCAATATTTATAGCTGTATTTTAACCTTTTCTTAGTTTCTACAGGCACAATACTATCTAAAACCCCTCCATTTCATTTATTCATACAGATGCCTTTCATACATCAAGTCCATCATTCTTTCGACATTCAGAATTATAGGGTTGGGGTTGAAACCCTGATTAGTCACTCAAACAAGTCCCCCCTGCCATGCCCGCCAAGTCACACGCTGCCGCGCAGGTGACCTCAGCCTCCCTCCACTGCCCCGACTTTGGAAGCTCTCCATCTACCAACAAACAGCTCCCACCTCGACAAGGCTTTCCCTCCCATCGCCTGTTCACCATGAACCGCCGCCTCCGCCATGTTTCCCGGCCGCGATGATGCTCTCGCGCCGTTCCCAGACTCGACCACCGGCGTGCTGCCGGTGATACCACCCGACAGTCTCCCCGACCGAGCGCCGCGCAATAACGCAGCAACAGCCGCCTCCGCCGCTGGGGTGCGAGCCATCAGCGCCCAGATTGTCGCATTTTACTTCCGCGCGCCGGCCAAGTCCTTCTTCCGCACTCGGGTGGACTACCTGGCGTATGCTCGAACAGTCCACCTGGCGCAGACGAAGCTGCTGCTCCAGCAGGCCGTGGCCGTTGATGATCGCGCAGGTTCGCGGCTGAATGGTCTGGCGCGCCAAACGTGGCTCTGGATGAGGAGCACCACTCCGGGCGTGCTGACGTCGGCCATTAAACAGGAAGGATGGGGCATCGTGCCGCACCAGGTTTTGCCGCCGCTCATCGCAAACATAGGTGTTGGAGCTGTGCTCTACACCAGCTACCTGCATATACTAGGCCATCTTCATCCTGAGAGCGCCAGGGCTACCAAGAGAGCGTATCCGCCGCCGTCACCCACACATACCTTTACCGCTGGACTGCTCGCTGGCGGCCTCCAAAGCGTTCTGGCAGCGCCTCTAGATGCTCTTCAAGCACGATATGACCATCACGACATGATGGCTAAGGATGGTAGTGGTCGGCCGCGCAGCATGTGGGTTTTTGGCTCTGAGAAGCTGAGGGAAATCGGAGTCCGGGGTATCTTCGCAGGATGGAGTCTCTCGCTTGCCAAGGACAGTCTTGGAAGCGCAGTTTTCTTCAGCATATTTGAATATGTCAAAGCCCAAGCGTACTACCGTTACGTGACATGGTACTACGGGGGCCTCGCTGACGATATGGTTGACCTGCTCGCTATGAAGCGCCCAGCCAATAAACCGAAAGAAGATGGAATCACAATTATCAGGCCGCACTACGCTCTGGAGCCCATGTTCTTGCTGGGGGCAGGAATCAGCGCCTCCTTCTCGCAGCAAATCCTCCTCCATCCGCTGACACACTTCCAAGTCAAGCACTGGGATCATCTCGAGGAGCTCGACGCCAAGGTAGCCAAGATGCGAGAATCGAGAGTTGCTAATCCAGAAAAACCTAGGCGGCGCTGGAGAATGCTTCGAGCCTATTATCGCGCGTACCAGGAGACGCGCGCTGGCTGTGCGGCCGAGGCTGCGGCAGAAGGCCTGAGTCTGAGCCGCTGGTTATACCGCGGGTTCTGGTGGAACACGATCCGGCAGGTGCCGAGCACCAGCGCTGGTTTGATCATCTTCGAGCTGATTCGCCGCAAGTACGGCTTTGGGGCTGAAGAGGTGAGGATTACCAAGGATAACTATGACATTTTGCTCAATTAAGGGGTGCAATTTTGTTACCCGACCATATACACCAAACTAGACAGAGCATCGTTGCAAGCGCAGCATTACAGCATTACATGTAGATTAGAGCTATATTCCTCTCAGCATCATTCGCGCCGATGAAGTAGAGGCACCTTGTACATAGAGGCGATTGTGAAAGATCAATGCGCCTGTTGAATGTGACACTACTCAAGACTTAGCATGACCACCAGCAAGGCACCTGTTGCAATTTGCATTTTTATAGTCATGTAGAATGGCCGCGTGTATCTTGACGTATTCATGAGGCTTCAGACACGCCAATGCAGCTACTACCCACCTAAATTGAGCAAACAGGTTGAGCATTCGTATGATGCAGGCCGTGTTTCTTCGGTTCTGTGTTGGCGACCTGCCCGATACAGAAATGGAGGGGCAGATGTCTGACGCCGGACGGGAATCCGATGGGAGTCCGGCAACTCACTTGAATAACCGACTTTCCAAGGAGTCAACGGCCGTTGGTTCCGAAACATTTTTGTAAAACACAGCATCTACGGAGATAATCGAACTCTTCGGTGAACCTTCGCACAATTCAATAGCAAAACCCACACTGCGAAAGGGCGAGGAGAGCACCAATTTATCCCACCTTAGGTATTCAATCACACCATGAAGTGCTCCTCACTCATCGGTCTCGCGGTAGCAGCGGCATCTTGGAGCGTCAGCGCCGCTGCGTCTGAGAAGACGCCATCGTACCAACATCTGCCTTCGCTGAGGGAGCAGGCTAAGCTGCAGGATGCGTGGACGGCAGAGAGGAAAGAAGCAATTCCAAAGATTCTCAAAAAGCACAAGGTTGATGCTTGGCTGGTACGTTGTCGCGTCTCTAATTGTCCCAATACTCCTCACTTCGCATTGGAGATGAAGGAGGCATTAGCTAACGCCAGAACTTCTACAGATTAGCCAGCGCGAGTATGCCGAAGAAACAGTCTTCTGGTCTCTCAAGTCAGCACAACAATTCTCTGCGCGCCGGCGTACCACGTTTCTCTATCTCGCTGCCGACGACAAGATGGATGAACACGGTAAAAGCAGCCCCAAGGCGTACTCATGGATTGACAACACACCTCAGCTCTGGCATGAGCTCAAAGCCGTTCTTGAGAAGTACCAACCTGCCACGATCGCTATAGATAGCCACCCGGAAATCGCCTTCTCCTCTGGCCTCCACGCCGGTGAGAGAGACGCAATCACAGCTGCGCTGGGAGACCGCTGGACTAGCCGCTTCGTCGTGAAACCAGAAGTAGCGGTAGAGTACATCGGCACTCAAATTGCCACTCGCCTGCCATGGTATAGGCGTATGCAGGAGACTGCTTGGGCTATCATCGCCGAGGGCTTTAGCGAGGCTGTAATTGTGCCAGGGACGACGACTACCGCAGATGTTGAATGGTGGATGCGTGAAAAGATCCAGGCGCTCAACTATACGACTTGGTTTCACCCGTCAGTCGCGGTTCTCGGTAAGAATGAAGGCGTCTTTGAGCTGAAAGACAAGCATGACCAGTCTGATGCGGAGAAGCCTATTACTTATGGTGATATTCTGCATGTGGATTTTGGAGTTACAGCTTTGGGAATGAACACCGATACGCAGCATTTGGGATATGTGCTGCATCCGGGGCAGACGGAGCAAGATATTCCCGCAGGAGTGAAGGAGGGTCTGCGGAAGGGTAACCGCTTGCAGGATATTGTTAGGGAGAATATGAAGCCTGGGATGACTGGCAACGAGGTTCTCAATGCGAGTCTTGCTCAGATGCACGGTGAGGGTATTGAGGGCAAGATTTACTGTCACCCCATTGGCGACTGGGGCCATTCTGCAGGCACGCTCATCGGTAGGTTTAAGTCTCCATCGTCCTCTTCATCTCTCACTTTTTATTTATCTCTCCCATCATCAGCACACAGTACCTACCAAACCATAATGGAAACAAAAAAGTCTTAACATCTCCTCACAGGAATGACAAACCTCCAAAAAGGTGTCCCCGTGCTCGGAGACCTCCCCTTACTCGACAACACCTGGTACAGTGTTGAGCTCTACGCTACCCACTACGTGCCTGAGATTGACGCAAAGCGTAATTTCCTCTTGGAAGAGGATGTCTACTGGGTGGCTGACAAGAATGGCGGTGGTGGTTTTGAGTGGGTGTATGGGCAGCAGAAGAAGTTTCACTTGGTGAAGACGGCTGCTTCTCAGGGGGCAGCGGGTGTGTCGTCTTCATCTTGGGAACAGGAGGATCTCTAGAAAAATAAGTGTCGGTGAAGTTGAGTCTGAAGCCGTTCAACAATGGAAACAGCGACTGTAAGACACTAAGATGTCTTTTGATAGTTCAATCATTAAACTTATAGCGATACTATGATCCCTTTTCCAAGTCTATTAGAAATGAATAATTACTCTATCATAAATAAAACATTCTCTCTTCAATGGCATCCATAACTATATCGCCTCAAACGACATCATCGCCACCTAGCCTTTAGATAGATAATCTCTGTACCTCCAACATAACTCAACGTCCTTGCCCGCATTCATCATTCATAATCGTCACAATCGAACTTTTGTCTACTTCCACTGTGCATTCCAAAGTGCGTTAAGGCGAGGCCTCCTATGAACATAGCGAGTTCTCTTCATCGCGTGCACTATCTAAACAGGGCTGTTTGGGACCGAATGCCGCCTCGAGATCATCAGGATCTGTACAGGTCAAACAGGTCACGACGTCGATGAAGCATTCCATTGAGTCAACGCTACCCAGAACAACGTCGATAGGTGTACTTGATATACTTGTCAGTGTGTGCATACTCTGCGGCTCATCAATGAGACCTGACCGCCGGCTGATGAATGCGAGGAGTCCAGCAGACAGGTGGGCAGGGTCGACAATACGGCGGATAATGGCGCAGAGAATTGACTTGGTGTTATCGGTGTATAACTTTCCAGCACGCTTGTAGGTGCTTCTAAAGACGTTTAAACTCCATCTTGCTGGGATCTCCTCCATGATCATGATGATGATTTCCGAAGGCATCTTGTCAAGATGACATGGTTGGCTGAGAGGAGGAGAGCAAGCGAGATTCGAATTGCCCATCTTTGATGGATCGAGGAAAACAAGGCCGTATTCCACTACCATGCACAACAAACTGCCGTGTAGGTGCGTAATATATCACGACGAGAGATGGATGAGGCGACGTGTTTGAAATTTGACTGTCTTCAATACTAACAAGTCCGATGCACGCTCACACGCTCATATGGGCAAGCAAAGCCCTCCCTCCCTCCTCCGGGGGCAACTGCGCCGAGCTGCGCCTTGGGCTCGATAGCAGGGCTATGTTATGATTAATACATTTGGACAGCTTTTATTGGCTATCACTTTTCAACAGCCTTGAACAGCCACTTTCAACAGCCTTGAACAGCCACTTTGAACAACCTTGAACAGCCACCTTTACTAGCCAGCTTCAAATAGCTTTAGGCCTTGATTATCATGTGTTTTTTAGTATTTAATAAGGCGCTCAGAAGGGGATTTGGACTTTATCGTTCCGGGACCCTTGAGGGCGCTTGTAGCAGGCCTTTTTCTTTCTTTTCTCGCTTGCAGCGGGCTCCTGGGCCTATGGCAGCTATAACGTTAGGTAGCGTTTCTGTGTAGGGCGGTATGGGTTGACATCTTAGTACCTAATAATTAGTTGCTAACATACTAAATAACCAGCTCACTTTAACATTCAGATAATGAAACATAGTAGGAATCTGATCAATTACTACTTAGGACTTCACTTGTGGCTAGTGATTATAATGGCTTAGCAGATCTGAATATCCCATAAAGAAAGCAAATCTGGAAGCTATGCTTTGCTTGATAAGGTAGTAGTTAGCCTGGAGCTGATGAATGATACACGATGCGCCCACTCAACCACTATGGCAATCCAGTCAAGATGTTTACAGTGGAGTGAATCGCTGTATACTCAGGTGTGTAGTGCAGCTGTAAGTGCTCTAACCCTAGCTCTACTATGTACCTGGGATCAATGCAAAGCGTAATTTCCTCTGAGAAGAAGATATTTACTGGATAGCTGAAAAGAACAGTGATGATAGTTTTAAATACGTATATAGATAGCAGAAGAAATTATATTTAAGTAAAGATAGCTGTTCCCCTTAAGATAAAAGGGGTGGCAGGTTTATTATCTTGATTTTAAGAATAGAAGGATCTATAAAATTAAATATAAGTGAAGTGAGTCTTCAGTTTTGGTATTATATCTGATGATATATTAAATAGTGGAATCTGGTTTTAAATATAACTGTAACGTTTCAGAACTCATCTTGATTGTTCGGCGCTTGAGCTAGTAGCCATAGTGTAAGCTACTATACAAATATACTATAAGCAAACAATTCCTTTATATGTATAAAGGACTCTGTCTTTGACAGCATTCAGCACCATATTGCCCCATAACTTCGCCATTATTGCCACCACAGCATCAAGAAACAATCTTGATATTCTATCCTCATGTTAATGATCGATTATTATCAGAATCTGACTCTAGCCCAGATTCGCTTGTAACTCCAAAAAGCGGTGCTTTCCATGTCATTCTCTGCCGGTAGGCTATTTAAGGTACATGAACCTGTCAGCATAGCTACTTGTGAAATAGTATGCCACTCATCACATTGACTCAAGACTACCCACAATAATATCGGCAGATGTACTTGATACAAGGTGCATAATAAGGTTTACTTCATCTAAGGAACACCACTGAAATATGACTTACCCGTGTATGCGATATATCGCCTCGTCAAGCTCAAGTAACCAAGGCATAATGGCATAGTTAATAGACTTGGTGTTTTTTTCGTATAGTTGGTTAGCACGCTCGTAGCTGTTCAGAAATTTGTATAATGCAAATGTTGATGGAAACGCCTTCATAATCATGATAACGATCTCCGGAGGCAGTTTATCAAGATGACAGCGTGGATGACTCTGATGAGAAGAGTAGACGGCATTTGGCTTGCCCATTACGATCGATCTAGGGTTGGAAGTTGTATTCCAGTGAGATTTGAGAAGAGGAAAAAAGAAACCCCGGGGAGGTGCACAATATATTACGAGGAGATATTGATGAGGCGACAAGGCTTACTATAAGAACTTGTATGTATTGATTTGGGTTTAATTTGTCTAAAGGAAACTGGGAGGTATAAATAGAAGAGCTGCAAATTAGAACAGGTGGTGAAGTCTGAACAGTACAGGGTGAAGCAAGTTAGAAAGCAGCGAGATGCGACTCACTTTATGACTGATTAAATATGTGTTGACCTTAAGTCACTAGTGCTCAAGGGTGAATATAAGGTTATCGCGGGTAACGACACTGGTTAATATAGAACAAGCGGTTGGGAAGTAGAAGTTAATTTTCAGTTATTTGTGAATGCTTCTGTTCTCACAAATTCTCATGATATCTCCTGCCCCGTACCAATATATGCTTTGCTGCCCATCTGACCCATTTTGCCCTTAGAGCTCTTGGCGAGGTTCCATCCGAGTGGAACCCATATAATAACTCTGAGTCTCTGATAACCTAGTTTCTTATACTTATAAAGAACTCAATAAACTTCCCCAAAAATGAGCAGTCTGTTGCTCTGTAATTAGCTAGAATTAGACGGTTATGTAACATGATGTATCAAAACTAGCAACATCCTACAGCCAACCATGGTGTTTGCTGTACGCGAGTTGACTCTGGACTCTACACCCCACTGTAGGTGTATGCACGTTAGGTCCTGTAGCGATCCAGTCAAGGAAGCCCGCCCCAACGTTTACAGTGGAGTGGGGCGCTGTACATGCAGGTATGTAGTGCAGCTGCAGGTCGGGTGCTTTGGGTGCTTTAACCACTAGCTCCACTGCTGTTACAGGGCCTTACAACCACTGCCAATGGCCGTAGCCAAGCGATGCTAGCCTGCAGGTGGAATTACGTAGTGTCGAGGTCAGTCACGTCGACGACATCAACCAGCCGTCTGATGACATGCAAGTTCCACTTCCAGCCTTCAGTTCCAGCAAAGCTTCCTCCTCCCGCATTGCTCGTTGTGCGTCGAGCGCAACGCCAGACCGAGAATGACCCTACAACGATAGACCTCATACCACTGCTACTACCATATTGCTGCGATTGCATCACATACTAAGCATAGTTTACATTGCATTCATCACCCCCCCCGTTAAGCCAGGCCCTCGCTGCCCGCACCTCCTCGGCATCTCCAATCCCACCTAAGCCCTTCGCCGCAGCCTCGAGTAATCAATCGCCTGCTTACATCGTCGCCATGAAGCTGCGCAACCCTCTAGAGTTCCGGCACGGCCCGGTCAACTTCTTCACGACCGTCATTTACCTTGCGCTCATCGTGCCGCTTCTCTATGTCCACGAAACCGTCCCGTCGCCTCCTGCCGAGGAAGCTCTCAGTAGTGGACTCAGCCTCACCGAAGCATGGCGGGACCTGCTAAACATCACGCGCGAGTTCCATCCCTATAACAGCCGTGCGAATGAGCAGGTTCGCGAGTTTCTCATGGAGCGGTCGCGACAGATTCTGACTCGGAACAACATCCATTACACGACTGAGCTCGCGGGCGGGGTAGTCTGGGACGACAGGTTAGGATTCATGACCTCTTCTGTCCTACAAATTATCGTCGTCGGAAACTAACAGGTATTCAGCCTCGGCCAATCCTACAGCAGCTTTCCTGAGAATACCGTGCCTCCCACTGCCCGAGCTCCGGGAGCGACGCTCTTTGACGATCGCATCTCCAATGTGACCTGGACCATAGACTCTCTCATCAACAGCCGAAACGACAAAAGCTCAGCGAGTTGGTCAGGCCATTACTTTGAAGGCAACAACTTTTACGTTTACATCCATGGAAAGGATGACCCCGAAGGCGATTGGTGGACGTCCAAGTCGAGTGCTGCAAACTTCCGTGGATCCGGTGGTGTTCTTGTGAACTGCCATTTTGACTCGTAAGTAAACATTGTACACTTTATAGAGGGAATTGAGGGATGCGCGTCAACCTGCGAGCGGATCCAGCATTGAATTACTCTATGCGAATAGCAACCCGACCTTGGAAACCGCAACTAACCATTATCTCCAGCGTTTCCACCGGATATGGAGCTACCGATAATGGCATGTCCTGTGTGACCATGCTGCAACTGTTGAGTTACTTCACCATGGAAGGTCGGCAACCTAAGAATGGAATCGTTCTTCTCTTCAATAATGCCGAGGAAGACGGGCTCCTAGGCGCACGCGCTTTTGGATACAGTCCCCTTCTCAAGTTCTGCCACACATTTGTCAATCTGGAAGGCGCCGGAGCTGGTGGCCGTGCCATCCTATTCCGAACAACAGATTTGCAGTCAGCGCAAGTTTATGGGAAGAGCCCGTATCCCTTTGGCTCCGTTGTCGCGGCCAACGCTTTTGAAAGAGGCGTCATCAAGAGTGGAACGGACTTTGAAGTCTTTGACAGAGATTTTGGACAGCGTGGACTGGACATTGCCTTTTATGCACCACGCTCGCGCTACCACACTGAAGATGACGATGCTCGACACACATCGGTGCGAAGTATCTGGCATATGCTCTCCGCAGCATTAGCTTCCACTGAGAGATTTTCCCAGATTACTGGTACCGTTTTCAACGGCGACCGATCGGATGGCAAGAGTAATCTTATTCAGAACGGCAAGAAGACCGAAGGTGTTTGGTTTGACTTGTTAGGGAGAGCCTGGGCAGCCTTTCCGCTTAGAGGGCTGTTTGTATGGTCATTGACTCTCTTGATTGCCACGCCTCTTGTGCTCACAATCGTAACTTACATGCTGATCCGAAAAGACAAGTACTACTTCTTTGCCAAGGACATCAAACTGGAATCGGAGCTCGATGACCCCGTTTCGCTTGGTGGCTGGAAAGGCTTCTTCCGCTTTCCCCTGGCATTTGTATTTGCCATTGGCCTGACTGTTGCATCAGTCTTGATTGTGGCCAAGTTCAACCCTCTCATCATCTACAGCAGCGGTTATGCAGTGTGAGTATTCTTTCTTATTTCCCAACATTCATTAGAAGGCACATTAACAAGTCATAATACAGGTGGGCCATGACAATCTCAATTTTCTATTTCAGCTTCTGGCTCATTGTTCGCGGCGCCAGCTTTGTCCGACCCAGCGCCCTCCATCGAGGATTTGTCCTGGTATGGCTCTTTATCTTCTCGTGGGCTCTCCAAGTCCTCGCTGCCATTGCCGAAGATCGCATGCATATTGGAGCTCTTTACTTTGCCGCATTTTACCACACATCCATCTTCCTGGCCTTGTTGATTTCCTTGCTAGAACAGTTCGCTCTGCCTGGAAAGCACGAGTTTGCTCGTCAGTTTACCGATGCATCAGAAGATCAAGACGAGAGTGTGGCTGCAAGCATCAATGATGCTCAAGGGGCCGCGGATGAGGGCGGCAATGACCATGATGATCCATCAGAGACTACGCCCCTGAGATCAGGCGAGCGAGGCTACGGAGCAAATGATCAAACAACGTTTGCCAACAACTATCGACGCTCCATCCCGGCGGAGGATGAGCAACCTTCGACCTCCAAAGTTCGCAGCTACCCGCCTTACGAGTATGAGCAGGCGTGGTCTGGGCGACTCCCCACATGGACTTGGATTCTACAGTTCCTGATTCTTGCTCCCGTACATGTGCTTATTATTGGCAACCTTGGACTCATGCAAATGTCCGCCATGAACATGACAGGCTCCGACGGTAGCGGTCTGCTGGCCCCGTTGATGGGAATTGGTATCATGGCCATTATGCTGCTTCTTCCATTGACGCCATTTATGCATCGCGTCACTCACCACATTCCCATGTTTCTGCTTCTAGTGTTTATTGGTTCATTCATCTATAACCTCGCTGCTTTCCCCTTCTCCGTCAACAACCGCTACAAGGTTTATTTCCGGCAGATTGTCAACGTCAATGACGGTACTGACGTTGTTAACCTCCTCGGACTTGAGGAGTTCATCAAACCTGTACTTGCATCGCTTCCATCTGTAGCTAGTCAAGACGTTGACTGCGGCGGTGGTTCGGACAACAAACGACCATCACTCATGTCGTGCACTTATGACTCATCCTCGCAGCCAGCGTATCTTGCCAACGGAACCAAGTACGCCGACCTGATTACTGTTACAACCACCAAGTCATCAGATGGAAAGAGTGCAAACTTGGTCATTGACGCTTTAGAAACAAAGATGTGCATTCTTGAACTGTCCAAGCCTGTATTTGGCTTTGCTGTTAAAAATGGAGGCCCTAGAGATCGACGATTTGGCTCGTTCCCACGCAGTGGCTTGAAGCAGATTAATCTCTGGCGACGAGACCTAACAATCCCCTGGGATGTCAAGCTGCAATTGACTGAGGATGGACACTCGCTGTCGCATGAGGTGGAAAGTCGTGATGAGCCTTTGTCTGTGACTGTCAAGTGTGCTTACAGCGACGCCAATGATGCCAAGACGATACCGACCCTCCAGGAGTTGAAGCAGTTTTCACCCAAGTGGACAGTATTTACCAAAGCTACCGTTGCTCTTGTTGAGGTCCAGAAGAAGTTTGAGATTCGATAAGGCAGTTAGTCTAGAATTTTGCGCAAGGTTTCCTTTTTTCTTTGTCTACATGGGGTAGGAGCGAAGTCGGTGGTAGGGAATTTTTACATATGTCGCCGCCGTCAAGGAGCTTGAGTACACTTAATACATCCCCTTAGATATGAGATGGATCGTGATGATGATTTTGTACATCGGGGCGACAAGTTGGGAAGAGTAGGGTGGAGGATTGAACATTGTTACAAAACCTAGTACTCATAAACATGACCGTACATTCAACCCTTTTGATCGATGTTTCTGTTTCCACTATTGTTTTCATCACTGCTTGATCATTTGTTCCCTTTAATTTCCTCAGTGCATCGCCCTATACTCATCCCCACAATCACCTATCTTCTCAAAAACAGATTCCGTCCTCTCACCCGCCTTCCCAAGAGCCGCAGCATTCAACATCTCCATATCCCCACCATCAAGCTCCCACCCAAACACGCGCAAGTTATCCGCACACCGGTCCGAGACACCTAGGCGAGTGCCTACAATGACAGCTCCAACAGCAGGCTGCTGGAGCACCCAGCGAGCGACTACGTTTGCGACGGATACGCCATGTCGGTTGGCGATGTCTGAGATGGTGTGGAGGAGAGATTGGAAGTCGGCCCAGGTGCCCCAGGTGTAGACGACGTCGAGGTATTTGCGCTGAGAGGGGGTGAGGGCTAGGGAGGGTGAGTAGGGGTCTGGGCGGGGTTTGGAGAGCCAGGATGAGGAGAGGAAGCCTCCGACCTATTCTCGTCTGTGAGTAGAATGTTGATGATGGTGTTGGGGGTGTGTCTTACAAAAGAGCCGTAGGTCAAGAGTTTGAGTCCGTATTTCTCACACGTCTGAACCATTTTCTTTAAAGGTCTAGAATCGATAACCGAGAACTAGGAGTAATTGACTGTAAGTAAAGGTTTTGGTGTTCACTGCAATTGGTACACTCACTTGGACTTGGTTCGACACAACACCAACATTCCCCGTCTTAGCCAAGAGATGTTCGCAAACCTCGGCGGTGTGTTCCGAGTCAAAATTGCATAACCCAATGGCGGATACTAGGTGTGGATGGGTTTGCGTAATGCCGACGAGTTTGGCTAGGATGTCGAGATATTCTTTTGATTCGTACTACATAGTCGCCAGCACATTGTGCGTTTGAGTCAGTATGAACAGGGTGGTTACAATACTAGAATACTGGGGGATTTTAAGATGGAAACATATAAATGCTTCACTTACATCGTACCAGTGGAACTGTAATAGGTCTGCTCTCCCACCTAGTCTGCGGCAACGCTCTTTGACAGCCTCGAGAACCCACTCCGTTGTAACAGGCTGACCGATGGGTTTGAAGATGCACCATTTGGTAGCAGCGTAGACATTCTCGGCTACTTCTTTCGACAGTCTATTACGGAAGTCGCCGTATACTAACTCTGCATCGCCCTGAAAGACACATACCGTTAGCAACTGCCCAAGTCATGTTGACGCATTTCGAATCAATTTTATGTAGTTTATGTAACTTGCTCATTGATGTTTACTTACGTAGTGATCTGCCATGTCTGCTGCGACAAGACCAGCTTGGATGAGGTTGACAAGTGCTTTCTCTTGGCTATCAGTGTTTCCAGCGCCCCACGATGGAGAGGCAAGCTGCCACAAGCCATTAAATAAACGAGGTACTTGCGATGCTCCAAGCGTGAACTTTTCCACAGCCGAGTTTTCAGGAAGCGTTGCCTGAATCAGACTTCCTTGCTTGTCATCGCGGCTCGTAGATGTCGCAATCTGGTCAACTTTAGAGGGAAAGATGCGTGCCAGAGTATCCTGGACTTGCCTCTCTGGTCGTCGGAAGGGGTACGGGAGGTTGGCGTGCGCACAGTATTTGCTGCATCTGACAAATGCGTCCAGCAGCCCAGTCAATGGGCCCTCGAGGGTTTTGCTATCAGCGGTGGATTCCTTGAGGGCTTGCATGGATTGAACCACGTCGCCGCTAAAGTGGTCCAAGAGGTTGGCCAGGGGTGACTCTGGAGTCCAGGTTGCTCGAGCAGTTGCCACAGCATTGACGAAATGCGTCAAACTATTAAGTACATAGATGAAATTAGTTGCTATTATACTGTATATTGCGAGAAGTTGACAATTCAGGACGAGGAAAAGGGGTAACCAACTGCTCGAGAGACTTCAGAGTGAGCTTTGCCGCAAACAAACACCGACCCATGGCCAGATACTCACGACACTTGTCAGATGCCACATCCGGTTCTGGAAAGAGTAGCTCCGGGCTCGTGAGCTCAAGATGAGACTCTGAGAGATCTTGCTGTACATGTTGAAGAAACGGCTGGTGGGTGATGGCGCCTAGGGAGAGGAGTTTGCGCAAGACTGAGCGTAGATATTCGGGGGGTACTGTTATTATGATTTGTGGTAAGCAAGGGTGTTAGATACTCTCTTGTTACAACACCAAAAAAACTGGAAGTATGTAACGATGTGTTACATACAGTTTGACAAGAGGACGTCGTCCATCATGTTGCTATTACAGGCAGTCAGTTGGCTTTCAGTAGAATTGAATCAGCAGACGTAGCATTGTATCTTACATGTGTCCACCCATGGTGAAGGAATGATATGATATACTGTTCTATAACTTGTGTGCTGTCAGGCAGTTAATGAATTCGGATATGTGTCAAGCTTCGGAACTGTGACGTCTTTTGCACAGAAATATATATGTGTATAAATTGCGGGGTCAAAAGGTGGTGTTTTGAAGAGCACTGTTACTAAAGCCCCTCATCATTAATCCAGATACGACATGAGATCACAACAACTCCAATCTTATACAAGA
This sequence comes from Zelopaecilomyces penicillatus, assembly GCA_005765155.1. Lineage (NCBI taxonomy): Eukaryota > Fungi > Ascomycota > Sordariomycetes > Hypocreales > Pseudodiploosporaceae > Zelopaecilomyces > Zelopaecilomyces penicillatus. The sequence goes on from VCCP01000002.1 coordinate 6,426,291, forward strand.
TCCCAATTTACTATAAGCACCCATCATCCATAAGATATTAAGAATCAGAGCAATATCACAGCGTTAATACAGTAATACAATCAGGTACAAGCCATGGCCGAACCCACGGCAAAGCCTCAGAGCAGTTTGGTAGACGACGCTTTCGAACTATACGACCTCAAAGTGGAAGTTATAGCACCCCCTGAAGCAAAACTTCTTTGCGGTGCCAAACCAGGCGATTATTTTGAACTGCGTGGCGAGATGATGCACCTGCCGCCTGGACAAGGCATCAGCATCTACAGCCTTTGTAAGTGAGACATGAAAAGGTTACCCCAAAACAGAACATGCATATATTGTCTAGAGGCTAAATTCTCAATGGGATATTGAATGGACTTTGGGGTGGGAAAACGAACAACTTCCCACCTTGAGGTCTGTTGATTTCCCTTATTCATTGTAGCTTCTGTTCTGCCTTTGTTGGCAGCCAAGCAGCGAGTCACGCACAGAAACGATTGGATGACGACGGACTCGCTCATTGCGTGTCCGGACCCAAATTGCCCATCGAAGCTGAGGATCTCGAGGATTGGGGTAAGAAAGTTTAGCCATGCGGAAACAACAGTCGTTGGTATGGAGGGGAATTGAGAACAGGTGTTGGTAGGTGGAGTGATGAGGCATGATTAGGTGTGCCAGCGGTTGGATTACTCTAATTTTTGTATTAAATCTCCGATGGACTGATAAATAGTCCATCTTCATGCCCTGCTGTAAACTGAGATTAAAAATTGGAGTGTATTATTATGACTTTCCATAACACCGAGGTGCGACTGTGATCATGTACAGTGTGGTGTTCAAGTTCCGAGGTATTGTACACTGTACTTCTACCGCATTGCTCAAGCAAATTGAGTGAATTCTGGTGTCATCGAAACAACTCTCACCCACTCTTCAGCACAAAGTGCTTCACAGGTACGCAAACCCAGCAAGTTTCTCCTAGTATGGTTTTTATCTCTTATATCACACTCCAATACGGTCGCAGCCTGGTTTCTCCTGGCACCGATGTCAAGCAATTCCTTGTAGACTTGCTGGTCGCCTGAGCCAATACCACATATTGGCGCACTGGAAGGCTAAACCACTGGTTATGGAGTTTATGAGACAATATTCAATCACTACTGTGCAGATTTCACCCTCAGCTAACTTTGTTTGCTCATTTAGGCTCAATACAGTGTCTTGAACTAGACACGGGCAACCTCGGCTCGACTCCACTAACCAGCTCTCCTATATTGAAGCCGGCATATAACTTGATCGGAAATAACAAACTGTCAATTTCGTGGTTAACTATCAAGGCACAGTCATCCATACTTCTCTGTACTGCCTCATCTCAACTTCATTCCACCATACTCTTTCTTCAGACATCACACTGTGTGAAGTAAAAGTTCCAAAGCCCCTCATGGTGCGGTCAATATCGCTGCCTTCCAAGCAGCATCAGGGCGGTGCGACAAAGAGACATGCTTTGATTTACTTTGTATGTGGCAATCCAGGCCTCATTGAATTCTACACCGTCTTCCTCGAGTGCCTCCGTGGCTTGCTCGACACATCAGAGAGCAGTGGCCCGGGAACAACCAGCTATGACATTTACGGGCGGTGCTTGTTTGGGTTCGATGACGAGGACCATGTTCCCTTTGCGGAAGGCGGAACACCTTTCGATCTTAACGACCAAGTTGAGGGCATTTACAAAGATGTGGCAGCGCAAAGAATACCTGCTGGCGATAAGACTCAGGAACAGAGGCCATATGACGACGTAATTCTCATGGGACACTCCGTCGGAGCATACATCTCGACCGAGATATTCCACCGCCATATGAAATCTCAAAGCCAGGCACCTCACTTAAACCTCCGCTACGGGTTCCTACTCTTCCCAACGCTCACGCACATTGCCCTTTCTCCCAGCGGCAAACAAGTCACCTTGCTCAACCGCCTGCCCAGCCTAGCGACGTTCGGCCACATCTACGCACAGTTTATTCTCGGCCTCTTCACCGTCTCATTCATACAATACTTCATCACCAACATCATGGGATTCACTCCGCAAACCGCCGGCGTCACAGCGCGATGGCTAAAGAGCCGCGACGGAGTCCGCCAGTCCATCCATTTGGGACTGGCTGAGCTCCGGGAGATTTGCGAGGATAAGTGGGAAGAGCAGCTGTGGGAGATTTCAGCAGAGAACGAAGTAGCGGGCGATAATAGCAGCGGGGACGATGAAAAAAGAAAAGGTGGCAAGGCTGGATCGCCGCCCAAGACGCCCAAGTTCTTTATGTTTTATGGAAACAATGATCACTGGGTAGCGAATCATATTCGTGACGAGTTCATTGAGAAGAGGAAAGAGCATGGGCTGAGAGGCGGGCAGACTATGATATCAGTGGATGAAGGGAATATTCCACATGCATTTTGCACACGTGAGAGTAAGTTTACCCCCATTAGAGTGTCTTTTTTTAAGAGGGATTTGAACTCTTGGAGATTTTGGCATCTGCTAACGAAAACGCTTGGAAACAGGTACGAGTTTTGTGATTGCTCGCAAGGTGCACGAGTGGGTTGAGCATATCGAGAGGGGGAGGAAGCAATAAGGTTATTAGAGATAAACCCATGAGAAATATTGGCAATTAATTGAACATTATAACTCAGTTCATATTTTGATTGGTTTCAAACACATGGACATTCTACATGCGGGATAATTTGATATGTCGTCAAAACCTTCGGGATGATAATTTTACCTTCATCAAAGTCATCATCTATTTCATCTTGTCTGTCTAGAAAGCGGCAGCAAAGTGCATTCTACCCATATCAAGCTAGAGGGGCAAACCGGCATAGACAGTCTCCGAGTCCGAGTTTGTTTTCCCCGCATCATCACATGCAATGAATACATCGCCGGGGCGGCACAGTAAACTCTGCCTGTGTCTGTACTTTTATTCTACAAAAGGTTTTGGTCTAGCTTATACAGTCAGTGTAGTTTTCATATTATAGAATCATCATATAAGCAATGTCATTTCCAAGTCTGATAGATGCTACATTAGAGGAGCTGTCTGGGGGATTAGAGAGCGGGTTATTCACCAGTGTTGATCTCGTCAATGTAAGTGCTCTTCATGCAATCCTTTCACGACTGTCACCACATAGTAATCACTTATTCACCAGTCATAGGCTTATCTTGTCAGAATTAACCAAGTCAATGAACTCGTCCGCGCAGTCACAGAGGTCAATCCAGATGCGCTCAAAATTGCGGCGTCGCTAGACACAGAGAGAAGTAATGGCAACATTCGAGGGTGAATAATGATCCCACGGTTTACTATTCGTTGCGTTAAAGCCATGTTGACTGGGAATAAATCAGACTATTACACGGGATTCCTGTGCTGGTGAAGAACAATATAGCAACAAAGGACAAGATGAGCAATACAGGTTAGTACCATCAGTCACTACGAGAACTTATTCTTCCCATCATGTGCTTGTTCCTGGCCAGCGTTTCTTTTACGAAAGTGCTGTCGGCTTGGCCAGACATACATACACCCGGCTTATACTGTCTCTCTAGCTGGCTCATGTCTCCTCGTAGGGGCTACAGTCCCCCGCGATTCCTTGACTGTCAAAAAACTACGAGATGCCGGCGCCGTTATCCTTGGCAAAGCCAACATGGCCCAATGGGCCAGCTATCGCAGCCGGGGCATCGGCCTCCACGGCTGGTCTGCCGACGGTGGCCAAACCCTCGGAGCGTATCACGAGCGACAATCCCCCAGCGGTAGTTCAAGCGGAAGTGCCGTAGCCGTTGATCTGGGCCTCGCCTGGGCCGCCCTCGGCACCGAAACAGACGGATCCATCGTCTTCCCTGCACACCGCAGCGGCATTGTCGGCATCAAGCCCTCCGTTGGGCTCACCTCGCGAGACCTCGTCATCCCTATATCGGAACGCCACGACACCGTGGGGCCGATGGCGCGGACGGTTCGGGATGCGGCGCGGCTGTTGCAGGTCATTGCCGGCCCGGATCCGCATGATAGGTATACAGATGAGATTCCGTGGACTATACTACCGGATTATGTGGCCGCATGTGATGTAGACGCTCTGCAGGGCGCGAGGATAGGGGTGCCCTGGGAACTAATCCAGCAGTTTGTAAATGACGAAAAGGTAGGTTTTGAGATTGAGGTATTCAAGCATGCCGTCACACAGCTGGAGCAAGCCGGGGCAATCATCGTCGAAGCCAACTTCATAACGAACAAGGACGACCTTCACCTTGCTCAGCAACCCGTGTTTCGCGCTGATTTCAAGGCCAATCTCGCCTCCTATCTCGCTCAGCTCACATTCAATCCGAGTGAAATTCACACCCTCGCCGACGTATGCGACAAAACCCGGCAGCACCCGTGTGAGGGCTTCCCAGACCGCAACACCGCCGTCTGGGAAGAAATTCTGCTCGAGCAGGTCTGGGACAACATCGACGAAACCCACTTCCCACCTGCATACGCCAAATTACTCGAACTAGCCGGTCCTCTCGGTCTGCCTGGCGCACTGGACACACATGGACTCATCGCGATGGTGATGCCTACATGCCAGGCATCACGATGGGCTTCCTCCGCCGGCTCGCCGATTGTAACAGTCCTGCTTGGTCATCACCCAGTAACGGCGGCATCGGTGCGGGTCATTAAAGAGGATAAAGAAAAAGAAGGGTTGCTGTTGTCATTGCCATCGTCGGACCTAGTGGAGACGGGGCCCGGCGTGCCGTTTGGTATTAGTTTCTTGGGGAGGAAGTGGTCCGAGGCGGAGCTCATAGGGCTGGCGTATGGGTTTGAGCAACGGACGAAAGTAAGGGAGAGGTTGGTGAAGCGAGTGGTACAACCAGATGCTGAGCTTGGAGAGGTCAAAGCAGGGTGAAACAGCGGGATGCTAGAGAGACAGGTTTATAGAGTTGGATTATTACAGAGTCGGTTACAGATGTAAGGGGGGGGGGGGCGTTCAAGCGAGGTCAACGGTGGCTTTGACGGAGTTTGTAGTGTAGTTTTTCATTGCGCCAATTGGTGCAAGGGGTCCCTAGACAGCAGTAGGTATGATGACTCTGCTGGTCATGTTCATTGTAGTTAAGTAACAAGGGAGGAAGCATGTATCGTGAGCCACTCACGTCGCACCAACTATTAGTATTGTATCATCTTGAGGACACAGAACAGTGTTTCCACACTGAAAAGATTCTAAATTTGTGTTCTACTCATGCTCTTTCAATACTTCTCTCGAGAACCCCCTCAAAATAACATTGCTTGGCTTTTGTTTCAATAGTCATATCCTGCTCACCAACCCTTCTCTTCCCCTCTCTCTCAACAAACAACACGAGGTTAAACCTACATACCATACAACTCACCGTCTTAGGACGCATTCACCTATTTCCCCCTTATCGAATCATGAATCATCTGTTCTGCACAGGTCATTCTCTCTTTCAAAGCTAAGCTAGTTGTATTTGCCGCGCTCGCAGGCAAACCCTTGCGTTTGCTAGGATAGATTAAGCGCCTTCCCTCTGGTGAGAAGTTTAATAAAATAGTACAGCAGTCCGCGTCAATTGTCGTCTAGGTTTACTTGCTCATATTCGTTGACGTCACAGGGCGCTGGACTGATGAAACCCAGTCGTCTAGTCCAAGCTGCGAAAAGATGAAGTTTTTTACTATAATAGTCTGTCTGCCTTACTGCTGCAGTCTATTCAGGCATGTAAGCGAAACCTTTTTTTTTTTCTCACAAACAACATTCCGGGTGAGGTTAAATCTCGTAGTTTCTTCGGAACTTTGCACATCAAAGACAAAAAAATCATTGGCCCAGCCAGCCAAGCTCCGACTTTGGGTCCGGACATTTGAATTCGCTGCTTTGTACGTCATCTTGAATGCTTTGTAGGTAATACTGTATATGGCACACACGCCACTCACACGCCCCCTCCATCACAACCCCCCATCACACAGCATCTTCCACACACACACACACAAAGCAGTGCCCTCCCCCCCAGTGGGAAAATCTTCTTTCCTTATCTGTGCAACGTTTTTATTTTAGAAACAAGGCCATGGGCCGATCCCGTTTGGCTAGAAGAGTGACGCGTCAGCGGCCCCCCCTAATTGTTTCCAAGTAACCAATCAAAGAACCACCTTCTGCTTCTGTTTCCTTTCCCTTCCATGTGTGGGTTGTGGCCATTGGGGATGGATGAAGTTTGTACTTTTTACAACGAAATCCTACATGTTTCTTTGAACACGCGGCACAGCTGGATAAGCAGCTGTCTCAGCCGTTCTTTCTTCGTTGGGCCATTGAAAAAAGCTCAAGCCACGCTGACTGCGTTGGTTATATTGGAGCAAGCAGCGGAGCCCGTGTCCACACCTCATGTCCGTCTGTCTGTCAGAGCTGTGCTACTGATGAATGAACCTAGGTTTCTTCCATGGAAATAAAATGGCTTGCTCCGGCGTCGCACCGCATCGACAGCGGCAAGGACAGACAGTACACTGCATCCGTAATCCATGCCCACACGTTGTTTCCGGGGTGAAGCGTCCTTGAAATTCAATCAAAAGTAGTGATTGCATTGAAAAATAGTAGTACAAATATTCTTAAAGTAGCTTACACATGATATATCTTATTCTAGAAAATAAATGTAATTTTATTAGATTTTAGCAGATGTATATGTTATTCCCCTCACCCAAGCGTTCGATGAAAGCAGTAATAGTAGAAAGCAAGATCTTCTCTACACTGATGAATGAAATCGTGCGATGGTAGTCATCCATCCCACTTATTTATCGTCGAAAGTCTGTGCTTCTTGCAAAACGGGCGCTCTTCATCTGACGGATATCCCAAGTTGGTAACTTACCTCCTCCATACTCCGATGTACATAATTCCGTACAACCTCCTCCAGTATCTCCTCCCGCACTCCCAAGCGGCAGAAAGGTCAGAAAGAGAGCGGTTTATTCAGCTAATCGCTCACAAAAGCTCAGCCGTACTGGTACTTCTCCTGGATAATGGCAAAGCTGATTCACCAGCCACTCTACGCTGTCAACTACCAAGGTAGTAGGCAACACGGGTGACGATTTTGACTACTCTCTACTGGCACCCCTCGTATATGTCGGTCGTATTGGATAAGAAATTTTTTTCCCAGCTGAAGCCTCACTTTCCTTTGGTAAGCGCTTAGCCACGACACGACAGCCCATGCCTTGACGGCCCAATTGCTGCAGTAGCTCTCACAATAAAAAAGTGAGAGCCAGCTGAGTTCATGTTGTTTGCCTCCCGCTCCAAGAACGCCAGATCCCGTCATATTCCAATGGATTCCAATAGAAGATTCAAACTCCACTTTAACAGCAACAGCAACTCATAACACACACACCCCCTCTGTGACTCGGCAAAAGCTAGTCCGAAACCGCTCCCTCCATCACCCAGTTCCGTTCAAAATTCGTTAGTTCCATCCACTAGCTTGGCCCATTTCGGGGGCAAGGCAAGGCAAAAAAAGAACAATCCTGGGCTTAGAACGCCACGGGCTAATCCGATCCGATCGAGAGGGATTTTCTACTTTTTTTTCTTCGAGTTAAACTAAACGTACCTATTTTCTTTAAATGGAACGCTGCGGCCAACCCAAAGCCAGATACGCCCTCTTAGACGTATTCTAGTGACTACTGCTAGGTAGTTACGGTACTGTTAGGTATGATGGTGCAAAAAGTTAATTCAGCCTACCTAGGTACACTTACTCGGCAATCGTAGGTCAATGTATCTATCTATCTGGGCGGTACGGAGAGGGCTGTACATGACGATGCGTCACCATACGGCGACCTCCGAGCTGCGCACGCAGTGGCAAGTTTTTTTATTTTCCTATTTAAATACTTGGGGTTTAAAAATAAACTCATGTTGGCTTGGGGCAGGTAACGTAGCTACCTACGTATGTGTAAATTTACTTACTGACAAAGGTCAGTCAGGTCAGTCAGGCAGTAGTCATCCGGCCCCAGTGACATACATACATTTCTTCTTCTCGTATTTGTGACTGCGATTTCATTACAGTATTTGTACATTTGCCCTGTTTTCCCATGATTTGTCTCCGCTCCTCCATCTTTTTTTTTTTGGTTACTTTTGCCTACTCCGGCAGTTCTTCGTGGTGAATGGTGAATGGATGGATGATTGGGTAGCCAAATTAAGATACGAATTGATGATACCCATCCCCCCCCAACCATCCTCTTTTTCTACCCATCCAACCACCATCACACACACACACACACACACACACACCATATGCAATGCAGCCCAGTATTGTTCCTCATTCCGTTTAGTGGTTCTGTGTTCTCTAAGCTCTTTTTATTTTCTGGCGCATGCAGCGCGGAAGCATCCGACTGCGTCTCCGGACTACGGCCGTCTACTGCTGTATTCGTAGCTTCAGCAATGGATCCCCTTTCTCCCCCGTCTCCCCAGGTTACAGCGTTGCAGAACCAATTCGTGACTGTTATTTATCTGTTGTGTCGTTCTTTTCTTTGAACAATCAGGCGCCCATCTTCCTTTCAGACAAAACTCCCTCCCCCTCGGGCCGAGTGCCGCCAATGTCAATGTCAAATGTCAATAAACCACCCCCCACTAACTTGGCTAGGAAATAACAATATTGGCTTGGAGAGATCCCGTTTGCCTTGTCATCATCATCATACCTATCATACCTATTCTAGGCCTAGCTAGAGTGGGCAGAGCAAGCAAAGAAAAGGGTTTCTCTTCCTACTTAGCAAACGCTGGTCTGACCTTGCATGGCATGGCTTTTGGTAGCCTCGAGACTACCTATCTTGGGTACCTATTTGCATGCCAGACCTGGGTGTAATCTTTATTGCTGTATCGTTGTGCTTGTATTCTCCTGTGATCCAGTACCAGACACGACCACATTGTATTTCATCTTTCCAAACCACAAAGATGATGAAAACAGACATCTGGCACTGCATGCATTACCAGTCCATTATAGTAGTGGGCAGCTCGTACATACTGACCTACTACAGACATGCAGAATGCAACACAGAGCTGACCCCCCCCCCTAGTTGTTGTTGTTGCTGCACCTGCACCCGCCTGCGCCTGCAACGCGACGTAGCATGTACAGTACTTGGAAAATCAAGGCACAAAATTAGTGCATTGGTACCCACCTTGTACCCTGCCACCAACTTCAATGCTGACAGTGACCTTGGCCATTACTCATAAAGCCCAGGTACCTGACATTGATGCCTGGGCCAGAACCTTGTCCAGGTACCCAGTACGCCCAGTACGACTAGTGGAGCCGCCGGGCTAGACTCCCACTCTGGAAACGTTGCGCTGCTCTCCTGGCCCAGCTTGGGAGGTACCGCGTCTTCCGGAACGTCGCATGTGGCGGAAGCGCCGACAGATTCCCCCCTTGACTACGCGATTGTCTTCGTATTGCAAGACATTGACGCCCTAGCGAGTCACTAGTAAGTACACGTTTTTCATGCAATTTCTCTCCCTTCATGGTTCCGGATCCTACATGTCCATCATGGTGCCCATTGAGAGAAAAGTATATCGTCAAAATAATGTAACAATTCAAAACTTTACAAAGCCAACACATTCACAGTTGACATCACTCATATATGGAAATATCAAGTAGAGCCAACGCCCGATAGGACGATTATATTAGCCAGATAGCTGGTTGTATCTTCTGTAATTACACTCCCCTTTCGGGGGCAATTGATCCAAAAACAAACACTTTCAAAGGGGCTTAATACCCGCCTCGTACCAGTGCTTTTCCCATACTCATAACATCCCTAACTCGTAAACGGCTCTCGCGCGATGTCATGCCAAAGAAACCGTTATCCCATCGTAGATCGAGTTCTTTACAGAGCAAGAGCAGCGACGGCGAGCATGGCAAGTCCGGGGAGGACACCGGCAGCGCCGTTGACGGGAGGAGAGGTGCCAGTGGGGGCAGGGGCAGTGCCGTTACCAGTGGGGGTGGTGACGGTTCCGATGGTGGTGGGAGCCGTGGGGACGGGGTAGTCGCTGGTAGGAGCAGGAGTGGTGGGAGCATCGGTGCTGGTGGGAGGGACTGGGTAGTCGGTGCTGGTAGGAGGCACGGGGTAGTCGGTAGCGGTGTCAGTGGGACCCTCGCTGGTAGGGGCAGGGGTGGTAGGAGCAGGAGTGCTGGAACCGCCGGTAGGGGGGTTGGCACAGAGCGCCTTCACAGCGGGGAGGACCTCGTCTGTTGTCGTGTTAGTGATCAAATGCTTCATTGCGGTTGAGTTGGGCAAACATACTGAGGGCAACATCGGCACCGCAAGCGGCGAGGACACAGCCAGTGGCATCGCCCTGGATGGCCGAGATGTTCTTGCAGACGCAAGCATAGTCGGTGGCGGAGGTGCACTGAGGAGCCTTGGCCTTGATGGAGTCCTCAATGCAAGAGACGGCACATGAGGGGAGGCTCTGGGCGGTGCTGACAGCAGCGAGGGCAAGGGCGACGATGGAGTACTTCATTTTGAAGGTATTAAAGGTTGATTCCGGAGAATTGGTTGTTTGAAGGGTTTGGATTGGTGTATTGTACAGACAACGAGTGTAACTGGTCCAGTAAGCGAGTGGATGAGGAGGGAAGGAAAGTCGAGGTAGAAGGCGGACGACAGATGGGCTTTATGTAGGCTCCTGAGTCTGTGGTGGTCAAATTCTATCCAGGCATTTGCTCGCTCACATCAACTAGTCTCCCTCCGGCTTGAAGTTGCCTTGTCCCTGGACTCCACCCCCTTTCGATCATCGAGCCGGGGTGGGCGACGGGGCAACAGGAGACAAAAAGCGAACAGGGCCGAAATGCCTGCACCGAGCTGTGCCAAAGGGGGGTGGTGGTGTGTTGTGTGCGTTGTGTGTGTGTGTGTGGCCCCGACCGTAACGCAGCAACGGATGTACCTGTACTGCACCTGCACGTTGCTGTAAAGCTCTCACTCATCCATGTGGAGCCGCCCTGAGGCGTGGCGATGCACCCATGTTGCAGACGCCCTTGCGAGAGTTTCCCAAGTCTTGCCATGCTGCTTGTTGTTGGGTCCCGTACCGATGCACACAAGTACCAAGGCGCGCTCCGCCCAGCTAGCTATTGGCATCCTCTCCCACACACACCCTGGGGCCTCTTTCACCCAGAAGCAGGGGGGCTGGGTTGGCACTGGCTTCTACCTAACCAGATTTGCTCCACAGGACCGAGACGGCGTCAGGTCCATTGACCAAACGAGAGCCAATACAGGCAAAAGCTGCTCCGTCCTTGGAGGGAACAACCAGCCACTCACCAAGAGGCCCAGAAGCCAGCCTCGGAGCGCAGCACATGTGAAAGAGCAGTAGACAGCAGCACTGTGAGGGGCCTGGACGGAGAAACAAATCGCTGTCCAGCATTGCAATCTCAGCGGCTGCACATGGGAAATGAAATGCTCCTAATTGAGCCAAACCTAGCTGAAGCTTTCCTGGCCTAACGCGGGGATGGTGTCCGCTTGACGAACCAAGCCTTGATATTGGTACAAACTCTCGACGCCTTTGAAGACTCGTGGAATTGCGTTCATGGGGGGGCTGTGGGCCCGAATCGCGTCCGCGGGACGAGCGAGGGCTGGGGAAGCCGATGCGTGGTTGTATGGATGTTGCCGTGGCACGGAGGGTGACAAGCTATAACACTGCCAGACATCATAATGCGGGGGGAATGTACGATATGCTCTGTGGATGGAGTCGCTCACTCACCAATAGGTCCATACTCGTAATTAATTCCTGCAGAGCAGCGCAGCGCAGAGCAGAAGGCATTTTTCTCGCCGATGCAGGCAGTGCCTCTGGATTATGGAAGCTGCTCGAAAAAAGCGTGTGGTTGGTGTCCATGGCAACGCGTGGCAGAGGTGCTGAAGATGCAAAGCCAAAGTTTTGTCCACCCAGCCGCCAGCCATCATTGGACGCCAGAACTGGCGGTGCCTGGCCTGGTGGCTGGATCTGCTGCAGGCGAGGCAGGAGGCAAACAGGCTGCTTGGCTGCTTCTTTCCCACTGTGCCCTGTTTTTTCAGCGCCTGAAACAGCAGTCTCTCTCCAAGTCTCCTTCCTAGAAGACAGAAGACGTGTCAGGCCAGAGGGGCGTTGGCACTGTACGGGTGATCCCTGGATAATCCTCCCGCACTGTACTCCGTACCAGCAATTTAGTGGTCGCAGCCTCTTCAACCCCCCCTTGTGTAGGGGCTTTTTGAGAGGCTCCAGATGCTGATCTCCCCCCTTTCAAACAAACGTTATTACACTCTAATTGCCTGTATCACAGGCAAATATTACAGTCTCATCCCTCGTTGGCCCTGCATCCCAGGAGACGTGCCACTACCTGGAATGATGGTGAAAAGGGCGCTCCAAAGGCCGCTCAAACAGCTGCTGTGAGGAGGCTGTTCCATCAGCAGCAGGGGGGCAACGTTCTCTTCTGGCTCTCTCAAGCTTGTTAGAACTGTGTTCTTCGTGCCAATCGGCTTGGGCGAACGCTGGGACCAACGAGTTGACTTGCAATGTACAGGCAGGTAATCGGTCATCGGCAAGTCGAAGAATACAGCGCAAACGTAGCAATGCGACAGCTAGAACGCAGATCGCCATCGTCAGTGTTGCCTGCCCCTACGTCTATGGGATGCCAGGTACTCGCATTCGCCTCGCCGTGGTTACAACTGGCTGAAACGGCGCGCGTAGAGACTTCACTCGCCACCATGACCCAAGCCGATCCGTGAACGACGCAGGAACAAACGGGACGGGTTGCAATGGTGCCAAGATCAGCTTGTCAACTTGGGCGGAAGCAAGGCAAATCCTGCTCCCTAAGCCGTGGGTTGTTCCACATGGGGGCAAAGGTGTGCCACACTCTATCCACCTTTCTCCACGGATAGTCTACTACAGTCTATGCCCGCCTACCCAAGCAAAGGTTGCATGGTCACTTGGAGAGGAGTTTCGTATCACAATGCTGATATTTCCCGGCCCGGTCCAACTGTTCTCCCAAAGCTATAGCTCTATTTATTACAGGTATGTGTACAGCCGCCGCATCAGCAAAGCAAAGCAAAGCAAAGCATACTAACCCATGGCATTATCAGACCGAGAGACGGCCATCGCATGATCAAGTCTGGGGTATTGGGCACGGATGTCGGGAGGAGGTCTAATTAGAGCACCACTACCGGGACTGTGAGGCCACTCTTTGGCTCTCTGGTTCGCTCAGTGCTGCCCCTTCCAAGTTCCACGCTCCATCCGCGCAATTTCCCCCGCAGAAAGTTCCTGCCGCCAAGCTACCCATCTCAGACGCCAAATCCGATGGGATCTCCGTTTATACTCACGGCCCATCGCCCACTCACAGTTGTGGCAGTGCATTTCAGCTTGTGGGTGTGTGGTGGCAAGAACCCATTTCGCTTGGGGTCAGCGCTGTTGGGTTGATTCACCGTTCGCCCGTCTGATCCTTGCCACTTGCAGCGCGTTCTCTCCCTCTCCTACTGTGGACAAAGCTATTTACGGATCACAGTGCCCTTTGACTGCCCCCGCGCACCCTAAGCCGAGGCCAGTAAAAAAAAATTGATTCATGCCATGGAATTTTGTGCCCTGTTAACCATGTGAAGTCGTATGTCCTGTTTGTCAACCAAGCCAAGAGACAACTAAGGGAGAGGGATGATGAGCAAGAGGACAGAGAAACCACGCATTACTGGCAATCATGGACTCCAGGTCATTTCTGATTATCACCGGCTTAGAAAGAGGCACCTTGCCTATACCGCATTGCTCTCACGCGATCAGTGTACCAGGCACCGTTAACAGCAATGCTATCGGAATGGAGTACCCAAGCAGGAGCGCGGCAATTACATCGTTCTTCCAGGGTAGCATAATACGGACCCGCCGGCACCGCTTGTCGCTCCGGTCTCCCCAGACGGACACTTTCAGAGACACTTGTGCGACAATGACACAAGGCTGGTGGAGCCATGACATTGCAGATGGTCAGCCCATGTCATGTCCATTTGGATGAACGCTAGCATCACTGATCAAGGAAGCTCGCCGAGAGCAGAAAGCAATTGGCCATGTTGAGTTTTCTACGCGTCCAGTTATGCCGGCTCGAGTGCAGAAAAGAGATGAAAGTCATGAGCATTGCGCAGACAGAACGCATATCCATGAGACACTCGACACATGCGAGCCCGGCTGCATCAAGCAAGTCAATCTCCAAAGTCAAGCTCTCTCAAATATTACGTGTGTGGAGATGTAATCGTACTAAACACTCACTGTTCGAGAACTCAATTGGGACCACGGTCAGGGTTACCGAAATGGAGCCGAGCCGACAAACCCTGCATACAGGTAAGGATAATGTCGGTTGGGCGGCTGCAAAATGTTCAGATGGATGAGTCGCTTCGGCGACCCCTGCTCGATCCGGCCATTTTCAAGCATGCCACAACCATGACCAACATCAGCACCAGTCTGCAAAAGTGCTTTTAGTTGGCACGAATGGATGCATACTTTGTCTGTACCCGTGTACACCGTATCGCATACACTGACCCTGAGCATGTCGCGCCGGTTGACATGAGTATCGTCTACCCGTCTCGATGTTAAACACACATTAAATACTCTTTTTGGTTCATGAACTCAAATGAGCTGGCTGCATGCCAACGCTACGTATTATCACCGAGGCGAGATTGGTTCCTGCCTTTTATTGTTGCATCGCATGAGAACCATAATATTTCTCACCGATGGTAAACGCCGCGCTATTTGTCGAGGGCCTTTAACCTGACGGTAATTGTCGTTATGCGCATCGGGACAACATCATCGATAACACAAGGTAATAGTCCGAGGCCAGGAGAGTGGCTTCCAGCTCTAGGAATTCGTCCGTACCTAGAAACCCGCGCCAGTGATTAACTTTTTGGACAAAAAGTCAATGTTGTAAACGGACTATTGGATGTGACAGATCCTTTCATGGACACCCATGGTCCAGACCATCGTTTTTCCTTGACAGCGGGCGTTAATAGGGTCAAATCCGACACCTTGGCTAATTAATTACCTTATTGGGCCTTTCCATCACTCGCCGTTCTAGCTTGCCCTGTTCTCTTCCAACTTTCTCCGATAATTCCGAGGACATGCTGTACGCAGCATGCTTTTACGTCCTTTTGCATTTCATCTCATTGACCTACCCGCCACTTTCCTGTGAAACATGGCATCAGCCACGTCAAGGTCGGCGGCGTTCCTTGTGAACACAAAGTTGTTTGGCCTTGCCTCTCCGCGCATCATAGCAGTGCGCATATTTTCTGTTCCAGGAGTGCTATTCTGCGAATTCTATTTCCAATTGCTCCTTTGCCAGCATCGATAAGGTGAAGCTTGAAGGGCACTGGAGAAGCCGTCAGGTTGCTGAGACATGGAGGAGGAATACTACTTTCCAAGACTTCTGACTGCAGAAGTTTCATATGCAGTCAACTGCTTCCGGTGCGGGCAAGACCAACATAACAATCACAGCCGAATGGTTAGATCTAGCCCACTCGACCGGCATACGAGGACCGATACATTTCCCCAACAAGATCGTCAACAAGCAATGGACGATGAGTGCATAATTTGTAACGCCTCAATAAAAAATAAAGCGCGGAGAGGAAACTCCTGCAAGAGACAACGGCAGCTAACCTTGCGTATACACAACTTGATGTAGCTACTGACGATATCGACGACAACGCGAGCCGTAGCACACATACCCGAGCCGCGAGCCGCGATTGTATACTGCATCGACGCAAGGAAAACACCATCACTGATTTTGCACATAACATACCACGTTTCTGTTGCTGTTGCACGCTACTTCGCCAGGTTGACTTCCCAACATTCTCTCACACATAAGATGCTTGGTCTTGTTCATGTTACACAAGACATGATGCACTGTTAATATCAAAGCGGCAACTGAGACTCGACCACGTTTATCCAGCCATTATCAAGCACTCTATCGGTTTGCGGTCGCACTGAAAAACCCACACCGCTATACCGAGCCGTTTCTTTTGACCAGCCGTGCTTGCTTCTAGGGCTGAATGTGATGGCGCGTATGTCTGGCATGGCCGCCTGCTTCTTCCTCTTCTCTAATTTGTGATGATTTGGCATAGGTATCCACTATCCTGTTGCTACAGGACGTAACGCCTAATGTGTTATTGCCAGCGATTCTGTGTCTAGAACACGGGGGGCGGCATCCGAAAAAGCCTTTTTTTGCCTCTGCGATGTGTGTTCCCAACTGGTGTCTTCTTAGTGGGCATTCCACGGCGCCCGAAGATTTTGAAAACACATCGATTCTGCTTATGGTGTTATGATATCCAACGCCTAGCTCTGTCCTGTTGTAATGGAGCGGACCGGCGACTTCGGGGGGCCCAGATGTTCTACGTTTATACCCCGGACTCTAATTATCGATAGAATCTGATTCCCACCGGGATCGGGGATTTGCGACAGTGACGGCTCAACGGGTGTGGGAGAGTCTTGCTTTTTTTCCTTTTTATTTTCTTTTATGTTTCTCGTGGGTACCACTGCGTCAGCACCAGTCACCGACCTGATGCATGCTCTCCTGGATTCCGTTGGCTGGCTCAGAGCTACAAGTACTAGTCTGAGATTCTGGCATAGCTTTGCTTTTGACGTTCGACTACCGCTTTTGTCCCCCCTTCAAATGCCGCCAAAAAAGCAACAACGCTTATGTCTTTGTTGTAATACGTCTTTGTTATTTGGGACATTTTACCAGTACTTGGCTGTAGTTGCACTGCAGCTTTCCGGGGTAAATGAATTCGTCCATCTTGCGTAGATGAAGTAGCTTGAAGTCGCTGGTTCAGGATACACGGCTGGAGAGGCGTGTGCAGGGAGTTGTTGACTCCAAGTTAATGCTTGACATGCGCCGCTAGACCTGGATCTGTAAAAGTGAAGAGTGAATCGTACTAAAAACGACCATCTAGCAGACATGAAGCGGATGGTCACTACGCATTCAAATGTCTATTTTTCGCCTTCAAAGACCCCTTGGGTTTCAGGGAAGAGAATTGAGTGATGTTGGTCGTAATCAATGCCTTGCCCAAATCACTCACAGCCTGCGGCATTGTATTTGCTGTTTCATAAGAAGGAAACCTTTGCATTATTTGTTGAGGTCCAACGACGAAACCAACATCACCGTGTCAGTCTCCGCTGGGTCAGGCTGAACTAGCATCAGAACGAGCTATCTTGAGTTGGAAAATGGCGAATTATGAGTGTTAGTTGACCATCCTGTCATTGCTGACAGTGGCATTTTCATCAGCATCCTCTGCATCATTTTCCCAGCCTTGGCATCGTAAATGAGGAATGGTGACTGGATATGAGTGTTTGTGGGACAAATCAGCAGTGGATAGTGAGGCCTTTTTTCCCAATTGACCAGTGAAACTCAGTATGTTTAAGACACATGGTTTGTGTTATAGGGTTGGGTAAATTATGATGTAACTACAATTTAGAGCGTTGACTGTTTTGAGTCGAAGAGGGAAAATAAATCATGAATGCAAACTGTGACAGCATTCAATTGGAGAGCAGCTCGCTAGAATGCGAACTCTCTGGATCCCCAAATACAAGATACAGAATTTTAAGCCTTCCATTTAACTCGACTCATGCTTGAAGGCTCCGTGAATTAATGTAGACATGTTGTTATTCAATATTCGTCGTATGTTGAGTCCCGGGTAGGTTATTGAAAAAACAAAATGCGCGACAAACTCAAGATCAGAGACCAACTGCTTACACGTGGCGCAGCTAGGTGAATGTAGCTTAGGTACTATAAAATTGATGTGCCGAGCTGTGTTATTTATGGCATTGAATTTTTTTTTTGGGAACTGCTGGGCTTTTGAGATATCTTGAAACTCGTTGGCAATGCTATTCGATTTTATGAGGCGAACGCGCGTTCTCTCTCTGCCAATGTTTGGGTAGAAGGGATTGGAAGTGTGGGGGCAGAGCTCGAAAAGGCATGATAGATGGATGACTGGTGCGGCTACTGAGAATGGAATCTTCTTCTGTTTTCCCCGATGGGATGATGTATAATGCACTGACCTACACCTATTTAGTATCCACGCAGGCTAGCCCACAATTGAAAGAAAAAAAAACTGAGTGAAAAAAAGCGGGTAGAGGCCGAAGACCGGCGCCCGCGATTCCCGAAGCCTGGAAGTTCTCTCTTCTAAAACAACGATAAGATTTTGACGCTCTTGTTTAGAAAATAGGATGTTTATCCGCTGCCAAGGTCGAGAAGCTGTCCGGTAGCATTGGTAAGCTATATGAATCACTGTGATGATTGAATATGTTTGTTTATCTCTTAAATTATACGGGAGACTGGCTGGTGCGACCGCCGCGGACAAGCTCCATGATGGCTTCTAGAATACAACTATTTTACGTCATCCCAAGCATATCCCCTAACAATGTAAAAATGATCCCGTGTAAAATATTCCGCTTGAGAGTCAAGAAACAACCATAAGACGGGCCCAAGGTCCTGGATTTGGCCGTTTTCCGAGCGCTTATAACGTTGACTAACTTCTTCTCTGCTCTACCATCCAAAGCCCGCTTTATCCCATTAGGCCAACCCCGTCTTCCCGAGGCCCGGCGACCCCTAACACCAATGTCATCATCAGGTTCCGTAGCAGTAACCATAGTAAAAAAGTTGAAGTTTTTTTCTTGTTCAAAGCCAGGGCACTCCGCAGTTTGACGCATCAATACGGTCCTACTTTATCCAATCATTTCCGGCAGTTTTCGTTCACGGACACACACACACACTCCCGTGGAAGGTGTTATTATCTGTTTGATAATACAAAACTGTATAGAGTAAAAGCTTGTTACTTATTATGGGAGATGCTAGCGCGGGTGGGGCCAAAATCGCGGACAAAGTTGCCCTAGATCGAAGGATTGCCGGCGTTTTTGCTAAGAAACCCCCTCCAAGATCCCAGATCTGGGACTGATAAGATAACGCCATGTAATTTCAGTCCTAGAATACACGACGTTTTCGTCATCGTGGATTATGCCAAGTACATACACCACTCACTGTAAACTGTATAGCTCGGCTCTCGTCATGAGTCCTTTTTTTTCTCTTCCGTGTCTGTTTCTCGTACTGGGCTGAATATATAAATCCCCCCTCATCTGCTCTTAATTTACAATTTAGAAGCTCAGATTAAACCCCTCCTTTCTAACCCCGCGTCTTGACATTCCTCTCTTTACATCACTTCATACTATACACCAAGTTATCAATCATTATATCAGTATTTCAGACACTAGACACAATGGCCAGCAAGGTTTTCAACGTGGGTGTCGTGGGCTATGGGTAAGTCACAACTCCCTTTGATTGAATAGAAAGACAAATAGAGCAGCAACTGACTGTCACAGCATGTCCGCCAAAGTCTTCCATATCCCCTTCATCACCACCACATCCCAATTCAAACTCCACAGCATCGTCCAGCGCAGCCCTCGCGATGGCAACTCAGCCCCCAATGACCACCCCAACGCAAAGCACTTCACAGACGTCAAGGACATGCTCGCCGACCCCGAAGTCGACGTCATCGTCATCACCACCCCCCCTGACAATCACTTCGAGCTCACCAAGGCTGCCCTCGAGTCTGGAAAGCATGTCCTGACCGAGAAGCCCTTTGTCCCCACCTCTGCCGAGGCTGAGAAGCTCATCGCCATCTCCAAGGAGAAGCAGCGCCTGATCTGCGTCTTCCAGAACCGCCGCTGGGATTCTGATTACCTCCTTGTCAAGCACCTCATCGCTCAGGGCACGCTGGGCCGTGTGCTTGAGTACAACACCCACTTTGACCGATACAAGGCCGTCGCCGCTACCAACTGGAAGGGCGAGCTCGGCATCCCTCAAGGCGGCAGTGCTCTGTTCGACTTGGGCACCCATCTCATCGATCAAGCTTACATGCTCTTCGGCCGTCCCCAAGCTGTCCACGGCCGTCTGCTCTCCCAGCGCAACGGCAAGCCAGATACCTTCAACCCCGATGCCGTCTCCGCTGAGCTGAGCTACCCGAACGGTCTCCTCGTCCACGTCCGTATCAGCGCCCTCAGCGCCGAGACTCTGCACCCGCGATTCTGGATCCGCGGAGACAAGGGCAGCTTCCACAAGCTCGGGCTCGACAACCAAGAGGACCAGCTCAAGGCCGGCATGAAGCCCACCGAGGCAGGCTTCGGTAAAGATGACCCCAAATACATGCGCCTGATCACTGTCAATGCCGAGGGCAAGTCATCAGAGCAACCTATCCCCGAGCTGGAGCCCGAGACTTACGCTACCTTTTACTCACGGTTTGGAAAGGCTGTGGAGAGTGGTAAGCCGGAGGATGTGCCTGTCAAGCCTGAGGAGGCGAGGGATGTGCTGCAGATTCTTGAGGCTGTTTTGGAGAGCGCAAAGACTGGAAAGCATGTCATCTTGGGTTAAAAAGGGATAAAAAAAAAGGTGGAAAAAGCATGCCCGTCTCTCGGGTTAATGAATAGGGGAAATCAACGTCTTTTGTGAGTAATTTATGAAGCCATGTCCACAAAATTGGAAATATAGCAATTATGACATCTTTCGTTTCTGAAGCGGGAATTGATTGAGTATATTTGAATTCGTGGTTCAAAAAATAATGTCTATAAGATAATGCATTGATGGGTGTCGTAGTTATGATGCAAGTCTCAGCAAGTCTGCTAACTTCTGGCAGAGCCCTCATCCACATCATTATGTCTGTGAGAACACTGGAATCAACTCCATAAATGCCTTGAAATTACAAAACTAATGACGGAGAATGCTCATTCACGATGGGCAGGTGCAGCATAACATCCATAATTCAGGTCATTCAAGCAACACAATGGCAATACACTTGAACATACATTCACTACACACACCAGGCAAAGCACATTCATCTTTCTTTTACTATAAACATTGTAATTACACTGCCTGTGCGATTAGTCCATTAGTTCCATAACGCTTGAACATGATGGCACTGG
Source organism: Zelopaecilomyces penicillatus (assembly GCA_005765155.1). Taxonomy (NCBI): domain Eukaryota; kingdom Fungi; phylum Ascomycota; class Sordariomycetes; order Hypocreales; family Pseudodiploosporaceae; genus Zelopaecilomyces; species Zelopaecilomyces penicillatus. The sequence continues at coordinate 6,447,168 of VCCP01000002.1, forward strand.
TCTACAAGTAGAGTTCCCTATCATGTAAGCATCTGACCTGGCTGAATGAGGTTTCAAACGACGACAGCATTTTCGGTCCTCCATTAAACAGGACCTGATGGATGTCTCGTCGGTAACGAAACCTACGCGTCAGAATCTCTCGATACCCTTAATGCTCTCGCAGACAGGCGCTGCTGCTACATTTTTCGTCAGAGAAGCAAATGTTAAGCATGACCTGCGTTAAAACCAGAGAGAAAAATTAAGGCTCCATCTAGGCGCCAGGGGGAGGTGGAGGGGGAGGCTGGTCACTGGGAGGTGGGGGAGGAGCTTCTCCTGACGGTGGAGGAGGAGGAGGTGCTGATCCGGCATACTGCTGAATTAGATCGTTAATCCCACCCAGACCAGGCGGCGCAGAGAGCCCAGGAGCGCCACCTTGAGCAAGACCAGGAGGTGCGCCCATCCCAGGAGGGGGAGCGCCGTAGCTGCCATATCCGGGGTAACCTGCGTAGCCGTTGTGAGTTCCAGGGGCCTGATGCTGGGACGGTTGTTGATGCGATTGACCCCAGGGGGGTGCTGCGGACGATGAAGAGTTGTAGTTTTGGCCGCCTCCGCCGCCGCCACCGTAATAGCTGTCACCTTGGTTATGGCTGCTGTTATTATCGTGGTTACGGTTGCGATCGCGAGCCCAAGGCGCGGCAGAACCACCACCACTGCCGCCGCCGCCGCCACCACCACCACCACCACTTCCACTTTCGTTAGAATCATTGTTGCGGGACCGCCATGGAGCAGGACCACCAGTTGGGCCACGCTGCCATGGCTTGGTATCACCACCACCATTGCCACCGGAGCCGCCGCCGTAGCCACCAGGACCGGCTTCGATTTGGGCTGGAGCGGCACCGGAGCCACCACCAAGTTCTTGCATGAGTTGCTAATGAAGAGAGTTAGTATCGTACAAAACCAAACGAGCTGGAATAGCGACATACCTCCATCTCACGGTCGACGGCATCTCCGCTTCCTTCAATCCGGCCTGTAGGTCGTCCGCCAGCGTCGTTATTACGCCAGTTGGCGCCTCTCTGCCGGTCGGGACAGTCTCGAGCCATATGGCCAGCATTACCACAGACACGGCAAATGATGCTGGCGGTAAAGTTCTGTCGCTCAGGGCAGTCGTATTTCCTGTGCCCGATCTTGCCACAGTTCTGGCAAGCTTGGTTTTCGTCATCACGAAGAGTACCGTTGAGAGCGGCGAGTTCTCGAAGCTGGTTTCGTTTGAGTTCGTTCTGGCCTTCAGGAATAGAAGCTGCCTAGTGTGAGAGTTAGTATTTGTACGAACCATCACGGGTTGCAATGAAGACATTTGACTTACAGTTTCAATGACGTTGTGGATGAGCTGCTTGGCTTTGTTGACCTTTTCTTCGGTGTCGGCCATGATAAGACAGTGGAGATCTTCCTCCTGATTGCTGGAGTGAGCTGCATCAGAGCGTCCTTTGCCCTCCTTGACGGAGCCTTTGCCACGAATGGCAATTTTGGCACCGGAATCATTTTCCATTTTCTTCAAGGTATTACCACGAGGTCCGATAAGTAAGCCAACTTTGGGTGGAGAGCTAGGTGTTAGTATCGCAATATTTGTTAGGGGTTAGACACGGTGGGGGGTTAGGTCTTCAACATGAAGGACCAGATCTCATTCCAAAGCAACATAGCGATGCCAAATTGAGCCTGATCATACTCCAAGTAGAGGGGGGAAGGGGAGAATATTGGTTAGGGTTAAAAGGGTTAGCAATCATACTGAAGTTAATTTCCGGGTAATCATTGACTGGCACATAGACCTTTTCTTGAGTCTTTGTAGGTCTACGGTAGTCCTGTGGCGGGTGGTAGTTAGGAATGGTCTTCATGGCCTTTTCGATCAGCTTGTGTCGCTCATCTTCGAGGCGCTTGCGATAACGATATTCTCGGGTGTTGATTCGGCGACCGTGGTTGTCATACTGAGGAGGGGGAGATGGAGATCTGTGATGGGTTAGTACTGAATGGATGCGCGACAGGGATAGCAAGATAAAAACGCACCTATCTCCATCAGCAGGCACGACGTCGTCGATGCGCAGCTTCTGGCTAATCTCCTCAATTCGGAGATGGAGAGTATAGGCTTCAAGCTGTTCGCTGGTCATGGACGACATGATGGCAGTGGTCAGGCCCATGAGACCAGCAGCCTTGTTCTCTGAGGCATCGCCCCATCTGTTTCGCTTCTTCCGCTGTCGAGGGCCATCTGCCGCGCTGCGAGGTTCCGGGTCGCGACCACGTCTGGGTTCAGGCGCATCGTGTGTTTCTTCGCCTTCATCATCCGCAAAGCGTCGCTTCCCCAAGGGGATATTGTTGGAGCCTGTGGTGCCCTGATTTCTCCACGACATTTTGGCAGAATATTAAATGAATATATTGCCTGAAATGATGAGGGTTGAGATGGAATTGAATGTTGCAGGCAGCAAGAGAGGTGTTCGTTTCATTTCACAAAGTTTCAGGGCTACCACTTCGGAAAAATGTTATTCCAGCTTTCGATGCGTCATGAACCGTTGCTAACATAGCACAGCAAGCTTATACCAAAATAAGACCCCAAGCTTTTTTATCTCATGCAAACTCAACATAATTCAACGTAAATTTTAGTTGTATTTGCATTGCCAATCTAGAGCACGGAGGGCCGTACGGTATGAACTCACATTGTGGCATACGAAGGGTATCGGCGCAAATTTATTCAACATGCTGCGGGTGCCCGCCCTATAATTCGTTGCTGGGGACGTCAGGGCGCAAAGCCGTCTTTGCTTGTTTCTTTTCTTCCTTTTCATAGCCATCCCTCTTTATCTTTGACTAGAGATCATAAAATTGCAGCCATGTCACCCATCACAAATGGCATGCTCAACGCCCGACGCGAGAAAGACTGTATTAGCATCACTACTGAGCGCAAATACTTCCACGTTGACGGTTCGTTTATCAAGCGTAACCTTCGTCCATCCGAATGGCAACACAACCCCTCCTCTGGTACACTGTGTATACCTCGCTTTGGTAACGAACGCATCTTAAATGAGGCCGCCACGCTTCGCTTTATCGCGGCTAATACAGATATTCCCGTGCCAAAGTTGTATGGCTGCTTCGAGGATGCTGACGCTGTGTACCTTGTTGTGGAGTATGTTGAGGGGGTGGCTATGGCTGATCTCGCCCCGGAGCAACGCGAGATTGTTGCAGAGGAACTAGAGGGCCATCTCAAGACCTTACGGAGCCTCAAGTCTGAAAGTTGGGGTGGACCAACTGGAATTGTAGGTTTACTCACTCTGCCGTGATATTTTTCTTGACTTCTGGTGTAAAGGTTGTTCCACCCTACCGAGTTATGGTTCGCAGCCCGCGCCCAGTGTGGAAGATGAAACCAAGGGCGCTTCAGGATCTTGTATTCTGCCACAATGACCTGTCTACCCATAATGTAATCGTCGACCCGGCTACATTGAAGGTTAAAGCTGTCATCGATTGGGAATATGCAGGATTCTACCCGGAGGAGTTTGAAGGCATGTATTTTCGCCGTCCTGGACCGTCAGTGGCACTTGACGGAGAAGTCAATGATGAGGCCCAACAGTTGGATATTATGCACAAGAATGAGGAGGTGAAATGAATGATTCGACTGAGAAAGCTTCATTGTCTTGGTATTGAAGAAGTCATCCGTCTCAGAGATGGACGACTTAGCCTGAAACTAACTGAGAAGGACGTGACTTAATCGAGCGTGACAACACCGTAGATGCACTTGAACACTGGCCAAGTCTATGGCATCCTCAATAGGAGGCCAATAAATGGAATACAATATTTTGACTGGGACAGATGGGTGAAATTCCTCCAACTACACGCCACGATCTGGAACGCAGCTGGCTAAAGTTGGCACTCCAATTACGCTGGCACGTGATCCCGTTTTGGCATCACTTAGCCACACCACGGAACTCCCAGCCTTTTCACTCTCACAATTCATCTTCCACTCGTCATTTGTTCTACCACGAAGTATGCTATTTCTTCTAATTCGAAGCTAATGGCTAGCGGAGTTGGCATTGAGCGACCTAAACTTTATACTTTAGCCGCACCCCAACTAGTCTCGCACAATGCAGCCTCTTTAATACGGAACAATGGCCACTTTAGCTAATTCTAGCTAACGCGTTTAACCTAAGCAGCTCATTCTTTGTAGAATTGAAAAAAAAAAGAGAATTGCAAACATCTTTCTTCTCTTCATGATGAATTGCGGCTCATATCGAGTCCTTTGGCCTACCTGTCGGGAGCACCCTTGAAGTCTGCGCAAAACCAACCAGGGCGGTGCGAAAGGGCGACGAGAGTGGAGACGGCTCAAGACACACCATGTCCGAATGACGGCCACGATCTTGCCCAACCTCTCGTTTCCCGTGAAAATGGAGCTCCATGTCATGGGATCTGGAGCCATGCGGACAAGGGAGATTGCGATTTGGCATGATGAAACTCGGCATCGCAGTTCGGTGGGGCATCTCCTGCGTTGAAGCTCCCCCACGATTTCTATATCCGAACTGCTGCTAAAGACACTGCTGTTTAATGCATCCGGCTTCAAGGGAGGGCGTTCGTGAGGGGTTCGTGACGCGAACCGTAGCACCGGAAGCGTTCGTATCAACCTCGATCAGAGTTTCTAAGTGGTTCGTCTCATGTCTTGCTGAATTCGGGGCTGTGGCTTATGGCTCGTACATGCTCTGCGCGCCATTGAGAGCATGGAAAGGGCGAATCGTGTAAGTGAAATGTGAATAAATAGGGCTAGCTTGCACCCATTATGTCGTGAGAGAAGATCAGATCCCTCATCATCTACTCAGTTGTGCGATCCGTCTACGATAGCCCACCATGTCATCTCTCGTCCAGCTCCTCTCTCTGATCCTTGGCATCTCCGCCGTTGCCTATAGTCACTCCTCATCCCAGTTCACTCCCAACGGGAAAAAAGCCGGCTCAGCGGGTTCCAGAGCGTTGCCATTCTGGAAAGACCATTTAGGATGGTATTACGACTGGTCACCAGTCCCAAGACGGAACTCCCCAGGCATCACACCCGTTCCCATGCTCTGGGGAGGCGGCGGCACCAGCCGAACAGACGCTGCGCACTTTGACAAGTTTCTGCACATGCCCGACACTCCGAAATACGTCCTTGGCTTCAACGAACCCGACTGCCCCGGACAAGATGTATCAGCCAACATGGCCGTCTCCCATGGCGTTAATCTGTGGAATTCCATGATCGTGCCTTGGGCCAAAAAGGGAACCCTCCTCGGTAGTCCAGCCATGTGCCACCAACGTCACGAAACCTGGCTCAAAGACTTTAGCAAGAAGCCTCTGGCCCGGAGCTGGGATTTCACAGCCATTCACATCTACAAACCAGACCTGGCTGGTGTCCAGGCGAACATCGATTACTATTGGAACACATACCGCAAGCCAATCTGGGTAACTGAGCTCGGCTGTGTATTTGACGATGGGGGCTGGAGACCCTGTACGGACCAAAAGTACATCAATCGATGGATCTACGATGTTGTCGACTTGCTGGAGAATAATCCTCATGTGGCTGCCTATGCATACACTGATGGAGGTGGTCTGGGGAATGCTTGGAACCCGACGAATGCTGCTGGAACGGCATTGAGCGAGTCAGGGAGAACGTATCTTTCGGCAATAAAGAAATACAACTAAAGTGGGATTTGTAAATGGCTGGAGTATTTTCCTTTTGGGGTTTCGTGGTTATTTTTCCTTTACCTTTCGGTATATGGAGCTTGGAGTTTAGGCGTGGGTAACAAGCAATGGGATTACCATTTTGAAGATGAGTTGGATAAAGAACATAGCAATTTACAGTCATCGATTCTTCTACAACTTCATTTTTGTCTGGGGTCAAGTGCTTGGATGTTGGAGGTGTCGTGGCTTCTCCATCGATAAAGCCAAAGTCCTAAAAACTCGCTGTTTTGTTACACTCAAAATGACAATGAATTAAGCGCTAAAGAAAATGTCTATATAGATCTACCTAATCAATAACCCCATGTGCCTCGCAGCAGACAATTGTGAGCCCCTCCCCTCATGGAACACTCAGCATAGCCTTCTCAGGCTGCAGCCCAGCCTTCATCCCTCCAACCAAGATCGACTCAGGCTGCAGCTCATGAGGCTTCTCATACGTCTCATTCTTCTTCGCATACCAGTCAAACGCGCTCACAGTCTCACCCTCAGTATCAACAAACTCAGCGTCGTCGCTCGGCCGGAGGAAGTACGCCACGCTATACCGGTCACCCGTATCAAGCGGCAGCGCACGATGCAGCGCCGAGCGCAGCTTATACCCCGAAAGAAAACGCAGCGTATCGCCAATGTTAATGATTGCATGACCCGCGCGAGGCTCGACGAAGCGCCACTGGAACTTCTCCCCTGTCTCTGGGCAGGGAGTGTCACTCGGGCATAGGACTTGCAGGCCCCATTGCTGAGCGAAGAGGAGGGTTAGAGAGCCAATGTCTGTGTGCATGTTTTGTCCGACATGACCGTCGTTGCTGTTGTCCATAGGCGGATAGTGGAGGAAGAAGAGGGAGCTTTTGGAAGGGGCGTCATCGCGGTGGTATTGGTGTAAGCTGCGGTTGCCTTTGAGGCCGAGACCGGTTGAGATGCACTCTAGGAGGATCTTTGTGACAAAGTGGCACTCGGCTTGGAAGTCTGCGAAAGTTTGGATCTGGTTTTCGACAACGGAGGGGAGAGCCCACCGACCAGCTAATTCTGAACGTCCAATCTATGAAGTTATTAGACTACGTCACCAAAGGAAAACAACATCACTATTAGAGAGGGTTATGTTACCTTCAATGCCTCCCACCCATCTCTTTTGGCACCCACACCAGCATGAGTCCCAATGGGCTTGTACCTGTTTGTCTATTGTGTTAGTTTTACTCAAGTATATTTGGGGTAGGAGGAACATCTTAATATCCCTCCCCTTGAAGGCTGGTGGTCACATACCCATGCGAGTTGCTGACAGTCTCAGTTTCCAGCTTAGTTTCCTGACTCTGTGCAAACCACTCTTCCATGACACTCTGCAACTCATCGAGATTGCGGAGCATCTTGCCCGCGCTTGATGGCGTCAGGTCAAGGTAGAAAAAGCCAACTTCAGTACAAGCGCATATCAGCTTGGTGAGCTCCATGGAATCCCGGTCTAGAAGCTTGGAGAACATGATTGTCCTGAGCTCTGCCAGGGGAGTTGAAGGGGTTGTCAAGCCAGGCATTTTGTCGTTTTCGAAGAGTTTGGCAATTTTGACTGTCCTTCTTTGGTTGACTCAATGAAGCTTGTGGCTTAAAAGTTTGGCTGATTCAAGTCAGTAAGTGATGGAGTTTCTCATCTTTATAGATGAAATACAGCCTTAATAATCTCGAAAGAATAAAAAAATAGACACTTCCTTCATTGCTGTACAGTTTACGAGGATTCAATTCCTTGACAATAGTCCCCTATTCACCCTGCCCAGGATAACATGGGGAGGGCTTTTACTAAGCCCTGCACTTAAGCTCCATAGTATTGGCGCAAGATGTGATGAGTCGGGGCAATAATAGAGCCAGGATGACGCTGAGGAAAATCCCAAAGGAGCTATTCTGCGTCAAAGCATTCGAAGTTCTGCCTCTCCCAGGTGGTGCTGGGCCACCCTGCGTGCATACTTGCCATGGGTTGCCGACGTGTAAAATGACGCACAAAGACTGGTCTCGTGTGTGGGCTGCCAAGGTCGCTGTGGTCGGAACTTGGATAATCAAAGCATTCTTGCATTTGCATTTTGCTTCCGAGATGACTGATTTTGCCTGATTAGGATTGATGTTGCGCCACTTGGCTTGTCAACGGGGGGCCGATCCGTCCCCCGATTATCGCCACAAGGCTGAAATAGCCTCTATGTAACCACTCTATCCATCTGCATAAAGTTCTTTACAACTCTGTAAGCTTATTTCTGATTGCGTAGCATTGGAAACAATTAACCTGTTGAAGAGGCTGTGCAACTGTACGTCCGAATCTGCAGCTTAGACCAGGCACCATTCCCATCGCGGGTTCATCTCGCTTGGCTTCAGCCGCCGTTGGGGTCCGATCGTTGTTGATGCTAGCGCCATCGCAAAGAATGCCCTTACTGTATGTGCTGTGAACACAATATTGAGGCACCTATGCGAGAGAAACTCGGCAGTTACCGGTTTCGCAACCTTTTTTGATTGGTAAAAATATCCATGGCGTGATCGGCCCGGACATGGTATCGTGGAAAAAAAACCAGGGGGAGAATTAAATAATGTGCTATAATTGGGGTTCTGTTAAGTTTTATTTGTACAAACCAACATGGGCACCTAGCCCTACACAAATGAACTGAGGTATATCATGCTTCTTGTTAAGTCAGTGTGTTGTTTATATGGAGAGTGCTTACATGTTTGCCTGGAGGGCGCAGCATGTACGCCAATATAGTTACAAAGCTGCAGATCCTGGAGTTGAACAAACTAGAGAAGACTATGTAACAGAAGGTAGTATCCATCCAAGAGGAATGTCATCCATGTACAGTACACTTCCTTATATATCCAATCCGGAAAACGATTGCAGCTTTGTATCTTGGCTACCGAGTTAAATACATGATTGGTGATAACAATTCGCAGACTGGGCCTCTTTTTGGAGCATCTTGTATACTTTAATCTTGGGAAACCCTGAAGCGCCTTGACCCTTCGGTTGCTGAAAAAATGGCGAAAGGATTCGGCATTACTTTCTTCAGCTTGGACCCTGCAGAAAGCCATTTACACGCCGCTGCCGACCCACATCATAACTTTGGTGGTGAGTCAACACCAAACAGAAACAACATGGAGAGGGCGTATCAGCACTTGTAACCGAACAACATGTCTTTGGCTCCCCCCCTGGTCAACTTTCCACCTTGGCCGCCCTCTTTTCGGGTTTCCTCGAGCGGTCTACTCTCTTGCTTTTATCTATGCACGTCAGAAATCCTACTGGACTGTGTATGTGCCATTTTTATTGTGCGGTTTCGGGGCGTATTTTGGCCGACTTTACCCAAATGGAAACGAAGAAAATTGGCATTGGCCCACACACTCCGATCCAACGTCAAAGAGCAAACCGTATGCAAGTATCTCAATATCCGGTTCTTTACACGGGTGGGCTTCTTGGGGCCGGTCAGGGTCCGATAGGTGGAAACCCGAGATGTAGCTTTGATGGATCTACGCCTTGGATGTCATCAAACAGTGGCAGATGAGGTCTGTCATTTCTGTTACAATAATTGACCTTTGTTTTTCTTTACCCTTACTACTGCAGATAGAATCCTTCCTTTGCTTTTGTAGTATTTTCTTCATCTCTGAAGATTGTTTTGTGATTCTTGTCAAGGACTACCCATCACAATGGCTCGCGCTGCTTCAATAGATGCGATTGAGCACCACCCAGTAATAGACAACATCGCGCAGCCTGCACCGTCACCAACGCAAAATGGCTCAGCCGCCGAGAGTGTACCGCCTCGCGATGGAGGCAGGGCAGCTTGGATGCTTTTGGCCGCAGTATCTTGCATTCTCATGATCTCGTGGGGTATGTCACGCTTCACTGTTGCCATGCTTCTGAAACTAATGTGTTCTCAGGCTTTGGAAGCGCAGCGGGTGTGTATAGAGAGTACTATTTCAACCATGAGCCGATGAAGGGCAATCAGCTTTTAGCATCGCTAGGTGTCATGATTGTGGTAAGTCATTACTTTCCTGACCTTGAGCTTTGAGGGACTGCCCACTTACACGAGCAGGGCATTCTTCAAGTCATGTCCCCGTTTTTGCTTCACTATCTCAGCAGCCGGCCGCACCAGAGGAAACCAATGATGTGGACTGGCATGATCATCTTGGTCGCAGCCTCCCTGGGAGCTGCATTTTCACAAACCGTGAGTATTTCCCCCAGTCTTAGTGATTGGCAAGTACCTTGCTCATAGTAATACAGCCACTGCAAGTCATCATGACCCAAGGCTTGCTCTATGGTGTGGGCAGCGGTTTGCTGTTTGCCCCGTCTGTCAGCTTCATAGATGAATGGTTCATTGAGCGCCGAGGCTTTGCAAATGGCCTTTTGTAAGTCAGGCCGCATCACTTTCACCCTCCAATTCGCATCTGTTTCATCAACTAACCGCAGCTCCCAGCTTCGGCTCCAACAACATCGCGGCTGCTGGATTCTCGCCTGTATTTTCTATTCTGCTAAAAAAGTTTGGCCCCCGCCCAGTACTTATCGGGTGGGCAATCCTTGCCGGATCAATCATCTCAATCGGCATCTTTTTCGTGCGGCCTCGCCTCACAAAGTACGATGAGTCAAAAGCCCAGGTATCACTCAAACAGCTGGGGAAACCGCTCTTCTTACTATTTGCACTGTCAATGACGCTTCAGGGTTTGGCAAACTTCCTCCCTGCGGCATACCTACCCAGCTACGCTACCGACTTGGGGTTTCCCACTGCTCAAGGCGCGCTTTTGATCACCTATCTCAGTTTGTCGGGAATGATTGGACAGTCGCTTTTGGGTCTTCTGACGTGAGTGAACATCCTGTACTTGCATTTTGCTGGCAGGTTTCTAACAGAAATATAGCGACGCTGTTGGCGCCTTGCTGCCATTATTCTTGAGTACACTGGTTAGCACCTTTGCTGTCGTGGTGTTGTGGGGACTTGGACAGTCATACTGGATGTTGGTGCTTCTGACTATTTTGTTCGGAGCTTTCTCATTCAGCTTTGTTGTTTTCAGAAGCCACATGGCCGCAGCCGTAGTCGGAGATTTGGACCACCCAAATGACGAGCTTGTCGTTTCCGGTGCGTTGCTCGCCATTCGTGGTGGCGCTGCAGTCGTGTCTGGATATATGGGCGCCGCCATTTTGTCAGCGGGCGAGCACAAAGGCATCAAGTCCACATATGGTGCCGGGAAATGGCAGTCTCTTATCATCGCATTGGGCGTTTTGATGTTTGGTGCGACAGTTGGCGCCATTGGTTTCTTCAAGAAGGAGAGGAGGATGATTAGGGTTGCGAAGAAAGACACCAATGAGGGAAATGCCGTGATGGAGAAAAGCTAGTAGTTTTGGAGTCAAAACTACACTGAGTTGCCATAGATAATAGGAAATGTGAAAAGAGATGAGCTTCAACGTCTCTGATGCTGCTTTCTTCTTACATTCTGAGAATGGCCCGCTTCTTGTGTCGTTAACCTCTGATGATGGAAAGCGTTTAGTTGAAGCCAAATATGGTGCTGCATTGGACCTACGTAGATGTGGAAGATAGTGAAGAAAAAAACGCAGTCTCGAGGCGAGTTGATTCCATACGGTTTCAGTGCAGATGCCTGGTGTATGTGGATTTTACCACTCTTTGAGCCTCAACTCGTCCGAAAAACAATAGGCCAATTCTCATTTGTATACGGAACAAGACAAGCAATTAATAGAGTCATACAGCAGTGTTCTTAACCTCAACTATTACGTAAGTATCGCTGACATGGCATCTAATGTATTGAATAAATCTCCTTTAGGGATTCACCTTTTAAAAACCACCCTCGCTACCGACGCAATTGCGGCAGTTGAACAACCCTCTTGGGTCAACAGCCTTCTTAATCCTCAGCAGACGATCATAGTTGGAGCCAAAGTTCGATCTTTGCCACTCCTCACCCGTGGCGTACTGCTCATTGTAATACACAGCCTTGCCGAAAGCGTCGGTCAACCGAGCACTGGAACTGTTCATAAAGGCAAAAGTCTCCTCTGTGAGGCCACTAGGCTTGCCAAAGATGCTGTATGGAATGTTAGATTGATCATGCAATGTAAAGGGGCAAGATAGCTTCTGGAAAGAGAATGGAGAAACTTACGGAGTATCGATAAAGGCGAAAGACTTGCGCCAAGCAGGGTGGATGGCGGTGGCATCCGGAGCCACTTTGCTAACAGCAGTACCGACAGCTATAGAGAAATGTCAGCAACATAAAGTAAAAAGAAAGCAGCATAAACGTGTGACTGAGCTTACCATTCTGCCAGATGAAAGGCGCAGGAACCTCAAGAATATACTTCTTAATCTTGTCTCGGCCAACCTTGGTGCGCATAGTGTCCTCCATGACAATACGGCTGAGATCAATCAGGTTCACGCCAACGACAGCGCCGCCCTGAGCCAGAGGCTGGACAATTGATGTATAGATGTCTAACCAAGAGCTTGGGCCTCTTGTTTGGTAGGTCTTGAAGTCGGCATCGCAACCGGGGATGGATCGAACCACGTCGAAAGGCTTGAGTGTATCCTCGGCTGGTTTTTCGGCCTGAGCGCTGGTGAACATGTCAAAGGAGAGGAGTGACAGCGTCATGTCGTGTTGAATGGTTTGCCAGATGCCCTGTTTCAAAATAGTTAGCCTTGGTTCATATTTGATAGTACAGGTAGTGTCTGGAACAATGAAGTAATGACATACCGGATGCTCAAGATCAAACAGTGTTACTTGCAAATCAATGATAGCATCAATGAGCTTGGCGTATGACTCCTGACTGTGACACTTGAGCTTTCCCGTGACAGTGTTGATCGTCTTGAACGCAGGATAAGCCTTGATGTACACCTTGGTAACAGCAGCAAATGCGCCTGAGCTATCGTCAATACAGTTTCTCGCACCGCTGAGACCAGAGTTGTCACTTACCACCACCGCCGCGAAGTGCCCAATACAAATCGGAGTTGACGGCTTCGTTGGCAATCTTCTTCTGGCCATCTGCAGTGACCACCTCGAATTGCACAGTGTCTAAGTGAGAAACGGGTCAGCCGATCAAATACATTTTTCGCTTTTGGAGGGTTCATGTTCATCCAAGACTTACTATCAACACCCAGACCAAAGTAATTGGCAAAAGGTCCTGCAAGTTCCCGTAGTTAGCATAACGTCCCGAAACACATAAACATGGAAAGTGCCCACGTACCAGCACCACCTCCAAGAACATAGCCACCAGCAGCGCCGACAGTGGGTGAGAAGCCTCCAATTGTCACAACACCGTTCTTGGCACCAGCTTCATACAAATCGATGACATTGGCGCCAGGTCCGGTCACAATGACGTCCTGAGGAGCCGCCTTGGACTTGGAAGGCACGAAACCCTTGATGAACTTGGGATCCTTCATGTGATGTGTCCAGACGGAGAACGAACCTTCACCGGAGGAGCGACCGGTGTAGCAGTGTCCGGTCTAGACAATGCGCGAAAATTGTCAGCATCTCTGTTTAGTTGACTATCCTATAAGATTGAGTATGGGTGGGTGTATAGTGGCTTCTTACATTCTTGACACGGAAGCGGAGGTTGTATATGGAGGCGAACTGAACTGCCTTGGCGATATGATCGGCGTTGGTTGCGTTTACAACATAGTGGGACGTGCCGCCAAGTGTGCAAGGGCCGTCAATGGGATCAGGAGCGGACCCATCCGGCTTCAAGCTTGGTACGAGACATCCCTTGTTGTTCTCATCCAGCTCAAAGTTGGTGTACTGTAGAGCAGCTATTGTGTGTTTAAAAAATATCTATTAGCCTTCATTGTCCGCTCCATTGAGTTGTTAGTATAGGGATGTAGTATTTTTGAAGCCTCACCTGGCAGAGTGACTCTCCATTCCGGAATCACCTTGTTCTTAGCCAAAGCCTTGCACTGCTCAGCGTTGTAGGTTGCCTTGTAGCAAGGAGCGCCATATGGCACCGTCTTGATCAACCTGCCGTCAACGGTGGCGTTGAACACCTTGAGTACTGCAGGTGAAGGGAAACAAGGGTTGCCGGGCAAACAGTACGGAGCCTTTGCCTCTGCCACCGACGGAGCGCCGACGACGAGGAGAAAGGAGGCGAGCAGTGTCGTGAGGGACGACATGGTGAGACAAAGACTAGTCTGATGTATTCCCGCGAAAAAGGTTCTAATGGCTTAGAGACGTGGTAAGGAGTGGGAGTTGCTTGCTTTTAAAGAAGCATCTGCTCTCCATAAAGTGAGACGCTCCGTTTCTTAGATCCTGGTTAAATGCAGTCAGCTCAGCTTCAAAGCGATAGGATAGTCGTTTACGGGAAGCTTACCCGCTGCGGGAACTCGTTTTCCATGTGGAGAAGATAAAAAAAAAAAAGAGATTGGGCATAATAACGCATTGAGAAAAAAAAAAACGCTTGTGTATAGATACTTTCGACATTTATCGTAGTATGTGCATCGGTCTACTACGGCTGAAGCTAGAGATGTTACCAGGAATAATCCATGCTTTTCAAGGATGCATATGCAGAGACAGGCATTAAACTCGTGCTACTTACACCCCAGGAACGTCTCCCACCACTGCCGACACTAGAGAACTCGGTCATGCCACTCAGTTGATAACCCATGCGGGTTTTTTTATTTCAGGGGTTTTGTTCTAGAAACATTTGCTTGTTTATTTTAGCTATGAACTTGTGATTAAGTGTGCATATTGTTAGGTTGAGGTGGAAGCTAATGTGCAAGAAAAAGACACATATCCAACCACAGATTACTGCAACTGTGTATATCTACCTAATATTAACTCATTGTTTATTGTGAACCTCTGCTTATGGCAAGACTTAAGTTGTCATGTCAATTCATAATTCAGCAAAGTTGCCATGAGTCGGTAGTCACGCGGGATAGCTTAACCCGGGCCCGCTCTTCAAGGAACGTCAGCTTATACCTGTACACGCTACACCACATCACCCAAATCGACACCCTGAGGACACTGGTCCATACATGCCTTATCATTCTCTACTTGCGGGAAGAGAAAACCTTGTATGCCCAAACCCCGCATATTGAAGCCGGAGCCACCAGCAATCAGCTCTTGCTGAGCCGTCCCGCCCATCGAAAGCATGGAGACAGAAGAGCTCGAGAGTCACATTCTGGATCCTTGCGCGCGTTGAATAGCGCCCTAAACCTTTTCTAAAAATTGGGCTTGCGGGCTTCACGGTTGAGCCGTTGCGTGTTAATGTCTTTGTTTCGTTCTAGTTGCCATGTGGCAAATGTCCCAGACCCATGTTATATGAATGGGTCAGGTAATAAGCACACTAATTAGGGGACCATGGCTGACTCTTCTGCAGTGACGAATGTTTGTAAGAAGTAGCTTTAATTAACAATTTGCTGTACATTATTAGATGAGAAAGCGTAGAAGAACCAAAAGTGGTAGATTTTGTTGTTTGACAAAAGGGGCTGAGATGGTGTTGCACTCTTGTCTAGATATGTGTAAAACATTTCAAAGTACTGCTGAACACGCTGTCGGTGCCAGTTTTAAAAATACATAAAATTAACTCCAGCATGTTTCAGTTTCAATTCACACATTGTGAGGTTTCCTGCTATGTTTCTGTACATACGTTCACCTGGGTTAACTTAGGTTAATTTGGGCAACTTCTTATTGGCTCTGGACGCAGGGGTTTGGTGGGATGACCGGGGAATTCCCACAACCCATGAGTTCCATGTAATACCTAGCCATAAACTAAGTGAGTGCGTCCCTGAAATTACCCCGTATAACTGGGATCCCCGAATCAATTATGCCCGACAACGTTTCTTCACCTGTTTCTTGTCTGGCTACACGCAATAATCAGCCACTGCTTTCAAGACAGCGGGTGGACAGTCAGCAGATTTGTTAGAAATCCTCGGAGCTGAAATGGAACATGCATACGATGCCACTCTGTCAGCCGCACTTACCAACCAAAGTGTGTTAGGTAGCAAGAATCGAATGTTTGAGTGTATCTTCATGTGTTTCAGATTTGTCGCTATGTTGCGTCCAACCTACTACCAATTGGGATCATAAAGAACATACTACTGTATGATGAGTGATGCTACGGGAACTTTCTTGGTAATATTTTCTGCTTATATATAGAGCTAGCAACCTAAGCAAGAGCTGCCACAATCCTTCTCAAACCCTCATCCAAAACACCCTTTTCCTGGGTAAACACAATTCTAAACCAGCCAGCATCTTCAGATCCAAACTGAGCCCCAGACGCAAGAAACACCTTTTTACTAAGCAGCGCGTCCGTCACAACTTGATCAATGTCATCTTGTTCACCCTTGTCATGTTTTGCTTGATAAGCGGCGCCAAGATTAACCCAGAGGAAGAATGCTGCATTGACGCCCGCCGCGTACTCAATCCCGTTGTTTTGCGCCCACCTCGCGACATGAGCGTAGCTATCTGCAAGCAGCCGCCGGTTCTCTACGATGTAGTGATCAATACATTTTTCGTCTTCGAACATGCTGATGGCGATTTGGTCTGTGACTGATGATGTGGAGCTGTAGAGTGATGGTGGGACGAGAGCTCTATGTAACGGTTCGTTGTGCTGTGAGATGATGGCTCCCAATCGTAGGCCATTGGCGCCAAAGTCTTTGGAGATTCCCCAGATAACATGGAGGCGGGTGGGATCGATGATGCCGGTTGTGTCAAATGATAGCACAGACTTGAATGGGGAGATTTCAATGCCTTGATCTATCTCATTGGTAAATGTTGAGAGGGCATAGATCTCGTCGCTGATGAAATGAATCTTGTGTCGCTCGCAAAGCCGCATCAATTCAATAATTACTTGAGGAGAATAGCAGCGTCCAAGTGGGTTGTGGGGATGAGCCAGAATCAGGCCAGCTACGCGTTTGCCCTTGGAGTGAGCATCTTGAACCACAGCCTCGTATTTCGCCACGCCTTCCAAGCTCAAGGGATCTGTGCCGTGGAAATCAACCATGGCAAGCTTCGTGCCCATTCGAAGAGTCAAGTCGGGCACAAATGTTCCATAATACGGCTTCCCAAGCAGGAACAGGTCTCCTGGCTCTCCAAACGCCCAGGCGGCATGCTCAATGGCGGAGCTGCATCCATTCGTCACACTGATATGCGACGCAGCGACTGGCAACACAGGATCAAAGTATGTCGTCAGAAACTTTCCAAGAGCAGCCCGGAGTCGTTTTTTTCCGTCGCCATAGGTGAAGCCTTCGTTTTGTAGTGAAAAGTCTTTGTGGAGTTGCTCAGAGAGCACGTCATGCATGAGCACATTTTCTGCAACTCCGAGACTTACGAAGCCATCCGGGTTGGACTCTGGATCCCAGAGGTTTTGCAGGACTTCCCAGAAAAAATACTTTGGGTCGGGTTTAGAGAGTTCAAAGGCACGGCTTGATAAGGCCATGGTGTCGAGTTTGCAACACCTCTGTGAATGGTAATTAATAACTTGTAGTTGGACAAAGACAATACCATTAACATTGCAGCTTGGCTGGTTCCCCGCATCGCCGGCTCCGGTGCGGAGTTGGGCGCCGAAGCTCCACTCTAATATTTCGATGTCATAACACCGAGCAATTGCGTTATATGGTCCGCTGTATATTAATTATTCTTCTTCAATATCTTACTTAGCTGGTCTTCTCTCGTTCATAGAGAGAGATTGCCTGATGTCGTTAACTGTCGAATCTCTGTTCAAATAGGTTTGTTAAGAATAATCACCTCAACCCCAACCCCAACCCTATGCACATTTGCATCCCAGGTCTAGTTGGAGACTACCTACACTCCAACAACCACCACAAGACAAAAAAAAACAAAAAAAAAACATACATACAACAGCCGGTGTTCGCTGGTCGTCACCGACCCAACTACTAATCTGCCGGTTAGTAGGTTATCTATGGGAGATCAGACGGGATCCCGAGTTTGTCTACTACCTATGGTCGTATGTGACATCCAGATGGCTTGAGTCTATTTATCAGACAGGTCCTGGATGATTCATGTTCACATAAGTGGATAAAAAGACAAAAAGAACATACAACAGCCGGTGTTCGCTGGTCGTCACCGACCCAGCTACTAATCTGCCGGTTAGTAGGTTGTCTAGGGGAGATCGGACGGGATCCCGATTTATCTACTACCTATGGTCGTATGTGGTGTTTGGACGACTCCAATCGGATTATCACTTGGATGGTAGAGAGCCAACTAGACAAGAAGAGTTTGACAAAAAGGATAAAAACATACAACAGCCGGTGTTCGCTGGTCGTCACCGACCCAACTACTAATCTGCCGGTCAGGGGGTTGTCTATGGGAGATCGGACGGGATCCCGATTTATCCACTGCCTATGGTCGTATGTGGTGGTGAGCGGTGCTGATTTGGCTTGTATTGATGGTGTTTTCACGAAAGGAGCGGGGTTTCGCAGGATTTGCTCCTCTGTCATGGATGCAGTAGTATCTACATGAGAGTACGTTGAAACGATGTTTGCGTTGTTGGTATTTCAACCTTGAGGATTTTATAGTGGGACTGCAAACCATTTGCGCCCATGTCTCGCATAGTTTATTTGACAGACTGTTGCCCATCTCGCCTTTCTCACACCATCTTAGAGGTTTTGAATCATCGAAGCTTGCCAACACTGCTTGTTCTCGATAATCCAACCAACCACCCCACCCATTCGGATCCATGTTACAATGCTAGGCTTCCTACGGCAGATACAGGTGCCGGTTCAAGGTTTGTGGAGTTTTGGCGGCTGGGTTACGTCCCACTGTCCCACTATGGCACTACCTCATGCGGGAGCCACTAACGGATTATCAGAAATACGCAGAGTGAAATGGAAGATAGCGAGAGTCAAGGGGGGAGATTTGGATAATGGAAAGGAATAGCAGACGGCGCTGACGGCTCATGGTCTCCATTCCGGCACGAGAAGCCGCTGCCGAAGCCCCCCGAAGCCGAAGGCCCGCTAATCAAGGCGTGCAGCTCTGTCGGCCCGGCTTGGCTCTTCGATGACGCTGAATTTACCAAATCAAGGCTGCTCACAGCGAATTACATCCCCCGCATCCAAGACGGCGGCTGGCGGGCTGACGCCAAAGTCCTCTGACAAACACCGCCTAGGTGGTGCTAATATACACTGCTGCTGGTTGAATTTCGTGTCGTCCAGGTACATATTTGATCTCAGTATTCAAGGTGCCATGCTAATTGCCTTTTCCCTTTCATCATCAATGATTATTGAAAACCCCTCTATATCCCTTGGAGGCCTACCTCAATTGTGACAATGAATGGAAGTAATGCCCTCGCCCAGCTTCTGCTCTGGGTTTCCGCATGTAGCGGCTTAACCCTACACTCCTCCCATCATGGCAAAAGCATCGACAGCTGCCCCGGTATAAGGCGTCCAGAGTCTCAAACTCGGCCAGTGGGCTCGTTGCCGATTTGAAGCTTGCAGGAAGAGCTTGTCATGTCTATAGCGAAGATTTGCACCATCTCAAGCTGGAAGTCACTTATGAGACGGATATGTGAGCAATAATTACTTGCTAACTCGACTACTTGGACTTTAAACACTGACACACATGCGTTTTGAACTATCTTACAGCAAAACGAATTCATGTCAAGATCTTTGATGCCGCCAATCAGGTGTACCAGGTCCCCGAATCCGTGTTTCCGCGGCCAAAGACAGAAAGCTCAGACGCAGAGGCATCCGATCTCAAGTTTGACTACAAGAACGAGCCCTTTTCGTTCACCATCTGTCGCCGAAGCACCAGTAAGGTTCTCTTTGACAGCTCTGCCGCCTCTCTTGTCTTTGAGTCGCAGTACTTGCGCATCCGCACCAAGTTACCGAGAAACCCCAATCTCTACGGTCTAGGAGAAACCACTGACCCGTTCCGCCTCGGCACTGATAACTACACACGCACTCTGTAGAATTACGTCGACGGTGTTCCTCAAAACCGCAATTTGTATGGAAGCCACCCAGTTTACATTGATCACCGCACGTCAGGCTCCCACGGGGTTTTCTTTCTCAACTCCAATGGCATGGATATACGCATCAGCAAGGATGGAGCCCAGCAATATCTCGAGTATAACACCATCGGTGGCATCTTTGACTTTTACTTCATGGCAGGCCCTTCTCCCATTGATGTGGCTAAACAGTATGCCGAGGTCGCTGGTCTTCCTGCCTTTATGCCCTACGCTGGTCTTGGACTTCACAACTGCCACTGGGGATACTAGGATGCGTATGAGTTGGCCGAAGTAGTGAGCAATTATAGCCGTGCTGGGATCCCGTTGGAGACCATGTGGGCTGATAATGACTATATGGACCGCCGTTCTGTGAGTTACCCATGTATATCCGAATCTGCCAGTACTTATCTTAGAAAGAGAAAGGGTTAATTGGCTTTTTTTAACACTAACATATGCTTCCGTAGATCTTCACCTTGGACTCAGAGCGATTCCCCTTGACAATGATGCGAGGTCTTGCAGATACACTCCACAAGAACATACAACATCTTACCGTCATGGTTGACCCTGCTGTGGCTGCCAGACACTACCCCCCCTACCAAAGGGGAGTTGAACAGGGCATATTCATGCTCCAGAATGGATCCGTCTACCTCTGCGCTGTTTGGCCCGGAGCAACCGCATATCCTGACTGGTTCTCTGAGAATATCGGCGACTAGTGGACAAACGCGTTTAAAGTCTTCTTCTCCCCCGAAAAAGGTGCAGATATTGACTTCCTTTGGATTGACATGAACGAACCTTCCAACTTTTGCCCATTCCCATGCAAAGACGCCAAAGCATGGCCCAAGGAGAATGACCTCCCTCCCACACCACCTCCTGTGCGAAGCCCTCCAAGGCCCATACCTGGCTTCCCTTGTGAATTCCAACCAAAGGGAACAAACTGCCAACGATCCCAGCTTTTGCTTATCAACATCCGCATTCAAGAGGCAGGTGCTGTACAGGGCTACAATGCAAACTCGGACATTTCAAAAACGACTGATCATAGTCACCATGGCAAGCTCATAGGTCTTCCTGATCGCGACCTTCTCTACCCCAAGTTTAAGATACAGAATGGAGGCGGAGATCTTTTAGGACACACGGTACGAACGGATGTGTTTCATGAAAACGGTCTCGCCATGTACGACACCCACAACTTGTACTGAGCAATGATGTCCTCTTATTCGCGCGACGCCATGCTAGCTCGCCGTCCTGGAAAGCGACCACTCGTCGTCACGCGCTCGGCCTTATCCGGTGCCGGCGCTCACGTTAGCCACTGGCTCGGAGACAACAACTCAGAATGGCTACACTATCTGTGGAGTATCCGCGGCATGCTAACGTTCAACTCTATTTTTCAGATTCCCATGGTTGGATCTGATGTCTGTGGGTTTGGGGGAAATACGTCAGAGGAGCTTTGTGCTTAATGGGCGATGCTTGGAGCTTTTCAGCCATTCTATCGCAACCACAACGCAGAGGGTATGATTGCCCAAGAGTTTTATAGATGGCCAACTTCGACCAAAGCGGCTAAAAAGGCGATTAATATCCAGTATCGCTTGCTTGACTACTTTTACACAGCTCTGTAGCACCAATCTGCTACGGGAGTTCCCTCGCTGAATCCCATGTTCTACTTATACCCTCACGATGCCAATACGTTTGGTCTCGACCTACAGTACTTTTACGGACCATCACTTCTTGTAGCACCAGTCACTGCTCAAGGAGCCACCAGTGTTGATGTTTATCTCCCCAAGGATACATTTTACGACTTTTACACGCACAAACGAATCACTGGTACTGGCGCTACTATCACCAAGACGGATCAAGCGTAACAGACATCCCACTGTTCCTGCGCGGCGGTGTCATCGTGCCACTGCGCATCAAATCTGGAATGACTACCTCTGATGTGCGCAACCAGCATTTTGAGATTCTCATCCCCGTCGATGCAGCGGGCGAGGCTCGAGGCACGCTCTACCTTGATGATGGTGAGAGCATTGACGGTGAGAGCATTGACGGTGCCAGCACCTTGATTATTTTGAGTACAAGAATAGCCAACTCTATTCTTCTGGAAGGTTTAACTATAAGACTGACTGAAGGATTGTAAAGGTGACGGTTATTGGGAGAGATGGTGGGAATTGTCGCAGTGATGATGTTGAGGTGAAGGCAGTGAAAGTAGATCTGCCGTTGACGAGCACATTTCAGATAAATGTTTAACTATTCTAAGTTTGCGGACATTATTTATTCTATTTCCTTTTCACAGGCCTATATTATTGAATACGTGAATGCCGATCACTGGATAAGCTAAGTGGAGATAGGTTCGTGGTTATCCCAGTTTGCAGAAGTAAAATCTGTTATCAATCATTTATGTCATCATGTGCCACCGATGCCTATCAAATATTGCCGACTCTTATCATCTATATACATAAAGGAACAGCTAAAAACTAAAACCCTCCTGGCCCACAATACTTATCAACTGCGACTTTCGTATTGACTGAAACCACTTACTCTGCTTCCAGATATCACCCTCCTCTCCATCAACCATCAAACTCCACTTGCTCAAAAACCATGGAGCAGCCTCCCAGCTCCTCATATCCCACGGCTGATACACTCCTCCTTCTGCTCCCCCACTTCTTCCAGCCCATACCGTCAGTCCCCTGCGCTCATATATATCCACTTTAAGCTCCCACAGATTATACACCGCTGGCATCGCTGCACTCAACATGATGGCTCTCTCGCGCAGCAACGGCAGCGGAATGAGATCTAGGCTCGCGTGGTGCGGTATCAGGACCTGCGCCAGTGTAGGTTTTAGATGCTCGGGGGTGTTGATGGGGAGGGACAGCCGGACTGTAGAGAGGAGTGTTTTGGGGTCGTCTCGGGGTGTGCTGGGGCGGTAGAATGGGGAAGAGTATGTGGATTTGCAAGAGGATAGTTCGGTGAGGTCGAGCATGAGGGAGAGAGCGTTGTGGAGGATGGCGGAGAACATGGTGGTGGGGAAGAGTTGGATTGCGTTTGTTTGTAGACAGGGGAGTGTTTGGGATTGACTGTTTGCTTGTGCTAGTAATTGGTTTAATGGTTGAGTATTAGTGGTGTTTGGTGTCGATAGTGACGTGCATGAGTCCTCTTCTTGATGAGTTTCTGGAGTAGCATTTAAGTTAAACTCTGGGAAATGGAGACTCTCAGGCGTCATGGCCTCGAGAAGCTGTAGGGTGTCGTCAAGCATTCCCAAGCACTGGAAGCTATCAATTCCAGGCGCTATTTCGACTGACTCTTTGCCCAATCGACCCTCTACTCGATGGATGATATCTGAAGCATCATCCTCAGAGGCAGGCCGAGGCCTCAACTGACGGTGTGTGACCGATACTGTAATACTAGACGCTTTGTTTTTGCGCTCTCTCTGCCGTTGCCCTACACATATGTATTCAGTAAACCCTTCATCACGGATAAAGACATCACCACCTACGGAATACCCGCTGAGCCAACCGATTCTGCGCCCTCCTCGCCTCCGTCAAAGCCCTCTTCCTGTTAGTCGGCTCATCATTCGGCGCTGATGAATTTTCTGGCGCCATCGCGGGGCTGTTTGATGACAATTATGAAGACCAGTCAATGGTTAATGGTGATAAGCCAATGTGTGGGGTTCAAAGTTGGAAGATGTTGCGAGTGGTTGAGAAGGCCGTAAGCCACGGCGATGAGGCTTGGCGCCGAAGGATCATGTCATGGTAGTGGGACTTTAACTCCGGAGTCCGGAGTGAGAACCGCACCCAAGAAATGGGATCGGCCATTGGCTTAGCTTACACGCTTACGGCTTCTGCGCCAATCAGAGAGTTCCTTGATAATCTCACAGAAAATCGAAACCTTCAATGAAATGGTCTCTTGTGGTAGGTTAGATTACCAACAATTGGTGTAAAGTAGAGGAAGGAATCAAGCCATGATCTTCTATAAAAGGCAAACGATGTTAGCGATGTATTCTATTAATTATCCAGCACCAGAAGCCTTCATCGCCGGTCTACTCTATCATCTCCAGACTCACCACCCTTCTTTCGACTTACACAACTCAGACAAAGTCACCACTCACAATGTCCCCCCAAAATATTATTGCCGTCGTCGGCGCAACAGGAAATCAAGGCTCCTCTGTCGCCAAAACCTTCCTCAACCTTCCCAATTGGCACGTTCGTGCTCTCACCCGCGATACAAAATCCGCCTCCGCCCAACAACTCGCCTCCCAAGGCGCAGAGGTCGTTCAAGCTGACCTCTCCGACCAGGGTTCCCTTGAGGCAGCCTTCAAAGGAGCCACGGCCGTCTTTGTGAACACCGACTTCTGGGGCCCTTACCTCCAGGCACTGTCTTCCGGCTCGGAAAGCGACGTTGCTAGAAAGATTGGGTATGACACTGAAATATTGCATGCCAAGAATGCGGCAGATGCTGCCATGGGAATACCAGAACTAAAGCACTTTGTGTATTCCGCTCTGGGGCCCATGTCAAAGGCCTCGGGTGGAAAATACACCCACTGCCTGCACTGGGAGACGAAAGCCATTGCCGTCGATTACATCGAGTCCATCCCGGCTCTAAAAGCCAAAGCCTCATTCATCTACTGCAGCGTATACCATATCAACCCGCTGATGCTTCCCAAGCGCGACAAGGAAACTGGCGAGTACACGCTCGCTCTGCCCGGGCCAAACACGACTCGTTTGCCCGTCATTGTCGTGGACAAGTCCACAGGCAACTTTGTCAGGGCTCTGATTGAAGATGAGCCCGCAGACACCAAGCTCCTTGCTTACAACGCCGATGTCACCGCTCAAGAAGCGATCGCAGCATGGGAGAAGGTTACGGGCAAGAAAGCCAGATTTATGCAAGTTAGCTTGGAGGAAATGCAAAACATCTCTGGAATGTCGCTGGAGGTTGTAGATGGACCGGGCTTTCTGGGGGAATTTCCATTCATGGCTGGGGTGAGTGGGCGGGTCATTGAAGCGAGGGACCTGAAGACTAAAGTTGATGAAATGGCGTACGAAGATATCTTGAGGTTGTTTAGTATGGATGACTTGCTTTCCTCCGAGTATCCAAAGATGTGGTTTGGCAAATGCTGCTGTCACGTCAAGAGGGAACATGAAGCATCACGGATTATTCACAACTTAAGCAGCTGTCAAACAAACAATAGAATTAAACCGAATGAAGTCATGATTAGATGCATTGAGTATTATAATCATATCTGTTAGTAAAAACTTCAATGATGCAAATGAGTGCAACCGCCGTATATAAACGCCAAAAGCTGTGCACTCCCTCCCCCTTCACCCGCCAGCATCTTAGTCCACCCTGATGACAACATAATTATCCACAAACCAGTTGACAGGATTACCCAAGTTTCGGAAATAGTAAGTGGTCATCATGTAGTTGGAACCGCCTCTGTTGGCGGGCAGCACAAACTCGCCCGAGTAGCGGACCCAACCATTGCCTATGCTCTGCCCGTTTTCAGCTTTGACAGTGGGGACGGCTGTGAAGCCCTGTTTGGTAATGTAGATACTCAGATGGGGAGCCAGGTCGCGGCCGTTGAAGTTTTTACTTTCCCAGCTCCAGCGGTATCGCTGGCCGTCTTCGAGTGTGAATTGGTTGCTTTGTAAGAGGCCAAAGTAAGAGTTTTCTACGTTGTTGACGGAGAGGGCTTTGGTAGGGTTATTGCTCGTATCGCCAATGGTGGGGATGGACATCAAGAATGCATTGCCGCCGTTGGTACTCCAAGTCCATGACTCAATTCCCGATTCAAAGCCAGGATTCTTGATCAGATTGCTCGGAGCTGGACGATACACGGTGGTAGTGGCGACACCGCTCGTCGTGACGTCGTAGATGGTGGTTACGTCTGTGACTGTGGCAGAGGCCGTAACAGATGCTATCTCAGTCTGCGGGCTCTCGAGTTAGCTTATCTGATACATATATAGATAGCAAGCAAGCAAGAAATGGATGAGAAGCATACCGTGGTGACCTGAGTGCTGGCAGTGTGAGTGACGCTGACTGTAGTGGCAGGGACCTCGATGCAAGCACATGCAGAGGTGATACGAGCTGCCGGATATGTGACACCGTTGGTCATACATTTTGGCGGAGGAGCTTCACCCGCACGCTTCACCTTGTTGGCTGGTGGGGGGTTTCGAGTCACAGTCACAGTCGCAGATGGGACGGTCGGAGTGAACACTGTCGTCATGACATGGACCGTTTCCGTATTCGTCGCAACTGTTGTAGTTTCCGACCCTGTTATGGTACTAAGAGGACAGCATATTAGCACTCGGCGTGGCTATTCTCTTCCTTCGTCCAAAGGACATCTATCTTTCTTTAAAAATGGGACTAAATCTGACTTACTTTGTGGAAGTAACAGTCGCCACTGTCGTCGTAGTTGGCGAAAGTTGAGCGCAGTGAGCGCTCGCCACGGCTGTGTATCTTACGTCGAGAAAGCATCGCAAGACATTATCACGGTTGCAGACGGTTGCTCGCTCCACGAGTTGTAACGGGGATGCGACGGTGCTTCCGATTAGGAAGAACACCGGCAAGGGACTTGCAGGAACGCATGATGTCTGTGTTGAGGCGAATTGTGTCCGTGTTGGAGTGCTGTTTGAGCTGCAGCTATTGTAGGAGCTGTGTTGAGGCCGATGAGAGAAGCAGGGCTATCCTCCAAATTTGAGGAGTGGACGAACTTATAAGTGGTTTTCGTTTCTCAATCTTGCCTTTTTTTTTTTTTTTTTTTTTTTTTCGCAGAGACCCCCTTTTCTTTCTCTCAAGCATTACGGTAGTCAACATGTGAAGTTGTTGATTAAAGGCTCCAGACTATTACATGATGGCTTATACTTTTGCAGCAAGCTGAAGTCCGCTTTTGGGCCTAAAAAGGGCCTCGCCTGGTTGACAAATTAAGCCTCTAAAACATTTGGGCCCCAGTCTACCGTCGCTCCTCCCTAGCTCATGTCATTCGTTTGTAGTCCATTTGAAGGCGTGGCTGGCGGTATTTGGTCCCTCAAAAACAACATTGGGCCCTTTCAGATCCCGCGATAGGGTAGTCCAATAGCGGCACTCTACTTTGCCGTGTGCTGGATGGCTCGGTAGGCTATTCGTGCGACACCGATAGCTTAAATGGCTAAGATTTGACTAAACAACGCGGTGGGGATCACTTTGAGTGCCAAATTAGAAATCAGCCCTGGATGTGGCTTCTGTCAAAATAGCTAGCTCAGCGCCACGATGCTTGGCTTTGAGTTATTCTAGGGTTAGTGTCCGGCACTAGGTAGAAAATGCACAAGGATGTTATGGGATATGTCCGTTTGGCTGGTGTTGGTGTGCCTATCTGTCAGTGAATTAGGAAGATGAGGAGACGTATTGAATGATGGACGTGGACAATTCGCTGTGGTAAAGAAACGACACCAACGGCCTCCGGTGGCGAAGAGTTTGTTGGCATCAATGGACCTTTTTCAGCCTCAGACATGCGGAGCATCCCTTCCGTGTCCGACTAGGTTTAGCTATAGAAGTGCCAATCGATGTCACTTGTTTTTACTTTTTTTTTGCTTTAGTAGATCCAGATCATGCTACAACTTCATGTAGGTCCATGGCAGGCCATCTGTAGCATACCGCGTGGTGTCTTATGATGTCTTATGATGCTGCTTTTTAGAAGGCTCGATGCCACAATCCGGTGTTGTCATTTTCAGCTGAATGCCGATACTGATCAGCTAGACTGACAAGTCGGAGCAAGCGATCCGGATTCAATGCGCCACGATGATTCCTATTCTGGATTGACAATGCCCCTTTCTGACTCTCTCCCCGTCTCTCTAGCTTGAAGCTGATGTTTAGTCTTTTGGTTTGTACTCAAGGGTAAACAAATACAGTACAGTTTCCCTGGCGATTGTGATTCGTTCTCCAAGAGTAGAATGTTTAGTAACATACAATACTCTTTCTATCGAATGCGCCATTCGCATCTCCATCTTCTCCATCAATTCTTCCAATTTTGCGCCTGTCTATCACTTGTCACCGCACAGCTGGAATTTCTTCTATAAAATACCATGACTGCGACTGCCTTTATCCCATCCTTGAGTGTTTACAGGGCTGAGACATGGCATCTGTCTCGTCCCAAGGAATGGGGTATATGTGGAGTCGTGCGTCAATAGCCTGCAACATGGATTCAGAATACGTGGTTAACCTACATGGAGATCACCGCATTTGTCGAGTCAGTTTTCTTTGTTAGATGTTTGATACCGAGATGAAAGCTCTCCAATAATGGCCTTCTTTGCTAACTAGTCACGAACCCTTGTCGTCAGCTTGTACAGCAAGGCCGTGACTGGAATGTCACCAGCTAACTCAGACAAGAATATCCTCATAACTGATCAATAAAAGCTTTCTTTTGCTATTCAAGCGCTGTCTATTAACACATAACACTCTACCCCACTAACACTAGTAACCCTCAAATCTATGGAGCAGAACAAACAATCATCTCCGACAACTGCTCCATCATAGCTTAACCTGCTCAACCATGCCCGTCTTGACATCGTATACTAGGCCCGTGATTGGCACATCGAGAACCAAGGGGCTCTTCCTCAACACCTGAACATCATCGCGCACACTCTGGTTCAAATCTTTAAAGGGCAGAAAGGCAATGTGGTCTGTGTCTTCGTCGAGGTCTTTTCTCAGCTTAGCTCGGAGTTCGGCATCAGTAAATGTGAGCATGCCGCAATCAGTCTGTGAAGCGCGCAGATTTTATCAGTATTGGGTTCACCAAGCGTCTCATGTGCTTCCCATTTATCTGGACTTTTCTTTTTCTTACGTGATGAAGAACAACAATCTCGCGAGTGCCTAGCAGTTGCTGAGAAATGATGATGGATCGCAGAGCTTCGACAGTGCGTCCTCCGGCGTTGCGAATGATGTGGGCGTCTCCATCAGAGAGCCCGAGGGCCTTCGCCGGGTCGACTCGTGCGTCCATACAAGCAACCACGGCGAGCTTTCTGCTAGGGAGGCACCATGTCAGTCGATGGATCATCAGTTGTTCTAGCAGAGAATATTCGATTCAAGAATGAGGGATATGGCATACCGGCGAGGGGGCGCACCGAGATTGCTCTTGGTAAAGCTGGACGCGTAGTCCTTGTTGGCAGCTTGAAGTTCGGCGGCGGCAGTCATTGTGTGTGATGTTTTGCAGGATTTCTTCGAATAGTTTATTTAGTGTTTATTATGAAAGTTGAGAAGCAGACCATCTGAATCGCAGCTTGGCCAGCATATTTATCTCCCGATAATGAGGCGAAGCATAAACAGCCGCTTACTTGCAACAGAGCCTGATTGCGAATTGCGTCAACTGTTGCGATCCAGAAACAGCACCTAACAAGGCTGGCCCGAGAATTCGGTGACCATTCAAGAGGTGAAAGTAAGCGCAGCTCGTCAGCCTCATCCGATCATGGGCATATCTAAGCAGCCGATTACGTTCGGCAGACGGGAGTAATCTAATGAGGGAATCGCCGAGTGTCTATGGTCAGCCGTCGCCCGCCAGATCTAGGACCGTGACGTTCCTGTACCCAAGGCCGTAGAGAACCGCTTCTCTATTACGTGGCTTAAGAATTGATGGAAGCCTGATTAGATCAAAATAGCTTCAGGAGATATGGTGATAAACTTGACGAAAAGCATCGCGGTGAGATGAGTAAATGGGGCGAGCCCGTCGTCTTTCCTGTCTGCAAAATTATGAGCACCATAACTCTATATGCCTGTTGTGGCAAGATGGGAATGCAATATTTTTCATTCAAATATCTCCATGGCACACGTTCCAGCCAACCTGTTGTTTTCTGTACAAGACCCCAATGCTAGCATTAACTGTTATAGTAGTGAGCAGAGCAAACTGGCTAAGAGGTCATAGTTAACCTCTAATTATAATTGACAATGCTGGCCAGCTGTACCAGCTGGCCATGCTGGCCGTGGTTCAGTATCATTGCCTGTATGCTCTTCCTGAGAAACCAAAACTTCACCTTGCCCTCAGCTTTTGTTGCATGGCAGATTCTTCTCTGAAAACCCAATCACGCAACTTGAGCAAAACCAACGATGGCGTCCGAACAACCTCCTTTTGGATCTCCAGTTTCCCCCGGCTCTAGGCGCAAGTCTATCATCGGGTACTTTGAGGAGCTCTCCATTTCAGGAGAAGGGGCCCAAACAACAGGCGTTGGCATCGAATCTGGTGATACTCAACCCCCAAGAGCTTCTATTGACTCTACCAAATCCGCGGCTTCAACCACCACATCGAGTGTCCAAAGGTCCTTGCTTCGTGGTACTTTTCGCAGATCATGGCCACCATCGATCAGAGGTCGGCAGCTCTTCACTTCGGGTGGTGGCTCTCCATCCAAAATCCCATCGTAGGTTGCAAATTTCCATCAGTCTTTCAGGTTTTAACGATTGGCAGTCCTCCTAGTTTTACCATTACCATGAGCGATTTATATCGAGTCTATGGTGATAACTGGGCCACAACCTCCAGCACCGTCGACGAGCCCGCCGATGTGACATCGGAGTTTGCTGCCGCGACACAAATGATGGGAGAGGTCAAAAAGATCATGGAAGCATCATTTGCTGGTAGCGATTTGATTGCTGAAACATTGCTGCGAGATATGGCGGCTGTCGTATACGGATCTAATCTGAAGGGTAGAAAAGGCTTGGGTTTGGATGAAACCATCAAATTGTGCATGATGATCTTTGAAGGAGCAAAAGACCTCGAATTTACTGAAAGGTATGTATTATGTTTGGTGAAATGAATTACACTTATAAACTTCATACTCATCATTGCGTTTTAGATCGCAAGAGTACCAGGAGAAGCTTGAAAAACTTGTCCGACGCAATATTGGACCCTCTGAGCGCCATGTTTTACGCAGTCGTCGTGAAGTTGTCCAACATGCAGCGGCATTTCAGCATATTGTCAATGCCTTCGTCCGAGAAGATAAACCAATGGATGAACGTCTCATCAAGGAAACCCATGCCATTTTGGTCAAGGGAGCAAGCGGGGAACAGGCTGGAATTTTGAGCAACCAAGATTTTGGCGGAGTTTACCGCACAGGGGATGTTTATGTTGGAGCACACAAGTTCTTGAAGCCCTCGAAGGTCGCCGAGGCCGTGAAAGGCATGGTGAAGAATCTGGCAGCTGATCTTGCCAAGGCAGAGAAAACAGGAAACCTGGACCCTTTCTCGCTTGCTGCCAAGTATTGCGACCGATTCGTTAACATTCACCCATTTAAGGATGGCAACGGGCGTGTTTGTCGGCTTATTCTAAATGCTATTCTGATCAAGTACGCTGGCATTGTTGTCAATGTTGGAGAGCATGACCAGAGTAGAGACGAATACATCAACACAGCCCGAGAGAGCAGAGAGGTTGGTGGGCATGCCGGAGCCTTGGCCACACTTGTGTTGAGGGAAGCTACTAAGAGCTACAAAAGGTTTCGAAACACGTTGAGCTATAAATTGGGACATGGTCAGAATGCGCAGTGAGTTGATTATAGCTAGTGGGGAGTTTAAGCAGAGTATTTGAATTGATGACTTCATATTGAAGAGTTGTGCACGGCTATTCTTAAACGGCCAAATCCACTATCCAAGGCTGATTATTTTGCTCGTCACCATGCCTCATAATAGCAGCATTGACAAGAAGTGTTTCGTTACTCTCATTTGCAATAAGGATGTTTCCTTGTCGAGTCTGAGCAGGGCCCAAGCCCACCTGCTGCCCAGATCGGCTGCTGTCGGTGACGGTTTTATTTTCCCACGTAATGGCTTGGGCCCCATAGCCTTCGTGAATATGGCCGAAGCAGTGAATACGGGGCTTGGTTCTCTCAATAGCCTCCCAGAGCTTTGGGCATCCGCACTTCTCATCGTTTCTACCGTTGCTGAGACGAAATTGAGATATGGGAGCAAGCGGTGGACCATGGGTCATGACAATATCCACACCCGCCGGAATGGGGTTTCGAGCTTCACCGTTGAACCGATCCTCAGCAGAGCTGTAGGCGAACGCGTAGCCATTGAACTCGGGGGTATATGGCGATGCGTACATGCTAAAGGTTCTCCCGTCTTTCAAACTGAATGAGTGGACTCCTTCGTCAACGAAGCGAATTCCCTTCTCAATAGCTCCGCTTGATGTGAAGATATCTCTTGCTTTTGCTGGCTCGTCGGGATCGTCATCATCGTCGGCATTGCTGTCCCACCAGACAGGGTCCAGGGAAATATCATGATTTCCGGCGATGGTAATCTTGATTTCAGCCTTACAGCGTGAAAGATTATCAACGGCAGTCCGGAAGTTGGATAAACCGCCAATCATGGTGTGATCACCGCAGTGAAGAATGACATCCACATCAGGCAGCGTGGCGTGATCTGGGAATGCGGAATCGTGAGTGTCGGAGAGAATGAGGAAACGTATTGTCGCCATGTTTGCTTTATTTGGGCTAGTTGAAGAAGAAAGTACTAGCAGCAATGCTCACGGGCCAAAGGGGTCTTTATATAGGTAGGATCTGTGGATGTTAGATTTTAAAGTTTGTGAAGAGATTTCCCCGATGACTTACCTAGGCTAATCGGCAGAGTTAAATGCAATGAAAAAAGAAGCCGTTTGGGGCGTTATTGGCGTTTGGCTTTGCATTAATGGAGGGTCGATAAGGTGCAAGTGGTGCAACCTTAATCTGGGTAAACGTGTTGAAAGTTGAATTGTGAGGTGAATGGTGGCGTGGTTTGGAGATTCCTTCACTTTACCATAGGCGAGGCCAGGTAGACGGCCTGTGCACTTCTATTGCCTTCTGTATGGAGGCGCTGTGGTATTTAAGCACTTGTAAGAATTGTTATGCGCAGCTGCAGAGAGGTCGACGCTGTATAGTTGTTGAATGAGCAAAGCTGCGAAGCAGTGTTGCGAATGGTGGAACCGAATCCAATCGCAAAAGCGTAGTTACCTAGGTAGGTAGTGCAAAGCCACCACAATCACTACTAGATGCCTAGGTAGTAGTAGCCACAGTGATGCATACCCTGTCAATTGGCTAGAGTCACTGCCATGATTGGCTATAAGCGGTCGGGTACATAATTGACGTAGCTACGCAAGTAATAGGTAATGTAGCGATATAACGATATCCATGCTACAGTTGCACAGCGCTACAGCGCTACAGCCCACTCTCGAAGCTTCCCTAAAAGTAGGTCGCGATAACCTCACCAAGCAACGCCGCGAACCTTCCGCGGAGCATAGATTCCAGATTGCTTTCTTTATGGGATGTTCAAGGCAGCAAGCCCACCATAACCACCAGCCACAGGGGAAAAGCTGAGTGGCAGTTGGTCGGTTTTGCCAGGCTTTCCTTGCCCCTAGGGGGGGATAAAAAAGACATCATACTACACCAACCTAAACAGGAGGAGTGGCTGATCTCTATGTATGATTTCACGACCAACAGTTAAAAAATTAGTATGCTAATACATCACCGCAAATGGAAAGAGAAACTTCTACTTGAAAGAAGTGATGATTAGAGAATGCTGGTGATGATGGCATTGCCAAAAGGACCTGATATAGATACTGGCTTGGTCAGTTTTATCATGATTTTGGTACTGCATATCGCAACCACTGACTCGTAACATCACAGGAAAGGCTCCCATTCAACAATGGATGGCATTGCCCTAAGAAGGGGGTTAATTTCATCAACGCCGCCGCCACAATGACCTCAAAGGTAATGAACAAGAGTAGAGAAGGATCTCGAGAAGGCTTAGTATTGGCAGACTCCATGGTGTCGAAGGCCATCGAAAAGCT
The DNA here is from genome assembly GCA_005765155.1 of Zelopaecilomyces penicillatus. Classification (NCBI taxonomy): domain Eukaryota; kingdom Fungi; phylum Ascomycota; class Sordariomycetes; order Hypocreales; family Pseudodiploosporaceae; genus Zelopaecilomyces; species Zelopaecilomyces penicillatus. Next base: position 6,480,521 of record VCCP01000002.1, read on the forward strand.
CTTCATATGGACTAAAAGGGACGACTTGAAAACTGTGCGACACGCTATGCGAAGGCGCCGAGTATTGAGCGAGTGTTGTATTATTCATCATCAGTTCACTCATGATGAATGACAGAAGGCCCAGACAAATCCAGTATTATTTTTGTATCTGATGAGACGCTGTTATTTTCTCAAAGTGTATCTACTCCATCAATCCCATTGCTTCATCGCTCTTCTCTTTGTAGGTATCAATCGGTTTCGCGCCCCGCGTCCTTTCATCGATAATATTAGACTTGTCGATTGCTTGCTTTTCATCTGCCTCTGTACCCAGTGTCAGCGTGAATTCATGCGACAACAATTGTGATTGCAGTGTAAGCTCAAGTACCAAGTTGTTTGTCAGAGTCTGCGTCTCTGGCATCTATGGGATCTTCGACAGGATCCTCGTCCTTTTGAACCTGAAGCGGCTCGTCTTTCTCAGTTACATAAGAAGTGTCGTTGATCTCGCCGTCGGGTGCATCTGTATCGAGTGCAGAATTGGTGGCTTTGTCATCCGTTTGGTTATATGCGTATTTCGACATGTTGACTGTGAAGTTCGTAAATAATGAGGACAATAGTAAATCTCGTGATTCTTGATTCCTTGAGTAAGGATTTACGATGGAATTTCCCAATCGGCATCGATGTGTCTTTATTGTGGACACTTTAGCCGTCTCGATGGGTCTTTCACCCAACATGACGACTACATTCACTCCGAATGCGTCACCAACGTGTTCTCTAGGTCATGATGTCACAGAAGCGGCACACAGTGATCCATCGAAACCCCGATGCTACATGTTTCAATGATTTCCATGATGCTATCAAATACCAGTCGTCGTATTATTCCTTTCTTTTGCTAATCCTGTGCTGAGGTAATGGTGTTGTAGATGTTCACGTCACAATTGACGCAAACATGCGTCACCTTTTAACACGATCAAGGGATTACACCAACGGCGGTTGGACGCATAGAGACGCTCAACGTAAAACAAAGGCTAGCGTAAGCCACAAGAAAGCAAATGCGTTCTTGAACCATAAATTTTAGGCAGAGAATTAACAAAGGGCGAAAGTCGACCCGGTCGCCAGCGGAGCATGTGCCTCTATGATGTCAAGGCAGCGGACTACAGTCTTCAATTTGCACATGCAAAAGATCTTCGAGGAGATCCATGACGGCTATATGGGAGATGGAACAAGACAAGGCTCATGTAGTAGTCGCATTACAAACGCCACCTTGAATGAAGAACGATGACGCGTGCTGTTTAAGCACAGGAAAGCGGATATATAGTCCGGCGTTGCTCCCTTCATATTGTAATTTATAACCTCCAACGCAATTCATCTCTTAACCACATACCATAAATCTCAGAAATCACCATCTTCTCGATCTTCAACTTCATCATGAACACTCAATCCAACCAGGGCCTCGGGGGAGACTCCAAAGTGCCTCAGTCCGTGCAAGACAAGGTGCCCAAGGATGTCAAGCAAGGACTTCCCGACTCTGTACGTCAAAGGTGTTAACATTCCAATGGAACAATTTTATTAACGCTGGAATCAGGTTCATCCTACCTCTTCAGGACCTGGCCAATCCACCAACCAGTCGCACGCCACAGGAGATTCAATTGTGCCTCAGAAGCTCCAGGAGAAGCTTCCCGAGAGTGTTGAAAAGGCTGTTCCTGATGCCATTCACGACACAAGTGGCAAATAGGTGCTTGATACATGATTGAATACTAATTTTTGTGGAAATGAAATGACAATTAGTTGGGTGTGGAAGGGTAAATGTGTAACCAGTGTATGGGATCTTGAGTATTGGGGTATATGCTAGTTGTCAACGTTTCCTCCGATAGGCATTAATGGAATTATCTCCATGCACTTCTTTTAAATGTTACGCTATATGACATTGACACTCAGCTTTGGGCCAGTGATTACGACGCTCTCTTAAGTAAAGTAAACTTAAATGCCAATGATGCCTTTACATTGACTTAACTTACCCATCAGACCTTGCCAATATTTAGCGAAATTTCAGCCAATGTTAATTATTAAACAGTCACTCCAGTCTCAATAAGAAACATCCCTTCTATGATAATTTTTAATACCTGTCGAAGCACCATGCTGTTCAGGCTTGGCTAGCGTAGATTTGTAGCCATTCTCCCGTAGGGCGGCAGTACCCTGGAGGTCAAACAAACAACACACAAGATACTATTTTCTTTCATCTACAATTGGTTCTATGGGTAAACGGAATTCGACACTGCAGATTGTGACAAGAAAGAGATATTCATTGGTGTAGGTACGCTGTTAGGGAGGGAGATATCACATATTGACATTCGTATATTGGACCTGCAGTTCGTTTTGCATTACAAATTCTAGCTCGGATCTTTATAATCAATGGTTTACTTGATTTTGAATGACGTATTGTTCAGCATTAGTTTGCATCAAGGCATATGTCACTCGCAATGATATGTTCGATTATTAATTGAGACGTCGATGGCGCAGCTTCCAGAATATCCTTAACGAGGAGCTTTGTAATCCTCCCCAAGGCTCACATTGCTCGACGAAGAGGTCGTTCACAATGAGCGGATTAAAGAGGCCCGGAAGCTCGCGAACCTTGCTAAACTTGAGGCGATTCGCAACATCCTTGACATATTCAAATCGGGAGATGTAAGGTATGTCGCGGACCTCGCGGCTACCTTTATCCTGGCCGTTCAGCTATAGCGAGGTGGGATACCTCGACGACGTTGAGATTTTCCACACACAAGGCAACCTACTCCACGCCGAAACATACGACGCAGAAGCCGAGGGAGTCTTTCACGGCCACTGCTCGGCGCGGAGACGCAGCAACACTTGGGCAACTTGCTTTTGTCTACATTACCCAAGACAACCTCCCGGTGTTCCCGACGACGAGATACGGGCCGACCTTCCCACCTTACCCAACTGATCAGTCCGTGGCTTCATAAAAAGCAACCGGGACGCCTTGCCCTGGACATCCCGCAATCTCCGTCTTGTGGAACTGAGCAGTCCAATCTGCTTTATATTCCACCCGTTCATATTTCTGAAGCAATCGGATCACTAATCGTATAACCGGTTAAAGGCTGCCAGTATTAGAAGATGACGGCTAGACGTACATATGAAGACCATTTCGGTCATGGAAAAATTCTGACCGATGCAGATTCTTGGCCCCCCATTAAAAGGCACGTAGTGCCATGGTTTGGGTGTCCAATGCTCCCATCTCTGGGGGCTGTAAACCTTTGGATCCGCAAACTTGTCAGAAGTAGCTGGGTATAGATCTGAGCGTCGCTGCATAATAATTGGGCTATAAGCAACCAAGTCGTCCTTGAAAACTGCAATGTCGGGTTGGCCCGGCTGGCTAGGCAGTGTCGTGGATTCAGCTATTACACTATTAGCATCGAAAGAGATTTGGCAGGTGGCAGTGATGACGTTCTGCATGCCCTGACATTATACGGTATGGCAGGATAGAGTCGGAGTGTCTCGCAGAGAGCATTGGTTAGGTCCGTCAGGCCTTTGATATCCTCGTAGCTCGGCCTCTTGGTTGGCCCAACCTTCTCCAGTACAGCACTGCGTAGCCTTTGCCAGATTTCGGGGTAGTTGGAGAGCTCGTAGAGCGTCCATGACAATGTCGATGCTGTGGTATCTCGGCCCGCTATTAGAACTCCCATGATTTGGTCGCGAATTACCTTGGGGTCCCGAGACATAAGTGCAATGTTATGGAGGAAAGTGAAACCCTTGTCAGACTTGGAGCGCTTTTCTAGCTCATCCGGGCTCAATGCCAAAGTCGAACGAATAAAGGGGTCAATAAACTTTTCCAGCATCTTGATGCCTGCATTGTAACTGCTGGTTCGAACCAATGGCGCGACGGGCCTTGAGATGGAATGGAACTTGTTAGCGATGGTGCACACACACACACGCGCGCAGACATAACTTGACCTTAGGCTAAGAGAGTAAGTATCATTTGAAGGCGCTGGACGTTGGTTAATGCAGTAGCAAATTCGCCATTGGGGCTACTATTTTTTAGCAAATACATATACCAACGAACATAATTGAGTGTGCTCTACGTACCTGGATAGACTCTCTACACTTCGGCCGAGGAGGAAATCGGTAATGACATCAAGGGTCAACCGATAGAAGAGATCGCAGACATCAACAGTCTGTCCCGGCGCAGGGAACTTGGAGATGAACACATTTGTCCAATGGTCGAATATATCCAGGTCGCGCATTCTATCCTTGGTAAACATGGGCCGGATAAGAGTGCGACTGCTCTGCCACATCTGGCCATCGGTTGTGAAGATGCTGTCGCCGAGCAGCGGGCTCCAAACGTCGTGAAACTGTTTGCCCTTGCCGAACTGACCGAATTTCGAACTGAGGATCGCTTTGATGTGTTCTGGTTCTGTCGTGATTAGATACCGACGGCCGTTCATAGCCAATTCGACGCAGTGAGGACTAGACGGCTTGGCATGGCGAAATAGACTATGCGCAAACTCCATGAGTCGATTGTTGGCCTGCATCCACGCTGCTACGCATACGAGCCGTAATACTGAACGGCAAATTAATTAATCGATATATATATATGCAAAAAATCTGTGGCGACGCGTGGACAGCGTACGATTTCCTACTACGTACCACTTAAAGGATTTCCGGCGAGTATTGAGGCCCTCACTCCGGAGCTTCTCTGGATGCGATAGTTAATAATGGCTTGTGAAACAAGCCAGTTGAGGAGCAAGACACATAAAGCGGCTACCACCGGCGACCATATAGACAGGGTGATGTTGAACATAATGATCTTGCTGACAAGAACGATTTTGAAAAAAATGATTTTGTTGCCTTGTCGACAAAGTCTTCTAGCACAAAATGGGCGCCTTGTTTACACAAACCCTTGATGACGCAAGATGTGACTGTGGAAAGGAACAGGGTTTAACCACCACTCTCTGCACCTGAGACATGATCCAGATGTGTTCACTTCTACCAGCAGCCGCGACACTTGCCTAATCCAAGTGTACCGTTGCTATCATTGCCGACTGCATCAGGACCCATACGGAGACACGGCATATTATATCGAGACACATTCAATCAATGTCTCACCACAGCAGCATTTGCGCCCGGTCTAAGGCTGCATTGGGGTGCTTCCCCACGCTCATCACTCCTCTTCGCAGGCGCGGCCATTCATTGTCTCATATGTGTCCTGTATTCAGTGGGCAGAGACTGAATTCAACCCCACTCGCCGTTGACAGCGAGGCTGTCGAGTAGGAGGTGGGATGGCTGTCTAGTCATACGCAATGTGGTGGAATCGCCCATACCCCGTCCTGTCCGCTGCCCGCATCTGTTGCGTGTGGCTTCACTATATTTCACCTGTGCCATCCAATCTACATTCTTTCTCTCGACTGCATGCCTGCATTAGCAAGAAAACGGTGCACTTTTCCCACCGCCTTTTCCGTCCGTCTCTACCCCAGCTTTTGAGACCACATGTCATCGAAGGTAACTAACTATATTACATAGTTACCAACCTCATCCACCCGCTTCCACTCACTGTCTTTTGTGCCTCCCTTGTCTCCAGCCGTTGCTCTTGGTCATCCCCGTCCTCCCACCCAGATTCACCCGCTCAAAATGCCTCAGTCTGCATCAGACAGTCACGCAGATGATGCTGCGTTCAGCAGCGCGCTTCATAAAGACTCATATACATCCCAAGGTGGGCTTCTGGCCATGTGTAGGAAAGACGGCACCGCGCACAAGGCCACCGTAGAGAGCTATTTGCGGCAATATGATGATGCTGATCCAGATGAGCCTCACCATGCAAGAGAAGTTTGTTCATGACAACATTCCCTTTTAAAACACGACGTGCTCACCTCTTTCAGGCTAGAAAAGAAGCATATACCGCCGTAACGAACAGGTAAGACGATCAAGTCGTCCTTGACCACGGCATCGACGGGAGACACTCCAAGTTATGCTATCGTATGGAGGCTAAGGCTAACAGTTACATCCGTAGTTACTATAACCTTGTCACCGACATGTTTGAGCATTTCTTGGGCAGATCGTTCCATTACTTTCACATTCCGGTTGGGAAACCGATTAGCAGTGCTGTCAAGTGGCACGAGGAATATCTTGCGGCCAAGCTAAATCTCCAGCCGGGGCAGAAAGTTCTAGATGTTGGCTCCGGAGTCGGGGGGCCTGCCAGGCAAATCGCCAAGTCCTTCGACGTCCAGATAGTCGGGTTGAATAACAACGACTACCAGATTCAGAGGGCAATGAGATATACTTCTCAAGCAGGTCTACAATCCCAAGTTGCCTTTGTCAAAGGAGACTTTATGCAAATGCATTTTGAACCCGAGTCATTTGATGCTGCATATGCTATTGAAGCCACATGCTATGCACCTAACCTGAAAGACGTATATCTGGAAATTTTCAAAGCGCTGAAGCCTGGAGGTATTCTGGCTGTTTATGAACTCGTCATGACGGACTCGTACGATGACCGAAATTCGCACCATCGCCTTATCCGCTATAAGCTAGAGAAAGGAATGGGTGTTCCCAGCCTTGTCAAGTCATCCGATGCAATCAAAGCGTTCAAAGCCGCCGGCTTCGAGCTCAAGGAGGCTGAGGACTTGGCTAATCGTCCAAATTCGTTCCCTTGGTGGTATCCTTTCACTGGCTCTTTCAAGCTCTTGAATTCACTTTGGGATGCCCCTCGTATTCTTTGGATGGCACTTTTGCATTCAAGGCTCGTTCATATGATAATAGGCTTGGGCGAAATGCTACATGTGTTTCCTCCTGGTACTCGGGAGATAGCAGAGACCCTATTCTGTACTGGGCGAGATCTTGCGGGTGCTGGAGAAGAAGGGCTTTTTACGCCGCTATTCATCATGGTGGGACAAAAACCGTTGACTTGAGGATAATGGGAAAGACTGTGACGGGACACGGGGGGCTTTGAACGTGTAATGGAAGAACCATTCCATGTCTTTTCATGGCGATACAGAAACATGGCCACATCCGGGAAGAAAGAGGCGTTCGGCAATGTCTTGATAGAATTCTTTGAAGCGCGCATGGGAGCTGGCGTGAACCCAGAGCCCCCATGCTACTGTAGATGGCTTTTTATGTTGGACTTGATGCGCATGCTGGATCGCGATCTGCGATTTCCTGGTTGTGTTAGCCTTCGTGCCCACTACCCAAAATGGTCTTACTCAATGCCGTCCAAGCCAACGAGAGCAGCCCACTTCCCACAACCATTCTCTCAAGCCATTGCGAGATAGCAGGACGTTTTATGAAGGCAGGGTCGGGAGGGCAAGAGACTGTCAATCGAAGTAGCCGCGACGGCATGGCGCCACAAGGTGTGGGAGAGATCAGAAAGTATATCATTAGAGTCTTTTGCCGCTAGATAGTCGGCATGACTTTGTCGCTGACGCATGAGCGTATCGCGGTCTGGTGCAGAGATGAAGACTCGAGCTGGCTGGTTCGGCTTTGGTGGAAGTTCCATTATCGTCAGAAGTTCTAGCTGGTGCATAGTGAGCGCTGTAATTTCAGGGGCAGACGCATTGGACGTCCTCCGTACACCACCACGCGCTGGTGCTGTGTTCTCAGCCTACAATGTACAATTTAGTGGAGCTTCAGTGGACACGGTGGACACACAGCACCCCCCGTGGTTTTGCCATTCACGTCAAGAGTCTCGGTTCTCGCATGGTCTGTATATGGCGTCATGTTCTTAAGCATTCCATCAGATGGCGAGTGCTTATGACCCCTTTCACAGTTTGAGAAGCTTCCACACAGCTTCATACCCTTGCTTGGCTGCTGAGCCCGTCGCGTATTGCCAAACCCATCCCTCGCGTTGGCAACCGACAACCCCTGGACAGCTGCCTTCCTTCCAATCACATGAACCCAATCCTTGTGGTTGTAGGATTGCGGATTTCGAATATGAACCCGACATCCTACATTCCGAGGACTATGAAGCTTGGTGATCGCATTTGACAGTCGCATTTCGACAGCATCTTGCAACTCAGTACCAGTGAATCACCTGAATGTGCTGACCGCGCCGTTGGCAAAACACCAAACCCATCCCGAGATCGCCATTCTGCCCTCCGATTGCGGGGTCATCGTCAAGGTTGCCATGGACACCCTCCCTCAGGACCTGGTCGATGAGATCATCTCATATCTTCTTCCAAGCGGCTATGCGAATAATCGCAAATCATATGCAGCACTGAAGAAGCCTCCGCTGCCGCTGGCACCCCTGGCTACAGTCTCAAGACAACTACAGGCAGCAGTGGAACGGCTCACGTTCAGGCAGATCAAAATCACCAGCGATGATTTTGAGCAGTTCGAAGCGTTCCTTACTCCTCCACGGCGCTACTTGCTAACGAACCTAACGGTCACTTTCATTCTACCGACATATGATGACGCTGCTACCTTGCGTGTGGAGACTCCAACGGAGCGACGTGCCAATGATGAGTGTTACACACAGGCTTTGGGGACTTTATTCCAAATGATCAAAAGCTGGGAAGTCGAGGACCCGAAAACGGCCCATTGTCGTTTAGAGCTGGCAATCAATCATCCCGAATCGCCAAGCGATCGTCCCTGGGATGCCGACACGATCCCTTGGACTAACGAATTTTACCCCAGAGAGATGCAATGTATCCACGACGGACGTTACTTGCACTCCTACATTGATCTTCTTCATCACGATACCCTCCCACAACTACATAGGGTCAAGCGGTTGGTTATGTTGAAGCCGAAGAACAGGTACGGGCATCGAAACGTGTTTCCCAAAGTCCCCATGATTCTGGCTTCCAAGATGCCGAATCTGAAAACGCTGCTGCTCAGCTTGGACGATGATGAGAAGCGATTCCCTGAACTAAGGAGGAAAAATCGCGAGGAAGCTGCGGATGTGATCCGTGGGCTGTCTCTTCCGGCTCTGGCTGATGTCGAGTTTGACTTTTTTTTACGAAGATATCGCGACGAGAGAAGTTGCCCACCGACTTTGCATAGCCCAGGCACACCCGATCCGCTGAGCTCCGCCATCTACGAGTTATCTCATGGCTTGGTGAATCTCGAAATCACTGGTGCGTTTGATATATCTGTCTTACGCTCTCTGCAGGACATCCGTGAAACACCTTGGCCGAAGCTGAGAAACTTGGACATCAATCTCCATTCAACCACGCCGTCGGGGGACTGGTACTTTAGACATGAGGGGGACCCTCCTGCCCATCTAATCCAAGTAGATCCTTATCCTACGACAGAGTACAGCCGTTACCACGAGGAGAGATTTAGCTTTCTCAAAGAAGCAGAGTACTCGCATCTCATCCCCGAGCGCGTATTCCGCAGCCGCGTCAACGACGAAACCCTCGTCCCCTTCATCGATGCCTATGCCGACGCGCTCTCCGCAATACCCAAGCTCAGGTCAGCCGCTCTCAGCTGTTTGATAGAGTACGAGTCCTTTGGCGACGGAGAGCCAGGTTGGTTTAGTATCGCGTACTTCTCACCCTGTGCGAGCGCGAAAAACTATGCGCCCAAGATGCTGTGTCCGAAATGTAATCGTGGTGTGACGCGCCAGCTCATGACGTCGCTGCTGGGGTGGATGCCTAGTGAGGCGCTGGGGGATAAGCTGCGTGCTATTCAGGATGAGTTTCGCCCGGAGCCGATGGTGGAGAAGGATATACTTGCGGTTCTGGAGGAGTATAAATCAGAACTAGAGGAAGAGGAAGAGGATTAGTTCCCGAAAGATTCTATTTGGTTTCAGTAAAAGATGATATGGGTTACTTGAAGGTAAACGATTTGCTACTGGCGCAGAGGAATATCTAGGAACGCGGCTTGACACGGACTTGGGCCGCTATAAGAGACTAAAATGATAGTAGACTATTGTGAAATAGATTTCCAAATTCTCCTGGCTTTATTCTACATTCACTTACTTACTCTCGATCATCCAGGATGTTTTCTGCTGAACGTTAACTATCACAGCGGTGAGGTGGAGCATGATCAATAAGACGAAAACAGGACACTCATAAATTCATCTAATGCTATAACAATACAATATATACGAAAATTCAACACAGATCTACAACCTTCTTCAATCCCTTTATGGAGCCTTTGCCACCAGATATCTCGATGTATCTTCCTGCTTCTTACCCGCCGAGTCATCCGATGCAGTCAACTTGGTCCTCAGTCTGCTCGTAGCTAACTGACCCAAGGCGAAGAGACTTTCGGACCCCAGAATCTCAATAGCAGTCAACTCTAGTCCCAAACGCTGCCGGAACCAATTGCGCAACTCGATTCCGACAAGGGAATCTACACCCAAAGCCTCAAGAGAGTCAGCAAGATCCAGCAACTCAATGTCACGCATGAGGAAGCCGAAAAGCGCCTTTCCAAACTCGGTCGCGAGCAAACGTGGCGCCTCTTCGCCGTCCAGGCGTGATCGGTCCTGTGCTGCTTCAGCGAGGAATTGCTTGAGCGCTTCATTGCCGCCTGTTGCGACGGCTCCGTCATGAGAATCCATGTTCTTATACAGTCCCATTCGGGGATCTCTCTTCCAAACGACACGGTTGTTGGGCGAAGATAACGCTTGCGTAGTCTTCAGACCAATAGCGAGCTGTCCCTTGCTTATGAACTGATATTTGCCGGGGGGATTCCCGGAGGTTGACTTGAGTGAAGGCGCGGAACGGTTGATCATGGCGTGCAACGAGTCCAACACATCTTCCTCTTGTAAAGCGTAAGTAGAAGTTGTTCGGAAAATATCCATAACGTGCGAAGTGCGGCTGACGTAGCCGACGTCCTCTACAGCGCTCATGTCAACAACAGTGGCGGTTAGGCCGTTGGCGCGACGGTATTGCGTAAAGGCATCGAGGAATGCGTTCGCGGAGGCGTAGTTGGATTGGCCTGTGTAACCGACAATACCACTCCAGCTGCTGAAGAGGATGAAGAAATCAAGGTCGTGTTTGAGCAAGGCGTTGTGCATGTTCCAAGTACCTTGAACCTTGGTAAGCACGGGGGTTTCCCATTCTTCAAATGTCATGTCCAGGAAGCCCGCATCCTATATTATATGGTTAGTTATGGGTTGTCCTCTCCATTGGAGCCTAGAGCGGCAAAGCGCTTCTGATATGACTTACCTTGAGGACCATAGTAGCTTGCATCGCACCACGGATTGGCTTGGTTGCGCTCTGAATAGCCAACTCAACATCCGCAAGGTTGGTAACATTTCCAGGAACCAAAACCGCCTTGCAACCCAACGAACGGAGTTCCTCAACAAACCCTGCGTACCGGTCTTTATCATCCGCTGACCTAGACAAGAAAATAACTGTTTTTTTCACACAAAGTATCAGTTTCCTATTGCAACACATCATTTAACGCATATTGGATAAAAACTCACTCTCAGTTGCTCCAGACTCGGCCATCCAGACAGAGACAGCTTGTCCAAGACCACCAAGACCACCGGCAAGGAGGTATGATGCGTCAGAAGAAAACAGTGCCTGTTGCCTGGGCGCCTTGGAGTTCAAGACGCGCAAGTCGTCTGGCATGTTGACGACTACTTTGCCTACGTGGGCACCCTTTTGCATGAAACGCATTGAGTCTTCGACCTTAACTGCGTCAAATCGGGTCATGGGCGCAATGGGCTTGATGAATCCGCCCTCGTAAAGGTCCATGATTTGTTTCAATAGTCTGGAAAAAAAGTGTTAGTTTATTGCACTCGCTTTTTATGTAAAGGTTGTTACGTACCTGCGGATAAGACGCGGTCGTTGAGCGCAAATACGACCAAAGTCAACGCCGACGTAAGAACGATTCTGCTCAAAGGGATGCAAAGCGAGAGCTCCCTTTCCGATGAGATCACGCTTGCCAATCTCTACCATGGTACCGTACTCGGCGACACAGTCCCAACTAGCATGGAGCAGTTCTCCTGAGAGAGAGTTTAGCACAACGTCCACACCGCGACCGCCTGTGGCCTTCAAGATGTCTCTGCGGAAGGTTAGATCACGAGAATTGAAGATTCTGTTGCGAGGAATGCCAAAGTTCTTGTTCAGGAATTCGATCTTTTCTTCGCTGCCGACGGTACAGAAGATCTCGGCGCCGAGCCAGCGACTATGAAAAAAAAAAGGTCAGTATAGAATCATAGAAGATTGATGAAGATTTGCCAAGACTTACCAAACCTGGATGGCAGCAATGCCGACACCCCCTGCCGCACTATGGATCAAGACAGACTGTCCTGGCTCCACGCCAGCCTTGTCGGCGAGTGAGTAGATGGCGGTACAGTAGACCGTGGGCATAGTAGCAGCCTCTTCAAATGACAGCCCGTCAGGAATCTTCACACACAGATACTCGGTGGTGGTAAGGTGTGAAGATAGGGCTCCACTGGCGAATGCTATGCATCTATCGCCAACAGCCAAGTCCTTGACGTCTGGTCCGATCTCCTCAACAACACCTGCTGCCTCAAGACCCAGACCATCACCTTCATTAACAATACCATCCACAATACCCATGGCAATCAGAACATCCTTGAAGTTCAAGCCAGATGTACGGGTTCGTATGCGAAGGTTGTCACCCTCTGGCTTCTCAGGAGTGTGCTCTTTCCAGTAAAGCGTGTTGAGGAAACCACGCTTCTCCACGTCAAGTCTACGCACAAAAGCGCCCTCCTCAGAAACAGCTAGCTCTTCATTGAGAGACGTCCAGTGGAAGCGGCTGATGTTGATATAGCCATCTGCGACCGCCCATTCCATGATGGCATTTGTGTCGTCATCTGGAGCTAAACGGCCCTGGAACTCGGGCAAGACAGCGGCAATGGCATCCCAGCCAGCGGCATCGAAACTCTCAAGCTCAATGGTGGCAAAGTCCACAGTCTGCTCGGTACGCATGGTGCGAGAGAGTCCGATCATGAGACCGTATGACGGGTCAACGCAGTTAATCTGTGCGAGACCAGTGACCCACAAGACACCGGAGCCTTTAAGTCCGCGAACAAAGGCTTGCATTTCGGTATATTTTTCAACAGGAAACTCTTTCATGAACGGAGTCTCGATGTCCATAAGAGCAAGGATATCCTGGCCAGGGATTGTTTCCTCGCCCCAGGCCCTCAAATCGATGGCGTAGCCTTTCCTTTCAAGGACCTCAACAACTTCCTGGACATACGATTGGCTGCTACCTGCAGGTGAGAGCAGCGTGATTCTCCTATTCACCTTTGGAGATGCTGTACGAGCTATAATGGATGTGCTCAGCTGCTGGTCGTTGTGCACTGCAGCAATGTTATCGAATCCAGCTTCGCGGAGGAGCGGCCTCCATTGCTCCTGCGACAGGTAGGGTTCGCTGATCCAGCTCTTATCATCGCCGAGCGACCAGCTTGAAACGGCTCCCAGGATGAAGTTGACCCATTTGAAAGTGGGCGTGAGTTCCTGCAGGAAGAGGTGTCCGGTAGGTGCCAGCAACTTACGGACATGGCTGAGGGATGTGGCTACATTTGGAGTAGAGCGAAGGGTCTGCAGAAGATTAATACGCGTCTGTAGAGGTTATTCGTAATGGGGATGGAAGAATTCCTCAGCAACTTACATTTGCTGCAATGATAAGGTCATAACCCTCGGCCTGGAAACCCTGCTCAATTGGGTCTTTGGAAATGTCAAGAACCTTGTATTCGACAGCTTCATACTTAGCCAGACTCTCCTTAGCCAATGGGAACAGGTCGGAAGAGTTGTCAGAGAAGGTATATGAGCTGTAGTGGCGGCCACGGTGTGGTTGCAGCGTTGTCAGGGTATCCAAAACGGACTGAGCTGTGCCGCCGACTCCAGCTCCAATCTCGAGAATCCGTAGATTGGGCTTGTAATGAGATGCAAGTTTGTAGAAGTCTGAAGCATCGACAAAGTTTAGTTCATCATACAGACGAGCGAGGAAACCGTCCTCTAGGAAACTCTTCTGATCTTGGCCATCAGTCTCGAATAGCGTGTCAATGGCATGGAAGATGTGGTTCACGGCTGCAACGAATGGCTTGGCACTCGTTTCAGAGAGCTTTATGAAGAGATCTTGAATCAAGCTGCGACGAGCATCGGAAGACATGGATGCGATTTCTCTGCAGTCAGCAACGTTGGCATAAGTACCCGCATGGGCCTGGGCCAAAGCAGTATTGAGCCAGTTGCGGTACTTCACAGTCAATGGACTAGACACAGTATCATCACCTCGTGCGGCTAGCTTCAAGCAAGATTCAATCGCACATGCAAGAGCCATGCGTTCTATCTCGGGCAACTCGTCAGAATGCTGCAGATCTCGCGTTGTCTGCATGAGCAATGCATTATCAACGAGCCGTACATCTGGCTTCCACACCATCTCAGTAGCTGCGTGGGGATCCTCGCCACGAGCTTCAGCGGCATCAGAGAGTGGTGACATGCGAAGATTCTGCAGGCTGAAGACAGTGGAACCAGCACTGGTGCCAATAGCATCGCCGGCAACGACACCCCGTGGAGTCTGGTTGGCAGCGACCTTTAGAAGAATATCCTCTTTGCCCGCTGGCCGAATCACTGCAGAGCCGATGTATGAAGGCACAGCTAGGCGAGTAAATCGTCTTGACTGGCCCATTGAGGATGCAACACTGTATAGCTGTAATGCAAAGTCAATGGTAGTAGGGTGCATGGGATAAGTAGACGTATGTGGAGGCGTCTCAGGGTTGGCGATGGTGGCGACAGCCTCGCTCTTCAATACGCCGGCAGTGATATTGCGCAATCCTTGGAACTCAGGGCCATACTCGAGACCGAATCGCTGCATTACTTTATACCAGGTTGGCGCATCAACACTTCGCTGCTGGGCTTCAATGCTGGGAGCTGGTGTTGCACACTCAACGCCAGACCGGACCTGGCCTGAGGCATGCTTAACCCATCGATCGCCGTGCAACACTGAGATATCAAACTCATGCCACAGAGAGTCGAGCGAGTTCGTCAAATGTACAGGGCGGAGGTGTGTAATAACTTCACTCATAACTCCCTCCTGAAGCACCAACGCGCTGCTGATGCTAACTTCGCGGAGACTAAAACTGAAGTCGTCTACATCTACCAACTGACGGACAGCCTCGCCAGCCATGGCCATGTAGCCGGCAGCAGGGAATACAATGTCACCGGCGACTTTGTGGTCTCGCAGCCACGGCGCCTCGTTAAGCCGGAGCAGGTTCCGCCATGTGGGGCCGGAATCGGACGCCGCCGCCACGCGCTCTCCGAGGAGATCGTGTTTCGGGAATCGGCGGAGACGCCAATCTCTAGACAGTCGGCTCTCGCTCCAGAATGGGCCCTCGCGGCGCCAGGGGTACAAAGGTAGGTCGACGAGTGTCTGGCCAGGCGAGATGATGCGTGTGAAGTCTACCTCAATACCGACTTGGAACAGTCGCCCAGCTGCGGTCAATAGAGACTGGAGCCCAGGTTGTCCACGGGTAAGAACATTGGCATATTCGACCTTGTTAGGGCCTGCGGCCTGCAGGATTTGTCGGATAGGACCGGCCAGGGCAGAGTGAGGGCCGACCTCGAGCAATACGGTGGATGATGGCATGGTCTTGAGCAAAGCTGAGACAGCGGGCGCGAAGAGCACAGGCTCGACCAAATTCGTCGTCCAGTATTTCCCATCCAGCTTGCCTTCATACTTTTCTCCATGAACAGAGGAAAAAAAAGGAATCAAGGGGACTTCGACCGGCAGCGGAGGTAGCAGAGCAAGATACTCCTCTCCAACTTCCCGCATGTGGTGCGAGTGGTATGCACAATCCACGCGCAGCTCACGGACTGCAGCATCTGGGAAAGCTTCGCGTACATTGGACACGACCTTCTGGACTACCTCAGCATCTCCGCTAAGAGTAACGGAGCTGGGGCTGTTCTCGCATGCAATGACAACACCAGGCTTCAACAGGGGTTCGATGGCACCCCGTCCAAGACCAACTGCTGCCATAGCTCCTTTTCTTGTTACTTGCTTGGTAACAAGACCACGGTAATACGCGGCTTGGATAGCTGATGACTTGGACAGCGAGCCGGCAGCATACGCGGCGCCGATCTCACCACTTGAGTGGCCTACGACGCTCGCTGGCTTCACTCCCCATGAGGAGAGAACATCGACTAGCGCTACCTGAATGGCAGTACAGCAAGGCTGCGAGAACTCAGCTGTAATCAACCGACTTGTCTTTGCATTCTTCTGGAGTTCCTCACGAAGAGTCCAAGTAGGAGGGTGGGAGCAGTTACGCAGCACCTCGTCCATATCATCAATGCTCTTCTGGAAAACAGGATTCGACTCGAGCAAGTCAGCACCCATCTGAGCCCACTGAGCTCCCTGGCCGGTAAATACAAAAGCAATTGCCGGCACACCACCAGTACGTTCGAACGTCGAAATCTGGAGAGACTCATCGACAGCAGCAGTGTCAACCACACTGAAAGCACGGTGTTCTAGCGGCTCACGGCGGAGATTGAGCGTGTAGCTCAGATCAGCTAGGCGATCGGGATGCTTTCGCAGGTATGCTTCGTGCTTTTGGACTAATACGCGCAATGAGTCGCGATGGCTGGCTGAGAATGTGAGGAGGTAGTGAGAGCCGGCGATGTGGGTGGCCTTTGAGGGACGGGCGACGCCGTTTTCAGCGGCAGATTCAAGGAGAACGTGGGCGTTGGCACCACCGATACCGAAACTGGGAAGAAAACATGTGTTAGCATCTTCAATGGAAGCAGTATTGTTGCCAGTTTGTTTGGCTACAAATAAGTATGAACCGGAGGCTTACCTGTTGATTCCTATCCGCTCCGCCTTTCCAGCGGGCCATTGTGTTGTTTCAACAGGAACTGTCAACTTATGCTCCTTGAAAGGGACTAGCACAAACCACATGTTAGCTTCTACTTTCTTCGCCAAGACAAAAGGTATTATAGTAACTCACTCTTTGCGTTCCCCTCTTTGAAGTTGATATTGGGAGGAATCAACCGACGTTCAAGGGCAAGCATCGCTTTGATAGTGCTGCTAACACCACTGGCACCTTCAGAATGTCCAATATTTGGCTTCAGTGATCCAATGTAGACTCCATGCTGACCGAACGCGCGGGCTACCGCAGCAGTCTCCAATGGATCACCAATAGCTGTACCAGTGCCGTGGCACTCAATCATAGCTGTCTTTGAGATGTCAACACCAGCTAAAGCATGACTGCGGAGAATCAGCTCGTGATGGGCTGTTGAGCTAGGCTGTGTCATTCCGGATGTTCTGCCATCTGAGTTGATGCATGAAGATCGAATAACAGCGCGAATTGGGTCATTATCCCGAATAGCATCGGTGAGTTTCTTGAGTTGGATGGCTACTACACCTTCAGCACGGGCATAGCCGTTGGCCGAAGCATCAAACGTCTTGCAACGTCCGTCAGGGGAGAGGACGCCCTGCTCTGACATGCCAATGGTCATGTTTGGGCTTAGAATCAGGTTTGTGCCGCCTACAATGGCTGACTCGCACTCGCCACGCTGGATACCGAGACAAGCCTCGTGAATGCCAGTCAGGGAGGACGAACATGCTGTTCGGATGACAAGGCTACAAAAATGTTAATAAAAGTTGCGCTAGAGATGTCACGGCAATTGATAAAGGGTATACACTTACGATGGTCCCCGCAAACCAAACTCATATGAAACACGGTTGGCTACCACGAAGTCACCAGCTCCTTTGAAAGACGTTAGCAATACGTATCAATAGCTAGATAATACTGATGAACTCACCCGGTAATCTGTATGTTCCCGTCTGTTGTGTCTCCTTGGCTAACATATCCGCCCAGTCCTAAACGTCGATTAGCCAGAGTCCACACATTGAACCACATATCCAAACAATCCAAATTGGTACATACCTCGCCAAAGATACCAAAATAGCATCCAATGTTCTTGCCCTTCCACTTCTTCGTTCCCGAGCTCTGGAAACACTCGTACACCACCTCTAGCGCAAGGCGCTGTTGAGGGTCCATTTCCTCAATTTCTTGACGAGTCATGGACCAAAACGAGGTGTCGACCTCGGCCATGTTTACATGCTCTAGAAAATGGCCATAGTCGCTGTGAACGTGTCCCGCACGCCCCGGCCCGTGGAAGGCCTCGACATTGTACCGGTCCGCAGGGACTCGACACCGTCCCTCTCGTCGATTGTCGAGGAAGTCCCATAATGACTCTGCGGTTTCCACGCCTCCGGGCAGACGCATGGCGCAGCCTATAATGGCAATGGGCTCATATTCGGGGACTGCGTGATCTCCGTTTGTCTGGGAGGTACTCTTTGAGTCCTCATGGCCATTCAGTGTGCCATTGGTGCCATTGGTGCCGTTTGTACCATTATGATGACCATTTGTTTGGCTTTCTGTCCTTGAGGCTCCATTGGTGTTATGTGTGCCATTTGTTCCATTTGTGCCGTTGTGATAGCCATTTCCATTCGTGTGGTCATTTGTTATTGCGTCTCCATGGCCATTAGATGTGCTATTTGTACCACTATGGTATCCATTTCCATTTGTCTGTTGTGGTCCGTTTGCATGGCCATTTGTCTGAGACTGATGTATTGACTCGACTGCCATGATGATAAATTTTCTTGCAATTCAATAAAGTGTCAACCGAAAGGAAAAGATGATGGCCAATGGAAGGGGTATAATATCGAATAGTTTTGAACTTCAACTATTCGATCTAGAGCACTTCTATACTTCGGTCAGGCAGTTCCCACTGTCACAGTAATATAAACTAAGTATGCAACCTTGTCAATCTACAACCCTCAGGCGTGGAACCCATGTGGTTTTGTACATGGTGCATTGTCCGAGATGGACAGAAGAGCATTGGTAATACCCGGAACCACGTCCACCCTTGCTTCTCAGAATGATTCCAGAAACTAGCGCTTACCAGTCCACATTGATCTATGGGTCTGGTGATGCATGACGACGTTACGGCAACGGGACATGGAGAATACTGGCACTCACATCATCTCAGTTGTGGGATGCATGTGTCAAAGAGACTGATGTTGACACTGATACGCCAATCAACGGTTTAGTGGGGGAGCGTAGATCTACGGACATATCTGTTAGATACATAACGGCACTCCCCTACCCCTGCATCATGGGTGTGTCTCGGCTCCCACTAAGATGTGGAGGTTGGTTAAATTGTCTGGTAAAACGCCACCCAGATGATGATGAGAATCTAGTTCAGGTTAGTGCCTGAGCAAAGCCATTGAATGGGAGCCATACAACTAACCAACTCGTCACTACCAGCTTGAATCCCGTGTCTCTTGCGTTTGTAATTTGGCTGCCTATTTTGAAAGAGTTATGTTTCAAACATACGGGGGCCAATTGACAGAAAAAAACATCCAGGACCGGCTACACCGGCATTGTCCACCTCATGTAAGCATTTGAGTAATCACCGTATTAACAGGTAGAGTGCTTGTGCAGGGTAGAGACACGCGTTCGATCCCATCCCTGAAGATGCCATTACTGAGATTTGTATGTCTTACGTCCACCCAATTCGAGTAGAGTGTTGCATCATAGCGTTAGATTTTAGTCCCTAGATATTTCGAGAAGGCTGTGCCTCTTACGTAGCAGTAAGGCGTGGTGTCAACACTTGGAATCATTACGCCCACCCCCCCTCTACTATTGGAGTAACAGGGTCTCCCCGCCTTCACAGCTTATCCACCGAACCTGTTTCGATGGAAGCCATCATATGGGAGCTCGTTTTACTTTCTACATGTAAGCCGAATAGACAAGACTCATTGTGCTCACTCCCCTATAGAGATCCATGCATTTGTTACTGTTATAGAATCGTTGCTCGTGGTACTTGTCGTGTGAAAAACGACTCCGTAATTGCCACAAGTTCGCGGCTTCTACAATACAATACATGCTATTATTACAATTTCACAATGAGTCTCAAGGAAACAACCAAGCTCCAAGTTCAACAACACAGCCCAATGTTGGACAAAATCCACCTCAAGGCTAAAAGTGCTGCTCCTATTGAGGAGCGTACACACCGTCGACCAGTTCCACGGATACACTATCAACGACTATGGAGTAGTATTCATTTCACATCACAATGGGGGGCTCTCGACGACTCAGAAGGCATGAACCGTTTGTCGCTCTCCAACGACGACAAGGCCGTGCGTGAGTGGTTTGTGCAAGAAACCACAGCGCTTGGCTGCACAACATCAATGGACGCCATGGGCAATCTTTTCGCAGTGTATCCCGGCGAGTCACCGGACATGCCCCCAATTGCGATGGGCAGCCATCTTGATACCCAACCAGCTGGTGGGAAATATGATGGGATTTTGGGTGTCCTCGCTGGCGTAGAGGCCATTCGTGCGCTTCGGGGTGCTGGTGTCAAGACGTGGTGTCCCATCGCAGCGGTGGTTTGGACCAACGAAGAGGGAGCCGCTTTCTTCCCTGGCTGCTCTGGCTCATCAGTATGGGCTGGATGGGTACCTCTCCTTGATGCCTATAAACAAAGTCACTGCGTGACAGGGCAAAGTCTTGGGAATGCGCTGGATGAGATCGGAGCCAAGGGACAAGTAATGGCGTCGAGTCATGTAAATCCACTGCAAGCGCATTTTGAATTACATATAGAGCAGGGGAAGCTGCTAGAAACCAACAAACAAAGCATTGGTGTTGTTCGCCGAATCCAGGGGATCCGGCGGTACGCAATATCATGTTATGGGAGGCAAGAACACGCGGGGACCGTCCGCATAGCAGACCGTGCCGATGCCCTCATCGCAGCGTCGAAGCTCGTGTTGAAGGTGGAAGAGCTGGCCGTGGCCTGCGGTGCATGTGCCACCGTTGGTGTGCTCAAAGTCGAGAATCCATCGCCAAACACAATCCCCTCACATGTCGACTTGACTATCGATGCTCGCCACATGGAAGAATCTACTCTAGACGAGCTCGAGCAACAGATCTTCGATTATCTCGCCAAACTCTCACAAATGAAGCAAGACTGGACTTTCTCCAAAAAGCGAGTCTGGCATAGTCCAGCATTGAACTTTGATTCTGACCTAGCGGACTGCATTGCGTCCGCAGCAGCGGCCGAGTACGGTGAATCCCAAGTACGAGATATGGTTTCGCTCGCCGGCCATGATAGTGCGATGACGGCACTACAAGTACCAACAGCTATGATATTCGTTCCAAGCAAAGCGGGTATCAGTCACAGCCCGCTAGAATACACTTCCATGGAACATTGGTATGTTACGCCCGTATACGCCTATAATTCAATTCTTTATTATTTGCTAACACAATGTGTTGTAGCGGCCGTGGAGCACAAACAATGCTGGATGCTGTTCTTCGCTACGATGACTTGGTTCGCAGCAGACACAATGTCGAGTTATGAACGATAGTTAATGGGAACACATCTCATATATTAGAGGAACTCTCACTATGTAGCAGGAACCAGTTTAGGAGGAAGTCAATGGCGGGTAATCATCTTCAGCGTTTTCATATGTACATATAGTATGTATATTCTTCGGTTGATTGCCACTGGGAAGTGGTATGTGAAAAAGCTGCATTTATTCAAATGCAGAAATCCGTGTTTAATTCTTTGGCTCCCTTGTAGGTTCTTTGGTGAGGTTACAGATAGCCTTGAGACGCTAACCTAATTCTACTTTCCGCAATGCATCAATATTGGCCAAGCCATGCCAAGACGTTGTGAGAAATAGTGACTCATTTCTTGTGATTATTTGAGAGTTACAATGCATAGGGGGCTATGCTGGAGAGCTGACGGTTAGAGAATGGTATGGGAAAAGACATTAGTGTTGAATAGGTAGGCTACTCGTCAACTCATGAGAGATGTGGATTCAAAAACGAGGAGGGTGTTGCCGTTCGGACATTATGTGCATCTACACATAGTCCTCCAAGCCACCTAAAATAAGCTATCTTATAGCGTAATACCATGCCAACTACATTGACAAGACGGCAGAGAAGATCCCCAGAATCTCAATAGATCAAATCCATTTACACTAGAGGCAGTGCTAACGCAAGGACCAGTCTAGCCACAGTCTCTATAATCGCCGTAACTGCCGCCCCGCAGTCAATGCCCTACTCAGCCTTGTGAGCCTTATACGTAGATGGTCGAGCATACAGGGTAGGGAAAGGTGGTAACGTGTCCAGGCACATAGGCCGAATAACAATTTCGAGCCATCACTTTGCATACCGGTATATTAATAATATCGTTTAAGCGAGACCAGAATCATCATTCACGATGCTCTCTATCTCTGGGCGTATACCAATTCAGGACAAGCCCCCCACGACTACTAAATGCAGGTGAGACTGATCGGTGAGACTATGGCAAAGAGAAAAAGGGGTGGGGGCGTGTGGCATAAGCGATGCTGCAAGGACAGGGGGGATTATCGCATGGGCCGCCTACGGATACAACGATATGCCCGTGCCAATGGAATACCTAGGTTAAATTCCAATTGGGGTTTCTGTCGGATTAGGACAACCACGTTCCCGTACACACCCTCCCACGGCATGAAGCTTACAGTATGGTGGGTCGTGAGCTCTCGACGAACCATGACTTAATGATTTACGCGCGGGTCGAGATGATGTGGACCCTGTACATGCAGGTAGGTGTATGTCGCTCGTCTTCCTCCACCGCATAGGGCCGCAGCATTTCGCACGCAGGCTTTGAACGACGTAGATCCCGTGGATCCGTGCAGTGTCTTTGATGCTCACTGCAGGGTTCGGGTTTTTGTTAATTTGTCTTTTTAGCCTAGTCAAAAACGAGAGCTACTCTTGATGAGCCAATTAGCTTGACGAATATCGAGACTCGACAGTTGTTACGAAGAGCAGCGAACCCTTCCTTCCTTCCTTCAGGGGCTAGTCACCCATTGTCGCGCACGAGGCACACGCGGCTCAATCAGACCTGTCTCAGAGAGACTCACGTAACACTAGTCCGGAGTGTCCGCGGGCCACGTCGACCAAGGCGTTCCCGCTGATTATCCCCCACTGATGGAATCTTTGACAGATTGTGGAAGTTGCACACACTAGACTTGGCGGTAGAACCTTCCACGTCCTATGGATTGGGCATCTGAAGCATCTAGCTACTCGAAGTTCCTGCACCTTTCCTTTTTTGTCAGTACCCATCCTTTGCTCGAGACTCTAGAGGCTCCGGCACGAATCCATTTGCTCGCAGAAATCGCACTGTGAGTGGTTACAGCGAAAAAATACCTACTGTCCTCTATTCAACACACCTAATGCAGAAGAACGTGATGTTGACGGCAAGCTCATGAGGCATCTTTGTCTAGTCAATAGACTCCCAAAATGTGTTCAATAGACGATGTAGCCTACTGGGGTCCTTTTATTCGCGATGCTTCTCGTTGTGGGCATCTCAGTTTCACTCTTCTGTTTGAGGAGGCTCTCATGTCAATGCCACTGTCAACCTGCGCACTCTTATTGGCCTTATATAGAATTACTGTCCTCTCAAAGGAGTCAATAAAGGCAAAGAGAAGCAAACTGTGCATAGTCAAGTTGGTGAGTAGGTCCAGGCATCAATTTGTTCCAATGTTTTTTTTGAGACCTCGCAACCCCAAAGCCGTTTCTGACTGTCTCCAGGTAATTAATAGTGCCTTTGCTATTCTGGCATTGACACAACTATGCTTGTATTCTATTCATGAAACCCCTACCACGAGGTTGTCCGTGGCATCCTCCACCGTTCTCTTCTTGGCTGCCCTGGTGTTTATTCCACTTTCTTGGTTGGAACATACAAGGTCTCTGCGGCCAAGTGCGATACTGGAGATCTACTTGGCCTTATCTATCCCTCTTGGTATTATACAATGCAAAACCCTGTGGATGATTCGCGGCTTCAAGCCTATCGCAGTCATATTCACAGTGATGCTCGTCATGAGGCTCATGGCGCTCCTGGCTGAGTCACAAGGAAAACGACGGATACTTCTGCCGCCATACAGAAATGTTGCACCAGATGGCACCAATGGTGTTTTTAGTTTGCTGTCAATTGCATGGTTGTTTCCATTGATGAGGAGGGGATTCACATCGACCCTGTCATTGCAAAATCTTCTTCAACTCAACAAGGAAATGGCTTCAAAAACCCTACTTGAGTCAACATCGCAACAATGGAACAGCTGTACGTATAACTATGTCTAAGACCTTTCTTATGCTGACAAGACTTTAGCTCCTCAAAAGAACTTATTAGCGATGTTTATGGGCCTTTTGAGCCAGCAGAAATACACATTTTTCGTTGGGGGTGCGTTTCGCTTGTGCTTGGTTGCGCTGCGTTTCTCACAGCCCTTTTTGGTGCAGGCAGAGTTGGGCTTTTCAAGTGGCCGTCAATCAGCTCCAGTTGCCAAAGGTTCATGGCTGGTAGTTGGATATGCTGGCGTCTTTTTTGGTATCATGGTACGTGTGTCCTCAGTCATGTTTGCTTGCTTCTATGTACTGACTTCTAAAATCAAGATCTGTCGATCAGGGTATCAGTATCACACTCGCAAGCTGGTCGTGAAAGTGAGAGGCAGCCTCATCTCATTCCTTTATAGCCATATGCTGAGAATGGACCCCGCGAAAGCGTCCGAGGCTGGCCCGACTTCTCTGATCAGTGTCGATATGGAACGGATTGTAGCTGGACTGTTGACCATGCATGAAACTTGGGCATCTTTAATGGAGGTGTGCCTTTTCATCTGGATGATACAGCGACAGATACACCTGGCGGCTGTAGCTTCAGCCATCACATCTTTGAGTAAGAAAACGCCGTCTTTCTCTTCAGAGACCTGAAAAACTAACATGTTGTTTAGTGTGTCTTGTGGCAAGTTTCATCATATCACTTCGGGCGTTTGGTCATCTCAACGCCTGGTTAGAGGCGTCTCAACGTCGAGTTGAAATTACCGAAAGTGCTCTTGGCCAGTTCAAATCTGTTGCCTTGGCTGGGTTTATGGAGACATTATTGTCTCGCATTTCTGCTCTTCGTGAGATTGAGGTCCAAATATCCAAAGGGCATCGATCCATGGTTGTGGGTGTGCTTACGATGGGTATGTACAAAAAATTAGGAAACAAGGTGATAACACTGACAAATCTTAATAGCATATTCATCGGCGGTCTTGGCACCTATTATTGGCTTCGGCCTATTTAACTTTGTACCCAGCATACGGGGCTCAGGCATCTTCGACTCTAAGGTTGCATTTTCATCCCTCACGGCCTTCACACTTTTCGCAGCGGCAATTTTATCACTCGCTCAGTCGATCTTCGAGTTAATGGCTTCATTCAGCGGCTTCAGTAGATACTGGCAAGTACTGATGGAGTCGCAGCTAGTTGATCCCCGTGTGCAGATATCGAGCGCACCCTTGCACACTCTAGTAGATGGAAACGGAGATGAGGTAAATGAGGGCAGTATAGCACTTCGAGACCTGTCCACCAATCGACAATTGCTGCAGTCTGAAACTGCTTGTTTGGTTGCTCGAAATGCCGAGCTTGGATGGACTGGTAGGCCAGGCGTAATCTCTGAAGCCTCTTTCTCGATTTACAGCCAGAAAGTCACGGGCATTGTGGGAGGTCCTGGATCTGGGAAAACCACCTTACTGGAGTCCTTTTTGGGGTTATCGACAATCTCTAAAGGTTCGCTTTCATCAGCCTTCACACATGCTGCTTATTGCAGCCAAACACCGTGGATCTTCGACGGCACCATTATGGACAATATTGTGCATTGCTCTGTCTTGTCCACATCTCGCTATGATGCTGTGGTGGCAGCCTGCGGACTTCGTCATGAGATACGTCGAATGCCATTGAGGGATAAAACACCTGTTGGAAGCGGTGGCGCACGTTTGAGCGGAGGACAGCGCAAGCGTGTGGTATGGCATGACATGACATGACCCCCGTGTTTGCACCATTGAATCTGACCATTTGCTGATCATCCCTGTAGGCCTTAGCGAGAGCAGTATACTCCGGACTGGAGGTGCTGATTCTGGACGATGTTTTGAGCGGGCTTGATCCAGAAACATCCAGCAGTATCTGGCAGAACTTGTGCGGTGTGAACGGCCTGCTGCGACGAGAGGGGAGAACAGTTATCTTTTCTTCTGTACACAGTAAGAATTCTCATAAAAACTCCAAATCAGATTACGAAATGCTAACATGAAAATAAAGCCACTGGCCTAGGTCTTGCTGATACCATTTTTGACCTTACAAACGGTAAAGTATCGGAGCGACAACCACAAGACACACTGTCATCCAGACAGATTGCTTTGGATCCCCCAAAATTAGCTCCAGAGCCAAAGTTCGTGCCAGATCCCTCATTTAGCTTCCATAGATCAGCCCGAGCGCCAAGCACCCATGATGCTGCTGAAACTAGCGAAGGCAGCGATGAAAGCGAATTCGGCAAGGAGGTCGGGAAGAACAAGAAGAGAGTTGGTGATTGGCAAGCTTACCTTTACTACATCTCTTCCATTGGTCGACGCAACACTCTAGTGTTTCTTTCCCTCTGCCTCCTAATGGTCCTGGGTCTGCAGCTTCCCCGTACGTATACCCTCACACTGTTAATGTGCAGCGGAAATAAACTGGAGGGTTGTTGCTAATGGAAGTGATAGAGATATGGATTGGGTTATGGGCTCGAGCAAATGAGCGCAATAATGGACTAGGCTCAGCTACCTACTATGGAGTGTATATAGCGTTTGGAGGTTTTGCCTTGCTTTCGTTGATCTTTGGTGGTTTGTAAGTTTTCATGTTGTAAGACCCCGAGCAAAGGACACAAACTAACACTGTCAAGATATTTTATGCTTCGAATGATACCAAGATCAAGCCTTGTGCTTCACCGAGACTTACTCCAGACCACTTTGAGGTATGTGCCAATTTGACGGGGGAAAATAGGTGCTCTACTGACTGCATACTGAGCATAGAGCCTCCATTGTCTTCATCAACAACCAGAGCATTGGTAGTGTTTTGAACAGGTGCGTTACATCTGAACTGTCCCACACATTTTGACATGAATGCTTACAGCATCTGCAGATTCAGCCAGGATCTAGCCATCTTGGATGCAGAGATTCCCATTTCTGGCTTCAACACAATCTTCTACATCCTCTCTTGCTTGGTACAAGCAATAGTAATCTCAGTATCTTCTCGATACATGGCAGCGTGCATGGCCGTTTTCTTAATCATGTTTTACGTGGTCCAGAATTTCTACCTAAAAACATCGCGTCAGCTACGGGTCATGGACATCGAAGCAAAAGCACCACTAATATCCCACTTCTCAAGTACCGTCACCGGACTGAAGACAATCCGAAGTGGGAACTGGACTACAGATTTTGAAACAAGCGGATTAGAGATCCTAGACAACTCGCAGAGACCGTTCTATCTCCTGTACTGTATCCAAGTGTGGCTCAGCTTCATTCTTGACTTTTTAGTGGCTGTGATTGCGATCGTACTCGTCAGCATCACCAATCGCTTGCAAGGAAGCGCTACAGCTGGATTTTTGGGCGTCGCGTTGACGAGTATGGTCAATTTTGGTGTTAACTTGAATGAACTGCTAGTTTCATGGACAAACATCGAAACGGCGCTACAAGCAGCGTTGAGAATTAGAGATTATTCGCGAGATACGCCAATCGAGACAGATGATGCTACATCCGTCAGCCCGCCAACAAACTGGCCGCAGAAGGGTAGGATTGAGTTCCAAAATGTGTGCGCTTCATATGGGTACGTAACCAATTCTATATACTCGTCTACTATTTTCTTTCTCATTGTATCTAACATATTGGCAAGCGAAAACGCTGGTTTAGTCTTGGACAAATTGAGTTTTGTTGTCCAACCGGGACAAAGCGTCGGAATCTGTGGCCGAAGCGGAAGGTAAGCGACGCTCCAAATAATCTCCTTTTGAGTCAATTATGCTGACAGTGTGGGCAACCAAATAGTGGGAAAAGTTCTCTTTTGGCTACGCTTTACCGACTTCTGGAGCTTGATGGCGGCTCCATTCTAATCGATGGCTTAGACACGCGCAAAATGCCGCGTCGAGATCTTCGTCTCAATCTGCTCAACATACCACAGGACGCCTTTCTGCTCCCTGGGACACTGCGATATAATCTTGATCCATCAGGAGCCAAATCAGATACAGATTTGATCACGGCTCTAAAAGCTGTTCAATTGTGGGAAGGCCTGAGCGCCAAAGACGGACTGGAAACTGATATCAAGAACTGCGCATTCTCAAGCGGCCAAAGACAGAGTCTAAGCTTGGCACGCGCCTTGGTCCGCAATGGAAGGATTGTCATTGTGGATGAGCTCACCAGCAAGTAAGCTTATCTAGCTCAACCCCTCTACTTCTTACCCTTGAATTGTTGCTTACAGCCTAATCACAGCTTGGACGCCGAGAGCGCCGCAGTCATGAGAGACACGCTGCGGGATCACTTCCGATCGCACACAGTCCTCATGGTTTCGCACAGACTAGAAGACCTTCTTTCGTGTGACCGGGTGCTCTTGATCGAAGAGGGGCGGTTTGTAGAGTTTGACCAGACGAGTGTGCTCTGGGCAGACGAGAAGTCAAGATTTCGAAGAATGTTTACATCTTAATAATCCAGCGATATAGACTGGTGCTTTACCTGAACAAAAATGTATTTACTCATAGACTCTTTATATACTGAGGATGTGTTGATCACAAACAAGCGGGGATAACAGCAGGTTCTATTTCCCATTGATTTCATGGAGGGTTTAATGAAAAATCTATTGAATTCATTTCAAACGTACATAGCTAATCAATAGTTGTCTATTTAACCGCTCATGATATTGAGCGAAGCTTATACTTCAATATCTTACCGGCCTGGTTCCTGGGAAACGCATCCACAAACTCAACGCGGCGATGCAGCCAGTGCGGTTCCGTCATGTTCTCCTGGACATGCTTGGCAATTTCCTTTTTGGTTGCTTCTTCTTCCTTGGCGGCACCGGCTGCTGTCCGGATAATGAATGCTTTGGCTCGCTCGCCGTCTCTGTCATGCGGGACAGCAATGACGGCTGCGTCCTCGACGTCTGGGTGGAGTCGCAGACAAGCCTCAACCTCTGCTGACGCCACTTGCAGACCCTAAAGATGTCGAATTAGTACATTGCCATTAGCTTTTATTCGCGGAGATGTACGAACCTTTACTTTGACCATGTCCTTCAATCGATCGACAATAAACAGGTGCTCTGTGCCATCGGGCGAGGGGCGGAACAAGGCAACATCGCCAGTTTTTAACCAGCCAGGAGACTCAAATGCAGCGCTGGATGCCTCTTCATCGCCTACGTATCCCTTGAAAATGCTGGGAGACTCAAGTAGTAGCTCGCCCGCTTCCCCATACCCGGTTATGTCTTGGCCTTCTGAATCAATAAGACGGGCGCGGTATCGCGGGAGAAGCATGCCTGAGGACCCAGTCATGATTGAGCGCTTGCTTGTGAAGGATGTCATGACAGCAGTCTCCGTCAGACCTAAGGGATACTTTAGTATACTACAATAGGTTCATTTCTCACAGCTTTAACTGGAACACGGGACGTGAGATGAACGTACCGTAGGCAGGGAGCATTGACCAGCCAGGTCGCAGGGTTTTGACCTTCTCACTGAGCTCTTTTGTGAGACCTCCGGCGCCAGTGACGACGGAATTGACAGACGAAAGGTCGCAAAGGTCCAGAAGGAAAGCATTGTTTACAAGAGCTGACAGAATCGGCGGAACCTGTGTAGTGTAAGTTTCTTTCATGACGATCCTTCTTCTGGTGTTGGGGGAAATTAGCAAGGGATGCGCACCAGATAGAGTCTGTTGATCTTGAATTGTGCAATTGACTTCAACATAGACTGCATTTCGAATCGTGGATGAAGAACCAACGTATCGCCACGCCACAGCATGGCATGCTGGGTGATCAACCCATAGCTGTGAGTGAGCGGCAGAATACCCAAGGCAACCTCTGGAGCTGCATAGCTGTTGTTGAATCTCTCAGCAGCATCCTCAAACACTCTGCCCTGAAGCATGTTGGCGATTATGCCTCTGTGCGAGACGATGGCTAGTTTCTGTGCACTCAGGCTCAGTTTGGTTCATGATAATTGTGTGGATGTTGAGTCTCTTACCTGCATGCCAGAAGTTCCACTTGTAGGACAGAAAAGAGCTACACGATCAACGTTTTCGTCATCATTGTCAAAGTTAACGGTCTCAATTGAATCTAGTAAGCGGCCCTCGCTAATCAAAGTTTCTACAAAGAGACGCGAGCTGGCAGATTCATCGGCTGGCTTGGCATCGCCAGGAAAGTCGAGTATGTAGACCTTGTCAGTTGACATGCCCGCGCTGCCCGTGCCTTCAAGGCAAGTATTGAGCAGGATATGGTTGGTGAAGACAGCGGAACATTTGGATTGTTTAACATGACTTTCAATCTCTGCAGCTGAGCTTGTTGGGTGTAGCAGCAGGGCAATGCCGCCGACACGATGAATTGCCCAGCATAGAGTCAGAAAGTCCATCTATTTGGGTCATGGAGTGTTAGATATGGCCAAGTCTATTAAAGATTTCACAGAAGAGTCTTTAATCTAAGCAAGTTGAAGAACAAGTGGAATACGCACCGCGTTCACACTGAATATCCCAATCACTTTCTGCCCTGGTGAACCCTCATTTGGCTGCCACTTGAGCTGCTGACAGAGGCTGCGCGCCAAAAAGTCAACTCGCTCACGAACTGCTTGCATAGATAGCGATGCGCCTGTAGATGCGCACACCAGTGTTCCATTTGCGTCCGCGCCGGGAACCTGTCCCGGCCAAGACTGACTGAATAGGAAATCTCCCACCAGCGTTTTGGCCGGAGGGTCAAAGGGTAGGTCGCCGACCCATTCTGCACTTTTGAATACCATGGCTGTGTTTCTTCTTTTTTGTTTTACAAGCAATTGATGATGGGGTGTTCGTGTCAAGTGAACACGATAAGAGAGGTATCTGTTATGGAGACTGAAAATCCGAAAGATATCAACGGGATGCCAGACAACGAGAACTGGACACTGAATAATTACAAAGAATGCAAGACACATGGGCATCACGTCACACACACCCCTTGCTGTTCTTTTACGGAGACGCCAACTGTATAACTTGTTCCACATGTAAGCAGCCACATCCATGGTATCTCATGCACGGGAGCATCCGAAAATTCCGACCCCTGATACGGACATGTGCTATCCCATCGATACCTACCTATTTCACATAGCATAAGCCACGATGATTCAAGGGGCTTACAGTATGCGACGCCGTAAGGGGTGACCATGGCTGATGTGATCTTCGTTGCCGTATGCAACTAGCTCTGCGCCATTGACGGGATGACGATTTGCGAATAGATAGTTTCTGGTTTTGTGTTTTGCGTGAGCCGAGAGATGAGAAGAAAGAATAAGAGGAACAGAATTCCAGTCCTGATTCCCCACAAAGCACTCGGCCAAGACAGAAGTCCAATAGATGCTTGCGTGGTAGCACAGCCATCCGCGAATATCCAATTGACTCCAAGTGATTCCAAGTGACTACATGGTAAATAATAACATTGGTACAAGGTATGGCGAAAGCAACCTAATCTGGACAGCACAGGTATTCCATATATTCGTATAGCCATCACACGCCCCCCCTCTGCCAGGGTCTGCGCCTGCCTTCTTAAAGCGGGGAATAGGATGCGTCATGTGGGATCCGATCTTCGCCCCACTGTTATTCCACTTAGATTTCCTACCACGCACACCATAAGCAGCCCCTTTCATACCACCGTTATACTGAGCTGTTATGGTGAGCCGCGCCTTATGGGTTAGGTGTGCAACTGCCTGTGGCCTGTGGTTGTCTCTATGTAAGCTCTGAGTTGGGAAATGCGTGAGGAGGTGTGGTAATAGAGGGACGTCCTGGGTTCTGGAATCCTTCTGAGCTGAGACTGTGTTCCCGCCCTGCCCTCTCGCTATCTAACCTATGAATTGCTCTTGTTCTTTGTCAGCAGATAGCAAAAGCGGCAAGAAAGAGCCTTGCTCATGACAACTTGGCAGAGGAAGACACGACTACGACTCTATGAGACAGCCTCTAATTACCTACCTGGAAGACTGTTTAGTGCCTTAGGTATCTTCGTACTCATAGAATCACCGTTTAGTGACGATGCTTAGAGCTTGATGCCCTCTTTTGCAACCACGAGCAAATCCCCCCTATCCTACAATCACTCATTTTCCATCAGCATTTGGACATTACAAGTTACAACAGGGGAAACTCACACACAATCAGTTAAGTGAGCGTTAGGTGGATCCGACATGGCGACGTCCACACATCATGACCAGGGCTCATTGAAGCTCTGGCTTCACAATCTTGCAGCTGAGATTCTGGATTTTGATGTAGAGGATTTGGATGCGACAAAGTCTTTTCTCGCCCTGGGAGGTGACTCTTTATCAGCCATCGAATACATGGCCAAGTGTCGGGATCACCAAGTTCGGATCGAAATATCCGACATGATGGGCGAGGGCAGTTTGTCGCAATTAATTGATCGCATCATTCTGTCACAAACAACAGAAAAAGACTCAGCAGCACTACCAATTGAGTCAGGACATTTAAGACACGAGACAAATAAAGTTGAGAGTTCACACAGATCAGACAGCTCATTGCAGATGATCAGAGTGACGCTTAACTACCCAATAACCGCCTCCAGCGCCAAACTTGCGTTGGAAACCATCATTCATCAACACCAGGCCTTAGTATCGAAGCTTAATGAAAAGGCCAGCGTCGTGGAACGGAATCCGATATTAGAAGTTAATGGTGGAAGTACTCCCTCATGGTATTTCGATGAGGTTGTCACTGGGTTCGAACAAGTTGGAGCGCCAGCTGTGGAAAGATTATGTAGAAGCCTGGACAACGAGCAAGGCAATGTATTTGGAGCCGTCATTTCCAGCCCTCCTGGGGAGGTGCAAGAGTTGCTTTTCGCAGCGCGCAGTGTCGTCATCGACCAAACTTCGTGGCGCATCATTGTGCGTGACTTCCGAGCTGCGCTTCCATCAGAGCCGCAGTCATCAGATCTGATATCAACTGTCAGCGCGTTCGTCCCCATTCGGGGGCTTGGCCAAGATGGACATGATGAAGAGTTGGCCGCGCCTAGTGGAAAACGTTCACAGTTCGGTGGATGGGAGCCAGCTGATGCGACAATCATTTTAGAGGAGGCCACTACCGCGAAGATTCTTCGTGGAGATGGCCACAAAGTCCTCCGGACAGCGGCAGCCGATATCATCAACGCCGCTTTGCTACTTGCTGCGTCGGACCTGGGACTATCAAACGGTCTCACACATGTCCATCATGTGTTCAGCGGAAGAGCTGGTCATCCAGAATCATCGGGCGTTGTGGGATGTTTCAACAAATCTGTTTCTATGGAGTTGGATCAGCTGCCAAACAATAATTCTGACGTGATCGAAGTTTTGCGAAAAGTCAAAGATACCGCCTCGAGGTCGATGGCGAGACGAAGAAATCCTCATTCATCGACTGGTGGTGGCAGACAAACAAGTAATGCAGATGAAAAACCCGTGCCAATTCCCCCATCCTACTCATTACACATGGATATCAACAGCGCCGACACATTAGAAGTACCTCAAGCCGATATGGTCGATTTGGAAGGGATTTCTTGGATTAGAGATGCCAATGGTCAATTTGAGACCACATCTCCCAAAGCGGACAACTCAATTCGAATTAATGTAAAAGTCTGGCACGGGAAACTGAGATTCTCTCTCCACAGCACTACCCTGTTTCAAGAGAGCTCTAGCGGTCAAGATTTCGTGAACGCGGTGCAACGCAATATTATTCAACTCCTGGCAGAGCTGGAGAAAGCTCCTTTGAGAGCTACTTTCAGCGACTTCCCATTATTTGACGCCTCTTACAATGCCCTCGACACACTGTTTGAAAGTTTACAATCAGTTAACCCAAATCCTCTGGAAGCCGTTCAAGATATCGGCCCGTGCTCACCTATGCAGAATAACTTTCTGGCCAGCCAGAAACTGAACCCCAAGGCATATCAATGCCGTTTTGTTGTACGAATCACATCTTCGACATCGGATGGCGGCCTTGATCCGAGTTCGGTGAAGGCGCATTGGGCGCAGGTTACGGCTCGACACACTATACTCCGCACGACATTCCTGGAGAGCGATACTCATCTGGGAAAATTTGATCAAGTGGTTTGGAAACATGTTGAGCCTTGGGTCATCATATATGATAACTATGCTGCTATCCTAGACGACAAAGAATTCCCGACTTTCCCAACACATCAACCTCCACATCGTTTCTCTATAGCAACAGCTCCCGATGGGAGCATCTATGCCAGGTTGGATATCTCGCATGCCTTGGTCGACGGTCAATCCACAGAGGTTCTGATGAGAGACTTTTGCCATGCGTACTCCGGCACTCTGTCGAAATCCGAGGCACTCCCTTACTTGGACTTCACGGCTGCCGAGCTTAGTGTCAACACAACACCAACCTCAACGTACTGGTCGCAGTACATGGAGAATGCGCAAGAATCACACCTGCCTGTCCATAGCAGTATTGGTACATCCGCGCTTCAGAGCACTCAAGCCCATGTCGACCTGCCGGCGGGTCTTTTAGGATCATTTTGCGGACGATTTGGCGTCACTCCCGCCAATGTTTGCCAAGTAGCCTGGGGTCTAGTTCTTCGAAGCTTTACCAATTCTGACGATGTATGCTTCTCATACGTCACCTCCCGCCGTCAGACGCCACTGCTTGGAGTTCAAGACGCAGTGGGGCTTTTCATCGATGTCCTTTTCTGTCGCATGAACCTAGGAGATGACGCTTTGATGCAACAAGTGCTGGCGCTTGTAGGTCAAGGCTTTGTGCAGAGTCTTCCGTATCAGAATATGACTGCAGCCTTGGCCAATGATCCCCAGGGAATATCAGTTCGGCAATGGGGAAACACTGTGCTTTCGTTCCATCGGGTTCTACCAACACAAGAGCATGCCAAAGCTGGTCTTTCATTTGAGCTTGTGGGAAGAACTACGCCTACAGATTACGATGTGTCCCTTAACATTGACATTGGTGACGATGCCATCCACGTCAACATGGATTTTTGGGAATCCAAAATGGACGGGTTGTTAGCTGAAAGCATTCTCGGCGTGTTTCAGGAAGCCATCAAGTTCTTGTTGCAACATGCTCAGGAGCCTGTACAGACATTTTTGCCTCTGACGGAAAGTGACAAGGAGAAGCTCCAGCAGTCAAGCGAGCTTGAGCTTTCACAAGCTGATTCGTGCGTTCACGAACTCGTAGAAACAATAGCTGCGCGGCAGCCTCATTCTCCCGCCGTCAGCGCCTGGGACGGAGGCTGGACTTATGAAGAGCTCGTCACTTCAGCGACTTTGTTAAGCCAAGAACTGACGGCCGATGAAGGTGTGAAGCTTGGGTCCACGGTTGGAATCTGCATGGAAAAGTCTAGGTGGGCAGTAGTGGCAATGTTGGCAATCCTCATAAGCGGTGCGGCTGTTGTCCCTGTTGGCATTGATGACCCTCGCGCAGAAGAGCTTCTTAGAGGTGCAAATGTCTCTCTAGTTCTTGTCAGCCCAAATCTCTCTAAAAAGGTCTTGGCCATGAATTTCCGCACCTTCGTGGTTGGCGGCAATGCCAGAGATTCGGCCATCATCCCAGCCCCTAATAATGGAATTGGTAGCCAATCCGTACCTCATGACAGCCCTGCGTGGATCTTATTTACATCTGGATCTAGTGGAAAGCCTAAAGGGGTCGTGTTGGACCACGCAGCACTCAGCACATCGTTACTGGCGCAGGGTAAATCCTTTGACATTGGGCTTGGTGTTCGAACCCTCCAGTTTGCAGCTTATACTTTTGCGGACAGTGTGGCGGACATATTTTCCACTCTGGTCATGGGTGGTTGTGTCTGCGTTCCTTCTGAAGAAGACCGAACCACAAACTTGGCCACTGCGATGCATAAACTCGAGGTCAATCAGGCGACGTTGACATCCACCGTCGCTGGTCTCCTTCTTGAGCCCGCAGAGACACCTGTTCTGAGACGCCTTATTCTGAGTGGCGAAAAACCGAGTTCCGCCGTAGTGAGCAAGTGGATGCCACATACTCAAGTCATCAATGGCTATGGACAATCTGAAGCTTCCATTTTTGCTTCATGCAGTCAACCTATCACTGACCCTGCGGATTCATCTAATATTGGCCTACCCATTACAGGTCGTTTCTGGATAGTACAGCCAGACAATTACCATCAGCTGTGTCCAGTTGGCGGGACAGGTGAATTGCTAATTGAGAGTCGAGCTCTTGCCCAGGGTTACATGGGTGATGCAGAAAGGACGGCGAGTGTCTTTGTCGATACACCTCGATTCCTTCAAGCACTTGGACTTTCATCGAATGGTAGGTCTGGACGAATGTATCGCACGGGGGATTTGGTCCGACAGAGTCTTTCAGATGGCTCATATATCTTCGTTGGTCGTCAAGATACTCAGATCAAGATTCGGGGTCAGCGAGTAGAACTCGGCGAGATTGAGAGCGCCATGGCATCTCTGCTTCCTTCAGACACGTTTACTGCTGTCACTGTAAGCTTAATCGATTTCAACAGTCAGGGATCAAGTGAGCCAAAACTTGTCGCGGCTCTGGAAGTGGCCGCCTCACAAATCAAGACCAAGGATAGCGAAGATGCTCGACCCTTGAGCCTTACCGAACTGCCATCAGGACTTAGAGCAAAATTGGAGATGTTGCAGAATTCTCTTTTGGAGAGACTTCCTGTTCATATGGTGCCAACATTCTTTGTTCCTATGAATCATCTCCCTGTCAATAAATCCAAGAAGATTGACCGGCAGGCCTTGCGTCGGGTATTGGAAGCAATGGATCCGGAGCAGGTTAGGAACCTCACACTACTCGACGCCGCACATCAACAGCCAACGACTGAGGCCGAACATCAGTTACAATCTCTATGGGCGCTGGCCTTTGGTCGGCCTGTAGAGTCCATAAGCATCAAGGAACACTTCTTTCAAGCGGGAGGCGACTCCGTCACTGCTGTTCGTATGGCGGCAGCGGCTCGCAATATTGGTAGAACACTCACAGTGGCGGATATCTTCAAGTACCCACGCATTGAGGCCTTAGCTAAAGTGCTGGATAATGGTACAGACACCAAGAGTGCACATGCTAATGTCCTTGAAGAAGAAGACCCTCGCCCGTTTGCATTGTGGAAAGAAAGTGATGATATGCTCTCAATTGCAACTCAATGTGGCGTTGATGTAAGCCAGATTGAAGATGTGTATCCCTGCACGCCTTTGCAAGAGGGTTTGATGGCCATAACGGCACAGCGCTCCCGAGCAGATGTGTATGTGGCACAACGTTGCTATCGTTTTTCCAGTGATGTGAACTTGGAAGAGTTCCGCGGCGTATGGGAAAGACTTGTTGCTTGCACACCCATTTTGCGAACACGCATTGCTTTGACTCAGGAGGGGACGGCAGTCCAGGTGGTTCTTCGGG
This sequence comes from Zelopaecilomyces penicillatus, assembly GCA_005765155.1. Taxonomy (NCBI): domain Eukaryota; kingdom Fungi; phylum Ascomycota; class Sordariomycetes; order Hypocreales; family Pseudodiploosporaceae; genus Zelopaecilomyces; species Zelopaecilomyces penicillatus. Next base: position 6,517,841 of record VCCP01000002.1, read on the forward strand.
AAACTGTACAGTGGAATCATGTTGGTGGTGAGGGTGACAACGCCCTGTTTACCTACCTGAAGAAGCAAGACCAGATGCCGATAGAGTATGGGCAACCACTTTCAAAAGTCACCTTGGTTGGGGGCAACAAGTCAAGCAACTACCATCGGTACTTTTTCTGGAAGATTCACCATTCTCTTTACGATGGCTGGACTACTGTCAAGGTACTCGACCTGCTCGCCAAGCTATGGGCTGGACAGCAACCCTCTGTCCCACCAGTGCCAATGTCGAGGTTTATTCGATATCTAAACCATCAAGAGGATGAGGCTGTTCGAAAGTTCTGGATCCACCATCTTGAGGGTGTGACAAAGAGCCGCTTTCCTCCTCAGCTCGACACCTTTTATGAGCCGTTACCCACACATAAGGTAGAAAGGAAAATGACTATTTCAGGCAGTCGGGAAAAAGTGAACACAACAACCTCCACACTGCTACGAGCTGCATGGGCCGTACTTCTTGCCTCCTTCTCGGGAGAGCAAGAGGCTGTCATGACGGTGACCTTGTCAGGGAGGAATGCTCCTGTGTCGGGAATAATCGACTTGATGGCTCCAACTCTCACGAGCGTACCATTTCGTGTATCCGTGCCTTTGTGGAAATCAGTTCATGCGTTTCTCGAGGATGTCCAGAATCGGACAACTAATATGATCCCATTCGAGCATACGGGGCTGCAGCACATTCGCAAAATTGTGCCAGGACTAGCAGCGGACTTTGACCCTGGGCATGTTTTTACCATCCAGACATCACCGCCCCCAGAAGAGAATGATCAGTCACCAACTCTGGCTAATAAACTAGAGCGACTGGGGAGCGACATGGATGCTGCACAAAGCTACGCATTTGCACTGGACTGTGTCATGACCCACGATAAAAGCTTTATCACACTCGAGGCTCATTTTGACGCCAAAGTCATCTCCAGGGAGCAAGTAGAGATCATACTTGATCAATTCGACCATGCCTTCTGTCAACTTTCTGAGTTTAGCGAGCAGGGCCAGAGCAAGATAATCGGTGATCTAGACGTAATGAGCAGTCTTGACATGGCTAGCCTACAAGACACGCAGGCGCAATATCAGAGCCAGCGAGACGTGTCGTATGTTAAAGACCAATTAGTGCATAAGCTGATTGATAGTAGACATGACAATACTCTGGAGAAACAGGAACTACAGTTGATCTGGAGCAAGTCACTCAAACTGCCCCTACACGATATCCCATTCAATCGCTCATTCTTGTCTTTGGGTGGTGACTCGATCGCTGCCATCCGAGTTGTGGCATTGTGCAGAGCTCAGGGAATCAGTACATCGCTGCGAAATGTTATTCAGTGCCAGAGTATCACAGATCTAGCACTTCTCATCAGCTCATCAGTCAAGCAGAATAATACCGATACTCAGCTGGCAGACTCATCAGCTCTGACACTTACCCAGAAAGATCTCGAAGCACTTGCCACACTCGGAGCAGGAATCAATCAAGAAGATGTGGAAGAAGTGCTACCTTGTTCTCCGATCCAGCAAGGCATTCTACTTAGTCAATTGAGGTCGCCTGATTCGTATAGGATGTTTCAAACGTTCCGCCTGTGCCTCAACAACGACTCGACACAGCAAGCCGTTGATGTACAACGTTTGATGCAAGCTTGGCGACAACTCCAAGCTCGACATTCTATTATGCGCACAATTTTTGTGGAATCTCTACCTGACCACGAGGGTTTCCATCAGGTTGTGCTGAAGTCGCCTGAGGCTGAGATTCTGCTCAAAGTCTGCCCCAAGGAGTCAGATCCGGTCCAGTACCTCACCGAGATGGCTACATTTACAGAGACCCCCGGACTCCCACCGCATCGTCTAATTATCCTTCAAGGCGCGGATGGGGGGTCCGTATACGGAAGGGTAGAAACAACGCATGCTTTGGTTGATGCAGCGTCATTTGAGATTCTTACCCGCGAGCTTCTTGACAGCTATGAGTCTGTGGCGTTTACTACCCCTGGTTCCAACTACGGCAAGTATGTGTCATATCTTCAACAACAATCTGCAGAGAAGGATTTGCAATTCTGGACTACCTTGCTTGCGGACGCTTCTCCTTGCCTCTTACAACCTCCCGCGCTTTTGGAGGATAACAACGAGCCTCTGATCAACAATGATGATGCTGTATACAACACTACGCCATTTGCATCGGCTATGCTGAAAGACATTTCAGCTCTCGATTCTTTCCAAAAGTCTGAGAAAGTAACGCTAGCCAACGTCTTTGAGCTAGCTTGGGCAGTTTTACTAGCTTCCTACACCGGCTCCGATCGTGTATGCTGGGGCGGTCTCTTCAATGGTCGTGACATTGCCTTGCCGAATGCAGAATCTATAGTCGGCCCTATGATCAACCAAACCATACACTTTATTCCTCTAGACCGGGATTCTACTGTAGGTGATGCTGCCCGTGAAGTCCAGCAACGTCTTCTGGATGCCTTTGAACATCAAAGCTCCTCTCTGGCAGCGATACAGCATTCTCTAAAGAATGTGGATCGAGCTCTCTTCAACACCTTGGTGTCTTATCGCCGTCGAGGCAATTATAGTAATCGCTCAGTGGTCCTGGAACCGATACAAACCATTGATCCGACTGAGTACGATATCACTTTGCATGTTCTACCAAATGAGAGCCTTAGCGAGATTGAAGTTGTTATGCAGCACTCTCCAGAATTCATGAACTCGGTTGCGGCGGAACGAATGCTGCATCACTTCCTAGAGATTGTGCAATCGTTAGTGAAGAATCCTAGTCAACGCATGGGAGATATTGTGGGTCTTTCAAAGAATGATCTGTCCCAAATTCTGTCATGGAATCATGACTATAACACGCCAAAGGTTGATAGCTGTGCTCATCAACTGGTGGAGCAGAGATTGCAAAGTCAACCTGACAAGCTGGTGGTCGACGCGTGGGATGGAACCTTGACTGCCCAGGAGCTGATCGAAACTTCTTCTTATTTGGCAGATCATCTCGTACACTTGACCCAAGTCTTGCCAGATTCACTTGTTGGTTTCTGCATGAGTAAATCTAAATGGTCCGTCGTTGGCATGCTGGGAATACTCAAATCCGGGGGCGCTGTGGTACCATTGGGTGTGCAGGACCCTCTTTCACGTATCGAAATGATTGTCAAGAGCAGTGGTACGAAGATTATTGTGGCAGACAAGGAGCAAGTATCTCGTCTGGCCTCCTTGGAATCCCACGGAGTGCGCTTTGTTGTGGTCCAAGACGTTTGTCGGACTCGAGAGGTCCAAGATGGTCTGCCAAGCTCTCAACAAACAACAAAAATGGCTATCAAATCTAGCAACATTGCCTTTGTCATGCATACATCTGGAAGTACTGGTACACCCAAAGGTGTCATCGTCGACCATGGCTCACTTTGCTCCAGCATGAAAGCATGGTTGGAAAATCCTCATGTAGGATTTGGACCAGAAGCTCGCATTTTACAGTTTACAGCTTTTACCTTTGATCCTGCCAATCACGAGATCCTCAGCGGTTTGTATGGCGGTGGTTGTGTCTGCGTGCCGTCGGAGCATGATCGAATGAACAACGTGGAGAAATTCATCAACGACTTCCAGGTTACAACAGCAACTCTAACTCCATCAGTTGCCCGATTGATGGCCCCGGAGAATGTACCCTCCTTGAAAACATTGGCACTTATGGGTGAAGCAGTGAAGCCTTCGGATGTTGAACACTGGCTTGAACGTGGATCTACGCAGGTTGTCAACGCATATGGTCCTACGGAGTGTACCATCATCGTTTCTGTGAGCCAACCCCTGAAGAAACAACACGAAGCACCCATCATTGGCTACCCGCTTGGAAGTGTTTCTCTCTGGGTTGCACAGCCTCACGATTTCAATTACTTATGTCCAGTGGGCGTACCTGGCGAGTTGCTGGTTGAAGGCCCGCTCGTTGCTTCTGGATATCTCAACGAAGAGCAACAAACGGCCGCGAGCTTTGTGGTTGATCCAGCCTTTGTTCATCAAATTGGTTTGCCGACTGGCCGTCGCATGTACCGGACTGGTGATATTGTTCGACAGAATCAAGATGGGTCAATTACTTATATCGAGCGCAGAGACAACCAAGTGAAGATCCACGGGCAGAGGGTTGAGATCAGTGAGATTGAGAACTCGCTTCTCCGACTCGACCCTGGCTTCATCCAAATGGCGTATGTTGGTCTAGTCAGTGATTCAGACGAGAGCAGTGGAGAGTCAAGATTGATTGCCGCTGTCCAAATTAGCAATAACACATTCAACGAGAATGAAGACCTTGTCATCTCGCCTGATTCACCAGAGTTACTGATTCAGCTTGACACACTTCGACTCTCTTTGCAGGCGGCTCTACCATCGTATATGGTACCAAGCGTCATCGTGCCTTTTGTGAAAATCCCTCTGACTTCTGCGGGCAAAATTGACCGATCGACAGTTCATAACATTCTCAATAACCTAGGTGAAGTCAACCTCAACTCATATACAACACCAGTCCCTGCGACTACATCCGAAGCCGCTCTATCCCCAGCTGAACAAATTCTACAAACTCTCTGGGCTAGTGTCCTGCAAAAACCAATTCACGCCATCAGCGCCCAAGATGACTTCTTCCAAATCGGAGGTGACTCTATCAGCGCCATGAAGTTGGTAGCAGCTGCTCGACGGGCTGAACCTGGCATTTTTCTCACAGTTGCTGCTCTCTTCCAGCACCCTCGTCTTGCCGATCTTGCGCGATTTGCAGAAGCAGAGGACACGTTCAACGTCGTGCCCAAATCTTTGGTTGACGCGGCTCCTTTTACACTCAGCTTGGAGGTTCCCTCAAGCCGCCCGAGTCAGATTGCCTCCATCGCAGAACAATGTGGAGTACTGGCCGACAATATCGAAGACGTTTATCCTTGTGCTCCTTTGCAGGAGGGGTTGATGGCTATAACCACAAAGCGACCCGATAAATACGTCTTGCAACGAGTTTTCCGCCTCAATGGAGATATTAATTCGTTTAAGACCGCTTGGGAAACGCTGTGGCATACTGTGACAGTCTTGCGGACGCGTATCGTAGCCTGGGAAACAGGAAGCGTTCAGGTTATTGTCCGAGAACCTGTGTATTGGCGTTCTTCGTCATCCCTGAAAAACTATATCGAGGAGGATCGTCGTAATCCCATGACTTATGGTAGCAGCCTTTGCCGCATAGCCATTGTTGAAAACTCTGAGAGCGAGGAAAATCTTGTGGTTCTGACTATGCACCACAGCATCTATGACGGTTGGAGTATGTTCAAGACTATGGACATGCTTGCACGCCTGGCACGTAACGAGCCTGTCTCGCAACCGGTCCCAATGTCGCGATTTATTCGCTACTTGGCTCTTCAAGATGAAAGCACGACTAGATCATTTTGGCGAAAACACCTAGGCACTGCAAATGTGATCAAGTTCCCAGAGCTCCCAGTTGATCCGTCGTATCTACCTCAGTCGACACAGCATGCAAGACGCCATATTTCGCGGTGTGTAGGTCATCCGTCTGGCTCTGTTACAACATCAAACATATTGCGAGCAACATGGGCCATTCTCCTCGCCGCATACGCGGGCACAGATTCAGGCGAAGCACTCATTATGGTGGCCTTATCTGGTCGACAAGCCCCCGTCGAGGGTATCTTGAATATTCTTGGTCCAATTGTCGCCACCGTGCCAGTACGAATTCAAATTCCACAGAGCGACTCAATTCCGGCATTCTTATCACGAGTTCAGCAAGACGCTGTGGAGATGATTCAACATGAACACACGGGTCTGCAAAATATCAGACGATACGTGCCCGAGCTTGACGACGGCCTTTTCACCCCAGCCCACTTGTTCACAGTACAAGCCGCCATTGAGGGCGATGATGATGGAAAGCCCTCATCTTCATCGGAGAAGCTGCTGATCCCAATTGCAAATGAAAACAAGGACACTGATGCCAACCAAGGATATGCGTTTAACATGGAGTGCACAATGACTGCAGATGAGCAGATTGATGTGGACATATGGTTTGATCAAGTTACCATCAGCCATTCACAAGTTCATCGTATCCTAGAGCAGTTTGAAAACATATTTCAACAACTCTTACAGTTTAGCGACGATGAAAGTCGACTAGTGAGTGACCTGAACTTGATTAGTCCGCAGGATCACGCGCAAATCTCGTCATGGAATGAAAAGATTCCAGAGCGTACGGATCAGTGCATACATGAGATATTACAGGATATTGCGGATCGACAACCAGATGCGCCGGCCATATGTTCATGGGACGGCGATTTGACTTATCGTGAACTTGTCAACACCGGGTCCCGTCTGGCACATTACCTACGTAGTCTCGACAGTCGAGTCGGACCAGAAGCACTACTCGGAATGTGCATGTCCAAGTCTAAGTGGGCACTTGTTTCTATTGTTGCCATCCTCCAAGCCGGCGCAGGAGTGGTCCCGCTTGGCATTGGGCATCCAGTTGCTCGCATCCAGGCTATTGTAGATAATACCCAGACCGCGTTGATTATAACCGACAGTGAACAAGCTGCTCGGCTCAGTCCTCTTGGTGCGAAAACCGTCGTTGTGGACGAGGACTTGATTAACAGCCTGCCCCCACAAGACGAGTTGATGCCAGCTTGCGATACTGTCACTGCAGACAACACATCATATGTGGTCTTTACGTCTGGAAGCACGGGTACCCCGAAGGGATCTATCTTGGAGCATGGAGCTCTTGCTAGCAGTTTGCTGAAACACAGCCGTATGCTCCGTCTAGAGGCACGGTCACGAGCACTGCAGTTTGCTGCTTTTACATTCGACAATAGCATTTCAGATATCTTTGCCACATTGTTCCAAGGTGGCTGTGTCTGCGAACCTTCCGAGGATGATCGCGTGAGCAACCTCGCAAAGGCAGTTTGGGATCTGCGGGTCAACGTCCTCAGTTTAACACCCACGGTTGCTGCTTTACTTCGCCCGCAAGACGTGCCACCCATTGACACCCTTATTGTAGGAGGCGAGCCTCTTGATCCCAACGTCATCGATATCTGGGGCAAGTCATCGGCTATTATCAACTCTTACGGACCATCGGAGTGCTCTATTCTAGTCGCTTGCAGCAGGCCTCTTGTGGAACGTCGAGACGCGCCAAATGTGGGATTGCCTGTGGCATGTTGCTTCTGGGTGGTCTCGCCAACCGACTACAACCGTCTATCTCCAATTGGCGCGCCAGGAGAGCTTTTACTTCAAGGTCCCCAGTTGGGACGTGGGTACATTAACGAGCCAGAGAAGACAGCAAACGCATTTGTCGTGAATCCCCACTGGGTTGAGAACTTCCCTTTGGCACGCAACCAGCGCCTCTATCGCTCGGGAGACCTTGTTCGTCAAAACCCGGATCAATCTCTCACTATGTTGGGTCGAAGAGACACGCAAGTGAAGATTCATGGCCAGCGTGTCGAAATCGGTGAAGTGGAGAGCTGGATTGTGCGACTTGTTCCTGATGTCCTTAAAGCAGCTGTTGACTACATTGCCATTACCAGTGGGCGAGATGACCGTGTGCTAGTCGCAGCCCTCGAGTTTGAGGCGACCACTGCCGCAAAGGCCGTTCCAGTGGCAATAGCAGAGACGTCACTAGTACTTCGACGGACGCTTGAACAGCTTCGTACAGACTTGAGAGCCGTCCTCCCATCATACATGATTCCCATGGTTTTCCTTCCTGTGACACGGTTGCCGTTGAACCCATCGAGCAAGTTGGATCGTTTGGCTCTTCGTACCGTCTTTGGTACTTTGACAGCTGATGACTGGAACCGCCATTTGTTCAGCCATGCGTCTCCCAAGTCTGTGGTGACAGAGACGGAGTCACTGTTACGAGGCTTCTGGGCCAAAGTCTTATCTCTAGATGAGACACTTATTGGCAGAGATGACAATCTTTTCGACCTTGGCGGTGACTCGGTTGTGGCTATGAGATTGACAGCTCTCACCAGAGATGCTGGTTTGCATCTCACGGTGGCGGACATCTTCCGGAACCCAGTCCTTGAGAAACTGGCCGCTGCAGTCGATAACTCTTCAGCGTCCACCACCTCTGGGCTTCAACGCTATGAGCCTCTTTCACTTGTAGATGAGACAACCAAGGCGACTGTTTTGGAAACTGTCCGCCAAAGCTCCTGGATACAAACCTCTGGAGCTGACATTCTGGACATCGCCCCTGTTACAGACTTCCAGGCCATCAGTGTAGCTGGAATGCTCTCAGAGTCTCGGATGGACTTGAACTATATAGCCATTGATGGAAAAGGCCAGTTCTCGTTTGATGAGTTGAAACAAGCTTGCCTGTCGCTCGTTGAACAAACTGAAATTCTCAGAACCGCCTTTGTGCGAGACGGTGACCAACAATTCTGGCAAGTCATTTTGAATACGTACGTGCCAGAGATACAAGAGTATGACTCCGAAAACAACAGTATCGAGGCATTCACGGAAACATTTATCAAGGAGGAGAAGTTTGGCAGCCCAGAGCAAGGAAAACCACCAATGGATATTGCTGTCATCACCAAGAATGGCAGCAACGAGCACAGAATCTTGTTCCGAATGTCCCACGCTCTCTACGATGCTCATTCACTGCCACTGATCTGGGAAGGCCTCATGGCGGCTCATCGCGGGGCAGCCATTAAATCGCAACCAGCCTTCACCAGCTACCTGTCTGACCTACACAGCCGTGTTGAAAACACTTCATCGACCTACTGGCGTGAATTCTTGCATGGATCTGAAATGCCCCAACTGGGGCGCTTACATACCACCCAAACGGAACTGAAAGCCTTGGAGCTGCCCAAACAGACGATCACTCTACCACCATCAGGGGCATCGGGTATGATGCCGGCTGTAATCGTCAAGGCAGCGTGGGGAATGGTCCTTGCCAAACACTCTGGACTATCTGATGTTATCTTTGCCGAGGCTAGTACCGGTCGCAATGCCGTGGATCCTGCGGTCGCGGGCGCATACGGCTGCTGTGTTACAGCTCTGCCGTTCCGCTTCGTTGTGCCGCAAGACGAAGACATCACCACGCTATTAGATCGTATTCGAGACCAACAAACAAAAAGTATTCAACACGAGAGCCTAGGAACCAAACGCATTATCGAAAGCTGCACGAACTGGAATCGCTTTACTTCATTGATCAATCACCAGCGAGCCCAGGGGTCCAGCTTCACATTGGGTGACACAGAATACACGCCCTCTTTTGTACCTCCCATTGATGGATTCTACATGATGACCGATATTACTATAACGGCGACGCAAGGACCAGGAACATTGGAGATTGGCCTTGCTTATGCAGTTGATCTCATGTCTGGTGACTTTGCTGGCAGTTTGCTTCACGATCTTCGCGTTGCAATTGAGGCAATAATTAGCAAGCCCACTGCACCTGTTTCGTTTATAAGCGAGTCCTTGGGGCCGAATAGCCTTTTGGAAAATGAAAGTGGGAAATAATTGGAGGTTTTTCTTGGATTTTTCATTTCTATTTATTTTCTGTCTTGTAATTATGTATTTTTCAACTTTGTACCATACCCTATATAGATTTAGAATATACTGATTTACTACAAGCGATATGATTTTATTTTACATGGGCACTAAAAGAACAGTACTGAACATAATTCATATGTCTAAAAGGTCTTCACCTAAACTATATCTCTGATATACCACACAAGACTTCTATGTACAAACACTCTGCCATCGCAAACCATACACTCTAAACCAACGTCTTCTCATCCAACACAAACAAATAATGACCACATATAATATAACACGCACCAGAATCTTTCTTGCCTTAACAGCATATCATAGCATTTCTGTTTACACATTCACTGGATCGTTTTCATTCCCTCTTCCAAATCATCAAGTACCTCTCGGACAAACACGTCTTCATCATCCACATCCAGCATCCCTGGCCACCAGGTAGCCGTGATGCCCATGTATCCGTTTTTCGTACTGAATAGCTGAAATGTCAATGGCGACCCTGTTCTGTTCCCAGATTGAGAAATCACAGCTGTGTCTGAGTGCCAGCGTTTTGGATCGGTTTCACCGGGAGAAGCACTGCCATCGAAGATCCCGAGGTTGCTTAACCCAAAGGATACTGTAGAAGGTTGACACGCTGAAGTTTCTAGCCATTCCTGCATGTTGGAAATGTACTTGAGAAGAGCGGTCGGGTGGTCGGCAAGAGTGTTGGAAGCATCGGCCAAGCGTTGCGTGGTCTTTCGAATAGATTCCCAGACATCTTCAGTGATACCTCCATCTTTTACGGTGATGGTTTCCGTCACAAAGGAGACATAGTTGACCAAAGCGCCTTGCCCTTTGTTCAGCGCTTTTCGAAGATCAATGGCAAGTCCTGCTCTGATCTTGTTGTAGCTTTGGCCACGCGCGGCCAACGCTCTGCAGAGAGCGTGAGCGACGAGATACGTCAACATGCCAGTTGGCCTAGCATCATGCGAGCGACAGGTCTTAATCGCATGCTGGACTGTAGTTCCAGGAATTAGAGAGACTTGTACGGAAGTCAGCGGATCTCTTGCGTCAATCTTGAGCGGCGCATGGGTCTTGGAACTAATCCACACTCCAGATAGGTCTTCGTCTTGACAGCCGAGAGCGGAGGAGAGCCATTTGGGGAGGAGTTCGCGAGCGAGGATAGGGAGTAGGTATGACCAGGAAATTGTGAGTTTTCCGGCGCCTTCTACGCCAGGGAGCAGCTGTGTTTTGCGTTCCTTTGAAGGGATTGCTTGCTCGCCATTTAAGATTCGTAAGATGGTCTCATTAAGGATAATGTTCCCCGGGCCATCCCACAACATGTGAGAGTGCATAAAAGCGAGATAAAACCCAGGCGACTCTGACGCCGATGCCTTTCTCACGTAGAAGCACCACTGCGGCCGTCCACCAGCTCGTGGAAGCCGAGCATCATGAAGGTACTCAAGAAAACTCTTGATCCGCTCTTGTTCGTTCTGTCCCTGTCCTACGTGCGGGTCATTCACATATACCAAGTGCTCATTCAGATCAATACTGTCCACGAGAGCAAGCTGTGGCTGTTTGCTGCCGGCGTCTGTGATGGTGACTCTGAGTGCTGGATGCTCATCGATGCAGTATTGGATGGCATTGGAGAGAGAGGTGTGTAGGCTGTCATCATCAGTTAGGGGGCCAGAGTAGCGTGCGACAAGGACAATGCAGTGAGAGAAGCCGATGGCGTCGCTGATGATGAAGCGGCGCTCGTTGGTGCCTGTTTAGTCGTGACAAGACAGAGGGTTAGATCAGCATTGACATCAAGTATTAAGAAAGAAGCAAAACAACAGAGTGAAAGCTTGAGTGTTTACTACTACGTACTTGCTGGTCGGACAATTTCCATCTTCATCTTTGCTGTGGCGGGGGATGGCATTGGAGGGACAAACTTGGGCAGTCAGTGGGCCTGGCTAGAGATGAGACTGAGCCAAATCATCCATCCCACTCTGAAGACTGCAAACGCCGAGCACGAGAGACCATCCACTGTCTCTGATGGTACCTCGACAGGCTTCCATTAACCCGGAACATTGCCCCACCGTCTGAGGTCCTTCTACAATAGGTATTTGCGTACACAGTATGTAAGTCAGCGCAGAGTGAGGAATCATAACCCAAACCCTCACTACCCACAGGGTCCATCATTCTGAGCTGATGTCACATCAGCACGCCCAGTGGGGTTTGTACCAGGTTATTCAATGACCCAGTCTGATGTGGATGACGGGAGGCAATCTGATCATTAGTAGTGGTGGCGTGCGCTTATCTACACTACCTTCGACTCACTCTGAGCTATGTCTTTATCATCAAACTTCCAAATTGGTTTCTCTTCTCTTCTCAGAACTCAGGACTTAAGGACCACGCTAAAATATTTCAATGATATCGTTATATCCCATACCCCCCCTGCCCCCCACACGCACTCGTAGTATCGTTTATGCACACGCCACAGCACAGATATGCAGCCTTAGAGGCCCAAAGCTTAATCTGACATGCATGAGTCTAATACTCCTTTGCATTAGCGAGGCGGGGAGGGCGTGTGTCCTGTAAGCGAGCTTAGCTTATGCTTGTATTGAAGCACTAACGCTTTTGGTAACTAGCTAGTTCCACGGAGAGAATTCTCGGCCGAATAGAAGAGTGGGAGCAAAACATGTAGTGGTAATGCACCTCCTATACAGGATTGTTCGTGTTTGTGGAGGAATAGGAACAACATGAATGGAAAACCCTAGTACAGTCATTCATGGCTTGCCAAGGGTTTACTGTAGAACGACCTAGTTGCTTATGCAGCCCCAGCCATCGAACCCCTAACATCCATCCTTGCCGTCTCCGTTCTCAAATGGTGTGTAATACATGCATAGGGATACCGTTGGCCCGGTCGATCAACGCCATCTGCTGCGTATAGAGCATAGACTATTGATTCTTAGAGTCACGCCTGTCCCGTCAACATGTTCCGGGGAAATCCGGCGTGAGTTGGGTCCTCGGCGCTCCCATGCATGATGATTCATACGAATTCCCTCACAGAACGGAAGGACAAAGACGTGTGTCCCTCAAATCGTACTTGTAAGCTGAAAAGTGTGTGACACCAATCACTGTGGTAGGTGGCTACCTACATAGTAAGCAAAGGGACTGCGCCTGTGACAGCTAGAATCTCCCATACGTGCCTTTATGGAATGTCACTCTAGACAATGGCAGTCTATTCGCAACCATGGTACGTCATCCCTTGTTTCTGTCTAGTTTGCTGCTGAGCAGTTGAAGCAATTGAGACACGACGTCTTAAGCAATAATGCACATTCTTTATTGACAAACGAACCAAAGCCAAGATATTCCATTTCACTATTCGAAAACATGGACGGTGTTGATGTGAAAGCACGGGGCTCAGGCCTCATGGTCTGGCTGGCCGTAGCAGCCGTGATTTTCGCCGTTCTGCACCATGTGCTAAGCAAACCTCGAGATGCTCGAGAACCACCGTATATTGACGCCAAGATACCTCTACTTGGCCATATCATCGGACTCTACTTGGAAGGCGCGAGGTACTTTACCCGATTGAACCAGGAACACAAGCACAATATCTACACGCTGGCAATCCCCTTGAAGCCCATGTATGTCGTCGGCTCGGCAGATTGGTCCAATGCGGTTCAGAAGCACTCTTCTTCCATTGATCTGTACAGCCTCAGCGCCAGGGCTCTGAAGACACTGAGTGGGCTGAACCAAGAGTCCATGGAGATTGTCCGGCGTAATCTCCACGGTGATAAACGGCAAACTTCGGACAATATCATCTATGCGCTGAAAGAGGTCATGGTGAAGACGCTGGTGCCGGGAAAGGACCTAGATGAACTCAATAACAACTTCTTGAAATGCTTGGAACCGCTATTTAATGGACTCGCTCGCGGGAAGAAACCCGAAAAGATGATGTTCTGGTCCTGGACGCGACAGCAAATCTCCGAAGCCACCATGGCAGCCTCATACGGGCCCGACAACCCAGCCGCCAAAGAGCCCTCCATCATCCAAGATTTCTGGACATTTGACGCCAACGCCGCTGGCCTCATGATGCCGTTCCCCCAAATCTTTGCACGAACAGGCCACCTCGCCCTCTGGAGATTCATCAACGGCTTTGTCGACTACGCTGCGAGGGGCGGGTACGAAACCGCCTCTACGCTGATTCAGGTTCGCGCAAAGGAGACTCTGGCTCATGGGCTGGCGCTTGATCAGTATGGTCATATGGAGAGTAGCTTTGCTCCTGGGTTGTTGTCGAATACGGTGCCGGCGATATTCTGGCTGATTAGTCGGGTTTTTGAAGATGCGCGGCTACTAAAGGAGATTCGTGCAGAGATTGACGAGTGTATTGAGGTTGGAGAAGGGAATAAGCGCATGATTAATATCAACAAAGTTCAAACACAGTGTCCGCTCTTTGCGAGCGCATTCTTGGAGATTCTGCGAACTGTCTCTCCCCTAAACAACTACCGCTACATCCGTGAGGACACATTGGTAACCAACAACGTCACACAAGAGTCCTACCTCCTCAAAAAGGACAACCTCGTCCAACTCGCCTCAACCATTCTCCACAGCCGAGCAGAAACCTGGGGCGAAGACCCGGAATCTTTCAACGCCCGCCGTTTCACCCCCGTCGTCAACCGAGCCCGCGCTGGCCACAACAACCTCGAGGGCAGCAGCAAACCCATGGACCCCTCCGCCCCCTTTAGAGACGGCAGTGGGAAAATGCACAGCGGTTCGTTTCGGCCGTTTGGTGGAGGTGTGCATTTGTGTCCTGGTCGGTTCTTTGCACAGACGGGGATTTTGGCGGCAGCAGCGCTGTGGATAACGTCGTTTGAGATGGATAGTGAGGGAGATAAGGGGTATACAGCGCCACCGTTTGAGAGTCCTAGGGGGTTCATGTTCTTGTCAATTATTAAGCCTGAGAAGGATGTGGAGGTAAAGTTGAGGAGGAGGGAAGGGTTTGAGGATGCAGTGTGGGAGTTTGACATGACGAAATGAAATGGCAGTCATGTGGAAAACGACTCCGACTTTCCATGTGAAATAGACATAGGAAGTATATCTCAAGCCAGAGATTGAGGCCCAGGGAAAGACAATAATGACACCAACGACACAACGACAACAATGACACAACGACAAAGAACAATCACAAATCAATTATCTCATCAGCTAAATATTGCGTCTAGTGGAGATTGCGCCTTTCCCTTGTTCCAACACCAAGTGGTACTACACACGTCATGATTCTGCAACGAATAATAACACACATTCCTTTTCACCTCATATTACCACCCATGTTACCCATATCCGTCATATTGCCAAAACTAATACCCCCAAAGTAAGGAGCCGGCATCTGCTGATTATTCTGATCAGCGCTGCTCATAAGCGACATATTCGTCCCCCACATATCCAAGTCTATCCCTGGCACATCTAAATATCTTCCAAACACGGTACTCGCTGTATCTTGAGTATTCGGTAGTGACTGCGCCGTCGACGGCCGCCCAACTACAGATTGGGTTGTAGAGCGCGATTCTTGTGACTGAGGTACGAGCTCGCGAAGTTTGGTGACGAAACTTGGGGTTTCGAATGCTTGTCCACTGGAGATGTAGGCATGCTCTCTTGCTTTCCAGGCTCGGAGTGTGAATTGTGCTTGTGAGGCGGAATGCTTTTGCGACATGTCCATTAACTCGTCGTGATACTTATATACTCGTTCAACAACTGTCCAACCACGATCGGATAGCGATCCTATGGGTCGTTGTGACAGCTGACCGGTAAGAACGCTGAAGATGTCGAGTTGAAAGTGCATCTTGGCAAACCATAAGAAACCTAGGTCGTCCATGTGCTCATAAGGACCGCAGTTGTTCTCATTGTTCATCAAAACAATCTTAAACAAATTATCCTTGGGCCCGAAAATCTCCGTTCCCCATTCTGGCTGCTCCTGCATAGGAATCAACATATCGATGAGTTTCTGGACAAGCATTGGTCGGATATATAACGCCGCACTGTGGACCCTGCCAGCTGAGGTGTCAATATGTCGTTTTTCAATTTCTCGCAAGTCAGCATCAAGCTCCCGGAGAATTTGCCTATATTTTTCAGAGTCCAACTGGCGATCCACCGCTGGCACTTCCTCATCCGTCGCACTCTGTGCCACGATAGCAGCCTCGAACCCATTTCTGGAACCTGTGTCAAGGACAAAGTCCGAGAGACGGTTAATTATGAGACAGAATGCCATCTCAGTAGGTCCCTCCCGTGACCGCACCGGCTCTGTGGATCCAACAAACAAGTCCGCATCGTTGAGGTTTTGCGGCTGCTTGGTGTCAAAGTCGTTGGTAACAAAGCTGTGGCTGAGACCAGATAAGACGGCAAGTTTGCAATCCTGCATGACGACCAGCCACCATATCCTCCGTCGCATCTCCGTTTCGAACGGCGTTAGTCCCAGATGCTCTCCGTCACGGTGGTAGCCCATCTTCTGAGCGATGCGCATGATAGTCCCGCTTAATATCCATGCGGCATGTTGGTCATAGCGACCTTGAAGTGAGATCTAGATAAAACTATAAATAGAATTCCAAGTGATGAGGGGGAGCAATGATGAAAGTCTTACAAGAAAAAGAAGCATGGCTTGTAAAGCCGCCATGTCGTAGTTTCGCAAAAGATCAAATCGTATTAAAGCGAGTCTCGTACCTGCGGTGAACTTGTGCAGCGCATTATCTCGGCTCGTGCCAAGCATTTGTTTGCATTCCAGCTCGGATAGAGAGATTGTCGCCATGAGATATACGGCAAAGAGAAGCGCTTGGTAATTCATCGGAATACTAGACATGTCGCCAGTTGCTTGCGTCACATAAGGCTGTAAAGTAGGGACATGAATAATCTTCATCAACGGATTCACGCGGTCAAGAAACATCTGCCATAGTCGAAATGCCTGCACCGGCTCTGGCTGAAGGTCCTCAAGACTCGAGCTGCCAGGGCTTGCTGGGAGGATGAGCTCGGCATTGTTGTCCGGCGTGAAACACTCGGTGCCAGGAACGCTCATGTCCTCTGGATCCTCAGTCTCGACAATCTGCTTCATGGCTTGGAGCTAACATGGCAAGAAAAAGATATATGTAAGCAGGCAAAGCGCAACGGATTAAAGGAGGCATCATTTCTTTACCTCATCGTAGAAACTCGTCCACAGCTGGCGGTCCATGAAACGGGGCCCGCCGTCCTGAGGAACCATCCTGCCCGGGCCGGTTGGCTTCTCATAGCTCTCGCTGGCTGCCGGCGAGGCCTCATCGTTGTCATTCAGGAAGGTTGCCGCGGGCGTCGACGGCTGGATTGGCATGGAGTTTTCATCATAGCGCTGCAGCAACTGCTCACATCGCGCAAGGCGTTCCTGGAGATCCTGGTTTGGCCGGCGCCTCTTGCGCGACGGCGCTGGCGAGCTGGGCGTGCAGGACACGTTTGCCTGTGGCAGATTAATGTGAGTCCTGCGCAAAAAAGAAAACGTCATCGGCCATCGCTCAATGGTCAATCGGCCTTTTCGGCTCCCGCATCAACCACCGGTGCTGGCAACACACACCTTGACGCAGCTGGAACACGGCGAATTACGATCGCATTTGGTCTTTCGACGCTGGCACTGCACGCAGGCCAGCACGCGCGCGTGACGGTCCGCCCTGAGCGACGGGTTTGGCGTCATCAGGGCGATTTCTTGTGAAGGGTTTTGGTTTTGGTCCAGGTGTTGGTCGGATGAGGCTTACCTGCGATAGAGGTGATGTGGCGGAGTTGCGAACTTGAACTGTGGCTGCAACGGATACGGATACGAACAGGCTGAAGCGGATTCGACGAAGCTGCTGGAAGCCTAGAAGTCCGCCCGTGAAGCCTTGAAGGACGACGCTATTAGTGGTTAGCAGGCGGAGGAATGCGGCACGACTTTTTGGTTGCCTAACTAGGTTGCCTTTATAATCCTGCACAAGCCGTGATCCGAGCATCCCGCCGCTCGGATACTGAGAGCAGAAGAAACACCATGACGTGTTGCTTGAAGCCAGATGTATCAATCCATCCATTCACGTATGGCGATGCAGTCGATATGCTAAAAAGTACTAATTCATCCGTATGGCTATCGCGTGTATTACAAACTGACCGCTGACTCACCAACTTGCCCGTTTGAGTCACCACTGCCAACTGCCTCATCACCAAATGTACTCACAAACTACCTAGCCTCAATCCTACAGCTCTTTTTCAATCACCACCTCTCGACTTCATGGCCGTCAGGAACTCCAATCTCAATGAAGCCAAAGTCCGCGCTGCATCACCCTGAACCCTGCGGCAGGAACAGCTCGTTGATAGACCGTTCAGCTACCCTGCTTAGCGATACCCGAGACTCGATACACTCTCCCACTAGGTAGAGTGTGGCAGAATCCCTCAACGAATAGCCGCAGCACAATTGTGCAGGAACTAAGCCCTGCTCAACGGGATAGTCAATACCCGAAGCCATTTATGAAAGACCCCTCGGAAGGTACCGTAAACGAGAGACCATTTTCTATTGTTTCAGGGTCGTCGCGGATGTTGCCTTGCCCCCCCAACCCAGTCGTAGGCAAGCTGAAATGTCTGACCCCGCATCCAAGCTTTTGCGGCCCTGCGCTTGTGAATTAACGAGCAAGGTTGCCGAGCATTCCGGGAGATTGAAATCGGCATTTGCGATGTTAGACGCCCACCGTTACGATTCACACATAAACGTTCATGTCACAAAAAAAGTAGGTAGCGCTCTTCGGTACAGAATCGAACCGGTTCAATCAGCCTTATGACTCCACATGGCTGAAAAGACGGGCGATCCTTCTATGTAAATCAGACCAGGGGCAAGATTGGTACTCGACTCATTCCCTCTCACTTTTCAACGGATGTACTCATCACTTGGCCCATGATGATCCTTCTGCCACCTACTATGAAATCCCTTTTGGAAATTCTCTCTATGCACGGTTAACATATTTACGGTTGATGCCCCAGCATGGCCGTCAGAGGCGTATTCTTCCCACATGTGAGATGAGAAACTCAACATGATGCAACCCTACATACGTACTAGACGCCAGCCAGTTTGTCATTCACATGCTTGCAACAGCTTCTAGAGCTACGACTTTCTAACCTAGAACGACAGGACTGGGTTTTATGCAAAACGCCTAACCAAAGAGGGCCATTTCACTCACAAACGATCGACTAATCAAGCTGCATCACATCAGCACTGGATATCTTTGAACTCAAGGTAACTGAGAGTCTCGCAAATTCAGCAAAGATGATGACTTGACCCTCATACAATGTTTCATTGAGGACAAGCAACATATGTCAAGAACAGTAGATTTGACTACCATAGTAAATATAACAGGTAGATGAATTCCAGGCTAGCATTACAAGCGGTACCTGAAGCCAATAGTCTGCCAATCCGTCACATCTTCATAATCCTCCGGCCTCAGCTCTACCGCTGCGACAACTTCAGCCACATTCCTGCCTTCAAGAGCATCCGGCACCTTTCCATCCGCAATCGCACCAGCAACACCAGCGTTGCCTTCAAAGCCCTCATCCCTCGCCCTCTTTGCATTGAACCACTGAAGGTAGAACCTCAGCGTCAGCGCCAGTACAATTACCAACGAATAGCAAATCATAATGGCCTTGAATGCTGTCTGGTAAGTGGGATCTTCAGATTTGCGGAAGAAGTGGGGGCCAGCGATGTTGCCACCACAGTAGGCGAGGAACAGCATAGCCGTGATGGTCATCTTCTTGGTAACGCCGCGATAGTTGGACTGCACAAGAGACATGGCGAGGGGCATAGCGGCTGGGCCGGGCGAGAGCAAGAAATAGGCAAACAGCTGGACACCGTGGGGCACCCGGTCGCGGCAGTAGATGATGGCAGCACCGGTGACGCAAGGCATAACAACAGCGACGATGAGGAGGCAGTTGAGAGTACGATACCGACCGGCGAGGTAGCCGGTACCTGCGATGACGCTGGCTGTGATGACCGAGTAAGGAATGTTGATGAGCGTGGACTGCAAGCTCGTGAAGTTGAAGGAGCGGATGACAATGTTGGAGAAGCTCTGCGTGCCGCCGTTGGGCATCTGGCTGATTAGTTCAATAAGGAAAATGAGCCACGTTTTAGGGTCGATCAGACACTCCTTGACCTGTTCCAACTTCCAACGCGAATTTTCTGTGCTGCCTGTCCCCGCAATGACAACCCGGTCGGCCGCAAGCTGCCTCTCCTCAGGATTAAGAAACCTTGCCGTCGAGATACTATCTGGCAAGAAGAAGAACAGCGGAATAGCCCAGAGAAACGTCATCACACCAAGGATAATGTACATCCATCGCCATGGATGAATATCATCCTTGACATGTCCAACCCCAAAGGCAAGCAGACTAGCTACCAGGCCGCCGACAGAGTTGCCAGCGAACCAGATGCCCACGCGCGTTGGCATCTCATCGCGCGTGTACCAGGTGGATGTCAGGAACATAAACGCCGGTGTGATGGTTGCTTCTGCGACGCCGAGCAGGAACCGCACGGCCATGAGACCGCCAAAGTTTGTGCATGCTGCGGTTGTGGCGACGGCGGCGCCCCAGAAGAGAGTGTTGCCAGCGAGGTACTTTGCTGTGGGCAGACGCGCGATGAGAAGCGTGGTGGGATATTCCCAGATGAGGTAGCCAAAGTAGAAGATGCTGCTGATCCAGCTATAGTCTTGGCCAACGAGATGCTAAATTGTCGCATGGTCAGCTGGGTTACATGATAGGTTGTTGTATTTGAAAGGGCGTTGATATTTTAATATTGGAAGCAGAGATTGTCATCTTACAGTATCTTTTCTTAGACCAAAAACAGCAGCGCTGGAGAGAATAATCTTGTCCATAAAGTTGAGCATATAAGTAACAAACAGCAGCGGAATAATAGCGCGGTCAATCTTCTTCAACACCCGACGGGCCAAAGCCGCATCGGGGCCGCTCTCAAAACGAGATGCCATATCTGGTGGTGGAGGTGGAGGAGGAGGAGGAGGAGAAGAGCTCATGATGATAGGCTGAGTGCTGAGAAGCGGCTCTGTCTCGTGGTGGAGGGGTTCAGTACTACCGCGATGGTCGTATCGTGCGGAAGGGGGGTTCATAGCGAAGATATATATATGCCATTTATGCCAACGCGCACATGTGTATTATCGTGTATTGTGCGTGTCTATCCATCTTGTTTGGCGACGACCATTTTTTTTTTTGGTTTTTGAGCCCCAGTCTATCAACCCCAGAAGGTCTAGTCATATCCTTGCTAGCTCATGATGGCTTGTTGGCCGATCGCGTGAGATGGACGCTCACTCACTCACTACTTGTGACAGCCTCTCTCTCTATGTCTCTCTATCTCTTTCTCCCCCTTCGCGCGGCTCAATCTCTATCGTGTAGATTAACTGGACAACCCAGATAAACACAGTCAGGATGCCGTCGCTTCGCTTTCCTCGAATCAGTCTCTCCCCGCCCGAGATCGGCTCCCAGGTTGACGACAAAGTTGGGGTGCAAAACCTCCAAAAAAGAATGGGTTTAGTGGGGGGGGTGATGAGCATCCATCCACTATTCGCGTGGTAAGACGACGTCACGTAAAAAACTCCACAGCTACTACAGTAGATAGCTAAAAGTCATATTCTCGCTTGGGTTGTGCTCGAGCTTCGTGTGTGTTCGCATTGACAGTGAAGAAAGAAGACTATTAGATCTATTTTTCTCTCTTTCTCGCTCGGATCTCGATGGTTTAGGACATCAATACGAGATGACATCCGTTATGCGAAATATCATCTAATGTTGGAGAGGTTTGTTCGTTCAACACTACTTCAAACATTGCTGCGATCTCGGATGGACCGTCGGAAGTTTTCCGAACGACGAACCGCATGAAATCCACAATCGTTGGTGTGATTTCCGCCGGCACATGGGGGTTGGTTTGGGGGGGAAATATTGGGGTGCACGTCCACTACAATCCCACCATTTGCAACTAAACCACTGGATTGGGACGAAGCACAGCAATTCCTCTTATTAACCTACAATACTGCTATTTTGGTGCGTGGAAGAACATATCCTTGTCTTCCATAACCCTTCACAATCGGCCAAGAGGTCGACAGTTGGCCGATTGCCGGCTTGGCTTCGTCAACTTCCCCACAATCCCGGACCCTCGACGGCGCTGATGGGCTGTCGGTCATCACCACTGGCCGGTGAATTCCGAATAACTGATAGTGTCGTCTTTGACATCTGATTTACTCTACTCGTGACATGTTCAAAGGCAGCCTTTATTTATTTCCGGATTGACAGCAAATCTCAGTCATCATCCTGACCACACTCAGCCACACCACCTCTCTGTACTCAGGATGAACGACCTTACCATATCCCCTTTCGTTGCTTCCTTACCCAAGATCGAGTTGCACATCCATATCGAGGGCACCCTTCAGCCCGCCCTCCGCTGGTCTCTCGCTCAGCGCAATAACATCCCTCTGAAATTCAAGTCCCAAAACTACAACACCTACGAGGAACTTCTAGCCTCGTACAATGTCACTTACAACCACCGTCCCGAACTCGGCGGCCCCCAAGATGTCCCGACCTTTCTCGAGGCATACTTTGCCGGCTGTGAAGTCCTACTAAAAGAGGAAGACTTCTATGACCTGGCCATGGACTACTTTTCACGCTGCCAGGCCATGAATGTGCGCTACGTTGAGCCCTTTTTCGATATCCAGGCACACACCCGGCGAGGCATTGCCGCAGAAGACGTACTCAATGGCTATCTACGAGCCCAAAAGGACGGCGCAAGCAAATACGGCGTGCGATCAAACTGGATCTTTTGCTTCCTCCGCGACGAACCAGTCGAAGAGGGTGAGGCAGCCTACGAAACAGCTCTGCCCTGGGCAAGGAAAGCAGGCGGACTTGGTCTCTTCCATGCCGTAGGCTTAGCCAGCAACGCCTACGAAAGACCCCCCAACCTGTTCAAAAACGCCTTTGCACGCGCAAAAGCAGACGGCCTACACATCACCACCCACTGCGACTTTGGCCAAAAGGACACTCACGAACACATCCGCCAAGCCATCTTCGACGTCTCCATCGAGCGCATTGACCACGGCCTCGACGCCCTAGACCGCGAAGACCTCATCGCCGGTTTAGTCTCTAAGAATGTTGGCCTGACGCTCTGTCCTCACGCGTACCACCGGCGCACCGCAACCGAAGTGCTCTTCCCCAAGTTAAGACAGCTTTTGGACAAAGGTGTCAAGTTCTGCATCAACAGTGATGATCCTGTCTACATGCACGACGTTTGGATCGACGGGAACATGGAAAAGGCATACCATTATGGAGGTTTGTCAAAACAAGAGATGGTGCAGTTGGCGAGGAATGCGGTGGATATGTGCTGGGCGGAGGACGATGTCAAGAACGAAATTTACGCGGAGTTGGATGCGATACAAGTTTAGTTGTAATCTAAGTTGCTTCAGTGAAAATTCTGTCCTTTGAAACCTAAAGTTTGAGTTTCTTTTGGCGTTGTGGGAGTCCTCTTTACGATCATTTCTCCGACAACTCAAACGTGACTCGTAATATTTGCTCCTGACTACAAGCAAGCCAACAACATCACGGCGTCAAAGCTTATTGAACTGCCACTGTAGCTCAGTTGACAGCCCCAATTATTTGGTCAATTTATGCAGCTCATCAATATTCAAGAGACAAAGTAATTTAAGTTTTGAACCGCTGGAGACGAGATTTCGCATCCAGAACCAACTCTCTACATCCGTTTTCCCTCGTTACTTTAGGTTAGGTTCAAGTGTCCAAACTGCCATTGTGTAGCAAGCTCTGTATAATTAGTAATAAGCAGGCTCCACTCATCGAACAGATCCACCTACGACAGACGCCTCAACGTCTGAAACATCTTCCGTAGTATAGTGGTCAGTATGCAAGCTTGTCACGCTTGAGACCCGGGTTCAATTCCCGGCGGGAGAGATCCGTCAGTTCATTTCTTTTTTTGGAGATTTATTTTCCCTTCCAATTCAGCTTCATTCTCAATTCTTTTTTTGGTTTTGGGTTTTGATAAGGCAGTTTTCTTTTTTAATGGAAACGTTGTCTTGTAATAACCGGCACATTCCGGACAATGTGGTGGATATCCATGAAGAGTTTGCCAAAAAGTGTATGTAAGTCTTCTTTTAGAGGTGGCAGGCGCAGGATTCTGTCACCTTCCACTTACACGGGCTCTGGAGGCGTTGACAGACCAAAAACTCAAAATAGAGTCTGGTAACTCTTGCCATGGAAGCCTCTAGGCCTGCATCCACTCTCGTCTATAAAAGGGGAGTGGGATCCGGAATCAAATGGGAAATTCTTTCACCTCTCTCTTCTTTCCCTGAAGCAAGCACTTGAGCCAACTCAACCACTCACCTACTTACTCACTTCCTTGCTTCTTCTTCGGTTACTTACAACCGTTTCTTCACTCTCGACAAGGAATTCAATACACTCCTTGTCATTCATCATGGTGTTCAACTTCAGGAACCAGCGCAGAGAGCAAGACCTTGAACAAGGCCATGCTCAGAATCCCGCGGCTAGAATGCCGCCCAACTATGACGAGGCCTTGGCCCAGCCGGCCAGAGCTCACCTTCCGGCCCAACGGGAGGAAATGGTGCGCCAGTTGACGGAACAAATGCGTCAACGGCAGCAAGAGATGGAGGACAGTGATGAGGAGGAGGAGGTGGTGGTGGAGGAACAGGCCGCTCCATGGGGCCCAATTCGTACCCGGTGCCACCAATGGTGGTTGGCAGTGAGGCTGTACGTCTGGATTACAATCGGAGTAATCATTGTCGGGTATGCCCCCCCCCTATTCCTTCTACCTCCATGGGGATATGTGAAGAGAACCCAAACGCTAATCCATATTTGTTTTATTCATATAGACAAGCCTTGGCGATTTTCATTCTCGTCAGGCGTCCAGTCCTCAGCATACGTTTAAATTAAAGTTTTTAAACGTCTGGGCAAACCTTTTTGTCGACGAGCGCCTCTCGACAAACCAAAAAAGAAGAAACGGGCGACTCCCACACAACACACTTTTTTTTCATTTGTCTTTTCTCATTTGTCTGTTGTTTCTGGGGAGGCAGAAGCAGGGAGGGTATAGACGGATAATGGTTTGGCTATGGGTATGGCAGGGGGAGGTTTCTCATTTTGGAGGGATTCACCATGGTTCATGAAGTAACGAGTTATGACAGTTTTAATGGGAGTTTTGCTATTCGCGCATTACTTTTTTTATATTTCCGAGTTTGCTACGCACCCTCACACATGATCGTGATAGATATCATACACAGGTAACAGCATTAGCAACTGTATTGGCAATTGCTGGTGATTGATGATAGTATTGCGCAAAAGATGGCAAAATGGTACATGTATGACCAAGAACTGTATGATCCCGTTTTCGCGTTTTCTGATCGATGATTTCTTGTATCGGATGGTCTGTCATTCTCACTGGTGCAATGATAGCTCTGTCTGTCCTCAATGGTAATGTGACTTAAAATGCTGTTGTCCAAGAACTCAACCGATATCACTGGATGTATCCTCCATCTCGTCGGTATCTCTAGTTTATAAGCCAGTCTACCAATTCTTTCCCGTATCTTGAACGGTACCGCGAATTGTGGATTGTATTTGTTACTCAGTTGCGTCTGGATTACGTGTCCCTCGTGTAACCTGAGGTAAACCTCTTCTCCTACTCCGAAGAACATGGCCGTTCTGTGTGTCGTACATACTTGATCACAGAAACGAGGATGTATACCCGGCTACATATAATTTACGAATAGAAAAATGTCTCATGCCCAAATAGCAATGCTCATTCATAAATCGTTGTATAAACATGGTACATGAACACTTAGGTAACGGCATAGAACATCAACCGTAATTAAATCACAAAGCCATTCATCACCAAACATAGCAAACGCTATTCCCAAGTAATGAGCGAATCACAAAAGTGCCAAGTTGTAATAAAAGCAAAGTCAATTGGACTCTAGAATGAATCTTGTTGCCCCGTAGGGCCGTCCACTCATGATGAATTCTGAATGATAAACAAAAATCTGTTGCTATTCCGCATCCCTTTGCGGATCATGGGTATTCCCAAGCTATTGTAAAAAAGAAAAAGTAAAAACTCCAATGCCCAACCCCCTGCATATACCATAATGAAAGCCTAATCCCAAAAAAAAAAAAGTCGTAAGAAATAGTTGGACAAGTCATCCAGCCAGTTGCCAGCTCTCTGTTGTCGCCCACCCCTCAACTGCCTCCTTTCGAGGCAAAGTGCTCGGCAAACGCGCCGACTGCATAGGCTACTCCGCCAACATAAACCGTTCCCATCACCACCTTGCGAGCAATGCTTCCTTTCTTCTTCTTGGATGATAGTCCTCGCTCACCTAGTCCAGTCTGTTCCGAATGTGTAGCGGCGGCGGATGCGGCCCGATTCTTGCGAAAAATCAGCACGTCGCCTCCGCCGGTCAGGATGTCGTAACCCTGCGCCTGTAATGGCTGGAAATGTGGTAGAAATTTGGATGGATTTGACAATCGGAGCAAGACATCTGCTAGGCCAGGCGATGGGGATGAGTCGTGGACAGGGGCATTCGTATCGGCCACACTGATAGATTGGGTGGTTGCATCATACGCAAGAACTTTGTATGTCACAGGTTCCACATGCTCTGCATGCTTTGACATGTCGGCTTTGTGATGTTTGACCCATGTTGGCCATGTCGGGGTACCGCCGCACTCCTCAGTGTAGCTCGTTTCCATTCCCTGTGGTGCTTTCGAGTAAGGATCATATTCAGCCTGCATTCTGGCAGCATTCCCTGACACATGACCGAACGCCATTGTGGACTCATCCCTCGGAAAGCTCTCATCCATGGAACTCGGCTCTACTTCATCTCTGTCTGGGGTCTCAGCGGTAGTCGATTGTTGATCAAGAATGGGGTCCATACCACGGTTCAGGGCTCTGTTTATTACCTGGCTTCGGATGTCATCTGCTGTCAGAGAGTCCATTTGGTCAACGTTGGCAGATTGCTTCACATGGCCGCGGTGATTCCCGGCTGAAACGGCACGTTGCGCCATGGTTTCCATTTTCGAGTCATAAAACTGCAAACTGGCAGCAACTGGATCCGTTGCATCGGCAAACTGACCACTAGCCTCGTCATGAAGTGACGCCTGATAATCGCCTAGATCCTTGTATTGCTTGGTTGTCTCTTCAGGATGCATTGGATAGCTCATGCTTGAAGAGTCAAAGCTTTGTGGTTCATAGTTGTCAAGATCCTGGTAACCTTTGGTCAGCTCCTCTGGATGCACATGTTGTGTTCTCTCAGGCTCCTCATATCCGTTGATGGAATAGCTGCGTAGGTCAGTGTATCGCTTCGAGACTTCCTCGGGATGAACTCTCTCCGTTGCAGGCCCGGAATTGGGGAATGCTGAATATTTCGTCAGGTCGCGGTACTTTTTGGAAGCCTCTTCAGGATGGACACGAGGAGTAGCAGGATCACCATTATCGTATTGATCATACTTTGGCAGATCCTCATAATCCTTTGAGTTTTCTTCTGGAGTGGGCACACGAAGGCCGTCAGGCTCATTCCATTTCACAGGCCCGTATTTGTCCAAATCATCATATTCTTCCGCCACATCCTGGCTAGGGACTTCTACCTTGGTTGGCAGAGGCTCTCCTCGCTGAGTGGTATCTTTTTGACGTTCTGCATGCGCCATTAAAACAGAGTTTTTGGCGACAAAAGGACGCCCATACAAATCAAGGTCGTCATACTGCTTGGACTTTTCTTCGGGAGTAAGCCTCCGAAGGCCATCAGGTTCTTGCCAACTAACGGCCTCGTATTGGTCGAGATCTTTATAGTTCTTGGTTGCTTCTTCAGGAGTCATCTCCTGGAGACCGTCAGGCTCATTCCATCTGACCGACTCGTATTCGTCCAGGTCCTTGTACGATTTAGAGCGCTCTTCGGGGGTGAGAGTTTGCAGCCCGTCAGGTTCGTTCCAAGATACGGGATTGTATTGACCCAGATCTTTGTACAGCTTTGACCTCTCTTCGGCGGTAAGATCCATCGGAGCATTAGGATTATCCACTGACGTCGTTGAGTAATCGCCAAGATCCTTGTACTTTTGTGATTGCTCCTCAGGAGTGAGCTTTCTCAGCCCATCGGGCTCATTCCATGAAGCAGGTTGGTACTCGCCGAGGTCTGTATAGAATTTGGACTTTTCCTCTGACGAAAGCGCAGGTGAGGCATTTGCGTCGTCCACCAAGACGCTAGAATAGTGACTGATTTCTGAACTTGACACTTTCCGATTGGTAATGGGGTCAATGTAGGTGCCATTGCCGCTTGTAGACATGGTAGCACGAAGTATATCTTCAGGCTTTGTGTGTTGAGGAGCACGGGTCGTGTTGAGATAGCTGCGAATATTGTGCAGAGGCGATCTCCAAACAAATTCGCTGCTAGCCCGGAACAAACTATTGATGGAATCTCGCTCGGCATCCTTTGGACTCCTAGCTGAGCCCATGCCAGAGATATCATCGGACCATGACTTGACATCATTCAACTTGGTATATGAAGGGGCTGAATGAAGGTTGGATGCTTGCACGTTGTGTCTGGACCTGGCAGAAACGAAGGAGCTGTATTGGAGTGCATGGCGGGCAAGCAGTTGCCTCGCTCGGGGCGAAGCGTGAGCTTGTGTTGTCAACATTGCGAGATAGAGGGTCCAGCCTACGAAGGCCGGCGGAATTGTTATAGGATCTGAATGAAGTCACGATTAGTTTTGTGTGAATCGGCATTGCCCGCTGAGAAGACTGGTTCCATGATAGCGAGACAAATGGCAGAATTCATTAAAGTCACTCACCAACACGCGAGTGTCAATCTGGAGGGACCTGGTGGTGTGTTTTGCTTGTGACATGGAACTCGGACAAGACAGGGTGCGGGGAGGCAGACGACGTCAGAGATGATCGCGTAGAGGTTAGGGAGAGCTGGGCATAAGTTCAGGCGAGTATATGAAGCTGTGAAAGATACGGAGGAGGAGGAGGGGGAAGGAAGAAGAGTTGAAGACGGGAAGAAAGAGGAAAGATAAGGGGAGAAGAAATGGAGCGAGACTCGGTTGTACAGACGTCGTGGTATCGTGAGGAAGCACCCGCTACGTACCTCGCTGAACCCACGCTGAACCACGGCAGCTCAGACAGCCAACTCGCCAAGGCTGGCTTGCGGGGTAACGGCCATGGGCCAGGCGGTCGCTTGCCGAGCCCTGCGCTACGGCGTAGTGCACCCACAGTGCAGCGCATAGCAAGGGCCCTGTGCTTTAGCGGCTCAGCCTGCTGAACGAACACTGTCCCGCTGCCAGGTACCAGACTGATCGGGGGGTCGAGCATCCCCACGCCCCAGCGAACCAGGGAACTGTATTTGACTTTGGCTTAAACGCTGGGGATTCAGTTGCTTCTCTGCTATGTTGTTTGCTGCAGTGTCTTTGTGTGTTGTATTTGGCGTCCCTGGAGAATGGAGTGCTGTGCAATCGCTGCTGCGCAACGCCTGCAGTACTACGTTGTACTTCCACCGCTGTAGGCCAGTGTTGGCTGGTGATGATCAGTAAGGGCCAGTGCTGTTTTCACGGGCTAACGGAGGCTCCCGTCGTCATACTGATCCAGCAAGCGACGTATCGCAACTAGGGTCTGGTGCGTGAAGCGGGGCCATGAAACCGCCGAAAGGAGTCGACTGGCTGCCAGGCATCCGTCGCTGCCAATCAATGGGCCGATCACAATCTGGGGATGTCTCAAAGCAAAGTCACGGGCTAGTCACGTGTCGCAATGCGGTCGATTGTGAACATGTGCGAGCCACAGTATTTGCCGCATTCCAGAGGATGAGCTTTGCTGGTCTCAACTCCAAGCTCAAAGACCCTGAACAATTGATGCCACTGCAAAGGCATGAAATCTACAGACAGTGTGATTGGCGCCCGTGACTGCCACAGCCTCGTATCGCCAACCGGGGCGCTGGTGGAGTGGTTTTTGACACGGACCAAATCCTGGCCTGGTTATCTTGTCCTCTTATCACAAAACAAACCATGGCTGGGTCACAAATCTCACGATAGCAGAACCGCCCAACCAGCCGCAGCATTGTGGAGAACAGCATTGGACACAACGTCATGTTGTTGGCCAAAGCTTTCCCAGGCAAGGCGGGAATGCGGCTGAAGCGGCAGGTGGAGGTTGGTGGTCGGAGGCCTGCCCTGGCGCTGAGGAAACCATTGAAGCTAATCTCGTCTGTGACTTGCGCACCCCAAGTACCTACCCCTACAGTGGGTATAACTCAGTATTATACTACGTACAGTGAGTGTGCCTGTATTGGCGCTGTGTTCTCTCACTGCCAGTCCACTGTGCTGAACTGAACACACGTTTACAAACGGTGATGGGATGATGGAGAGATTCAGTTTGGATAACTTTCATCAAGGAGACAAACGGACCAGCCGTCTGTTTTGAGCCGTGGACCCACCAGCTCGGATCATCCTCAGGCTGCCGTTCCGGCGTGACTCCTGTTACACTGACATCATGGCGCTGTGAGGTGCCTCTAAAAAGGTAGTGCAAGCGCTGCCAGGCCCTACCCTTACGTACAGTAGGTACCTGCCTGCTGAGCCATTTGCGGGCACACTTTTCTCGCCGATCCTCACCACCAAACAATCTCTCGCGACTTTTGCCAGCGGCCACGGCAGAGGCAAAAGGCAAAAGGCACGGCCCTGCATCGCACTGCGCACCCACGCCGGCCCTCAACAGCACATCTGCAGCCATGAAGCCGCGCGCGCAGCAGACCAAGGCCGCAGCCCGGGCAACCGGCTCCAGCTTCGGCGGTTTCGGCGGCAGCGGCGGTGCGGAGGGGACCGGCTCGCTGTCCTACCTGGCCGAGCCCCCGTCCTTTAGCGCCGTTGCGGATCCGAACGTGGTTGTGTACCTTAAGAATGTCTTGAAGAAGGACAGCACCACCAAGACCAAGGCCCTGGAGGACCTACTTCTCTATGCACAGGCGCATCCCTTTGAAACCGATGGCGGCGTTGAGGAGGCCATTTTGGAAGTCTGGGTAAGTTTCCCGGTTGCTTATTGACGTGCAGCTGTGCACTCTCATGTTCATGTTCATGTTCATGTTCATTCTCACCCTTACGTATACACCCACTCACCTACCTCATGATGTGTGCGCCAAAGTCAATCACGGGAAGAAAGAAAGGAGAAAGACGGGAAAGCTCATGATCTGCATAGGCCCAAATATACCCACGTACTTCAATAGACAACTCTGGCCGGGTTCGTGGATTGAGCCACGGCCTGCAGTATGAACTCCTCAAGTCTGCGCGAAAGCGTATGGAGAGACACATTCCCAAGATTGTTGGTGCATGGCTAGCCGGCCTTTTCGATCGTGATCGTGCTGCCGCGCGAGCCGCCAGCGATGGTCTCTCCTCAATCCTCACCACCCCAGAAAAGGTCGCCGGGTTCTGGAAAAAGTGCCAGGCCCAGATCCTCGACTATGCCATTGACGCCATGAGAGAGACACAAGACACGTTGAGTGATGAGCGTTCTACAACCAAGGAAGATGCTGAAGCCAAATATATACGAGTGATCACTGCTGGCCTATCCTTGGTTCTTGGCCTTCTCCAGAAACTTGACGACGGCGAGATAAATAAGATGCAATCCAAGTATGATGAGTTCTTCTCGGAGGAGACCGTGTGGCGAAGCATTACCTTTGGTGAATCCACCGTTCGCAAAACCGTCTGTCAGCTGCTCATCAAATGCATTGATCGCAAGCTTCCATACGCCGATTCGGTCAACGCCAAGCAGGCCATCGTAACGGGTGGTCTCAAGGTCAATCAATCGGGCTCAGCGCTCGATTATGTGAGGGCATTAAACAGGCTAACACAGGCACACCCCGATATATGGACTCCATCGGCAAAAGAGAAGAAAACACCTCTTGCGAGATTACAAATCTTCATCGCCAAGGGATCCCAGGGCTGTCCGGCAAGGTTCTGGGAGGAGCTGGATCATCTTCTATCCATCTTGCCTGGGGACCAAATACACGAGCTCGATGTGGCATCCAACTTGCTTGCGGCTGTTAAATCGGGCATCACCAATCGCGAGGAGCCCCGTACCAATACTTCCATGTCGTGGAAATGCTACATTGATGTTGCCAAGCGATCCCTGGCGGTTCTATCTGACGATGACAAGCTCTCCTTTACACAGCGGCACCTTTTCCCTCTACTTGAGCAGTTCCTCTTTCTAGTGTCTGAAAAGCCCACAACTATTCCTCTAGGTCCGAATGCCATGTCCACATTTGTAGAGGCTCATCTCACCATCCTCCAATCCTCCTCGGCTCTTTCTCTGGCGTTGAAAGAAGAGTGGACTCGTCTTGCAACTGTATTTTGCGCCAAGATTTCTGGTTCTCTTCCTGAAGTATCCAAAGAATATCAGTCATCGCAGGAAAATATCGGTGAGGAAGGTCGGCGATGGTTCAGTCTCGTCGGTCTTATCCACAAGGAGCTTCTAGGTATCAGTGAAGCGAGCCTCGACCATACCACCGTGCCTTCAAACAAGATTATTACACATTGTCTTGCATTGCTTGAAAGTCGAAATATGAAGCCCTTTGGAGCTGCCCGAACACTCGAGTATGCGCTGAGCACCTCGGCACATCTTTTCAGTGATGAAGTCGGTCAAAAGGTCTCTGGCTTTTTGCTTACTGCTGCCGAGGAATCTTTTGAAAAAGTATCGGAAACTGCATCATTACGCCATTTGCTTTCTTGTGTTAACCTCTTAAGCTTCACGCCATCACAAGCTCAGCGTTATGAAGTGATCTGGAAAGTATGGGTTGAGGCTGCATTGAAACTTGCTGTTGGGCCTCGACGAGCTTCTATACTTGCGTCGCTCATATCTCATGACGAGGGCTCCAAATTATGCCGGGAGCACCAAAAGCTTCAAGAAGACGTCATTAGTCAAGCTATTGCAACTGCCAAAGGTGATACAGACGCCTGGAACTTGCTTGACGCTGCTGTAACCTTTCACGGCTTGTCGGACGATAATTGTCAACTTTTAGTACAGAGTCTAGTCTCAGCGTTGGAGAATGATGTTCAGCACCGCGAATCTTGCCTCAGAGCGCTGGGGATTGTGGCAAAGGGCAGTCCACACCTTTTTGCTCAAAATGAAGACGTTCACGCCGCTCTAGTAGCCCAACTTTTAAGTCTTTCTGAGATTGGCGATGGGACAGTTTCTTCCAAGGCCATTGCTTTGCGGTCTCTTCTAGACAATCATGAGCCTGGAAAGTCACCTTCTATTGGAATCATCCAGTCTAATCTCGAGCGGGCCGGACCACAATCATTAGAGTAAGTGGCCACAATGTCCAGTCTCGTCAAGCAGACAAGCTAACGGGTTTTTAGGATCCAGACTCTTGTTAAGCAAACTCAGCATGCTATAGAATCCAACTTGCAGCTAGAGGAGTTATTCCCTAATACAAATGTTTGGATGCAAGGACTTGCACCCTTTTTGGGGCAGCCCATCAATCCGTCAATATCAATTACCAACAGCCTTGGAGGTGCAGCCTATCTCGGTAAATCCAATTCAGGAGTGCCTCAAGGCACGGATTTGCGCCTTCCGCGAGACAGGAAAGGCCGTTCCGCACCCTTAAGAATGGCATTGTACGCGGGGCTATTGTTTGAGCAAAACCAGAAGGATGTTCTCAAATTGCCACGACAATTTCAGATCGAGCTCCTATATCTGCAATGCCTTTCAGCACAGCTAGTCACCGATCAGATGACCTCAAGACTGACTCACGGTTTGTGGGCGACTCTAGAAAATGAGGAGTCAATGTCGGAGGCTGAAAGCTTAGTCTGCTCCGTGAGGAACTTCATCAAACAGCACTCTCTTGCATCAATGTGGTGGGTTAGTACATCCAACGACGAAGCCTCCGAGGTGTTTCGCGGCCTTGTTGATCTCCTGAGGGAGGAGTCAAAGGCTCTAACGCCACAGGGCGTGTATAGTGCCCGAGCTATCGGCGAAATAGTGCAAACCGTTGCAGAGACGTATGGTCTACCCTCGGGTCTTGACGAAACGTTGATGAAAATTGCTTTGCAAAAGGCTGCCCCAGAAACAGCACTTTTCGCTGCAGCGTTGGTCTCTGGTTTTGGGCAGACGCTACGGCAATCAAAGCTAGCCAATAATTTTGCCAATCGATTGGTCAGTGATGTGGCAGGGGCTTCTCCAGACTCGGAAAAGACAATGATGGTTCTTGTGCTTCTCACATTGTCGGCACAAGTATACGAGCGTGGAGATCTCCCTGTGGCTAACAACCGCATCGTGTTTGCTGTGAGACAAATCACTTCGTGGTTCGACGAGCCTGAGAAGCTAAGTGCACCTCTTTGTGCCGAAATTTGTCGAGTCCTCTCGCAACTCTTACCCTGCATGAATGAAGTATTCGGATCTTACTGGGACAAGACGATTCAGTTTTGCATTGACCTCTGGAACAGAGCGAATGAGTACCCTCTTTCGGAAGCACTCCCATTCGTTCACTCATCACTTAAGCTCATGAAAGTTCTGGAGACGATGGCGGAGCCAAATGACGATTTACAAGATGCGATCAGGGAGGCCGCAGCTGAAAAATCAAAGTCCATAATTGAGCTGCTCAAACTGTCGAGAGAGACAGAATCGCAGCCTCTAGAAATTGTAGATTCAATTCTCTGTCGCGAAGTAGAAAGTATCTCCATCAGGCAAATTCCCGATGTTGCGGACATCTTTGGATTAATAGGAGCGGACTCTCGCGATATTCAGTCCGCGGCGTTTAATTTATTGCATAGAGCTATACCAGCGGCGCAAGAGCAGCATTCTATCGATATTTTATTAGACAAGACTGGTAAGCAAGTTCGATTCGATTGTTAATTATGCATGGAATACTAAAGAAAAAACAGATGCCCGGCTGCCAGATGAATTATTGTCACTGCTCCTCGATGCACCGACCCTGGAGCGATACTCGGATGACTTATTGGCACAGTTTCCTGTCCCGATACGCTGCTACTTGTTATCATGGAAATTGGTATTCGATGCGTTCTCTACGTCGTCGTTCAAGATCAGAGGTGATTTTACAGAAAACTTAAAGGCGGATGATTGCTTGTCTCCCCTTTTAGATTTCATGTTCGATGTGCTAGGTCACTCAGCAGCCCATGCGTTGAGTCTGGATAAGGAAAATCTAGCCTTGGAGCATATTAAGGACTATGACATCAAGCTTGCAGAGTCCGAGTCGGAAGAAAAGAGCATGCAGTGGTTACTCGTGCACTTGTTCTACCTCACTTTGAAGTACATCCCTGGTCTCTTCAAAGCGTGGTACATCAACTGCCGGAAAAAGCAAACCAGAATTGCTGTCGAGGCTTGGACTTCCAAATACTTTTCTCCTCTCATCATCTCTGAAACATTGGATGAGGTACAGGTATGGTCGGACCAACAGGAGTCATCGCCTGACGAGCAGGAGCTCTTGATCAAGGTTTCAAAAACGGCCAAGGAGGTGATTGCTGGGTATGAGGTGGATGAAGCCCAGGCTTCGATTGTTATCAAGGTCCCCGCCAGCTACCCTATCGAGGCCGTGACAGTAACTGGTCAGAACCGTGTGGCGGTGAACGAACGCACCTGGCAGAGCTGGATAATGACCACGCAGGGCGTCATCACCTTTTCCAACGGCAGCATCATTGACGGACTACAGGTGTTCAAGCGCAACATGGTTGGGGCTCTCAAGGGCCAGAGCGAGTGTGCTATTTGCTACAGCATCATTTCAGCGGACAAGCGCATGCCGGACAAGAAGTGTTCGACGTGCAAGAATATGTTCCACAGGACTTGCCTGTACAAGTGGTTCCAGAGCAGTAGCCAGAACACGTGTCCGCTGTGCAGGAACCCGATTGATTATTTGGGTGCGGATACGGCAAGTAGGAGGGCAAAGTGAACGGGGTAGTTGTTTACGAGTTGTTATGATATATGATGCTTTAAACACACTGCATTACTTGACGCTTGGGTGGATGATTGTAAAAGCAAAGTCTTTTAATAATAAGACAACATGCAAACGGTATAATTAACTGGGCAGTGCCCATTAATCTGTAGTATCTGTGAAGCAGGGAAATTTCAATGCCTCTGCGGCAGACGCTCTTGTCCCATCATACTTGACCAAAGCCGCAACCAAGTCCCTCCACACCGGCTCCACATCTGGCAGAATCTCCTCCCAAGACCGCGGCGGAAACACAGTCCACATCTCAAAGGGCGTAACCTTGAACTCCAATGCCTCAGGCCACGTCTCTGGCGTCGGCGTCCCCAAGGTCTTAAAGATGCTAAGAATGAGCCCAAGCTGACTGCCATCTTCGTGGGCAGGACGAGACTCAAATAGCAGTAATGGTAGTGGCTTCTTTCCCGGGACTACCTCCGGGTGGCGGGCCGCTTCGGCAAGCATGACACCGAGACCCCACATGTCGATGGCGGGGGTGTAGGCTTTATTGCCGAAAAGGACCTCGGGAGCGCGGTAGGCGCCGGTGCCGATGTCGAGAATCTTGCTAGATGCGGGCTCGGTAGCGGTTGAAAGGGATGGGTGCCATGCGGTGCCGAAGTCTGATAGGTGAGCGGGTCCTGTTGGGGAAGCGAGGAGGATGGCAGAGGGTTTGATGTCTCTGTGGATGATGCCCTGGGAGTGGATAGCCTCGAGGGCATGTAGCACATCAGAAAAGATGGTGCGCAGCAAGGTGTTTGTCAGTGTGGTTGTAGTTGTAGTTGTGTTGTTCTTATCGAGTAGGTCTTGTAGCGTGAGGGGTATATACGGAAACACGAGTACCAATCTCTGCTCCTGATCGCGAAACACGTCCAAGAGCGGGATACATGGTGGGTGTAGGGTTCGCAGGATCTTGACCTCGCGCTGGGGGTTGTGCGGTTCGAGACTTTGCTGTTGGGGGAGGATGACTTTGAGGGCTTTGTCGCCGGAGCGAAAGACCTGGGAGGTGATGCCTTCGGAGATGTAAGTGCAGTGTGGGAAGGGTCCTATACGGAGGCCAGGTTCGACCTGGTCTGAGGATGGGTGTTGGAGGTGAAGGGAGGTGGAGGGATGGGATTGTGCGGTGCTAGCTTTTTTGCATGCGTCGTCGTATTCTTCCTAGATATACTGAGTTAGATGATCCGCATGATTTGTTGAGAAGAGGGATGCGAGAGGTTTGAATTTATTGATAAAAAGAAAAGTGAGGGTTTAAAGCCTACCTACCCTGGTTGATGAGTTGTTGTAGGCGGCTTGCTCAATGGTAGAAGCTTCGCTCATAGCTTGAGCACCTAGTGCAGCTTGTCTGTGAATTGCAAGTACATGGATATGAGTTAGTTGGAATAGAAATGAGATGGAGTTTTATCATTTTCTAAGTTTGGCTGGCAATGAAATAGGTGGTTTGCATATAGGGTGAACGTACAGTCTTTGTACAACTTCATAGCGGTCTAGGACGGAGAGTGAAGACTTCCAGGTACTTGAGGAAGCCATTGAATTGAAGGTGGAGGAATTGAGTGAGTCTAAGTCTGAGTAGAAAGTAAGTAACTCTGCAAACATGTAAAAAATGGACAATGAACGCTCACAAGGCAGGTTGTCAGGAGTTATCTGGTAACTTGGACGATGTAACTGTAAAGTCTGCAATAGGCCAAGCAGAGCTGGAGCTATGAGACCAAGCTATGCGGCCCCACTCATCTCTTATGCTACCTGTAGTGAGTGAGTTAGGTAATAGGTGGCTGGATTTGGCTTGACAGCACCCGAATTGGATGCAAATTGAGTAGCCAACAGCATGGTTGATGAACTTATACTTACCTGCCTCAACTTACTCTACCTAGGTACTGACTATAAGGGCCTCGTCATGGTTTCGTGGGATTGGCTAGAGCTTCAGTAAAGTGAATATAGTGTGGGGCAGGTCTCCGACTCCAGCTTGACAGGGCATTGATGGATGATTGACAGGCAGGGGGCGTCGCTGTGCATTGACTGGTGCACAGGTACCTTTGCACTAAACCACAGGTGGGTAGGTACCTATAGCACAGTGTACTCCGTACCGCTAAAGCAAAGCCAAGCTCCGAAGCATCCAGCAGTTCTTCCGTCACCACCACCACTCACTCGCTTCACCCACAACACCCAATCACTCACCACTGCCTTTCCTCCTCCAACCACCAGCCCAAGCCGGAAAAAACAGCCACCCAGCCAGCCAGACCCAATTCAACGACCTGGCCATGCGCGCTGTTGATTAGCGGAATCCGCCTTTACCTCTGCCCATTTTCTTCTTCTTCTACTCCTTCTACTGCTACTTCTTCTATTATTCCGCCTCTTCCTCCTTCTCTCATCGCGCAGTCAGTCATGGAGGCGGCCGAGCTGACGAGGGCCGAGTACCCATCCATCCTGGTGAGCAAACACGCCCAGCAACAACCTCTCACTACTCGAGTCTTTTCTCGTCCGGCGCAACCAGCTTCATGTTTGCGCCGCATTTAGAAGAGTATACGAGGAAAAGCTGACCATTGGCCCCGGCGCACCATTGAATAGGCAAGCTTGCAGCCTGCTCAGGCGGTGCAGACGATGAACGACCGAGTAAAGCGCATCAACAAGATCAACATTGAGATTGCCGACTGGCTTCAGGTACGTCAGTGCCTAAGGAGGACAAAGCGAGCAGACCGATACTCCCCCGAGAAAAGAAAAAAAGAAAAGAAAAACGGTCCACCGTGACATTCACCATGACGCGAGGGGGGGTCAAACATGGCAGCCAATGGAAAAGCTAACTGGCTTCGTCTGCCAATTGTGTAGGAGCGCCGTCGCGTCGAGGAACAATATGTCTTGGGATTACGGAAGCTGGCTCAGTTCAGAGTTCCTAATGCGCAGTCTGAGCTTGGGTGTGTAGTAGCTATCCTGTCGCCTCATCTGTTGCCATCCCCTTGTTCACTAACAATTGGCCGCGATGCAGCGTTTTTCAAGCCCCCTGGCACCGAATGACCGAGGCCGTCGAACGAATCGCCCAGTCTCACCACCAATTCGCCGACAACATGGAACAGGATGTCGAGCGTCCGCTGCGGGCCTTTCAACAGCGACGCGATGTGCAGAACATTTACAACATTTCCAACAACCTAGTCACCATGGCCAAGGACCTTGAGGATGCGCAGGAAAAGTCGGACAAGCTGACCAGGAAGGGGGGCAAGGCCAGCACGCAAAAGGTCGATGCGGTAGCTTCGAGGCTCGAGTCCACCACGCAGCAATGGGAGTCGCAGGCACCGTTTATTTATGAGACGCTGCAGGCCCTGGACGAGTCGCGTGTCAATCTGCTGCGTGATTTGATGACGCAATACCAGACCCACGAGTCGGATCACGCACAGAGGGTTCAGGAAACAACGGCCGAAACGCTGGCAGCGATGCTTGAGATCAACACCGATGCTGAAATTCAGGGGTTTGTGATGAAAACCACGGCCGGCAAGATCCCACCACCGACTAGGGCTTCGACACGCCGTTCTTCTGTCATTGTCTCGCAGGGCAGCATGGTGGACCGGCCAACTACTCCAGCTACCCCCAATACTGGATCTCAGCCACCCGCTGCGGAGGATGGGCACAGTGAAGCCAACTCTCTGCAGAGTGAGCCCCGACCAGGTAAGCTTCCTGGGAGTGTTATAGGGGGAGAGAGAGGTACAATAAGTATATACTAACGATGCCTAGAGTCAAAACTGCGGAGGCTGGGTACCATGTTTGGAGGCCGAAAGCGTCAAAGTGTGCATGCTGGATTCGGTCAATTGTCGCCCGGGAAGAGTACTGGGCCAACCTTTGGTCGACTTGGTAGCAGTCATGGGCGTGGAATTTCACCCAGAGCATCGGCAACCAACCTCGCCGAGTCGAATCGTCTCTCTGTGCTGCCAGAGATGCCAAATACAGGCGAACGACCACAAACACGGGACGCATCCACGAAGGAACCACCGATGAATGGAAATGCCAATGGCGTGAACGCGAACAACAGCCTTGTGGATACGTCAGTCTCGGCTCCTCCTACTTCCTCGAGCCCCGTCAATGGCAACCATACGCCGGATTTATCAGATGTCGCTCCTCCGCCAGGCCCACCGCCATCCCAGAGGGCCCAGGATACCGCTCCATCAACGGACGCAGAAGGTTTCACGATACGCGCTCCGATGCACGATCCCATCTCAGAGGCCCAACGAGATGCCGCATTGGATGAGGCAGACCAGCTGTTCAAGGTGGAAATTCAGACTCAGCCAGTTGCAGACGAGGACCCTGACGCCAAGCTGGCTGCCCTGTCAAACGTGGTTAACACACTCAAGCTGGGACCTGCTACGCGACGCACTAGCACAATAAGGGGCCGTCGTGATGTTAGGAACACCATTTATGCACCGAACATTATGGAAAGCCAGTCGGATGGGACTATGCCGACTATCCCAGCATCTCCTCCGTCTGCATTCTCTCGACCGGCAGCTGTGGCTGTGTTGGCATCAGAACCTAGCCTTGCTGGAACATCGGATACCCAATCTGTCAGATCGGGCAACTCATTGGGTGGCGTTGCGTATGCAAAACACCCAGAAATGACGGGCCCTGGGTTGAACGCCTCCATTATTGAGACTGTTTCGGCCGTATTTGAAGCCGGCGTAATAAAAAGCACCACCATTGTGGGAGAGATTGCATTCATCAACAATTCTTCTGAGACTTCTGATAGCTCCAAGAGTACGTCCCCCCCTTTTGACGCTTCAACTGTTTTTCTTTGTACTGACATGGACATCACAGCGCATGAGACCATTCGGATCAATAACTTTTCCAGCCTCGAAAGAATCGGGCCGAACCGCATTTTTGTCCAGAATGGGTCATTAGACCAGTCTGATCAGTTTGCTTTAGACATTGCTCACCTCAACAGAACTTCAACCGCGTTTTCGTATCGTGTGTTCGCCGCCGAGTCCGAGACGCCTTCGCTGGGACGCCATGCGCCTCTTATGCTTAACACAGCATGGAAGTCGCAAGGCGAGAAGTTGGGTCTCCTGATGCAGTATCAACTCAATCCATTGAGTCCGCTTACCGGTCCCGTCACGCTCCATAACGTTGTCTTCGTAGCTACCTATGAAGGCAAGGCCAGCGGTGCTCAAACGAAACCCAGCGGCACTCACCTAAAGGACAAACATCTCGTCTACTGGCGGTTGGGTGATGTCACGCTGACAGATACGCCCCAAAAGATTGTATGCAGAATCGTTGGGGCGGAGGGAGCAGAGCCGATTCCGGGTCACATAGAAGCCAGATGGGAGTACACCGCAACCGGGGGAGACACATCATCTGTTGGTAGCGGTATTTCAATATCCAAACTAGAAATGGTTACAAACAAGGGCAAGGAGGTGGCTACGGAACACGATCCGTTTGCTGATGATAATCCAGCGGGTGCAGCTGGCCAATCAACACCAGACCCGACGTGGGTAGATGTTCCGTCAACTAAGAAGCTTGTAAGTGGGAAATACGAAGGGCGGTAATTCTTTTTATTTTATTCTTTTTTTTCGATTATTTACTTTGTCTTTTACAAAATTTTGTTTATATAAATAGCGATCATTTATTTTTCTTTTTTACCATTGTGTTTTCCATTTGTCTGAAATGTGTGTCGTTCTCTCTGTGGAGTCTCAATTTTTTCTTCTTTTTTTGCGCGTTTTTTTTTATTTGGCTACAATGTGTCAGAGTAACAAAGCATGAGGAAAGAGAATGCCGGTGTCGTTTTTGTCTAGGTGAGAAGAAGGCTGGGAGAGGGT
Organism: Zelopaecilomyces penicillatus; assembly: GCA_005765155.1. Lineage (NCBI taxonomy): Eukaryota > Fungi > Ascomycota > Sordariomycetes > Hypocreales > Pseudodiploosporaceae > Zelopaecilomyces > Zelopaecilomyces penicillatus. The sequence continues at coordinate 6,559,070 of VCCP01000002.1, forward strand.
GAAGATGATGTGGATGTGGGCAAGTGAGTTGGGAGGTGAGGAGGTGGAGTGGGATTTGAGAGTGTAAAAGGCTAATAACCCCAATACTATCATCACGTCTTTACTACTTTACTTGTAACTTGAAAAGTGTAGAGACATCATTGTGAATATGGGTGTCACATGGAAGTTGACGCATCATTGATTGTTTGTTTGTTGTAGACGTGACTTGTCGTGCTTACAAGAGAACCAAGATTTCCCTCTACTACACTGGTAATGCATTGTGCAATTTGGTTCAATATCAAGTAGTTTCATCATTATTTGATCCGATCTGAGCAATAGCTAGTCTTCAAAATTTACCAAGCCGAATTCTGAAACCATCATAGACCCGTGTTCCTATATTTAGTCCTTCCCATAAACCCCAGTATGCAATTCGCCTCAAAATTCAATCGACTCATCGCCGATGAATATCCCATGTATCCCAAGCTCGTAAATACCAAAAGAAAAACCCACCCAAAGACCCAAGCCAGGTATATAGCCACTCCACCTGTCAACACCTATCCCATGCCTCCATTCCCAAGTATTAAGAAAAGAAAAGAAAAAACCAGAAAAGAGAGCCACGTTCGTTAAAAATATGCAGAACTGATAATTTGTGCCCCGCCAGTGATGAGAATGACAGCCAAGTTTTAGCAAATATAAAAATGCTGCCATCTTCAAAGCAAAGGCCCAAATCATTCATATAGATTCGGGTGCATCCGCATCGACCACGCTGTCATTGACGGTGTCAGCTACCTCTTATTCCACGCTTCCAGTAGTACCAGTGCCGTCTTTCTTCGGCAATTCTTGACTCAGATCAAAAACTGGCGGTTCTTGGAGGGATTGCAATTCTGGGAGCTCCTGCAGCTGAGCTTTGGGAGCCTTTGGAACTCTGGGAGCCTTTGGAACTCTTGGAACCTTTGCAACCTTGTCAGTGCATGGTGTCGTGGTGTCCTCCTGTGTTTTCGCATTGGCCTTCGGCTTCTTGGGGGGCTTTTCAAATGGCGTGCCGTCTGCAGTTAGCTTTCGCTTTCTGGAGACTTTGGCTTTCTTTGCCGGCTCGGAGGGCAATTCTGGGGTGCCATTTTCACCCGGCTCCTTCTTGGTCTTGGCCCAAGTGGAACGTGTACATTTTCCATTCCTCGTATCCAAGGATGCCTCCAAATAAGCTTCGTCAAGGGGCTCTACCTTGATAGCTGGAAATTCCAATTTCAAGACCTTCCAATACTCTGACCATGCAGCAGTTTCCACTCCTAATGCGGCCTTGAGTGGCTGAATCGCCACGTCAGGCTTGCTATTAGATAAAAGGGTCTTTCCGGACGAACAGACTCTTTTGGCAATCCGGCATTCTTCATTGTAAACCTTGCTCATAAAGTCATCGCCGCACTTGTGGTAAAGTTTGCTGAAGTCATTACGTGCGTTACATAGCTGCGCGCTGAACTCGGCGCACACCTCGGCAAATATGTCGAATCGATTTTCTTCCGCGTAGTTTCTAAGGATATTACGCTGCCTTTCATACTTTCCCTTTCCTGTACAATGGCACACATATTAGTCTGGAATCGATAGCCGTTGAAATTTACCAATGGGGAATACTTGCCTGTGTCCGAGTTGGCTTTGCTAAAGCCCGGTGTCATTTTAACTGTCAGTAACTCCTTTGCGCTATTCCTGATCGCCTTAATTGAAGCTGAGTACGATCTTAGAGCCTGGTTGATCTGAACTCGTTGTTCGCTGGCCAAATTTTCAATTCGATACGCATCTTTCGTAAAAGCAGCGACAAACTCGTCAGGTAAGTCTAACTCGTTTCTCACACGCCACAAGTGGCCACCCACAATTTTTGCGCAATTCGTTGCTACCATCACTGCATATCTGGGCAGCCTCTCGTTGAATGATTCGCCCCATTTGACAGCTTGAGAGCTCCAGAAGAACGTGTAGCTGCAACACAGAAACGTGTTAGAATGCGAGGCAGTACTTATGAAATCACACGCTTGGAAAGCACAAACAGGGTAAGGAGGAATCCAAAAACCTACATAGAACTCTGCCAACAAATGGTTTTCTTGTTGTAAGTTCGAAAAAGACCACCGTTTCGTCGGATGCATGCAGCATATGTAGACCAGTGGAGCTTTGTTTTGCTCGTGGCCTCTGCGTACTTCTCAACATGACGAACAAAATTCTCAGCTAGATCAATGCTTGTTTCCTTGTTTTTGGCCTCTATGTTGAAAGGTAGCCTTCTCACATGACATGAAAAGTTTGTCCATACTTTCTTGAATTGCTGTGCACAATTTTGTTAGCAGGTCGCAAACTTAGTTTATGAAGCAGCCTAGAGGAAAGAGGGGTTGGGATCAGGAATACCTACGCCCTTCATCACTTCTCTGTCTTTTTCTAAAGCTGTCTTGATTACTACCAGTTCACTCTGGGGCAGCTTTAGAGGAACTTCTTCCTCATTCATTAACCAGCCTTGAATCGCGTCGAACAGGGTCAGGCACCGTTGCAGCAAGAGATCTGCATGGTGTTCACGACTGGGAAGTGACCCCTTGACAATCCACTCTTGCAGTGCTTGAATCCCAGTGGCTGCTTCGTCGCGAAAGGCAGGGACAGGGTTTCCCCTTTTGAGTTGTCGATAAGCTTGACTGCTTACCGGAAACACACTGAGCTTGGTTGAAACCTTGGAGGCGTCGCTAGCCCTTGCGGAGTTTCTTATTTCATCGAAATAGTCTTGGAAGACACGTATAATATCCCGGCTTCGCGCATCAATACAGGCTCGGTGACACATGGCCTCGAGTTTGGCCACGTCCTGCCTCAAAGCGCGGCGTTGCGTGCGAAGTTGACCCAGCTGGCTTGGCTGAGTCTGATGAGACTCCTGGCTGCGTTCATTAGGACTTGGCATCTCTTCATCGGTGTCATACTCATCCCCAACTTCCCCCAATTTATCTTTGAGTTCATCAATGCTGTCTATGATGCGCTCCTTCTCTGCTCTTTTATGAGTGAGCTGGGATTGCATGTGAGGAAATTGAGGCGAAACATCCTCTGGAGCCCACTCATTCTCCACAAAGGCCTCCCAATCCATCAGATCAGCCTTTGTCGCAATCACACAGAGACTGTCATTGTGGATAGAACCGTCAGCCTCCATATCCAGAATTCGGTCTTCTCGAATAAGTTCGATTGCGGTCCTATTGTCAGCAGCTCTATCACTTGGACTAACCACCATGAGCAAGTCAAGCTGGTGACAGTACTTGCGTGCAACTTCAGATCTAGTCTCAAGCGCATCCATCTCACCTGGGAGGTCCACGAGTACCACTCCATGAAGGAGTATATAAGCTTCAATGAAGATGTGAACAATATCAACCAATGGCCAGACAATCCCGTTCTTCTGATTGGAAATTCCGACGTAGGGCTTAATAGTCTGCAGGAATCCCTTTGGTGTGGACCGGGTTATCCGCATACGCTTGCGTGTCAATGGCTCCTCCGCGTTAAAATACCTTGAAGCATGTTTGCAGTGATTGATAATGCTCCCCATCTGCTCATTGTTTGCCATTTCCTGAAGCCGTTCAAGCTCAATTCCGGACCAACTGGAAACGTGACTGAGCTTCTCGTTGAGTCTCTTTCTCTCTGCGTGAACCGTGCTGTCGAAGGATCCTTCGCGGCGAGCTCGCTGTTCGAAATCGCGGAACTCGGCAAAGAAAGCAGAAATCTCCTGGTCGATTGCCTCCTTGGATTTGAAGAAGACCATGGCCTTGTACTTCGCGCTAGGGTTGGTAGACTTTTGATAGTGAAAGCAACAGATTGACGCTGTGCAAGCTCTATGTTGACTTTGCGGAGTAATGTCGTCGACGCCGCCTACGAGACAGTTGAGGAGGCTTGATTTTCCAACCCCTGTATCGCCCATTGTTCCAACCCGGAACTCGAAACTTTTGTGGTCCTTTTCAATGTCATCTGGATGCGAAGGGTTGTCAGATTAAACACCATGTAAAGTGAGAATAAATGACAAGACGTACTAGAAAGCGAGACCCAGGATTCAAGGTCTATGTCAGGGGTAGAAACATTGGCTCCGGTGAGCTGTTCTCTGATGGACTTGAGCTTTTGCAGGGCAACTGCGAGTCCATCTTCCTTGCTCTTTACTCTCTGAAGTAGAGCTTGGTCATTTGCTATTGCGTCTTGGGAAGCCTGGACATTAGCTTCTGCTTTGACCTTGACGTCGCCTATTAATTGATGAGGCGCGGGCGATGACTGCTCTACACCATTTTCGTGTGTTTGGGCAGATGATGACATGATGGCTGGTGGCTAGTGCGAGAGACAATCATCCAACTTGACTGATCTGTCTCGAGCAAACCCGTACCCAAGTGGGTGAGACGAAGGAGCTGCGACTTGTTGGGTTGTGGGTGAAGAAGAGTTGGTCAGAGGATGAAGGAGGAAGAAAGGGGCTGTTGGTTGCGAGAGAGTGCTAACAGAAAGGCAGAGGTTGTTAGAGGCAGAAGTGTTGGTGGGAGCAATAACTGCCAAGAGATGGAGTGGATTGAATGTGTTATCTGGGTGAAAAGTAAAAGTTTCCTTTGTGCGAAGAAAAAAGGCAGCGCGAGCAGGTGGTTGAAGTAACTGCGAGGCAGGTGCAAGATATTGGAGAGAGACTGCCAAGAAACGTCACAGCAGCACCGTTTTCATTTTTGTAAAACCCGGCGAGAGGTGAAATCTAAAAGACAAATAAAACCGGTGGCTATGAAAGATATGGCTGTTTGGACATTATAGCCCAGCACCGGCTGTCAGTAAATAGTGTCTGAGTAACAAAATCGAGGTTTGACAAGGGCAAGTCTTGTCTTGTAGTGGTACATCTAGAATCACAACAACGTCCAGCCACAACGCCCAAACTGTAACCATCTTTAGTATTTTCTATAATCAAACACCATGCATGCTTCCAAAACAAGAAAAATAAAGCGGCAGCGCTTCCACTGCAAAGAATCCCAAAATTAATCCCAACCATCATGAACACCTCTCTCAAAACATATCATAGCTCAAAGCCACTCTATCCAACTTATCCAACCCCTTTTTCACCGCCATCGTAATCCCATCAATATTCTCTATAGCAAACATATTAAAATGATTCCCCTCTACATCCACAACCTCTAAAAACATATGCTCGTCGTACTCGTCCCAGCCAAGCGACTTATCTTCCCTACGTAGGTCCAGCCCAGCGATTCCCGCGCCCTCTGCCATTGGCACGTACTCCTTGGCGCGGAGCATAATCATCCTCGGGCGCTTGGAAATTAGGTTGCCGTCCCACCGGGGGATGTTCCATTCGCGCACCATGCGCACAGCTTCGGACATGCAGCGCTGAGAGAGGATTTGGTTCTTTGATAGACCCTTTTTGGTTGCTTCTTCTGTGGTGGAGGTGGCTGCGCCGGTCTGCTCGGGGGGGAGGATCGCGGTGGATTTGACGGCTGTGTTTGGGTGGACGCTATCGATCATGAGGATGCCAACTACTCGGACTTGTCGATCTTCAGCCAACATCCTCGCAACTTCCAAGCTCAGCATGCCGCCTAAACTCCAACCACCAAGAAGAATGTCAACCCCGCCGTCGATGTTCCTCCTCCTGGCGGGGAAATCCCGCCTTGAGACCGTCTCCTTGATCCAGCTCATATACAGACGAGCCATCTCTGACAACCCTCCTTCGAACTTGGTGCCGGTGTGATAGTGGGGGTTGTGAATGCCGTAGACGTATCGGCGCAACGGCTCCATGCAGTGGTAGGCGAAAGTGGTGCCGCCGCCATCGTGGATGAGGAAAACGGGAATCTTGGAACCAGGGTCGTCTGGTTTCGTCCAGTCTTCGGGCTGGATCACCTCGGGGTTTTCTGACAGCATGGTTACTGTGGGCGATTGCTGCTAGTTGGTTTGGTTGGTCTGTTGCGTAAAAAAGATATCGTTTTGGATGGCGATTGTAATCGCAAATCTGACAGTGGGGTAGGCGATAAGCGATGTGCCGTTCAGAATGCAAGGCTGCGGTAGTTGTGATTGTGGTTGTTGGATACGGAGTTGAATCCCTCGTTAAAGCAACACTGAGAAAGATAATGTCGGAGAGAGAGAAGGAGAGAGAATCTGGCAGAGTGGGTATTGGTATTCGAACAAGACAAGATCTGCCAAGAGGCGTCACCAGGCCACTCCCACAATGAAGCGCGACGATGCTCTTGTCTCTTTTCGGAGGTTCTGTCTCGGTCTCACCGCTCTAAGCTGTGTCACTCACTCCATCGATAGTGTCCACACCTGTTCCAGTATAGTCTCAGCTGTTGAAATGACACTGACTCTGTGTACGAAGAGGAATCCACAAACAAATAAGCAAAGCTGTCAAGAGAAAACTAAATGAATCGTAGATTGACTAGGAGCCAACAGCAAAGTCGCAGGTAGATGTTGGCCAACAAAACAGCATCCCACCAGAATCCTTTTTTCGTTATCACTAATCAGTGCCAGGTGGGCATGACGCAGTGCAACATTCCCCATAAATAATTGATTACTCTGCCACATTGTACGAATTCGGACAAAATGTAACTCTGCATGACGCGCTTATGATGGGACCAGTCTGTAGGTCTTACCAGGCGTTCCTTTTATTAGCAAAATCTTCATTCTCGTGTAAACCAAGATGACAAGGTTCTGCGGGAGACCCTCCTCGATCTATGATCGTTGCGATCGGCCTCGGTCCGTGCCTGACGGACACGATTGACGAGAGCCGCGGAACGCACGCCCAAACTCTGTCTACAATGGCAAGCTAGAGAGTCCCCCGTTGGAAGGCGACGGGTGGCAAAACTCGCTTCAAACGGCGGGCAGTGGAGATGTCAACGTTAGGTGAAAGCTTAATTCAGTAATCCATGTGCCGAAGGGATTACTTATCGAGCTTGACCTCGGCAGATATCAAAGGGGGACGGACAATGGTTTTGTGTTTTGTCTATTTTCATCTCATGATTCCTTCGGCTCCGCTAGATATCCCTGCATCCGCCAGAGCAGCATATGCAACCTGGTCATACTAATGCTAGTCCATTGCTTCAACACCAAAATCTCATGCTTCTGGAACATCTCCGCACCTTCCTTAAGTCGCTGTGTCTCTTCCGCGCCCAACAGCCAGTGAAGATTATGAACTGCCATCTTGCCTCCATAGCTAACCCCTTCTACATCTAGTGTCGCATACTGCCTATCGGCATCCTGCTTCTCTGGTAACCATAGTACGCAGCCTCGGAGATGGACATCCTTCACCGCGTCCCAGCTGGCACAGGGCTGGATAAACCTCTGCTTTGATCCCCATGGTCGGTTTCCCCGAGAAATTAGTGCGTCGACAACTTGGCGCCGCATCATCTGGAGAACTACATCACCCATGTCGTTGCGCCAGACGGCGTTTCTAGAATTCGCCTTGATCGCCATGCCGTTGCGGACTGCTAGGAGCAGTGCGACGTACTTTCGGTTTGGCCCTCCCAGCTTATCGACCATGGATTTTCGGCACACGGTGTAGCTCGTGATGGGAGCTCTTCGAGAAGATGGTTGAGAAGATGATGTTGCGCCGGCTGATTCTGTGGTGTTTTCTGCCTCTGCAAAAGTCGGGGTTGCCTCAGTCGCACTTGTAGTAATGGCAGACTGTTGTTCTTTAGCAAGATTGTCGCTGGCATCGGCACTGTCCGATCGCTTCGTAGGCTGTACATGATCAAACGCCAAAGGTCCAGGAGCCCACCATGCCGCTCCAGTAGAAGGGTGTTGCACGAGCTCAAAATCCTGCAGAAAGTATCGTGGTAGGCAGGTATTGGTGTTGGCACACCTCCGTATCGGCGTCGCCAGCGCTCGAGCTATCTTCAAGTCAGCACAGGAGTCCCGCTGCAAGTAAGATTTCTCCCAAGCCTACCAAATGGGTTATTGGCGAGCTTCAGCCTAAATCGACCAGTTGGTGGTCCTGGGGCGTCCTTCTTCTGCCGCCGCCTAGCCTTCATCCATGCCGGATCGAAGAGCGGGGAAATCGGCAATGCCCCCACCGCCGTTTGAATAGTCTTTGAGGCAGCATCAATCTTCAGAAGTTCGCTCCCAGTGTCCTTGCCGAGTCCGTGCTCGAGCTTTTCCTGGAGGGCGTCATTGGTGAGCAAGGACTTGTCATACGAGGCCCATCGCCGGGTCAAGCTAATTGTCGTCGTAAAGCTGCTTGCGCGCAGCGCTGTGCATCGTTTCATCGCCTGTCGAAAGCGTCTCGCAGACTCATTGTCTGGTTGTGACGACTTTTGACGGTGTGTAATTGGAGAAATGTCTAGAGCAATTGGAGATTGAAGTCTTACGTAGTCTGCAGATCATGCAGGCACAGACAGTGGCGGGTGAATTTAGCCCGTGACGCGCTCACGATAAGAACTAACAGGGTTCAGCTCCAGATAACGTGTGTGTGCATGCATGGCTGCGAAGCTTCCCCCGCGTCCAACTCAGCTCAGGTAGTGCAGCAATGGTTACTCTCTCCTCCAACATCCAACCACAACACCAAAAATGCTCTTGCGAACGAGGTTATTACCGGCGCTCCAGCGGCTGCCACGGCTTCATGCGAGGTCTTTTGGCTTTTCGAGTCAGGCTGGGCAGCCGCCGTCAATGAATATTCCCATGCCCTACATTGAAGAGACATCGGTAAGCTATGGCAAGCTGTCACAGTGTTCAATAGAGCTAATCAGATCAGGGCGCTGGAAGGAAAACATGTATGAAGCTCTGTCGGACTTTTGTACACCTCTCAGACTAACCATTGGTTCAAGGGGACATTTTCTCGAAGCTGTTGCAGGCAAGAGACGACAGCACCTACGCTTTGCGACACCTAAGCTGACATCTGCAGGAACGAATCATCTGTTTAAACGGCGAGATTGACGATTACATGTCTGCCTCTATAGTTGCGCAGCTTCTATGGCTAGAGTCTGATTCACCCGAAAAGCCCATCACCATGTACATCAATTCACCTGGAGGCTCCGTCACTGCCGGTACGACACAACCAGGTCCTTTGCAATCGTATACATTGCCCGACTAACACATATCCCGTAGGCATGGCCATTTACGACACAATGAGCTACATCAGATCTCCCGTCTCAACTGTCTGCCTCGGCGGTGCCGCCTCCATGGCCGCCATTCTCCTCGCAGGCGGCGAAGCCAGCAAACGATACGCCCTTCCTCATAGCTCCATTATGATCCACCAACCACTTGGTGGAACTCGTGGCCAGGCATCAGACATTTTGATTTACGCGAACCAGATACAACGAATTCGAGAACAGTCTAATCAGATTATGCAATATCACCTAAACAAGGCCAAGGGATTTGAAAGGTACAATCTCGAGGAAATCAACGACATGATGGAGCGGGACAAGTATCTCAGTGTGACGGAGGCGCTTGAGTTGGGTGTTATCGATGAGATACTGACCAAGAGGACGAATAACGCCGAAAAGGTGGAGAACAAAGAAGAGGGCACCCCAGTTGAAGGCACCGAGACCAAGGGCGCCGAGTCTAACAGCACTGAGTCTACGGAGCCTAAGAGCACTGACTAAGAAGGCGGTATGTTCGCATGGTGGCTTGAGTCGGAATGCCAATGATCGAAGCACCGAAAAGGTAAACCTGCAAAGTTTGGCCCGGCTTTTAGTGCTTGTTATATATCGGCAGATCCAATTACTCACCCCATGAACGATTGCGAGATGCCCTCGGTGTAGGGGTTTGCTATACACATATGTACACTACGCTGTTTGTACGAATAAATGTTACACAAGGTCAAACAAGATTTGCTTAAAAATTAACTAATTGAATCTCGTGCCTAAATTGTTGAATGTTATTAAATACAACGAACCGCAGACTCAAGACCACAGAATTGGAGAGTTTATGTGTATTAACTGTACCGCCGTGGTCCACTTCCCTATGACGTTACCGCCAGTGCTGCTCAATTGCACTGCCGACATCGGCTTCATCCCGCGCCTATGTAAATTCCACCGGGCCGTGCACGGAGATCCATGAAAATCAGAAAGATGGGACTGATACCCAATCCACCAGCACAGCTAATGTCAAGTGAAATACAATCGGCCTCAATCCAACTTGCAATCCCAAAGCGCACTGAAGCAATAATGCGTAAAGGGTACAGCAATCGTGGGTTTTGCATGTTTTACTCATAAATGCCAACTCGTCTACGATATTACTACATGCTCCAGCGCAACTTACTCGTAAGATTTTACGCCGCCTACAAGCACTCACAGAACACACTGTATCAACGTGGTTATACAGGGACTAGCCCCCCAAGTCACCCCCACATGCACCCTCTACAGGGCTAGTCTACAGCGCACTGCAGCCAATAGCGCGCCTTCAATTAATACAGGCCGTTCCTGCTGGGCTGGCTGGCAGTTGGGGTGCGGGGCAAGCGGGTATCTTATCTACAGCACAATCATGTGGGAGAGAGCGGGAAGCTCCTTGATCGTCTGCCAGAGCTTTTTGGGGGGAGCAACAGGGAGGAGGATCACAGGGAAGATCACAGGGACAAACCCTCCCATAAAAAAACGGCCTCACGTCAGCCCAGCGTTCTTCGACCTCTCTGGAAATCTTCTTCCTGTTTCATCTCTTTCTTCTCAGTTCCCTCCCCTCTTTTCTCCACCTCAATTGGCCAGCGTCAACGGAGCGTCAAAGTCTGTGTAGCATTGTATCGAGAGGTCAAGCCAACGCCGATACCGTCATCCCAGATTTCTCACCTCCATCCACCACCACCACCGCACAACTACCGTCACAATGTTCTCGCGATCGCTGCGCCTGAGCTCCCTGTCGAGGGTCAATTGCCTCTCAGCACGCAATCATGGGTATGTTAGGTGTATCATCTCCTCTCAATTGAGTCCTTGCTCACTGTTTGCAGCAATAGTCGTCTTCTCTCAACGACCGCGGCCAGGGCTGCCGAGGAGAAGCTCAACAAGATCTCCGCCGTTATCACGCAGCCCAAGTCCCAGGGTGCCTCACAAGCGATGCTGTACGCCACAGGACTCAGCGAGGCCGACCTGAACAAGGCCCAGGTCGGTATCTCTTCTGTCTGGTACGAGGGCAATCCTTGCAACATGCATCTTTTGGATCTTTCTGCTGTGGTCAAAGAGTCCGTTGCCAAGGCCGGCCTTGTTCCATACCGATTCAATACCATTGGTGTCAGCGATGGTATGTCCATGGGCACAACTGGCATGCGGTATTCCCTCCAGAGCCGCGAAATCATTGCCGACAGTATTGAGACCGTCATGAACGGACAGTGGTATGACGGTAACATCAGCTTGCCCGGTTGCGACAAGAACATGCCTGGTGTTGCGATCGCCATGGGCCGAGTCAACCGCCCTAGCATCATGGTCTACGGTGGAACTATCCAGCCAGGCTGCAGCAAGTCCGGTGAATCTATCGATATCGTCTCCGCCTTCCAGGCTTATGGCCAGTATATCGCAGGTGAAATCACCGAGGAGCAGCGATTTGACATTATTCGAAATGCTTGCCCCGGCAGCGGCGCCTGCGGTGGAATGTATACCGCCAACACCATGGCCACGGCCCTTGAGACTATCGGCTTGACCCTCCCCGGAAGCAGCAGCAACCCAGCTGAGGACCCTTCCAAGAAGGCCGAGTGCGAGGCAGTTGGGCCGGCCATCAGGAATCTATTGAAGGAGGATATCCGACCTCGCGATATTATGACCCGCCAGGCTTTTGAGAACGCAATGATTGTCACCACCATTCTTGGTGGCAGCACTAATGCCGTTCTCCACTTGATTGCCATTGCCGACGCTGCTGGCATCAAGCTAACTCTTGACGACTTCCAGGCCGTCTCGGACCGCATTCCCTTCCTTGCCGATCTTAAACCGTCCGGTAAATATGTCATGGCCGATATGAACACGATTGGTGGTACACCTAGCTTGCTGAAATACTTGCTCAAGGAGGGCCTCATTGATGGCTCCGGCATGACTGTGACCGGCAAGACAATGAAGCAGAATGTTGAGAATGCCCCCGATTTCCCTAGCACACAGGACATCATTCGCCCCTTTAGCAATCCAATCAAGGCTACCGGCCACATTCAGATTTTGCGCGGATCTCTGGCCCCAGGTGGCTGTGTGGGCAAGATCACTGGCAAAGAGGGTCTTCAATTCACTGGCAAGGCTCGCTGCTTTGACGCCGAGGACGACTTCATCGCCAGCTTGGAGCGGGGCGAGATTAAGAAGGGCGAGAAGACTGTTGTCATTATTCGATACGATGGCCCCAAGGGTGGACCCGGTATGCCTGAAATGTTGAAACCCTCTTCCGCCATCATGGGCGCCGGTCTCGGCAAAGATGTTGCGCTGCTCACCGATGGCCGCTTCTCCGGTGGTTCTCACGGTTTCATCATTGGACACGTTACCCCAGAGGCTATGGAGGGTGGACCCATTGCTCTGGTCCAGGATGGTGACGAAATCGTCATCGACGCTGAGAAGCGCGTTCTCGACCTCAATATTTCAGAAGCCGAGATGGAGAAGCGGAGAAGCGCCTGGAAGGCCCCTCCCGCGAGATACACCAAGGGTACGCTGAAGAAGTACGCTGCTCTGGTTAGCGATGCCAGCCATGGTTGTGTGACAGACACTCCTATTTAAAGCGATCAGAATGGTTTTGATTAAGGCGTGTGTGTATATATGTCCCGTGATGTTTTGGCGCCAGTTTTTTATTTTCAAAATAGGATACCTAGATCTCTGTGTATGAATACAGCACGGAAAAAGATGATGAATAAAAAGAATGAAAATGAAATTTGAAACAAACAAACAGTTTAATATTATGTTGATTCAGTGTGTAAAAAAGAAAAAGAGACTATGTAGATGTAGCTGCTTCTGTTCAGCTCTATAGAATGGGCATTTCTAGGCAAACTGAGAGGTGACACATGCAATGTTGTATCTTCATCGATGGCAAGCGGGGCCATCACCAGATCTCCCACCTATACCTAGGTATTCAGACAGGCCCATGGTTTAAATACTAAGCAGCCTGCAAACGCTCATCACTGCTTTCATTTAGCACTAGTACCCATAAGCAATAATAGTCCAAGCAGTTGAAGAAATTAGAGTTTGAGTTTTCAGAGTTGAGAAGGGTAATCAATACCTAATTCACTACTAATCGTATCTCGACGTCAACCATCTCAACGGATACAATAGTCAAACGAAACGAAACAGCCTCCTTATACCATGACCGTCAGAAACATCAGCGCTCCATAATCGCAAAATCTCCCATAAAACCCACAATAAAAAAATACATATAATTTGGTATCTCTTTTGCCACCCAGTTTTCGCCATTAATAATTTCATCCTCAAAGCATCCCTGTCCCATCGTGTACTCGCATCAATATCCTCCTCTTCATCATCATCAACAACATAATTACAGTCAAGCCTTCCTGCCATTCACAGCTTGAACAAAAGCAGCCTTGTCCCTCATTGTCAAGCCCACTCTCTTGACTCTTCCAAGTCGAGCTAAAGCTTCCCCTATCCGATCCAGCACCCTCTGCTCATTCGCTGAGATAGAATCGCTGCTACCATTGCTGCCCCTGTACTTGAGGTCGCCAGAGCCGTTGATTTTCGCAGTCGAAGAGTTCATCTGGCCCTCTGCAATGCGCACACGGATGCAGGTCGTGGGTCGGGAAAGTAGGTTCCATAGAAATTTGACCCATTGTCCGGGAATGGGGGTTGTCACGTCGGAAGGGGTGTACCTGATGCTAACAGGATACATGTGCACTTCTGAAGGACATTGAAGTAAGCTTGGGCTGAATGGCAGAATAGCCTTGCCATTGGTGGTGCCAGCTTCCGGGAAAACAGCGATGACACGATCTGGGTATCTCTCCAGGAGCTGATCCAGTTCCACAAGTTTGGCGTCCTCTGGCGGTGCAGTTGTGACTGGCGCAAGGGCTCTCATGGCCGCTGTGAGCAACCCAACACGCTGAAGCTTCCTTGTTCCAGGGTAAGAAATGGTAAAGACGGGGTCGAAGACGGCGGCCAAGTATATAGCGTCGATTGGACTGGTGAAGTTGGCGGCGATGACGGAACCGCCATGAGGAAACCTCTCGAGAGGTTGCTCAGATAGAGTACCGCGCTTGACACCATCAAGTTGAAGATCTACCCACCAAATGCCCGGAATAGCCATCATGCCCCATAGCGCAATCTTGCGGGCGATGGCCGGTAAAGGCAGATAGTGGAATAGGACGAAGTAACTGAGTGCGTAGGTCAGGAAAAAGGGCAATCGGACAATGAATATCAGGCCATGCGCCAATGTTGACAGTACGGAAATGGGCGTCGAGACAGGTAGAAACGGCGCGATGCCGGTGGCTAGATGGACGAGCGGGCGCAGCTAGTTAGCGATTTGATAACCATGGTGTAGCAGTCGAGCAAGCAACGTGCGCGCACAAAGTTGATGGGATGGTGGATGATGGGTGGTAGGAGGAGCTTACCTCTGTCGCGGTACTGGCTGTACTTTTCCATCGTTGCAGGGCTGGCGATGCGTTGCGATGCGATGCGATGCGATGATGCAAGGCAGGGATGGGGTTTTGCAAGAGGTGTCCAGTTGGAGGTTCTGGTTTGGAGTGGCAAGACTGGGCCAAAAACCGGGGATCGCGAACTAGAGTGGTGGGGGGGTCTTTTACCGAGACATCGAAGGAGGAAAGGAGGGCGCAAGGGGCTTTAAAAGGCCTTTGATAAGGTCGTGGGAATGTAAACGGTGCAGAATTAGCAGCAACGTGCTTATGACGGAGGCTGGACAGAGTTATACGAACAGATGGCACCACCGTGGCTCTTTAGACGGGGATGGAAGCTCAAGGTGGTGCTTCCCACGAGAACGTCATTTCGTGACATGTGAAGAGGCCCAAAGTGTCCATTAGTCATCGTTGCCAGGCGTGTAGTGGCAGCTAGAGCGCTGGAAATACGGAGCACAGGCACTGTACCCCCCGCCAAGCCACCTAGCCGTTGGGGAAGAGTGTGGAACTTTCCAAGCAAACAGCAAAGCCACATCTGTTCAATCCCGTCCAAGTCCCCAAGATGGGCGCACCAGCCACTATTGTCTGGCCAACCGACCCCTGTAGACGATAAACAACGGGCCAAGTTGTCAAAATCTACGCCACGCTTGCATTGCCAACTGATAACACTGCATAATACTGTTTTACCTATCCCGAGTCCGCCCCATCGCGTGTTTTGCGTGTTGAGCAATCTATCACCTCGTTAGTGGAGAAGCACTTTGCCTCCCACCACTTTCCTTCTTCATCGCCATCGCCAAAGCCCACACGCTCGTCTCCACCCCCGCGACTTTTCATCGACAGGGCTTCTGCTCTGATGTTTTGACGCGACAACATTCCCCGAATGCCTCAACTTCTGCGACATTGCGCCTGATTATTGTTACCATGGACGTTTCGGAGAACCATGTGAGCTGCTCCCCCTCCTTTCATGAGCAGAGCAGAGCAGAGTTGCGTGCCGGTCTCACCAAACAACATGCGCTGATCAAAACATAGCTGGGGCGAAGCTCCAAGATCAGCCGATTGCCAGGACCGACGATACAATCCAGTGGACTTAGTGAATGGAGTGCTTCTCAACATAATGCTCACACCCAATCCTCCATCCCCGCGCCGCCAGGCAGCAAACCACTGAAGCGCGAGATCCCCCAACCAGGTACGAACTGATCAACACCAGAAAGCATGGTCGCCGTACTAACAATGCGTCTTTCCACCTCATAGCTCAACAGCCACAGCCTAAGCGCAAGCCTCTATCAGAACGAGCAATCGAGTATCCTACTACGAAACCCATCATGTCTAATGGCGCTCAGGCGTTTTCGGCCACGATCAAGGGACAAACACTGGCTAGTATCTCTCAAGTAGGTGTTTTGGGCTTTGCGGGTGAAGTACATTCTGGCCTTTTTTTGCTGACACCAGACTTGCTAGATCAAGCCGCCTCCAAGGCCTAATTCGGTGCTCAATGCTTTGACAAGCAGCCACACCAAGAGCTTTGGCGCCGGACGAATCATGGCACCCGAGCGATCACAAATTTCCAAATCCACTGCTCGACTCGGACATACTAGGGCAAGGAGCCAAGCGCGACCACGAACTGTTCATGGTCACCGAGATGACGAGGATGATGACTACGAGGCGCCGGACAATCGTGGTACGGAATACTTTTCTCAACAGTTCAATAATCTCTCATCAAACACCATCACCTTCCCAGTTCAAAACCCCAGAGGATCAATTTCCTCATCGGCGCCATCTTCTAGAGAAAGCTCTCTGACTTGCAGCTTCGACAATATGAGTCTTGTCGATGACGTCTCACTATTGGGTGGAAGTCGAGTGACTTCTTCCTGCTCATCCTTGCACCCACCAACATCACTCACCAACACAGCCCTTAATTGCCCAAACAGTGCCAGAAAGAATCGCACAAAGGAGCCATCTGGGATGACCTAGGCGGATCATCCGATGACACCAAGCAACAAGCAGCTGCGGCAGCAACTGGAAATGGTTCAAAGGTCCATTGTGGTCTTGAGGACCGGTTCCCCTATTAAGTCGCCAGCTAGAGGCAAGTTCTTGACAAAAGATTCTAACGTGACTGGCTTTGCAGCATTCGATGTAGATGGTCGTGTCGACACCATAGAGTCGCGGTTCGAAGCGTTGAAAGCCATGGTTGATTCAACAATGCAAGAGAGAAATGGGAGAGACGAGGCACTTGAATTGACCAGAAGACGAGGTGAGTTGCATTTTTACTGATCAAAGTGGGCGGTATGCTGATGACCCATTGATAGTGTCCGAGCTAGAGGAATCGCGGGAGAAGATTGAGACCAAAAACGAAGTCCTGAGATCAGATCTTGACGCAGCCAGGGATGAAACACGACAATCAAGATTGGAACTGGATAAACAACGCTGGGAACACTCTCGAGAAGTCGACGACCTCAATAGACGTCATCGCGACACTGTGGAAGACCTCTCACGGCAGCACAGGAAAGCCGTTGAGGAGCTGAGCCGTGAACTAGACAGGCTGAAGACGGAGGAGGCAAACGAGCATCAGCAGCGGATGCAAGGCCTCACTCGGCATTATCAACAGGAGCTTGAAGATGAGCGACAGAAGAGAGAAAAGGAGGTCAAGGACTTGAAGAGTCAGATGGGGAATGAACATCAAAGCATGGATTCTGCGTTGCAACGAAAAGATCGAGAAATTCGAGAACTACGCTCAGAAGCTGATGGCTTGAGGTTGGACTACGAACGGGAGAAGTCGCTTGGTGGCAGTCTTCGGACCAACATTTCAGAACTGTCTGCTTCAAACACGACACTCGAGGCCAAGATCAACTCCCTGAAATCACATGTGGAATTCCTCGAGTCAGACACCAAAGCCCAATCAGATGCATTTGCCAACATGGAAGCTAAACTCCAAGAGGCTTTGCGAGTGGCGGAAGAGGCGCGACAAAAGCTCATCAAGGAAGAAACAGAGCGACGAGTTTTGTTCAATAAGTATCAGGAGCTTAAAGGCAACATTCGTGTCATGTGCAGAGTCCGACCCGCACTGGACCAGAGTGAAGGAGAAGCTGCGGGGTTTTCATTTCCAGATGATAAAACTTCTGCTGAAATCGTCATTGCTGGCCCCGAGGAGAGGAGCAGTCTTGGAGCTGTGTCAAGGAAGAATTACCCCTTTGAGTTTGACCGTGTCTTTATCCCTGGGACGCAAAACGAGGAAATATTCGGCGAGATCTCACAGCTGGTGCAGAGTGCGCTGGATGGATACAACGTCTGCATTTTCTGCTATGGTCAAACAGGCTCAGGCAAAACCTACACCATGTCTTCTCTAGATGGCATGATCCCACGAGCGACGCATATGATTTACGATACAATCACCAAGCTCAAAGAAAAGTCATGGGAGTATACCATGGATGGCTCTTTTGTTGAGGTCTACAACGAGGACCTTAATGATCTTTTGTGCTCAAATGAAGGCCCAAAGTCCAAGAAGCTAGAGATTCGACATGATGAAGTTCGCAAGCAGACCTCTATTCTGAATTGCAAATCAGTGCGACTCGATTCACCCTCCAGCGTCGGGACGATACTTGAACAAGCGCAGAACAATCGGTCTGTGGCAGCCACCAAGGCCAACGAACGGTCCTCACGATCTCACAGTGTGTTCATCCTCAAACTTGTTGGCGAAAATGCGGCCACTGGTGAGAGGTGTGAGGGCACACTGAATCTGGTGGATTTGGCTGGTTCTGAGCGCTTGAAGCACTCACAAGCAGAAGGCGACCGGATGAAGGAAACACAAAATATCAATAAGAGTCTCAGCTGTCTGGGTGATGTAATTGAGGCACTGGGGAGAGGCTCAGGCCATGTGCCTTATCGAAATTCCAAGTTGACGCACTTGCTACAATACAGCCTGGGGGGCAACAGCAAAACGCTCATGTTTGTCATGGTTTCGCCGCTAGAAACACACCTGAAGGAGACACTGACAAGCTTGAGGTTTGCCACCAAGGTGAGAAAGATTCCTATTCATATTGATTTCCTTTTACATTTTTCCATAAGTTTCTGATGTACTAAACATTTTACCTGTAGGTTCACAATACGCACATTGGTACTGCCAAGGCGACAAAAAAGATCAAGGGTGCAGAGTCATGACGGTAGGACAGGGAGTATTATTTGTTGCATGAAAAACGGGGAAAGAGCTTGGGAAATCGAAACGGTCTGATTTTTTGGGGGAACGAGTTAAAAGATGTTTGACAAGTCGGTTGTCGGATCTTTTTTGTCTTGTTGGAGTTTGGGCGGAACTCTTATTTTTTCTCTTACGGCAGTTTTGGGCGCGTTCTTGAGAGGGTAACGGCAACTGCATGATGAGCAAATCCTTGTCAGTAAGCTGTATATTTATGGAGATGATGATGAACAGTTGTTTGATGATGGTATAATGTTTGCGGTGACATCATTCTCTATATGAAGCGCATTCAGTGTTGAGGAGAAAGAGATTTGGTGACCAATGGCAGGGTTAGGGTTATCATGCAGTTGGCTGAACAAAGTGGAGTCCTGTCCTCTCCACTCCAAGACCTCTGTGACCAAACTGTCCCAATCGCGGGCAGATGCCACCATGTCTCTCGTCTCTCTCCTCACACAGCCAGCCTGTCTGTCATCACCAGCGCTGGCTGCCATGTTATGCCGATGGCCATGAGCCCTGCGCACTTTGACCAATGCAAACCTAGAATTGGCCCAATCTCGAAGTCGCCGCCGTCGACTTTCTGGTCAGAGGAATTCCACCAGGCCACTGGATGACCAAATAATTAAGCATCCACCATCATGCCTGGTACTCCGAGAGGCTTGCAGACGTCGATATGGGCGTCTCGGACGGGTCCAAGCGAGTCGTACCATAGTAAACCCGACAATAGATCGAGATCTGTGCCTCCTCCGCCTTCTTTGCCTCCGACGAAGCCCGTTCCAGTGGTTGTGTCTGCATCTAATGGGGATTCTCCAATGACTGGGGAAACGCCAACCCCAACCCCAGCCGCAACAACCACGACCACGACCACAACCACAGCCACAACGACTAACGCCCCGGCAGCTGCAGCACCTACGACGAATAGAGTCCTGGTTGCGAGCTCAAATTCCGTCTCGTCACTGAAGCCCGCTCTCGCGTTTCAGCGTTTCGAGCAAGCGTGTCAGCGGCTGCGTTGGAAGTACATCGACCTGCAGGCCTCGTACAAACGAGCATTGGCTCCAGATGAGGCGGGGTTCTCAGGCCATGATGCAGAGCGGAACTTCAAGGTCGATTTCCACGAGTTCTACGTATGGATCGAGCAGGCAATGGTACTCCTCCTGCTCGTTTTCGACGTCGTCGTTCCCCGCGATAGGCAGGCCTTCAACGGCACCGACGCCAATCGTCGCGGCGGCGGCACCTACAACCAATCCCCCCACGCCTACCACCACAACGTGCTCAAGACACTAGACGACGAAGACAACCCACTCCACGCGGTCCTCGGCCGCGGAGACGTGAGCCATGCACTCTGGAAAGCCAAGGAGCTCCGCAACCGCTGGAAAGATGCCGCCGAAGGACGCGAGACCCCACCGCTTAAGATGTACGATTTAAGCTGGATCGTGACAACGGTGCTGGGCGGGCTCGAGGTCTCGTATGAAATGGCGGCGGCGAGGGTGGAGGAGGTGAAGCTGGCGGAGCCGGAGCCGGAACCGGAAGAGGAGGCCGGGCTGTCGTGGGCGGATATGACGATTGAGCAGGAGCAGGAGGCGGCGAGGAGGGATGCGGAGGATCGGTGGGAGTGGATGGTGGAGCCGATGGATTGGGAGACGTGAGGTGGGGTGGTGTTTATGAGGGACTGGTTGACGTCGTTGCATGGGCAAGGCGTTTTTCTTCTTGGAGTAAAAGAGTCCAAGATCAGGATGGGTTTGGGATATAAATGAGTACATGCATGGATGATTGATGGGTTTGAAAATAAAACATTGGCATATGATACCCCCCCAAGTTCCCCAGCCTTTACCGTTTATGAGCAGCTACAGAACTGTTTATTTATACGGTATCTTGATACTATTCCCCTTTTTCCTTCTTAACACCCCCCAACTTTTCCTCCATCTTCACCTCGTCCCCATCCTCACCCTCTTTCACCCCTTCTCTAAACGCCTTTCTCAACGCACACTTCCCCAAACTCTTGCCCCCTGCTTTACACTCCTCGCACCGCTTTCCATGCGTAATCAGCAACACATGCAACCCGTACTTATCCCCATCAGGTACTTTAGCATCTAAATGAGCTTGAGCCTCCTCCCGCGACGCCCGGGCTGGCCGCCAGCCTAGCAACCCCGTGATGCGGTACACATGCGTATCAACGGCAAAGCTTGCGCGCTGGAGACAAAAGAGCAGCACGCAGCCGGCGGTTTTGGGCCCTACACCTTGAAACGAGAGCATCTCGCGCATGGCGTCTTCGTCAGATGCAGAAAATAGGTGGTCGAGGGAGTATTTGCCGTATTTGGCTTTCGCTTGTTCGAGGATAGAGATGATGACTTTGCTTTTAACGACGCTGAGTCCACCGGACTGGATCGCTTGTTGGAGTTTAGGCTGGCCGCCGGCGACAATGGCGGCCCATTGGTCACTCCCACCGTAGACTTGGTCCATGCTGCGTTTTGCGCGGGATGAGTTCTTGTCGCTTGTGTTCTGGGAGAGGATGGTGCGCACGAGGGCGTCGAGGACGGAGGGCGAGGCGCCACAGCCGGCGGATGTGGTTGAGGCGATGATCTTTTCGGGACGTCGGCGCTCTCCGTGGAGGGTGGTGAGGATGCGATGAGCAAGAGCGCATTCCTGGGGTGTTGGGTGGGCAAAGGTTGGGAATGGAGACTGCTGGGAGTGTGTGGCGAAGGTCTTGAGTTTGCGGGCCTGGAGAATGGCGGCTTTGTCTGATGATGATGATGATGATGATGGTGGCAGTTTTATTGTGGATGGAGGTGAGAGGTTTTCATCTTTCAAGGGGCTGCTGATGGCTTGGAGGTTTGATGGGGGGTGTTCTGGAGAGAACTCGGATTTGATGCGCTTGATCTTTGGTTTTGGCGTTGACGGTGGTGATGCTAATGCTTCTCGTTTGATGGGCCGCGTCTCTGACTTGACTGTATCGCGGGTCTTGGAGTCGTTGTGTAGTTCTTCTTTCTTGATATTGCGAGCACTGCGTCTCACAGGCTGCGAGTCCATCGCCAGCCGAGCCATGATGGAAGTCCAGTATTGCCTGATGCTGGATATATGTAGTTTGTGTTGATCTTGCAAGTCAGTCAATTCCTGTGGTTAGTGGTCCTGCAATTTACAAGAATAGTCTAGTATGTCTCTGGATTGTGTGGTTATCCCACAGACTTGCAATCATAGATGAGAGATACTAAGTAAATTGAAAATGCCATTGAAAATTGTCAGTTGTTCATTCAGAACGCTGCTGGACGTTGCTTTTTTGGCATGTTTGCTCCATGACGTCGATGACGCTGTGTTCCAGATTCAGCTAGTGGTTGGATGTTGTGGGGATCGATCGGCTAGGATTCGATGTGACGATCCTGGGAATTGTCTAACGACATCCTGAGCTCCTCCAAGGTTCTACTGCCTTGAGCAGAAATGATGATAATATGCTCAAAACAATCATCCAAGGGGGTTTGAAAATAATTGGAATCAAATTGGTAATTGCGCCATTTTGGTTGAGAGTAGACAGCTGCCTCAATATAGAGTGAGTCCTTTCATGACGCAGTCATCTCACGCACACAACGAATGAATACCTGCTTCATCAGACAACGAAGAGGAATTTAAAAAGCAAGAACAAAGTGATTTCTGCGACCAAACTCGCATGTTTGTCAAACAATTCGCTTCAAAAGTTCAACTTTGCAAGGAAATCAATTGTCACGGAGAAAAAAAGATCGCCCTAAAGTATAGGGTAGGTGGTATCCTAGCTCCGCCGTAGCGTCATCTTAAACAACAGGCCACCGTCTCAAAACGGATAAAGGAAGTAGACCAAGCACGAAAACGGCAGATGGGAAACGTGGAGTTTAAAAGTAAGCCAAAGAAAAGCTTGCGTGATTGATGATCGGGAATAGAAGTTATTATTCTGAAATCCGAGACTCGGGTAATGAGTGAGGAGCACCCATCCCCGACGGGAATGGCCTTGAAGGCACTCATGTTCTATACAACGGTAGGGATCTTCAATCATTTCCGTTTTCCGAAGTTCCCGTGTCATCATATTTAGCTCGTCGTTCTGTGTCAGGTTGGCTCCCCGATCGTCTTGAATCATTCCACGGAATGGCTCAGTCCCGGACACCAGCTCTCGTAAGCTGGACGGACATTGCAGGGAGGGGGCCAAAGCAACTCTATGAGCAGCATGTCTCATGGGTAAATGGCACTCTGGAGAACAGGATGATGCAACCGATGCAGATGACTTTGAAAAAGCCTGGCTTATAATATCTACTGTACTACGTAGTGAGATTCATATTTGGTGGATGAGAAGATGCTCGGAATCGGAAAGCTGCAAAGCCCGACTAGACGCCAACTAGTTCGTTTCGGCAGCTTTAATTGACCCACCATGCAAACAGGCAGCCATTTACGGAGAGAAGACTCCTAATGAAGATTCAAGGGAGAAGAGCTCTGAGAAGCTTTCGTGGCGGGAATAGCTGCTAAACAATGGGTAAAACAACATGTTTGATTGGCATTGAATCTAGACAATGACTCTCTTTGTGCTGGAATGTGAATATATTTGGTGTTCAAGGTTTCTCGACGGGCGAAAGCAAGTGAAGGATAACGTTGAAATTTGCAACAGAGCCCCCCCTGCCACCATACATGATACATCCACCTACTGCGTGGTAAATGCAAAGCTGACATTGGAGCTAGTGGCGTCAAACATCCCACCGCTTGGCAAAAGCTGGAGAATATGAACATAATTAGGCCGCAATATGAGGGTAGTAGTCACTGTCTCGGACATCTTGAGGAGACTCAACAATGGATGTATGAATGACTGACTGGCTGACTGACTGGCTGACTGACTGACTGACTGAATGAATGAATGAACCACTCGGGTGCAGTACCAGCTCTTTCTTATTCGAATGATGGCTAGAACATCGGATGAACGAACAAGCACTGCCGACAAAGACGACATTGCTTGCTCAGCAAATTTGTTCCGTTTGGGTCTCCAGCTAGATCTGTTGATCTCATCCTCAACATATTTCAACACATCTCAACATTACGAATGCAACACAATGCAACGCAACATAACGTGGAGCAACATTACGCGTGGCAACCGCATCAAAACAGCTAGGTAGGATAGGCAGGTAGCGCTCCGAGATATATCTCCGGCAACCCTAGCCTAGGCAAAAATGTATGATGCGCATTTAACCAGCCTAGGTATATTGGTTTAGCTGCTTGTTTCTTTGTGTGACGGAAGATACCGTGGCCGGGGCGGGCGGGCGGGGGGGGGGGGGGGGAAGCCACAACAACATCATCTCCGGCCGAATCACTGCTTAATCACGCGGCGAGCCGGACGCGCAGTGGGAGTGCTTTGTAATGGGACCGGCCGTTGTGCGGGATCCGGACACCGCGGGATGAGCGGAGTCGGCAATCGAGAGACTGACTAGGCAGCCCTAAACAGCTAAACAGCTAAACAGCTAATAAGATAACAAGCTAGCAATACTTCAGTGCCGGAGAACAGGGGGTCGGCGCGGCCGAAATGTCACAAGCAAAGAGGCCGGACCTAATTAATTACTCCAACGGCGAATATTAACAGTGAAGAGGACGGACTGGCTTCCGGAGCATCCCAGGAGAGTTTAGTTGTAGAGGTGAGCACAGGGCTCAAGTGGCAAAAGCTGTGAGGAGGTGAGCGCCCAAATAGGTAGCTCCGTGGAAAGTCTGGGGACAAACTACTAGATTGCCGCAACGAGGCTTGATACACGAGATACACGACACCCACGCCGATATCCGGGGG
Organism: Zelopaecilomyces penicillatus; assembly: GCA_005765155.1. NCBI lineage: Eukaryota > Fungi > Ascomycota > Sordariomycetes > Hypocreales > Pseudodiploosporaceae > Zelopaecilomyces > Zelopaecilomyces penicillatus. Next base: position 6,583,484 of record VCCP01000002.1, read on the forward strand.
GGGGGGGGGAAACAAGCTGCTCATTGTTTGCTTGTTAGTGAAGTCGTCACCGCGGACTTGGAGATGTTCATTCATTGCCTACCTTGGCACACACACACCAACCAATGCAACACACGTACCCACCACCACCCCCCTTGCTTCTTGCTGGTACGTCGGCCGAGACCCGTCTGTTCCACCGGCAGAGCCACTCCTTTTGGGCTGACCCCCAGCCCTACAGGCACTGGTGCATGGAAAAGCTTTGCTGTGTGCGTCGTCGGTGCAAATTGTGTTGTTGGACACAGGGGAGGAGGGGGTTAATATGAGGCGGAAACGGGGTTCCGGTGACCTGGCTACTCGCCAAGAGAGCCTGCAGTTGATGCCTTGTCTCTGATCCATATTTAGATATATATATATATATATATATCCTTGTTGAGGCTCGCTGTTCTAGGTAAAAGTAAGTCCTGTTAGGGTTTTCTCCATAATAACCTTTTTATGTTTGTATAACATTATACAAGTCAAGGGGGGAAAGAGACAACTAACTTGTCAAACCGAAAAAAAAAGAGAACTATAACTGCAAACTGACTCTTTTCTTCTTCTTTTTGATGGCCTCCACAGCTGGGACGCAGAACCCGCCCCAGTGCTGGGAATGTCTTCGCCGAGTGTGGACATGCGATGGCTCCTCGCCTGCCTGTGGAAACTGTGTTGCTGCGGGCATTACATGTCCTGGATATGAGAACAAGAAGCCGCTGGTATGGCTCGCTATGAATCGAGTGACGAGACCATCGAAGAGGACCGCGGGAGGGAAGGGCAAGAGACTGGGGAGTCCAGTGACGATGGCGACGGATAGGGCGACGTCTAGCTCGAGTAAGAGGACGAACAAGAGACCAAGCCCAAGCAGAAGCACAACCTCGAACAAGTCAGCAGCGACGACAGCGATACCCCCATCCTCATCCTCCACCTCCTCCTCTGGAAGGAGACCAGAAACCGAAGTGCGGTTTCAGGCGAGCCCCCTATCAGATTCGCTGTCTGAGGCTGCCGCTGCCCGAGCCAAAGGCAAAAGGAAAGAATCGAACTCGAACCCAGACCTCGACGTGGACATGGAACCCAGTCTCTCCTCGGGAGACACCCCCAGTGTGTTTCCTGACGAGGGCGACCCTGGTATCATCAATATCTTTAACCAGCAGGATTTGGGATGGGGAGGCGAAGCATACGGACACCTCTTCCACCATCATAATGACTTGGGGGCAGCGATTGATCCTTCGTTGACGGCGGCGTGGCGAGTCGATGAGGAGAGACATGGTGGAGACCAGATGCATGAGATGCAGCAGCAACAGACGACGGGGAAGACGTATCCTTTTCCAGAGGAGGGATTGAAGCCGTCTGAATGGGACGCCATTGAAGGCGTGGCATTCTGTATGTCCCCCCCCCCCTCCTGTACACATCTTCGCTTGAAACGATTCATGAACTGACATCATAAAAACAGTCAACAGCTACATCCGCCCGAGAATCATCACCGACAACCTCATCCCCTGCTCCATCATCCCCACCACCCCCCTCAGCAGCGACTACATCCACTCCCGTCCCATCGGCGGTCTCTTCTGGCTCATCTCCCTCGTTCTCGCGCACCGCATGGCGCATGTCTCTCACGTCCACGGCATCGGATTGGACGCTAGCCTTACACACGCGTCGAATACGTATCTGCGGTCGAGTTTCCAGGCGCACTTTGCGCAGGCGATACAGGATCTGAATACGTTTTTGTCGGAGGAGAGCTCGAGGCATTCGGATGAGGTTTTGTATCATATTAATAGTATCATTACTGCAGAGGTAGGTGGACACTCTGTCTCTTCAAGCTTGTTTTCGTATTTAGGTAGTAAGAAACACTGGCTAACAAGTTCGACGTTTGTGTAGCTCATGGTAGCTTCGACGTTGAATTGGCGCGCGCATTTGGATGGTTTCTTGGTGTTGGTACGGCTTCGAGGTGGATTCCGCCAACTTATAACATCCAGCGCGCATCTTAGACCGCTCTTATCCATGATTGTAACGTATGTATTACATTACACCATCAATCAAACCTTGGATTTTGCTGACATTTGTGATGCCAAACAGAACCTGCGTCATGGCCAACACCACCAGTCCGCCCCAGGACCAGATTACCGGGATATACGAGAGCGAGACGGCAGAGATATGTGAGGTGTACGGCGCCTCTTCATACTATGTATGCCCGCGATACTTGTTTCTCGACATTATAACCATCAACCGTCTCCGAGTGCGAGTAGCAACAGGAGGCGCCGCAGTCGGCGATGTAGAGCGCAAGGCCATTCTACGCCACATCAACGCATTCTCTGTCCAGACCTGGATGGACAGCCATAACATGCCGTGTACGGAAGAGTCAGACGTTATCGGGCGCATGTTCCAATCCGCAGTGGCAGCATACTGCATCTTAGCACTCCCCTGCGACCAAGATTCCATGGCAATGCCCAGCACCGCCGATGCCCTTTGTGACAGCCAATCCCCAGACATGTGCCAGTGTATCAATATACCACGGCTGTACGAGTTTCATCGAGCGCGGCTGTTCAAACTCATCGGTCTGGCGCTAGAATCCGGGGCTGGTCGGGCGGCGACAGATTGGCCAGTAGTGGTGAGCGGCGTCATGGCCGCAGATGGGACGGCGGGCGAGCGTGCCATGGTGGAAACGTTTGTGGACCGGTCTGGGATCTTTCCTGGTGTTGGGTCGAGTAGAGCGGAGGTGAAGCCGATGTTGAGGAAGTTTTGGGCTTCTGGACGGACGAGTTGGGATGATTGTTTCGATCGGCCGTATCATCTCATGCAATGATATTTCCGTGTAATAGTAGACGGAACTGTTCTTGGCCTGTACACGCTGAATATGGGATCCTGGGTCCGGGGATCTGATGCCCATGATGTGGAAGCCATGTTGGCGGACTATGGAGGAAACAGGAAAGCAAACGAATGTGGTACGAAAACGACTTTACTGCATGAATAGATAATGATGTTAATAGTAATGATGATGATGATGATGATGAATATTGAGTAAGCAAGTGTAAGCGAGGCACCTCTAGAGGTTGGGGTTTCCAATGTATTATCACGCGATCTAATGCCCATTCATTGAATCCCATCCCTTTTCACGTTCTATTTAATCAACAGCATAAACGAAAATATGACGACATGAACTGCAGGATGCTCGGCCATAGTTGCCATTTTTATTGACCACAACGGAACGGCTTAGGCGATTGCTCGGCGTGCCAACTCACCGAATATGTATACCTTAACACGGCGGTGCGCTGTGCCGGCAGCGGCCGGGTTTTGGTAGACCGGCGTGATATTCTCGCCGGCGGGTGAATTAGTGAGGGTTGGCCGAATCAACTTTGACTGACATGTATTTACGTACCAGCCATACCTTATCTACATGGTGGTCAGTATTACAGGTCTCACTATCCTACTCCCACCTTTCACATCCCACCTGGACATCCGGCCTGACCGATTGATGCGCTGGATTGTACTTGTGCGTTGGAGTGATACTGGCAAGATCGATGAGTGAAGGGAAGCAAATATCGGATGAAGGAGAGACGATTAATACTGCTAAAAGGAGCCAGTCAGACAGATGGTGAGAAATTGTAATCACTGTGAGTGCTGTAAACCTAGTGATCTAGGTTGAGGTTCAAGTCAATGTGCCATGGAGTTGTACTCGGCATTACCGAGTCATTGGCTGCCAACTTGGCTGTATTCACCCGTTTCTTCATCATCTCAACGCACTGCTACATGGAAATGTATGTAACCAGAAACATGCAGCCGTAGTAGCCCGAATTCCGATTCTTCAACTAACCTCAATCCAGAATCCATGCCAAACAAATTATACCCCTCACATAGCACAAAAAACCACCCTTCTTCCCTTCCCTTCAATTAGACGAGATTGGAATGCTCACAGAGCCTTGTTCTCGCTGTGTTTGTTTAGCCACAACGTTACGTGTACCTGAATGCCAATGCTCGGCAAAACGACGACGACTGGGATGCAAAGCCATTCCCTAAAGGGTATATTGTGCCGACCCCCCTGCTGAGGAATGGATGAAGAACGGCTGCGACTGCGACTGCGACAACGAGAATGGAGATGAAGACGACAGGGGAGGAGCCGGCGGTGCCTGGAACTTGTGGGGACTGGGCCACGTTTTGGATGCATAATAGAAACAAATCTGGGCACAAGTATCGCTCTATAGGCTTGTTTATAGGTCAAGGGTTTCTTTTCTCTTCATCTTCTCGGAGTAATAATTGAACCACGGCAATAAGTAGCAGTCTCGCACAAGTAATTCCGAGTCCACTTGTAGTGCGGTGTTTGGTGGGCGCTGACTCGGAAATACTGTGTGAGACTTGTATATAGGTAGGTTTACATAGATTGGCCATGTGAATTGATATGCTGAGGCAATGGTATGAGCCATCGAGTTTCTATGCAGCATTGGGATACTTGGCTCGAGAAGATGGAACTGCAAACAATGACTGTAGAATCAAGGCTCCCCGTCCAATCAATGACTCGCAATCTTTGCTGTCTTAATGGAATCGCCTTGCCAGATTTAAAGTTATTCTTCAAGCCCCTCATGACTCGGTGGCCAATTCATGATGCCAAAATGTTACCTCATCTAGCTAGCTCTAACAGAAAAACTACCACCAAAATTGACTAAATGCCACAATGTTAAATATATTCCCCGTTATCAATCTCCATTCTTGAACCCGCCCCGTCCCCCCTGACTCTCTCCACACTTGAGGCTTGGTAATCCATTGTGCCTTGGCGATTTGTTTCTTGAATAGAGAACTATTCCTACCTTGAAAAAAATCGACAACAGGGGTGGAGGAACAGAAGGATGCATGTCAGCTTTAAGGGCCAATGTCGCGATCGGCAGCAGTGCCGCATTAGGCAAGAGATTCGTGGCTGCCAAGGCCCAAGACTTTCTCAGGAACACATACACCTACACACAGTTGGTGGTGTTTTACATAGATTACGATGGAGGAGTCCGCCAGAGCTTCACTTTCACTTCTTATTATGGGTCTTTTTCTTGGAGATTTCCCTGTTTCTTGGGGTTAATCGGTAGAGGGGAATAGAGGCAATGACAATGATAATAAATAATATCAATGACGCAAGCAAGTTGCGCGTATATGTGTCGGGCGTTGCGCGGTAGACTGGCCGGTGGGCCATGTAGTGTGGGTTGGGTATGCGTTATGGGACAAGGAGAAGACCGGCATGGGCGGGAGAAGGCATGGTTGAAGTAGCATTTGACCTAGCTGTGTATTTGTAAGTGGCATAGACAAACAACCTTGCAAGAGGGATTTGTATATATATAAGGTATATAAGGTTTGGGGGTGGTCTCGGCAGAAACTTGTAGACTCATCTCGACTAATTGCCCGGCGAACCAGTCGTCACTGCGTCTTGTATCCTTTTTTGCAACTCGCCACCAAAAGAAGTGTGCGTATTAGCAATAATAAAGGAAAAAAGACTTCTAAAATGCGTCCTGAACTCGCCTTGCTGGCCTCTCTGGCCTCCAACGTCCTCGCCGCGCGTCCATTCCTCAACGAGGCCGACACGGGCATCGAAGACGCACTCGGCGACATTCCTCAGGGAACACTGCCCAACATAAGCAACATCGTGGGCCTGCCGGACTTTGAGTGGGTAGCTAGAAAGTATCTGCCCACGCGGAACTTTACATACTACCGAAATGGTGCGGCTGGCGAGTATTCGTACCGCAATAACCTTGAGGTTTATCGTCGCTATACATTGCGGCCGCGAGTGATGATTGATATTTCAGATATTGAGTCTTCTCTGCCGTATGTAATGTCTTCTTCAGTGTCGTGCTGGTTTTGTTTTTTCGCCTTTTGAATTGCCTCGTCGATGGATTTCGAGAGGAGAGAACTTCAACAATGAACAGGAATACAGAGTGTGAATCGTGGACTAACATGATGGCGATATAGGACGACGATTCTGGGCCACAACTTCTCTGCGCCCTTCTTCATCAGCCCATGTGCGAGAGGTGCCTACGGCCACAAAGATGCTGAGAAGAACTTGGTCAAGGGTGCTGCGGCTGGAAACATTCTCTACATGGTATGAGAGCATCTATTCAAGCACCATGGTGAATGTCTTTGTTGCTGACTATTTATGTATAGCCCGCGATTTTTGCATCTCTAACAGTCGAGGAGATTGCCGCGTCCAAGAAAAAGGGTCAAGTCTTGTTCCAGCAGGTACGTAAAAGCAACTCGATTCGAATCTCAAAATGGGATGAGTGTGATCAATATGGGTCGGATCTTAGGCTGACCTTCAGATATAGCTGTATCTGGGATCAAACGACACGGAGAACAAGGCAATTTTCAAGAGGACTGAGGATTCTGGCGCTGCTGCGATTGTGTTTACTGTCGACTCTGCGGCAGATGGTAACCGTCATCGTGCGAAGCGGTTTGGCGTTGGGTCTGCGTAAGTAAAGACGTGAGCTTTTGACGACGATGAAACAAGAAGAACTAACAGGGTTGTGTCTTTTAGTGACTCGGATTACTCTGCATTTACTGTAAGTCAAGTTATCTACGAACTAAATCAAGCCTCAAGATCACCTCACATTGGTGTTTTTGTTTCATTTTGCTAACACTCTTTTGCAGTGGGAGTTTTACGAAAAGATCAAGAAGCAGACCAAGCTTCCCATCATCCTCAAGGGCATCATGACCGTCGAAGACGCCCAACTCGCCGTCAAGCACAAAGTCCCAGCCATCATCCTCTCCAACCACGGCGCACGCCAGCTCGACGGCGCGCCATCATCCCTCGAAGTCGCCCTCGAAATCCACCAGCAAGCCCCCGAAGTCTTCAAACAGACGGAAGTCCTCGCTGACGGCGGCGTACGGTACGGCGCCGATGCGCTACTGCTGCTGTCGCTGGGTGTGAAGGCTGTTGGCCTTGGACGGCCGTTTATGTATGCCAATGTCTATGGACAGCCGGGTGTGGAGAAGGCGATTGAGATTATGAAGCATGAGATTGCGATTGATGCTGGGAATGTTGGTGTTGCGGATCTGAAGAAGATAACGCCCAAGATTGTAAGTTTTATTTTCCCTTTCTTTTGACAATCTACGTTTTGAGGGTTTTCACAGACTGACAAGCGAAATAATAGGCAAACTGGAATCCCAACAGGTGGCTCATGTAAAAAGGATGTTGACTTATTGAAGTCATGTATATATATCTAGATCTATATAGAGGATTGCTGGGATAGAGAAGAACCTTGGCCTTGGTTCGGCAGGCGCTTTGATCTGCATATTTGAGCACGAGCATTGGACGAGAGCATTGGATAAGAATACTAGATGAGAATATCATACAAGAACTGCATGCAGTCTTGCGCATTTACAGCAAAGTCTTGTATACTGATCTGCTATGATGTATGTTCAAGGAGTAAATTGGCGGCAACACGACAAATTACAATAATCTTGACTCATGCAAACCGTTGCTGGTTTTCTATTAACGCCATGTTTCCTTGTCTAGTCATCCGGACTTTGCCAACGTCCGGTCCCCGTAGACCTAATCTTAGAGTATCATCCACCTTGCCGCCGTTTCTTACAACCCACATCCACAATGCAAATCCGTTCACATTGATTGGTTTGCCTCATCTGCATTGCAACGTCTCCAGCGTAGCATTCAAGCTTCCCGTTACCATGGGTCGCTGGGCTTGTCTTGCTGAACGCCCCCTCATTCCCGGAGAACAACGTTCTCCATGAACCCGATCCCCGGATGGAGCGCACCAAACTGCCTGTACTACCATACCTTACAGATATGCACATGTGGCATAACGGCTTGGTGAGTGTGTTTCGGGACTTGCATTTTCCGGCCCGTTCGATGCGACCCGTGTATAATCTTTTTTTAAAAAAAACCTGGATACGCGTATCTTGGAGACTTCGGCACTGACTAGCTTGGTGGTGCGGGTAGATGCTCCAACTATTTACCCACCAGTTATTTATCTTAGTGTAAAGTATGTCCGTATGTATGACATCACATGAGTAGGATGCATGAGTCTCTTGCATACTCGTACATACGGGCTATGTGTAACAACTTGACTGGCTCTGCCCTGTGTTGCTCACCTTGAGAAGAAAATAAAAAAAAAGGGCCAGCGAGTGTAGGTGGCATGTCTCACAAGCACAGGGTTGAGCCATGGTTGACGTGTTGGACAGGTGACCTCGATTTGTTTGTGTGAACTGAAGCTATTCATAAAAAAGCGGTGTCATGTACGACGCACTCATGGTTGGAAAACATTGTAAAAGGTATGCCGTTAAGATCTTAACGTGGTATGTCCGTCAGCTTGTGACTCATATTAGCTACAGCCATGTCATACGCAGAATCTAGATGCCGTGTGACTCCAATGCCAAATAAACAATGCCTAATCTGCGACATACTCTGCATGACGCAGTTTACCGACCAGCATCTGAGGTGTGTTCATCCGGTCTGTGCAAAAGCAAGCGTTCCTGAATCTTGACTCGGTGTTGCCCAGCTGCTGGGTTGGCTTCCAATTCAATCGAATCCTGGAATGACTCGTTGGCGCTGAAGTGAGCAGCAGGCATGTATGTACCAACAAATCCATATAAACAACGAGAGAGAGACAGCTCAGTAGTCAACCCCGGCTGCAAATGAACAGGCCCACGTCTGTCCCGTTCCCTTGGGACATGGAATTCCAGGGGTCCATGTCTGTTGAAACATCGTGAACCAACGGCATAATACTGGAGACCCTACATCCGTGCAGTAGATACATGTAAGACGGGTATTTATACATGTCCATTTAGGGCAAGAGTACGTTTATTATCATTATTATCAAAGTCAAGGCCCAAGTGTCTGGATGGATACGGCGGCACAGCATTTTGCGCTATTGTGTTTCCGTGTAACCAATCTCATTCAGCTGCTGCATTTGTGATACAGCTTGGGCCACGCGCACACACCCGACTGTTTGCCCTGTGCTGCGGTCCAACATTCTGTGTAGCAAGCGTCTTGAAGTGAGCGGGTTCTCCATCCCCTCGAGAGGCTATTCACACAAGTTTGCACAGCAAGGCAATAAACTCGGGCCGGGCATCAGTCGCCCTACGGATGGATATCCGGGCTGATATAGCACCTCTCCACCTTGACGTTTTACCCCATCGAGCAACTCTATGTACCGCGGACATGGATGTAATGTACATACCGTACTGTGCGTCGATGTGCGTTGATATGTGCTGATGTAACCTCCCGGCAGCAAGCCACGATGCAGCGCATCGGACATGCATCCTGCCTTTGAACCTAACTTGCAACATCTCCTTCGCAATCCCAGTCCTACCTAACCTACCTACCTACCTACCTACGTATGTAAGGTATGTACGAAAAAAGAGACCCTAATCCTATCCATGTCCACCACAGTAGACACAGAAAACCCGGAATTCCCAAGGCCGCCCCCTCCGTCAGCATCCTTTTCTCCCCGCGTCGGGCGCCTTATGGACAAAGACAGGGAATCCCGTCCCCTCGGCCCACACACCAGCGGCAGAGGCGCATTGGCTAGCCTCGCACTAATGCTGGGGTAAGGGATTCGGAGATGCGGGCGGTGGCGCCTCGGAATGGGGGCGCGTGTGTTGTGTGTGTGGTGACAACGGCTCAGCTCTGGGCTCTTGTCTTTTTTTTTAATGGGCACATGAATGCTGCTTTGGAAGTGAGTGGGCAGAGTCGCACCCAATCAATGGGCTGGAGCTGAGCTCGGAAGAAGAGGAGGAGGAGGAGGTGGTGACGATGATACTTTCGAATCATGGAGCTACATTTGTGGTTTTGTCTGTGTTGGTCAGTCACACCGGGATCGATCGTTGCCGCTGAGCCTTGGCTGTTTGTTTGTTTGTTGGCTCGTGTGGATTGGATGAACATGTCATTCTTGCTTCTTTAACAAGTCTAGAACCCCCCCTCCCTGCTTCTTCTTCTTCTTCTTCTTTCTTTTCTTCCTCTCTCCATGGATGATTGTAAACCCATATCGTTTACACTCTCCCCCTCTCTTGTAACCATCTGAAGCAGAACCCGTCCCGAACCTTGGCCCACATTGCAGCCCTTCCCTGTCTGGGAACCTTCTCCAGAAACGACACAGTGACAACCAAATTATACACGGTTAAAGTTAGATCATCTAGCCTGACTGCTGTTATCAAAGAAGAATAGAAGCCAGAGGCGATCCAACAATGGCAACAATTCTGAGCACCCTCGCCGCGCCGCAAACCTGGCCTGTCAGCGTCCTCATCCTCCTCCTCACCACCACAGTCCTACTCCTTTCGGGTGTCGTCACGAGCCTCATCCGGCACGAGGCCTTGCCCAGCGGCGCCCCGGTAAAAAAAGGCTGGCCGCTACTAGGATGCCTGGATTTCTTTAGTCACCGCAATGAATTCTTGAAGCTTGGCTGTCTGCGTAGCTCCAACGGACAGTTTAGCTTTTACTATGGCGCCAAGTCAATTGTTGCCTTGTCGGGGAGTGCCGCGCGAACGGCATTCTTCACCCAGCGTGGGTTGGATCTCTCAGAAGGGTACGTTATTTCTTTATTGTTTATGATATGCCCGAACCTGCTTTGAGATATTGTTCTGTAATAGTTGGAGGATAAGAAAACTTTCAAATTGCTCAAGCTTACACGAACATGTTTGGGGGGCACTTAAAGATACAACAAGCTCTCCTCTGCTGGACCCGACGTCAAGACCCTGCACGACGGCGACCTCACAGCCTTTTTCGTCTCCATGTTCAAGCGCATGACCAATAAGGAATCTCTCATAAGTGTGCTGCGGCACTTGACCAGCGATACTGAAGCTGCCCTCACGGCCGTGGACACGTCGGCGCCAGTCGACCCCTTTGAGCTCATGTACACGCTCGTCTACCAACTTACGCACCGGACTCTCGGCTGCAACGACATAGCCAACGACCCGGTACAGCTGGCCAAAACGCTGGCCATCTATAAGCATCTCGATCACAGCAATGGGTTGCAGATTCTGTTCCCGCGACTGCCGACTCCGGCTAAGTTGATCAAGCTTTGGGCTGGTGCGAGGCTGCACTGGACGTTTAAGAAGATTGTGGACGAAAGGAAGAGGACGGGACGGAGGGAAGAGGACGCCATGCAGACGCTGATCGATGGTGACACGTCTGATATGTGCATTTCTGCTGTATGTCATGTCTTTCCAGACCCAACTCCCCTTTTCACCCTCCACTACCCATTTACCAACTTCCCCCCCTTCTATTCCCACAATGGGATGGCTAAACAAGACATACCCCTTACTGATCTGGGCATCGCCTCTAGTTCATCATCGGCTCCCTCTTCGCTGGCCTCATCAACAGCGGCGTCAACGCAGCATGGATTCTCTGCTACCTAGCCGAGAACCCCTTGTGGATGAGCAAGTGCCGCGACGAGGTCGACGCCGCCGTAGCCAAGCACCGTCTGCATGAAAATGAGTCCGCTGTCGCTGTTCTCAGCCGCCTTGGGCTAGCCGACTGGGAGGCTGAATTCCCTAACATTGACCTCTGTCTTCGTGATAGCATCCGCCTCAACCTCATCGGCGTCGCCATGCGAAAAAACATTGCTGGCAAGGACATCAAGGTCGGCGAGACGGGCGTTGTGCTTCCGAAAGATACGTTTGCGGTATGTTGATTCCATTATTTCTTTTACTCCGGAGTTGTGTATGCGGCTTGATGGTCAGCACTAGATGTGCTCGTACTTGAAGGGGAGCAATGGAATAGAGTACTAACCGTATTATACAGGTATATCCCTTCGACGACGTCCACATGGACTCTAGCATTTACCAAGACCCTATGAAATGGGACCCTAGTCGTTACGCCCCTGATCGAGCAGAGGATAAGAAGTTTCCTCATGCATATCTCGGCTGGGGAACAGGCCTCCACCCATGCTGTAAGTCTTGACAGAATTCCCAACCTCATATACCACTTAATTTACTAATATAAATTGCAGTGGGACTTAAAGTAAGTTTTCATCACCCAACTCTTGTCTGACCCTTGTTTCATAGAACAGAGGTCAGAAACTGAGGTTTCAAAAGAAACTCTACTCACCAAAACCACAGTTTGCCAAACTTGAAATTGCCATCACGACAGCCACGTTCCTCGCTAGCTTCGACTTTAGCCTATGCGATAAAGACGGCAAACCAAGGACCGCGCCTCTACCACAATCTGACAGAAAACTGTTTGCCCCAGCCTTTCCCACAGACAAAGTGTATCTCAAATGCTCGCCCAGGTCCTGAAAAATGGGTCATGTTCGAATGATTTAGGTACAGGAAACAGAAACGACGACAGGGGGGATGACATCTCATATTTGTTGATGGGAATAGAGGGCTGCAATTCATCAAAGGGTAAGGGGGTCAGATAGATGAGCGAGCTCAGTTGGATACATCCATGGCCAGAGACAAACGCATCATCTGATGATGTTTTATGAGAAACAAGACAAAGGGCCATCGATCATAGCGCAGGCTTTAGGCAAGGCAGGTTTATTCTAGGCTTTTCACTTTATATAAGGTAACAACCATGCTAAATACAAATCATGCTCATTCCAAACTTAATTCTCTCCCATTGGGTAGCACTGGCCAGCATAGACGGCAAGTAGAAGGAAGGACTATTCAAGCATTACACATGCAAGGGCCTTCCTTGCGAGCAATTCTTTTTCTGATTTAGGGATCTGAGACACAAAAGAAGAGAGCTCAAGTTAAGGTTAGTATAAGGTTACAGCCCAGAGCAAGTGCCGCCGGCCGTTGGGACTTGGTGGCCCAAGGTTGGACTGCTGCTCAGCTTCAGCTCAGTCTGCACAATAGCACAACCCCAATACTATCAGCAGCAGATACGATCAATAAGCAACATCATTTACTGCAACGTTTTTACTTGCTGGCTCACTGAGTGCTATTACTACCTGAATTTGTTTGAAGAGTGAGAGCGTATGAGTCCATTATTCCACAGTGGATGCCGACTGCAGCCGCAAACCTACTTGGAAATAGTGGCTTTATCGTGAAGCCTAAATCCACGATATATGAAACGGGATGCAGTGATATGATCCGTCAACAATGGATGTCTTGTTATTCGACATTCTTTCTGGTCATTCGTCAGTCTTAGTGACCATTCATCATCCCTATCGACCTCTTAACAATAAAAGAAATAAAAATGAATCAACCAAATGGGCAACAAACCGCCATGGCACTGCCCTCCTCTCCGCAGGTATTTTCATTCAGCCGCCCAGAGGCACTCAACGTCACCAAACACTATCAGTTCGTTCAGCCATATGGCAGATATGGACACCCAAACACATGGATGGGCGGCGAGCTGTACTACTCTCAAAAGTACGTTCGCCGCGCGATGAACTATAAGCCTCCTCTTAGCGCGCGCCCTCGAAAGCCGCTCGATTGTTTCAGTAGCTATGAACCGGCTCCGCTTGAACCATTGTTTGGAGAGGACCAGCATGTTTGTGAGATCTGGTCTCCGTCGCCGAAACCTTGCGGTCCCAGATCTCGCGGGAAACTGCTAGATGGGCAGACGAATTCTCGGGGTGGTAAGGGTAAAGGACAGGGGAGTAATACGTCTCGACAAAAGCAGCAACATCTAATACAACAACAGCAGCTACAACATCAGCAGCAGATACAGCAGATAGAAATGCTAAACCACCAATTGGAGCAGGCTCAACAGCAACAAATTCCACCAGCGAATGTTGAGCAGCAGCAAATCCAGTACATACAGCATCTTCAACCGCAGACACATCAATTACAAATGCAAAACGACCAATTAGATCAATTTCAAGAGCAACAGCTACCGCCAGAGCAAGTTCAACAACAGCAACAGCAACTCCAACAAGAGCAAGCCCAACAGCAACACCGCCGCCTACAGCAAATCCAGAAGCAAATGCAACTAGAGCGATGGGACCGAATAAGACAACAGTGGCATGAAAACCAAGCTGCTCAGCAAGACCCTCAATTGGGAAGCGTCTATCAGAATAAAACCCAACAGGGCAGTCACATGGGCCAGCCTCCGTACCAACCTGCAGATAGGTCTAACTGGAATCAATGGCCTGCCTAGAAACAGATCTAGTAGCCAGGCGTTGACACGAGTGCGCAGTTGTATTCCACATTGAGTTCTTGCGAAACAACTAAGCGGGCCTCCATCTTGAAGCCTCTGTGAAAGAAGCGGATCAAACGAGAACATGGCGAAAGGATAGACAGCGAGGGGAGATGATGTGGTTGATATTCAAGGGGAGGGCCAAGAACCAAGGAATTGTATGAGTCAAAATACCCTATTAAGAAATATACGTATAAACCACATCTCTCTGAACCATTTTAGGGACTAGGCGTGTAAGTTGTTGACTACAAGTGTACACTACCGAACGTCTCAATACTGCGACACAACCATCAAGCCCAAATTAATGAAATGCTTTCAAAATTGTTGTGAAATTATAAATCATTGAATCGTATTATATACTTGGGGTATCCAGAGTCCCGTAACCATCTTGCTTCATCCTCTCATCTTTTAGCATCCACCTCTTATACACGGCGTGTCTGTCGCTTCCTCTTGCAGTCCTTGACATTCACCACACGCGGCAGCAAATCATTCTGCAGCGGTGTGTTGGTCTTGATGTACTGAACCAAAACTTCATCCTGGGTGTCCAAAACGACTAGGTCCTTGGTGATGGGCAGGATGTTGTCGCCACCTCCTGCAACAAAGTCAAGGGTAACGATGCGGTAATCACGGTCGTTTTCAAGCAGCTTGCCCTTGACCTTGACGCTGATGATCATGGAACCGGCGGGCTTGGTCGGGTTGTACTTGACCATGATGTCCTTGGAGAGCTGGAACCACGAGGTGATCTTGTTTTGGTTGAACTGGTTGACTTTAGAGACGGCGCCCTCGAGGATTTTGCGCACATCGGAGCCCTTGAACGTGACTTCGACAATGGCGTTGCCAAAGGGGAACGAGGTCAAAACTTCGCCACGAGTGATTTCACCGGCGTCAATGGTGGCTCGCACACCACCCGCGTTGATGAGGGCAAAGTCGGCCTTCTTATCCTCGTCCTTCACGAGGCCACGGCGGTAGTCGAGCATAGCGTCGGCCATGACCTCACCGAGAAGACAATCACCAAGCTGGCACTTGGTCTGGTCGAGCTCGTTCTTGGTTGTGCCAACAACCTCGGCGGCGAACTTCTCAAAGGGGGCTCTCCAGGCAAGAACCTTGGCCTGCAGGGCCGGATCCAGCTCGGTCTTGTTGTCCATGTGGATGGGGGCACCGTGGTAAGCCAGGACTTTGCCGTCCTTGTCAAAGGTGAGGTCGATGTTGCCCAGGTACTCGCCCCAACGGAAAGAGGTGACGACAAAGACTTCGTCGCCCTTGGTGTTCTTGACAATGGTTGGGTACTTGCCCAGCGCATTGGGCATATCACCCAGCAGGGTGTGGCTGTGGCCGCCAATGATGAGAGATAGGCCCTCGGTCTGGGCGGCAAGCTTCTGGTCATCCTCATAGCCAATGTGGGTGAGAGCGATGATGCGACGGATATCGGTGGTGTTGCGGATCTCGTAGATGGCCTTTTGGATCTCAGCGACGGGGTCGAGGAACTTGGTCAGGTCGCCGACACGGGAGATGGACGGAGTGGTGGGTGTGGTGACACCAATGACGGCTACGCCGTGCTTCTCGAAGATCTGATAGTTCTTGATGGTCTTCTTGAGGTCCGGGTACTCGCTCTTGACGTTGCACGAGATGACGGGGAAGGTCAGGTTGACGAGGAACTGACCCAGCTTCTCATCGCCGCCGTCCCACTCGTGGTTGCCGAGCGTCATGGCATCGAACTTGAGGTCATTGATGGTCTCGGCAATCTTCTCGCCGCCGTAGAAGGAGTAAAACAGCGTGCCCTGGAACTCGTCGCCGGCGTTGAGCCACAAGTTGTCCGGGTGAGCGGCGCGTAGCTCGTCGACCTTGGTCTTGATGCGCGCGTAGCCGCCGAAGCAGCCCTTGGCCGTGTCCTTGCAGTCGGTGCCGGACTTGGAGTACTGGTCCAGGTGGGCGTGGACATCGTTGACATGGAAGAAGGCTATGATTGTTGAAACACGAATTAGGCTGGGCGCAAACAAGGGGGTTGGAAAATTACTAGGTAAGTAGGTAGCGAGTCTGAAGGAGATACTCACACATGTTGTAGTGGCCATCGGCGTCGATGAAGCGCTTGCTGAGGCGCTGGCTGTAGAGCACATCATCAGCCAGGACAGAGCCAGCCGCGGCGAGGGCGGCCACCGCGCAGGAGATTGACGTCTTCATGGCTCGACTCGGGCTTTTTTTGTGGTGTAGCGGGCGAGTTGGCGGGGAGTTGTAAGGAAGAGAAGGACTGGAGCGAGACAACAGTCGGTAGGACAAGCAGGCAAGCAGGCAGTCGGCAGCAATTCCACTCACTTGCACGCGCGCCTTCGCTTGCTTCCTCCAGGGCGCGGCTCTCAGGACCTATTTAAACCCTGTGCCTGTTATCAGTAAGCGTCAGTCAGTCGATCATCAGCGAATTGACCCATTAGCGGCTCCGCGCGCGATAGGCCATTGCAAAAGGGCCCGCGGCATGAAATCTTCATCTGTTCTTCCTCCACCACCTCCGTTGCTGTGCAGCCACACGGGCCAATGCAGAGGGTTGCCGTTGGCTGGCCGTCTGCATGGAAGACCACCAACGCCCACCAAAGCCCACCGAGGAACCCCTGAGCCTGCCACGGCTCCACGTGTGGCGTCAAATGGCCGCTTGGCGCTGGGGAACTTTGTGCGGCTCGTCCGAGGCGTTATCGCCACCTGTAATGGTAATAATGGGGGACCTGTGCATGGCGTCTGGTGCCTGCAGCGTGCCTGTTCCAGCGCCTTTGAGAGCTTCTAGAGCGTCAGTATTATAGTGCATACCCACTGTGTCAGTACTCCTAATACACCACCCAACTGTAAGTACCGGACTGTATGTTGCTGAGGTCAGGCCAGTGATCGCCCATGACAGTAGCCTATCACAGCCGACATCACAGGCTCAACGCTCCACTTCATCACCTGTAATCCTCACCTGCAAAATTGAAGGCTGACGAGCCCCACGGGGGTATCCGCCGTCATCCGCAAAAGTAGATGCCTAATCTGGCCTAGCGCTGCCTCGGCCCCCGCCTGTCTTTGTCCTGCCAATGCCTCCATTTGCGCAGAAGCTCGTCAATATTGGCCATCTATAAGCTAATCACCCTCTGGTAACTCGGCCCGTTGGTGCATTTTTGGTCTATTTACCTCTTTCCACTCCGTAGAAACTATCTTAATTCTCCTCCGAGTTTTGATGTTTTGCGCAAGCCGTTGGAAGCGACGGCGCATCGGAAGCGGCCGGTAAGGAAACGGGAACGAGCATCAAAATCCCATGACGGCCATCACCGCGGGGTTGCAAGGTGAGAAAGGGAAAGGTGAGGCCGGATTCGGATGAACTATTGGATGAAAACGACGGGGATGCTGTTGGCATGACGAGGATTACATAGTGCATCACTCGTATCTTGTCTGGCAGAACTGGAGAAAAAGACGGGATTATACTGTTAGGCTATCAAGGCTTATCGTCAGTCCCCTTTGAATACCCGAAACGGTGGGTTATATCCAGGCCCTCTCCCCATATATCTGTACTGTATAGTTACCTACCTATGTAGTAGGTAGTTGTGAGACCGGCCTGTTCCTTCCCCATGCCCTATCCGCACAGCTATCTGCCAGATGGCAAGCGTGGGGTGAGGCAGGCGCGACACGACAAGTAGGAACATGCCACCAATCTGAATCTGACCCGAGTCGAGTGGTAGGATAAAGGATGCCATCATCACCTTCGCCTCACGGCTGGAAGAAGATTCGTTATTCCCTCCATTTCCTTCGTTGGTCTTCAACGCCCACTAACATGACTTGCGCCGCATGCATACATGGATCACAGTTGACACTTTCAGCTTGCCCAACGGCCACACCAGCGTCCGCCATGGCGTCGGCGACGAGCCCAAACGGGCATAAACCGCCATGAACCTTACGTGGACGTCCGGCGCTGCAAAACTCCAAAAGCTGATACCAGAGCCGACCTGCAGCGCTGCCGCCGAGGTTCCGGCTTGTCGTCCATTTCCTTTGCGTAATGCAGCTGTGCTTGCTGTGCTTGCTGCCGTACTTGGGGGCGACGCACATTCACACCACAACGAGTTGGTAATGATGGCAAGGTGACACGGTGTGCAAGAGCACCAGTTCGGCAACATAACCGAAGTGATTTCATGCGAATGAGCAGCAGCGACGTCGTATCCCACCATCTGCTGTGACTGCAGATCGGCTCTCTCGGCAAGTGCTATGAATCTGTGAAGCGGAAGCATTTGTCAATGACCATAATGCGCGCATGGGTGATACACCAGTGATATAGACATGCACAATATATTGGCGCGATCACTCGGTCGCTCTCTGAGGATCCACATTAAAAAAACGGCACATTTCATCTGCTCACAAAGTCGTTTAAAATAGAATAAATATGTATGCGGTACTGTATCTGAGCAATACGCTTTACGTTATCACAACCATGACTGAAGAAGAGACTCGCCGGCCTCTTCTCATTATGACGACCAGCATCCTAATTTCCAACCCTAAAAAGTGCCAAGACCATCAAACGCTCAAAGGAAAAAAACAAAAACTCTGCCCCAGCCAGTCATTCGTGGCGATGGGGATGTTTCTCTCATTTCATCATATGGTATAGCGGAAGTCGGAAGGAGTTTCATCCTATGATATTTGTTAGTTTTCTACTCTTCGTCTTCACAAATCTCAAGTCAACAATTCCAGAAAGGAGATTACTTACGTCGTGGGCTTCGAGAGCTTTACCCTCCTGGTCCGCCTTGCGGTTGTTTCGAATAAAGCTCAGGTCGCAAATGCACACGAGGATGATGTTGAGAAGAGCGCAGGCAATGCAAGCGTACATGCCAGGCTTGTAGCCTGTGGCTCTATCCTGTGTACGGAAAACCAGGCTGCCGGCGATGCCACCAATGCCGCCAAAGCCGACAAGCGTGGCACTGCAAAAGGCGCGCTTCCACTGACCTCGGACGTTGTTGGCCTGGAAGGCCATGACGGCTGGGATGTTGCTGTTGGCACCGGCGGTGACGAGGAAAACACCGAAATAACGCACGGCGGTCGACTCAGCCCAGCCCATGATGGGAAGGCCAATCACACAGAGCAGCATGTTGAAGATGATGATGGGACCACGCAGATGGTGCTTGTCGCCGAGATAGGCCGTCGAGAACATGATGATGCCGGCGAAGACATAAGGAGGTGCGACGAGGCACTGAGCGGCACCGATGCTGAAGCCCATGTTCTGGACCAGAAGAATGGGCAGTGTGTAGGCCAAGGCGTACGTGATGGTGGTTGTGCCGAAGAAGATGAGAGCGTAGGCCCAAATCTTCCAGTCAGCTCCTGCGCGCATGAATTTAGCCAGGTTAAAGGGCGGTACGACAGAGTCACCACGATCGCGCTGGATACGGGCCACAATCCAGTCTCGCTCGCGCTGGCCGAGGAAGTTCCATGACTTTCGCTTGGAATCGGGGAAGTCGACCAACAGCCAGTAGCTGCCGATGGCGAGAGCGCAAGTGATGACACCTTCGATGATGAAGATCCACCGCCAGCCAGTCAGGTTCTCGCGTCCGTTAAGTTGCATGAGCTGTGAAAGAAACATGTTAGCCACGAAAGAGATCCATGCTGCTGATGGGTGAATTGGGATTCGGCTTGGAAGCAATGACTTACACCGTAAGCTAGAATACCGGAAAAGGCCGCAGCAACGCATCCGAGCAGGTAGAAGAGGGAGTATCGCTTGCCGACCTCGTCTGTCATGATTGTGTCAGCATTGTGATGGCAATAGTGTGAGCGAGTTTCTGATCTCAAGTGAGGCCATTTCTTTTGGAATCCTTAAAAATGTTGACTTTTCACCCAAAAGACAAGGGAAAAAAAAAGAGACACATACATCTTGTGTACCAGGTGCTGAGCAGGTAAACACAGCTTGGGAAGAATCCAGCTTCGAGGAGACCGAGGGCGGCTCGGGCACCTGCCAGCGCGGAAAAGTTCTTGACAAAGCCCATACCGATCATGACGCCGCCCCAGAGGAGGGTAATGACTGAAAGGTGAATGCGCGGGCCGATGGTTCGGATGAGGACTGTTGATGGAGGCTGGAAGAGGATGTATGTGATGAAAAAGACGAGATTGGCAATGTTCTGTTTCGTTGTCTATATCAGCACAGATGTCCCTACAATGACAACCCATCTCTGAAATACCTCCATGAGGCCAAAGAGATTTGGGGGAAAGGGCGTTGAAGGAATGAGCGACCTACATATCGGTTCTTGATCAGATTCAGCTCGACACTCATGCCGGCAATGTTGGCAGCACTCATGTTCGTACGGTCCATCAGACTGACACAGTACATGGCACCGACGGTAATGACCAACCGCCGGTCGACACGGCTAAGAATGCTGCGCTGCTCTTCCGGGGTGAAGCCAAAATCATCTTCGTGTGGAGTACCGACAACATCGTGGCCGCTTTCAGAGTCGAATTTCATAGGCTGGTCGACATGGTCGAAGACGGCGCCCTTGGACTCCATCTCGGGGGAGCTGTGAGCAGCCATTCCCGTCATTGGACTGGGGAGCAAAAACAAAGAAGAACGGATTCCCGCTTTTTTGTTGTGCAGTAGGCAAGAGAGAGAATGAGAGATAGGGTCTGGGTATGGAAAGAGTCTGAGAGATGAGACAACACTGTGTGTGTGCTGACTTGGAGAACTAAAACTAGAACAAGAACAACAAGATACAGAGCTTTTAAAGGAAGAGGGGATCTGGAAGGAAGATATATAGATGGACTAGAACCTCGGGCCCCTAACATGTACGGTATGCAACCCAGGGCAGAGGGAGCTCAAGGTTGCACTGCATGTGTGCTAACGAACTAGGTCAGGACTGTTTAAACCTAGCTTGCCCAGGGCTCTAGACTACATTCCCCCCTCCCCCTCGAAGGACTCGACTCCTCCAAAGTGTACAGAGACAGCCAAGGGAATTTACCACCATAAGGCAAAATGTCTTGGGTGGTGGTCAAGGCTAACGCGTATAGAGGTACAAGATTTGGGGTCACGGTGGGATTTGGCGAGGGTTCGGTCCCGTCTCCTCCCCTCCCAACACCAATGGGGCTGGGGGGGGGGGGGGGGGGCCGGTTCTTGTTTCTGGAACTCTGGGGTGTGTGGGTGTGTGGTCAGGCTTGCGCGTTATGGTGGTGTTCTTTACCTTCAGCTCAAATGTCTTGGCTGCTCCGGCGCTTGTCATTTTGAGTGGTTGTGTGTTTGTCCGTCTGTCACTCAGTTACCATATGCCTGCGCTGCTGCAGCAACTGCACCGACGTTTGACATGGATTTGTGGTTGTTCATCAGGTATGTGTGCAACTTTGCAAAATGTGTAGTTCACTCCCCATTTCTAGACGTCGCTGACTTGTGTATGTTTGTCTCTCTAGAGGAGAATATTATCTACCGGTATAATAGTCTCACAACCATTCGCCACATTCCCCATACATATTTGGAGCCAATTCACATTCCCCCCACCAACTTGCAATTGCCAAGCCGGACCGTCGACGTATTGGCGCAAAACCACACCCCCAGATCACAAGTCCAGACTACCCGGTCATGAGCCCACGTTGTCTAACAGCACCAAGGTACCAAGAACCCGTCGGTTGCGCAAAGAAAAGAATTAGCGCCACCCACTCAAAATGATCTCTCTTAATAGTGCCCTCCCACTCAACAGAACGGAGCATTCACAAGCACTTGATAAACAATAAAAGAAGACGAATTCTTGCGCCGTGTGTTGATCAGCAGGTTTGTCAGGCTGTAATAAATACTGCCTTTTGCGCCCGCGGGCTATTCTACGCCGGACCGGACTTTTGGAGGCTTGCGGCAGATGCAGCAAGGTTCTGACTAGGTTATGATTTGTATCGCTTTTGCAGCTCTTATATCAGCGCTTGTCAAGGGTCTAGATGACTGGGCGCCCACCTTTTTGGAGCAAACTGCCAGCCCAGGGCCCCCCTTCCCCAAGCCAGCCAGCCAACCGCCCACACCCCCAGCTCACCATTCTACCTGTCTGCATGACGTTAAGTAATACTACATGCGTACATTCATACATGGTGTATTAGTTGGGTGTGTAAAAAGTATGGGCCAACTGGTACAGATGCAAGCATGTTGCCAGTGATTTGGCAGCAGAGCTTGGGGTTGTTGGTGGGTAGACCGACGGGCTGTGGGGGATAAGAGACCAACGGGGCTGCTGGAAGCTGGGGACTATGGCAGACATGGTGATGGCATCTGGGGTTCGGAGGGCCCAAGTGGTGGTTTGGCCGGGGGGGGGGGCTTCTATTCACAATGACACAGGATGGAGGCTGCTGCTGCTCTGGCGGCGTGGCCGAGTCGCGTCCAGTGTACGTAGTGCAATGCGGTTTGTCCCCAGACCAGCATCGACCGGCTCAAACGTGTCAATCTCGAGAGATGCAAGCTCCGGAAAGCCATATGGTGGCGGGCCAATGATGAGAAAGGCAAAACCGGTGTCAAGACCCATTTCGGGGCTAGCGCATCGTGTGCATTCCTTTGCCCTTTTTGAAC
The DNA here is from genome assembly GCA_005765155.1 of Zelopaecilomyces penicillatus. Taxonomy (NCBI): domain Eukaryota; kingdom Fungi; phylum Ascomycota; class Sordariomycetes; order Hypocreales; family Pseudodiploosporaceae; genus Zelopaecilomyces; species Zelopaecilomyces penicillatus. The sequence continues at coordinate 6,606,079 of VCCP01000002.1, forward strand.
AGATTCAGAACAGAAACTATCAATCTGGGGGAGTGCGTGTCGTCGTCACTTGGTGATGTCTGTGTGTAGGTGTGTGTGTGTGTGTGTGTGTGCGTATGTGTGTGGGTTTTTGGTGGTTGAGATTTCCCAATCTTGGTGAATTGTATGATGATCTAGAAACGCCGTCTTCACCCCTCACAAGGCTCTCTCATCAACTCATCCCAGGACCAGAATTGGTGTCAAGCCGCCCATCCTCCCCCTCCCAAGCCACACAAGTCATTCGTTGTTGTTGTTTTTTAATCTATTTTTTTATTTGTCTTTTCGGCTCTTGTGAACGGGAAAGGCAAAGTGCATACATTGTTACCAAGCACATTGTTCCAAAATAAGAACTAAAAAGAAACCCAAGAGAGACGGAGTCATCCGACAACAGCATGGAACTGGATGGTGGATATCTTGAGAGCTGTGCGTTCTTTTTTTTTTTTTTCTTATTGCATCTTGCCGAGAGACATAAGATTTGATCACAATATGTATGTACACTCCCTCGTACAATACATCTGCAGGTAATCATGCAAAAATGCAATAGATAATTTGGAACACCGTATCTATGACCTTGTAAATGCGCTGTCTGTCATGTAGTTCAGTGTGGCGCGCGCTTCCCTTACTCGCAGAAAATGCCACTTTTTTTTTGGTTTGCATCTTCAATATTATGCACCTGCGTATCTTTGACGGCCCTTTCCCATCTCCCCGGGGAGTCGTAAAATAGTAGGTAGACACCAAAGATTGGGAGCTGCAACGGGAGCGTGTCCCGCCCGTGAGATGGCTGCTGATGTATGTCTCGGGTCGTGCATTAATTATTACTTGGATTTGATGCTCCATACCCAGCCAGCATCTTACAGTACCATTGGATTTCAATGTTATGCTGTGTGTATGTATGTATCTTACACGGCAAAGACAGGTCTTGTGCTTCTCACTGCACGTGGCTTTAGAGACATGGCTTTCTCCTTTAGGCTGAGTCGCCTCTCCCCACTGATAATGCGCAAAATAAACCCAGGATGTGAGGCGACAGGCATCGGAGGTTTTGGTCAATATGACGCTCCTCGTTATTGCAGCTCTATTGCAGCTACACGGCCCAGCAACGCTCTCAGACTTTTTTTCCTTCTTCAGTTACTCATTCCTATTGCATTTTCATTGCTTTTTCCATCCGCTCTTGTTCATCTTGTCTATACGTTGTCCCCCAGTTGGCAGCTTTGACTATTGGCAAAAGCTGGAAGAAGGGCCAAGACCCCAAGGGTTGGAAGCCACACACACACCACAACAAAAGTGGAAGTACAAAACGCCGCTGAGCAATGTGGTGGCCCCCTCGGTGGCGAGTTCGGCAAATTGAATAAAAAAAAGGCTTTTGTGGTCGACGTCATGATCTACACTTTCTTCCATGTCAGGGGGGCGAATGAATGAGGTTTGGAGATGAATATTCCCAGTTGTACGGATGGATGTAAATTAGAATGAAATTTTTCTATTACATGCCCTATAGGATGTATAATTTGCAGTGAATGATTATACGTATTACTCCGGATTCCAGACAACTCCCGTGTGAGTGGGTAATTGAGCATCTCACGCTGCGCCACGCTTCTTCTCTATCCCATCCCAAATCCATCCCACCGCAAGTCCCGCAATCCCAGATCCAGCATCCATCCATCCATCGTCCAGGTCAGTTCAGGCCAGGCCAGGGTAAGGGTAAGGGAACAACAAACAAAATCCTCGTTACCCCATTCGTAAAACGATGGATGGATGGAGCCCCATGGATGGAGCCCATGGAAGTTGGAACCCAACAATGTGCTGTGCGCATGCGAACCGTCCGACCCCCCCTTGCTCGGTTCCAAGCTAACCCCCTCCATTTTCCTCCTCTTTCTTCAACGGGCCATCGCCAGCCCTCCATAACAAGCGAGACCGCGGTGTGGATGGACCCTTTTCGCCTGGAGTAGCGGCTATTTCCATCAACTATTGACTCTAAGGATCCGATGCACATCTGTACTACACTTACCTTACTTACCGCCATCTGAGATACTATTACGGAGTACTAGGTGTCTAGTTGTTAACTACCGTTGGGATGGGGCATCCACCACGGCAAGGGATTGACCTAATCAAGGTGTACCCTCTATCCAATTTGAATCACCAACATACAATGCAAATCCAAGACCTGCACTAGAATCTAGATTGACCCTCATGTCTCAATATAATCTTCTAGTCCGAGGCCATCCAGACGTAACGGTCCCTATATCCCGTACAGACACCGACCGGTGTTTCACTCATGTTTTTTTCTTCTTTCTCATCCTCCAACCATCGAGATGTACCAGCAAAAAGAGGCAAACCTCCGATTCTCTAGACACCATCAGACGAGAACTTCTTTCCTGTGTTTTGTCCGTGCAAGCCACGCTCCAATAGTCCCAAAAACAATGAATCTCCAAATCATCAAACCCAAGGAGTAATTGGCTCTACAATTCAATGTTCCGCAGGTTCACAGCCCAACACACACATGGCAACCAAGCCCCCCCCCCCCCCCCCCCCCCCCACACACACACACGCATTTGATTGATTCACAATAAAAATTAATAAAAAAAAAAACGCCGTCCCCGGGCGCCCCGACCTTGGTATGGGGTTACCCCAGCTTTTGGGGCACAAACAGCCGTATGCACCAATAGCAGGCTGTTCCGGCCGGCTCGATGCCGAGGTCTGTACTCCGTAAAGAATTGAGTAACATTGGCGCTCCCGAGAGGTGGCGCCTTTTTTCCTTGGTTTCCCTTTTCTTTGGTTTATGTTGGTGAATACCTTACTTAACCTTACCTACCCACAACCTACCTATTTTACTTGGCCTTATTAGGTTAAATTGGGTTCCCTCTTCGTGAGGGGGAAGATGGAGACAGGTAGCCCTGCACAATGCGGGGGAGGACAAGGACAAGAGAGCTGCAAGACAGATGAAGAAGATTGATTCCACTATTTCCAATACTCATAGCTTCCAAACATTCAGCACCAACATGAAAGACACAAGACATTCAGTCTCTGGGGCGTATCAGCCTCAACGAACACCCCCCCCCCTTTACAGCCCTTTCACTCTTTGGCTCACCGTCCCACCCAACCACGCGTGCCGGTTTCAACTCCACGGGAACCGCATACAAATTCGACCTTCTGCTCCGAACCGCGCGTGGCTTTATTCCCCCTCCAGCAACCCGGCAAGGTTCCCATGCTCTAGATTCGTCGTAGACTACCTCCTCCCAAGCCCTCCTCTGTGCCGCTTAAGCCTCAGCCCGTTCACATCTCCCCCAGTTCCCATCGTTCAGCCCATCATCCATCCCATGGACATGCCCACCCACACCTCTACACACAAACCCATAGCTTGGGTAGATGGTTGTTCTTGCTGTTGTCCTCCGTCATGAGTTATCCCCAAAGCAGACAAACCCCCGATCAGGTTCCCACTCCCCTCTACTCCGAATAATCCGGGGCCCCGGATACACATTTCTGCATCTGGACTCATTATGCGGGGAGGACAGGCAAATGTATAGTCGAAAATGTAAGTGTATTCTCCAAGACCTCCGTCCCAAGTCATTATTGACGGTGAGATGCAAACGCCTCCTCCCCGGGCCAAGCATGCCTCAAATTATCATGCGTTGCTCTTCATGCCCATCTCTACCCGTTGTGAGCCCAACTAATTACAGCCACACACGCTCGCTTGTTACCAACAAAGATATGTATGTCATGCACCACATTAGTTTGCCTACATGCCAATAATCCCATTGCCGCGGATGCAAACGCTCATCGCAAAACTACTACAACAACCATGCCATCGCCGTGTCTTGTCTCATCGCAGCGCTATGAATGCCACTTGCTTCCACAACCCGTCATGTCCCGTCTTGTCCCGAACCAATACCCAATAAGAAACCATCAACCTTGAAAGAACCCCAAAACACAAAACGCAAACTATCGAATCAACCGCATCTCCAAGCGAGTTCAGGCAAATCCAGCTAAACACCATCGACTCTGCCGCGCACTTCCCATGCCACATCTCGCACTTGACATCTCATACCCGTGCCCCCCGCCTAGATACCCCCTCACCCTCTCGGTCTATAAACCGCCAACCCACATGCCTACGGTAGAGAACAGTTTTTGCACATTGTGCCAGAGCATGCCGACAATGCCGACAACGGTAAAGACTTGAAGAATCTCCCACGGGTATCGTGTTCGGACCTCGGTTTCCACAAACTCGATGCTCGACTCGGGCATGGCGGGGAAGCGACCTGTGGTTAGGTACTCTTCCATCAGCTCGTCCTTCTTGTACCACTGCTCACGTAGCCAGAGGTCAAACTTTTCCTGGTCGTCGAGCGGAATATCAGAAAGCTTGAAGCGGCGCCAGTAAAAGTTGACCGACTTGGGAGGGCGGCCTTCAAAGTACGTGCTGGCCAGACCAAATATCTCCTCGCCGTATTTGCCTCGTCTAATGTGCGTTTCGGTCAGCGACACTTCTGAGCCAGGTACCCAGCTAGACTCCTAATCCTACCACCAAGGGGGGAACGGAAACTTACGCAATGCCCTCATACGCAACTGTACAGTCATAGATGTACTCGAGGCTGCCCTTGAGCTCGTTCAGACAAAAGAACGTCCCAGTGCTTCGTGGAAGCAACACATGCTCAGGGTCTTTCAATCCTTGCTTCTCTGCCCACTTGGCCGACTTTCTACGTCCGTTGGCAGACAGGTTTGTGCCTTCGGGGAAAAGGAGTAGCCACATGGGGTCATAGTAGCTCTTGCCATTGGGATCACGCTTGAGTTTCTTGAGCTTTGTGAGACGATGTGCTAGCCTGGGCTGATCTGTTGACATTTTTCTCGACATGAAGATGAAGCCATAAAACATCATGCCTGTACCAATAAGGGGGATCCATTGGAGTGATTGCTTCAGAATGATGTACAGGTGGCCGTGCATGCCGGGACTGTTGGCATATCCCACCCACCAGAGGTACAGCCAGTCTGTATAGATCTGAGGATTAACCATGGTCAGCTATTCGCCCATACAGCTTGTATAATCTCAAAGAGATTCGATGAGTCAAACAACCCAATGTGAGTGGTTCAAGATTGGGCATACCTGATGGTTAGCTATGAGAACCATGCGCTCGGGAAACGAGAATTGAACCCCTCCATTTGCTGTTTGCTTGATTTGACCGGCGACAGACTCATCACCACTGATTCTTATAGTAGTGGGCCCCCAAATCTGTGTCATCAAGGATATAGTAATGCCAAAGGAGCGTTTTGTATTGGCCATGAAGTCGTAGTACAAGCCACGGTTCACAAAATACAGCGGAGCACCGATCAACTGGGTGACACAGATGCTATCGAAACCTCGAGTTAGTTCCCAGGGGGCGATCGAATGCGCACATCCATGGATCTTGAGATGCGGGTGCCGTTCTAGGTCAACCATACCTGGCGCAACATGTCGTGAAATAGACGGCAAACATGACTCCTCGCAGGATCTGCATCGCTATTCCATAACCCTTCTTCCCTGACGGATGCGGGTGAAGACCGTTGAGGCCATTTGACGGCGCATCTTGTGTTGGCTTGCCCCCCAGGGCCATGTCTGGTGCTGGAATGCTGGCTTCGGATACATCGGGATGCTTGAGATCCGCCATCTTGGCCGGCTCGCTTTCTGCTGTGGGCATGAGTATGTTTGTAAAAGAAAAACTGTAGTAAGAATTATGATGCTGTCTCCAGGTGAAAGTTTGCCGTTTGGTCGTTCGACTAGGCAGCCAGAGACAAGGCTCAGCGGTTTCCTCCAAATATGAAGGCAGAGAACGGAGCCGGAACGCCTAGGCAGCTGAAGAAAGCCCCGCCAGTCACAGCTGCACAGGCCGTGGCGTTATGCTACGGTTTATTTCCCAAGCCAACCTCAGTCTGGGCGGCGATCAGGTGTGTCTGGCGCCTGACCAAACGGCGACGATAGCGAAGGGGTTTAGGATGCTCGAGAGGGGTTTTGGTTGAAGGGCTACATAGTTTGGCGTCTCCAAGAAAAACACACACGATCGGGCCAGATGGTGCCTGCAGCACATGACGATGAGGTGGTTTGGAGGCAGGCAGACGGGCCACAGCGGCAGGCCACTGGCAGGTTTAGTGGCTGTTTTTAGTGGCTGTTCACGGCCAAAGCCCTATGAGTTTCACTTGATGCGGTGCTCGGAGGGCCAGCCGGTGTGCTGACGGCCTGGCGCTGAGACCCCCCCCGACTGGCTCTTTTACAGTGAGTGGGTGTAGCTGTGCTAAACCTGGCTGTCAGGTGAGGCGGGGTACAGTCTTCCCTCCCATCTTGATGGCTGTTTTTCTGCGCATTGCCACTTGAACAGACGGTGTTTGTAGTCAAATTTTCACACAGAACACGTCGCAATTTTTTCCGTACGGGACAGCGGACATTAAAGACATTCCGCAGGCCTTTTTTTGGCATTCTATCAGAGCGGCAAAGGTGGAAGCGGAGAATGCGATTACCCGACCCGTCCGGCTGGCACGGAAGAGTCGACGCTGACGATCGTAGCTACGTAATCAAACGGTCGTGCTAAAGAGCGAGCTATGCCAAAACGAGTCATTAAGCATGTGATCGCTGCCTGCAGTTGCAAAACATCTTTGCGCCCCATCAAATGTCCAAGACAGAGTAAAACATAGGCGTGCTCAGGATGGTGGATCGAGTTCCTAAAGTGTCCTTCAAATGGAGAGGAATATATGGATATTTTTTAAACAACGCGGTGGACTGTGCTTGTGCAACTCATCGCAACAGAACCCGTGGATTGATCACGTTACACTGGTTGGTCATGATACCCCACGTACGTCCGTAATTGAGTCGCACCAGCAAGCTGTCAAAAGGGGTAGGCGGTCAGGATTCCGCCAGCCTTTCGACATCCGCCGCTTACACATTCCTCCATCATCTCTGTAACGCTGTTGAGCCAAGCTGTGCGCGCGGAATCCTTGACGTTTTCGTCTTCATCATGATAAGCGTCAGTTGACCTCTCGCCATGTCTAGCAGTCGCGCGCTTCTCTGTGGCGTCGGCCAGCTACTCGCCAAGCCTGCGCCTATCCGCTGTCGACCGCCCTCAATCTCATGGCATGATGCTGGGCCCGCGAGGTCTAGCTACCGACACATCTCAACGACCAGCCTCTTACGGGCAAACGAGTCCCGAAGTGTTGCTGAGCTTCCAGAGCGAACAAATCCTCGTTACCTACAGAGTACGAAGCCCGGCTCGTCGCTGCTGTCGTTGAGATGGCCTCGACCGCCTCGCAATCTTCTACTCGTCCAGAAGCTCTACTCTCCAGACGTCACTAAATCGGTCGCCAAGTTTGCCAAGCATATCAACAGCGAGTATCCCGAGGTCAACATCATCGTCGAGCCGCGTGTTGCATCTACAATTCAGACGCATCTCAACTTTCCCATTTTCGTTGCCGACCATGGATCCAACATTGCAGATAAAATTGACGTCATTGCTACGTTTGGCGGCGACGGTACCGTATTGCGCGCGGCAAGCTTGTTCAAATTGCACGGATCGGTGCCCCCTATTCTGTCGTTCAGCATGGGGACTCTAGGCTTCCTTGGAGAATGGAACTTTGGAGAGCACAAAAAGGCCTGGAGGGAAATGTACATGAGCGGCAGTGATGTGGCGGTGGCTCGAGATGCTGCCGTTCCAAGAGGCGATAAAGACAGTCTTGAACCGGAGTCGTCATACACAGGGTGGGAGCGCATGAGGGGCAAGAGTCAGGGTGTTCAGAGAGCGTCGCGCATCCTCCTGCGACATCGCATCAAGGCAGACATATTTGACCAAGCGGGAAACAAGGTCAACAACCAAATCTCGAATACACTGGCAAGCCAAGCAAAAACAAATATTGCATCTACAGCAGAGGAATCGCCAGCATTAAGGGCCATAAACGAGATCTCAGTTCATCGAGGCTCCCATCCGCACCTCGCCATTATCGATATTTTCCAAAACGGACACTTCCTGACAGAAACGACTGCTGATGGCATACTTATCAGCACGCCAACCGGGTCAACAGCGTACAGCCTCAGTGCTGGAGGCCCCATCGTGCATCCGATGGTCAGGTCTCTGCTCATTACGCCCATCAGCCCGTGCAGCCTAAGCTTCCGGTCGTTGGTGCTGCCCCTAGACACAAAAGTATGCCTACGAATGAGCCCCAAGAACCGAGGCCGCCAGCTGGATTTCATTATCGATGGGAAGCGATGCGCAGGCGTTTCGCCAGGCTCAGAAATTCACGTTGAAGGCGAGTTTGTCGGGCGCGCGGGGCCAGGTGAGGAGTGGCATGGCGGTGTTCCTTGTGTGATCCGAACAGAAGACGATGACCCTTGGGTTGGTGGCCTGAACGGGCTGCTTAAGTTTAACCATCCCTTCGGCAGAGAGCCGCCGAGCGAGGAGTTTTCCGATTAGTGACATGAGATGTTTGTGGCCTTGGGATAAATTTGGCCAACGGATTTTCGGCGCACTTTGCTGGCGCCGTCTTTGCAATTTGAGCGCGATACCCATCAGTATACCTACCTACTTCAGATTATCACCACATAGTCCTAGGATTCGGACTTTCCCATTCTTTGTATGATATCAAGACTTGTATTTCTCATGAACTGTACGAATTTTACGCCATGCATGGCACTCTTCTCCCGTTCAGCAGCGCGGCATCTTCATACGCATAAGTTCCTCATGTTTTTAACCTTCATAATTCCGAGAGATCGATCACCAATTCCAAGACCGCATGTTGAAAGTCGGTGATTGGGGGCCAAATATGGTGATTAGGTGGCCATTGGCGTACAAGGGCCATGTGCATGAAGCTGGCTGCGCCAGGTTGGGGCTGAAGACTGGGGGTTGAAGGAGGACGCAGCAGATCGCCTTGTGAAGAGCCCAATCTCCAGCCACAGATAGAATAAGATCAGCAATATCGTACAGCACGAGTGTTTCTTGCCTGCCGAAATCATAGCATCATTAACAGGTTGGCACCATGAGTTTTGCCTTTGGTGTTGGCGATATAATCAAGGCCATCGATCTCTGCAACAAGCTCCGCCGCGACTTTGCCGGTGCACCCCGCCAGCTACAGGGTGTTACAACAGAGTGAGTGTAACTGAACTCGGGCGTAATGAATATGGGATGTTGGAGCGCCTTGTTCTGACTTCAGTTGGGGAACGGCAGAGTGAGGAGTCTCTCAATTGCGCTACAGGATATCGAGGCATATATCTCAGCGGATGACCTTTCGGAGGAAGACCGCGAGGATCTAATAGAAACAGCGCGCGGATGCCAAGGTGTGTTGCAAGAACTGAGCGATATTGTTGAGAGCAACCGAGTTCTGGACAAGGGCGTTGGAGGCACTGCCAGCAGAGTGAAGCGTGTTTGGAAGAGAATCAACTGGAACCCAGATGATATCCGCGATCTACGGGCGCGAATCACTTCCAATGTGTCTCTTTTAAACGCCTTTCATAACCGCATTGCCCGAGACAGCACGTCTAAGCTTGTGCGGCACGCGGAAGACCAGGAGCTCCAGAAAGCGCTGGAATGGATCTCTTCTGTCGAATATGGCCCGCAGCAGAGCGATTTCATCGCTAGACGACAGCCCAACACAGGCCAATGGTTGCTCAACTCGGTTCAGTTTCAGAAATGGCTCGAGACGCCCAACGCGACCATGTTCTGTCCGGGAATCCCTGGGGCGGGAAAGACCATCCTGACAGCCGTCGTTGTCGATCATCTCACATCATACTTGGAGTCAAAACCCGGGACCGGCATCGCCTACATCTACCTTAACTTTCGACGTGAAGATGACCAGAAATTGTCCCACATTATCGCTAGTCTTCTGAAGCAGCTGGCAAAGCAGCAGCCTCTGGCTGCGGAAATGGTTTACGGTTTATACGAGAAGCATAAGCAGCGGAACACGCGACCGTTGATTGACGAATTACTCGATGTGCTATGCTCGGTGGCGCAGGCTCCGTTGTTTTCGAGGTTGTTTATCGTTGTGGATGCGCTGGATGAGTGTCAAACGTTGGAGAACTGCAGGGGAAGACTTGTATCTGAGCTACTCAGTCTTCAGGCGACCACGAAACTAAACTTCTTTGCTACTTCTCGCTACATCCCTGAGATACAAAATGCGTTCAAGGATGATGCCGTCATTACGCTGGAGATACGAGGCTCTGATGAGGATGTACGGCGCTTTTTGGAGGGCAGTTTTGACGGGCTTCCTGGGATTGTGAGACGCAACGTCCAGCTACAAGACGAGATCAAAACTACAATTGCGGCTGCCGTTGATGGCATGTTTCTCCTAGCTCAAATCTATGTCACCCTGCTGGATGACAAACTCACAGCCACTGCCGTTAGAAACGCCTTGAAATACATTCAAAAGCAAGGTAGCCAATCCGGTAAAGGAGAAGACGCAAAGCTCCAAGCCCTCTCCCAGGCCTACGGGCAGGCTATGGAGAGAATCCAGAAGCAGAGACCTGGGTTTCGAGAACTCGCCGAGAAGACCCTCATGTGGATCGTGTCGGCTAGAAGACCGATTACAACAACGGAGCTTTCGTATGCGTTGGCCATTGACGAGGAGGAGGTGGAGCTGGATACGGATAACATCCCTCTGCTTGAAGATGTTATTTCTGTCTGCGCCGGACTGGTAACAGTAGATGAGGAAAGCAAAATCGCTCGCTTGGTTCACTACACGACGCAGCAGTACTTTGAACGAAATAGGGACCACTGGTTTCCTGATGCAGAATACACCATGGCAAAGGCGTGCGTGGCATATTTATCCTCCTGTGATGTCAGAGCATGGCCACCTACTGATTCATTAAATTATTTTTATTATGGGTTTGAGTCACTGGACAAGCCATTCCCCTTGCATTCATACGCTGCACGACATTGGGGCCATCATCTCGCGTCATCTCCTGCTGAAGCACAGCGGAACTCCCAAGTCATAGCATTCTTGCAAGCTGAAGAACAGACGAGGATTTGCTCTGTTTCTACAACATGGGACTACTTTGACTACTTGACTGGTCAATCAGAAACCAAAGGCTTGCATCTAGCTGCTCATTTCGGATTGTCAGAGAGTATCAGGGAGCTTTTATCTACGGATAAGAAGGACCCGCAGAGATCAGACGTGAGGGATCATGGGAGAAGGACGCCACTATTCTATGCTGTGAGGTCCGGAAAAGAAGACACGGTGCTGGAGCTAATTCGCCACGGAGCAAATCTTGATGTCATGTCAAACAAAGGGGAGACAGCCTTGACCATGGCAATTGAAAACGGGCATGAAAAGCTAGTGGAGATATTGATTCAGAATGGTGCCCAGTGCAACTACCCACCACCGGCCTGTGAGACCGTAAGTGGTGATGATGATAGACCGACACCGCTTGGCTTTGCGATTTCAAAAGGCCACATAGAGGCTGTTAGAGTGTTACTTGCGCATGGGGTGGATATAGAAGTTGAAAACAAAAAGGGCGAAATGGCTGTTTTCTTGGCTGCTTCTGGGGGATTTACAGATATCCTACAGTTGCTGCTTGACCATGGCGCAGATGTTGAGTCGGCAGATCGGTGTTTGACGACGCCGCTGATGGCAGCTTGTGAGCATGGCAAGGTAGAGGCTGTGAAGCTGCTTCTTCGCTATGGGGCCAACGTCAACAAGATTAATATATATGGCTGCTCAGCCATGACAAACGCCGCTCTGTGGTGGTCCACGGAACTGACTCTGGCGCTCATGGACGCAGGGGCCAAAATTGACGTCGCATTCTTCCAAGGCAACGTACCGGACCCGACGCCGCTATTCATCGCGAGCAGAGAGGGCCACTGCCATCTCGTCCGTCTCTTGCTCTCCGAAGGCGCACACGTCGAAGCCTACCGTAAATTCATCCACCGCTACGCACTCGGGCGCGAACAGAGAATCTCTGACCTGACGCCGCTCATGGTCGCCGCCTACGGGGGTCACAACGGCGTCATCGCCGCGCTGCTTGATTTTGACGCGGACATAGAGGCCACCAACGCCGAGGGCCAGACGGCACTGATTCTGGCGGCGAAGGCGGACCACTATCACGTGGTAAGACTGCTGGTGGAGCGTGGAGCTGATGTAAATGCTCGGGATAGGGGGGACAGGCATGCGTTGTCGTTTTTGATCTGGGGCTGTGCGGAGACGTTTGAGTGGTTGTTGGAAAGGGGCGCGGAGCCGAGGGTGATACTAGAGGAGGATCGGGGGTTGGAGGAGACGTATAATACGGCGTTGAGGCTGCGTCCGGGCAAGGCGTGTTGGGATTAGGGTTGTATGTACATAAAATAGAAGGGCATATGGAAATTGAGTGGCATAAATTTGATGTTTACTGGCTGTTGATTTGAATCATAATCAGTGTAAAGATGATGCTGTGCGATAAATAGTTCACGTATCAGGAACGCCTGGTTCTTATACAATGTGCTGGTTGTGTAAATTGGGGATAGGAGCAAGTTTGTGTAAGTGACTGTATCACAGAGGGTCAAGGCCCATTAGAGACATACTCGAGATTGAATCTGACAAGGACATTTGGTCGCTTGTGGTTACTGATTACAAGTGACTGATATAAATAGCATATTGTACGCGTTAAAGAGTCGAAATAGTAAAAACAAGCTACCTACCATAGTGTAACCATAGTTTGGAGATTTTGGCATCTGATAATAGACATCTAGGGTAGCTTGATTATCATATCCAGAGGATATACAACTTATGACCACCAACATAAATTCATCACACGAGGCGCATTATAGTGCTTTAGTTTGTCCTTGACGATAACCGAAGGAATGTCTATTTGACAAAAAATATGCCTCGACTCGCATGTGGTTGGACCTGAAGACGCTGGATCGAGACAAAAAAAAAAGGAATGGAACAATCCAAAAGGCAGAAGCCGCTCGGCAAGTTCGGCAGCGCCAAGCCACCGCCACCGCTACCCTAGGTGTATGTTGGCTGACGTGGGTGGGGTGGAGTGCTAGTTGTAGCGGGTGTAGCGGGTAAATTTTAGTGAGTGTGGCTCTGTAAGGTACCTGTAGGTACTGCATGGGGCGGCTTTGGGGTAAAGTTGCAGTGGGCGGGTGTATACAATGTCCAATCATCTTCACCATTCATTCTCTGCAAGCGAGGAACTTGAGAACAATAAAGTATCGTGAAAAGAAGCAAAGAAACAATATCCTCCACTTTGCTATTACAAGCCCCATCGGACATTACGAGATCTGGAACCACGCATTGATTCTTTTTATTTGTCTTCTTCAGCCAAGTTTAGCCAAGGCTAGCCGAGCAAGCGGTGTGGGTGCGGCATTTGAGAGCCTGATTGCTTTGCTTTGCTTTGGTCTCTCGCTTGGCTTCCGAAGGATGCGGCATGAAGTGCATCCACTTATCACGATTTGATTGTCTGGCGCTTCTGAATATGGGGGATACCTACTGTGATGCTGTGATGGTAGAGACTTTGTGACTGGATCAGGATGCGAGACAAAAACAAACACAGACCCCATCACAACATACATTATCGCCGGCTTGGCAAGTGACAACAAATCTCCTACGCTGAACCCCATGGAGAGAGCCCAATTATGGAATGGAATTCTTTTTATGGAGTATGGAGACTGCTGCTGCGCCCTGGAAGTGTCCAATGGATCTACCCGTTCCATCCTGCCATCGAAAGGGGGACGTGGGACGGGGGCTGTGGGTAGGACGGGTATGGCACCCACGGCAACTTCGGCAATCTGGGTGTGTGTTGGATGAAGGGTGGTGTTGGAGGCCCCCCAGATTGAGGAGAATGAGGAAGATGTGCTCTCTAGATATGGTCCCCTGTTGGGCTCTTTTGGGCGTGTAATATGCGTTGCACATCTGTAAGGCTGTAGTTGTTTTTGGTGTTGGTGTTTGGTGTTTGGTGTTCGGGGGGTTTCACAAGCCAAGGATGTAACAAACACACACTGAAAGTATTGTTGTTTTGCCCGTTCGTCTCGTCTCGCCTCGGACGGAACCAAGCCGAGCACCCGCCACAACACACAGATGACGGCAAATCACAGTGCATACAAACAGTATCAGAGATTAGATTCTCGTATCAAACCTGTTGGTGATGTGACGCAACGGCCACGACGTGGTTGCGGGTGCGGGAGAGCGATGAACCCTGATCTACGAGTACCTACTTTTATCGAACTGGTCAAGTATTGGAGGCAACGACCAGCTTGTGATGGTAATCAAACCCCGGACAATGAGCATTCACGTGGCGCCAATTCACTGCCATGCAACGGACAGACCCGTAATTACCTGGTTGCTGCAGGTATCCAGATGGGCTGGGTCGCGACATATGCCTGCTTTGCGTTGCGTCGAATACCCAACCACAATTCTTCTGCCTCTTCCTTGGGCATTCACGATGGAACCCTTTTCAACTTTCTAACCTTTACAGATGCATTTCCATCGCATCACACATCCGCTTTAGCCGAGCGCCTATACAATATGTTTGTAGGTATGTAGGTGTAGAGATCGGGAATTGCCTCGCCTTTGATCCAATCCGCAAGAGAGAAACACTCCATGCCTTGCAGGGGACGGACCGTGCTGGGGGCCTGGGGGGTCTCACAGGGTCGTAGCGGCGGTAGGTACAGGGCTACGCGAGTGAGCCTGACGATCAGGTACAGTAGTGGAGGGGGAAGGGCTGTATTACAGTGGCGTAGTAGGTATTTGCACAGCATCACAGCACAGCATCACAGCAGTACGGCAGGGCAAGTTGGTTGGTGATGAGTGGTGATGAGTGGTGATGCTGGTGGCTCCAGAAGAGCCTTGGCACAGATAATCTCCGCATCCAGCCGCCCATTCACCTTTTCTGTTTGCTATTTTTCTTGTTTCTCTATCTTGGCAATGCATTTTACTGTGGTCGATGATGTTTTGCTGGTGTAGTGTGGTGACTGTGGTCTGGCTATCTCTATTCACGGATAGCACTTCCGTATCTGCTAATCAGATGGGATACGCTTGTCTATCTAGATATTCTTTCACATACAAGCAGACAAGGCAGGCAATTGACTGTTGCCTGCCCAGGTACATACATATTCCCATCTTACAACGCAAGACGGGGCGCAATTCGGGCGTCGTTCTTGGCGCAGGGAACGAGCCGTTTTGGCCGTGACAACAACAACAACGTCTTGGCGCCGCAACGGCACTTTACTCCCAGTGATTGGCTGCATCCGTCATCCGTCCAGCATCCCTTGTTGAAGCGGCCGGTATCCCCAAATGCACCCATCCATCCATTCCTGCATATCCCCCAATCCATGTCCAATGACTCTCAGTGATCCATCCGTTGATCCGTCCACACACATCGACTAAGCCACGCCAAAACAACACCCCCAAAATATCGCACTGCCCGAATCGCTGACTACTGATCACTGATCACTAACCACATCTGGGTCGGACGAAACACCCGGCCGAAACGGACATTCAACCTGTTTCGCGATCCACCCCAGGGTACTCTGTAATTAATAGATAACCATACCTAATCATAATAAAACTCTCCCTCTCCCCGCACCCCCGTTCGGCCTTTAGAAGCTGTCCATTCTCTTCTCGGCGTTGGCAAAAACCTACAGAGCCCTGTCGCAAATTGGTCTGAGCTCAGCTCCTACTCCTACCTTGGCGAAGGTGTTCATGCCAACAACCTTGCTCGCGCTTGTTATAATATCCATTGCACCACCATCCATCGCCATAGCTTTGATCTACTAATCTTTTCTTTTCTTCCCTGCTGCTCTGCTGTTTTTGTGTATATTCTTGTTAGGCCCCTTCCTTCCATTGGGGAGCTGTGAATCTTTTACGCACTACACGCGGTCGCATACAGTGCTCGCTACAGCCATGCACAACCACCTGACGGTGCTGCTCGCGGCGGCTTCGCTGCTGTCGCCTACAGGGGCCAGCCCCCATCCTGCAGGTACAATCTAATCTACTCTACCCCAACTATTGTGCCTGAAAAGACCCTACGGACCCCCAAATCCGGAAGTCATAATCTGGTGATGTTTAGAAGAGGGGTCCATCACCATCACCATCACCATTGCAATTCTCATCCCCGCTAACCTCGATATCAACGTCCAGACATCAACCTCAGTCATGATGCCACCTTCGCCGACGAGCTCGGCAACATCCAGCAGCGCGCCACCGACCAGGCGCCCAAGGGCTACACGCCCACCGAGGTCGACTGCCCCAGCACGCGACCCAAGATCCGCTCCGGTTCCGAACTGAGCCCTCAGGAGAAGGAATGGCTCCCCCGCCGTCGCAAGGAGACCATCGCCCCGATCCGCGCCCTGCTCAAGCGCGTCGCCATTCCCGGCTTCGACAGCGAAAAGTACCTGGCTGGCGCTGAAAAGGACACCACGGCCCTGCCCAACATCGGTCTGGCCGTCTCTGGCGGTGGTTATCGCGCCATGCTCAACGGTGCCGGCGCCGTGTCTGCGTGGGACGACAGATCGCCTGGTAGCACTGACAATGGTGGCCTGGGTGGCCTGTTGCAGAGCGCAACGTACATCTCGGGTTTGTCTGGTGGTGGTTGGTTAGTGGGCAGCATTTACACCAACAACTTCACCACGGTGCAGGCAGCCATCAACTCCAAGAAAATCTGGCAGTTCCAGGATTCCATTCTCAAGGGTATGTAGCGAAATCCAAAGAGAAGTAGGTGCAAAAGGCGTTGCTGACCTTGGGTTGCTTCCCCACCAAATATAGGCCCTGAGCAGTACGGCATTATCGACTACTACAAGGAAATCGTCGACTCCGTAGAGGGAAAGGACAAGGCCGGCTACGAGCGTTCCATCACCGACTACTGGGGCCGTCTGCTCTCGTTCCAGCTAGTCAACGCCGATGATGGCGGACCCGGCTTCACTTTCTCTTCCATCGCCGATGATCCCGACTTCAAGTCGGCCAAGACACCGCTGCCCTTCCTCATTGCCGACGGCCGCGCCCCTGGCCAGGTCATCATTTCCTCCAACTCGACCGTCTTCGACTTCAACCCGTGGGAGATGGGCTCATCCGACCCGACTCTCAACGGCTACGTGCCGCTCAAGTACGTGGGCTCTCGCTTCAACAAGGGTGAACTGCCCAAGAACGAGTCCTGTATTGCAGGCTTCGACAACGTCGGCTTTGTCATGGGAACCTCGAGCAGTTTGTTCAACCAGATTGTGTTGTACCTCAAGGAGGACAAGAACCGTTATGTGCCCAAGGATGTGCCCGAGTTTGTTGTCAAGCTCCTCGCCGGCTTGCTGCTCACCCTTGGCCAAGAGAGCAACGACATCGCCGACTGGTCGCCCAACCCTTTCAAGGGCTGGAACCCGGATAACAACCCCGGCCACGACTCCAACCGACTGACGCTCATCGACGGCGGTGAGGATTTGCAAAACATCCCTTACCACCCACATCTGCTGCAGTCCCGCAAGGTCGACGTCGTCTTTTCCGTCGACTCCTCAGCCGACACAAACAACAGCTGGCCCGACGGCGCCTCCCCCATCGCCACCTACGAGCGTTCCATCCAGGGCATCTCCAACGGCACCGGCTTCCCCGTTGTCCCTGGTAAGAACACCTTCCTCAACCTCGGCCTCAACACCAAGCCCGTCTTCTTCGGCTGCGACTCGAAAAACACCACGGACGAGTCCCCACTCATCGTCTACCTGCCCAACTTCCCTTACTCGTTCAAGTCCAACATCTCCACCTTCCAGATGACCACCGAGGAGGACGAGCGCTCTGCCATTATCCAAAACGGCTGGAATGTCGTCACCCAGGCCAACGCCACCCGCGACAAGGAGTGGCCCGTTTGTGTCGGTTGCGCCATGCTGGCCCGCAGCTTTGAGCGCACAAAGACGCAGGTCCCCGACAAGTGCAAGCAGTGCTTCACCCGCTACTGCTGGAACGGCACCCTCGATGAGCGCGAGCCCGCCCCCTATGAGCCTGGCTTTTACAGCACCCCTGTTGAGACTGAGCAGAGTGGTGCTTTGCGTCTCGTTGGTGGTGTCTCCGTGGCTACGATTGTGGCCGCTGTCCTCGCTGTCACCTTCACTCTGTAAAGGATCTATACAAAATCTTTTTAACATTGTTTTTTTTTGTTGGTTTTTTTTGTTGGAATATGTCAAGCAAGTAAATCGATTGGACATAAATATACGCCAAAGAAGGCGAGAGAAGCCATGGGGGGGAGTTGAGAATGTGATGATAGAATCAGCCAATACCGTCCTGGTCAGGGCCATAATTACATGCATATATGAAATGAGTTGCGTCATCTTTGAGTGTCTTGTAGTTCCTGGGATGACATTATGCTTTTGTGAAATATCTTACCATCAAGTCCCCGTCGCCTTTGTACATCATCGAAAGCGTGTGATTACTCCGTGATTGGCTCATCCTTTGTGTTGGACTAGCCAACTGAACGTGTGCTACCGTCGCAACCACTTCCCGCCGCGTGGGTTTTCCCAACACCTCCTGTAGGCAATAATAATGCCTTTGTCCAATTCCGACAGTTATATCATCCCTGACAGAGTAGTGGTAATACATGCAATCACCAGAGTTAACATCGCCTGTGTTTGACATTATTGTAAGAAAGGTTTGCCTGCGGACTTTCTGCACGTTGGCTGCCGGGTCTCATATATCGGCCCATCCCCGAAGAGATGCAGGCTGGCACAACCACTCTCCTGGGACGGACATCCCACTCTCCCATGGGGAATGTCTCTCGTTTCTTCTAAAAAGTGGGAGACCCCGTTGGTATGGAACAAGCTTTACCAAAGCGCCAGGGAAGCACCATTTATTACTTTGCGATTTCGATCACGGACCACAGGCTGGCTCTGAATCTATTGGTGAGTTGGAGTTGGGGCCGGATTCATGCTGGCACCAACATGAAAAATGCGTGAAATGCTGTGTTATGTTGTGGGAGAGTTTGGGGGCTGTTTGCCGGAATGAGAGAACCTGGGGTTTTAGGGACAAGCAGGTTTGCGGAGGATTGTGAAATTCTGTGAGACCGGCTCCGATATAAAGTCCCTTTTGAGCTGGGTTGCAAACTGCCCATGGACCATGTACGACAAAGGATCTGGTAGAGTTTGTTCTCAATCTTGGACTTTGCAAATTATTGCTTTGCCCACTCTCCGAATCTTGCCAACGCTCATCTGGTCCCTTGAAGATTCACCACCACCATGTTTATACCAGCATCACAAGAAGATCATGTTGCATGCAACCATCAGCGTCTGATCCATGACTTCCTCTTATCGAGGTATGGCCGTAAGGTGAGAGAAAATTGTCCATTACTATTGTATACGGTGTCATATTCAGTAACTGATTGTATCAATTAGGTGGTAATGGTCCAGCGTCTCAGCGAACGTCCAGATATTTCCGTCTATCGTCTCAGTCTTAGAACTCAAACTATCGAAAAGCAAGCACGCAGACGTCCAATAGCACAAACGAAGAAACAACCGGGCGTATCTCCGATCCCAGCAAACGCAGTGCAGCTAACCATGCGACTTTCCGTCTCGGAATACTCTCCATTCAAGAATGATCCGCGTCTCGAAAACGAAATCGCGATGATGAAGATGCTGAGACAGGCTATAGACATGGAAAGCCCAGGGCTTGTGCCGCAGATACACGGTTGGGGTAGCGGTGGTAGAGAAGTTCCCGGTTACGACTGGGTTATCTTTGAGGCACTGCCTGGCGTCTTGCTAAGTGATGAGTTTGAGTCACTATCGGATGATGCAAAAAGGGACGTGGTGGCGCAGATGGCAAGAATTCTAAGGAGTATCCGGCAGTTCAAACTACCAGACTCAGTCTTTGGCTATGGTGGCATGAGGTTTGGCAGTGATGGAAAGCTCGTGATGGGGCCGAATCCCCTCACTGGGGGAGGGCCATTCAAAACTCATGGAGCGTTGTATGCGTCATACCTCCAGAGCCAGTTAAGGCTTGCAGAGGAGTGTGATGTTGTCCAGGGATGGAGAAACACAGCAGCTCGTGAGCGGATTGAAGAGCTCGCAGACACCATGCTCATGGGGAGATATGACAGCGAGAGAGCTCTTCAACCGACAATTGTGCACGGGGATTTTGGTAAGCTTGCCGACTGTAATGAAACCCCCCCAAACAACAAAGTGCTGACCTTGTGTACTTCCTAGACACGCATAGCTTTCTGTTTGACCCCCAGTCAAACCGCATCACCGGCTTGTTGAACTATGACTTGAGCCACATCGGCTCACAGGCCGATGAATACTTCTTCTCTCTCACATCCCTCCATTCTCTAGTAACGGGACCCGTCCACGATGACCCGGACGCATATATGCTCCGCTTCAGCTTGCTCCACGGACATGACCAGCTCCGCGGTGAGTTGAGCCCGTCTTCTGGTCTAGTCAACTGGAAACTTGCGCTTCTTGTCGCCCAAGAGCTTGCCAAGGCCGGTGTTGAGCGTCCTATAGATATCCCCGGCATGAATGATGTGTCGGCAAGGTACTGGTTTACCAAAGTTGTGCATCCTGTCGAGTTCTGCATCATCAAAATGGGGAGCGAAGAGTGGCAGGCAAGAGTGGAGGATAAGGATAAGGCGAAGAGGAGAGCGCTAAAGAGACTGGAGCAATATCTTGAGGCGTGGGGGTTTTGAAGCGTATGACTGGAAACAGAGTGTGTTTGTTGATAAGACTACAACAAAGGCTCCTTGGCAGGCGGTACACTCACTCGATGGGGGAATACACCGCAATTGATGGACCCGACGACCCGATGCCTAACTTCGGAGAATTAAAAGCGTCATCCATCCCTCGCGCAGTCAGTGTAACATCGAGTGTCAGCTAAAAACTCACGCTTCCAGATTGGCGCCCAGACACCAATGCTCAGTAGTTTTCATCTTTTCTTACGATAGCCAAAGCATTTGTAGATATACTGGGATCTTTTCGTGGCATAATACAGAGCCTTGCTAATGCATGCAGAACGGAGTGCGCGGATAGCGAGAGTGTTTGGCCGGATGCGACGTGTTGATATCGATTCCCCAGATGAGTCTAGAAAATTACATAGAATGCCTTGCACTTACTTTATATTATATTTTACCCTACAATAAACTATTAGGCTCTATTTGTTTACTTTGCACTCAATGTTCTGAGCTTTCTCTTGGAACAAGTTCATATTTGTTTTGTGAACAACAGACACCCCCCTGGACTTACACCCACCCGGTAATTGCTCTGACTGTAGAAGAAGCAACAACAGAGCTGGATCTGGATATCGGCACGCTTTGATTGGAGACGCAAAATGGACTTGAACACTATGCTCGCGTTACTTCTTCTGATTGTATTTACTCACAGAGTTTACATCATTGTCTATAGGCTCTATTTTCATCCACTCGCCAACTTTCCGGGTCCTAGGTTAGCTGCTGTCTCAACCCTGTACCGAGCATATTATCAATGCTACAAAGATGGAAAGCTGCTGCACAAAACCATGCAATTGCATAGAGTATATGGTAAGGGGAGTTTCTTGTTCTCGCTGAATGTGAAGGTGAAGCTAAAGGGATGTACAGGGCCTGTGATGCGCATTTCCCCTAATGAAGTAAGACAGTCGTGATGAACATGGCTTTATAGTTGAGTTAATGTCATCACTAACAGCTAGATCAGCTAGACTTTTGCAATCCGGAAGCATACAATGACATTTATTCCGGTGATTTCAACGGTTTAAAGGATCCCGAATTTTATGAACACCTCGGTGGTAGCGCCGCCAGTTTCTTTACAATGGGTGTGCCATCGCAGTATCGAGCGCGTTTCCGACCAGTTGCTTCATTGTTCTCCAAGAAATACTACGATCAGTGCGAACCAGACATCATTAAGAATGTGAGAATCTCAATCACATACCTAGCCGGATCCCAGAACGCTAATTGTAATTAGGTTGAGCGGTTTAGTAGTCTCTTGTCTATACATGCTTCCAACCGCCAGCCATGCCAGCTAGCCATGGGCTTTCGCTCTCTTGTGCTAAGGATCGTCAACGAGTTCATCTTTAGCAGCGTGCCTGCCAATTTCAGGTCTCTGGCTAATGAGAAATTTGACGATCCCCTCACGGTTGCAACTGCGCATGGGATTAACTGGACAGTTTGGCTTGCGCGAAATTTCCCAAGATGCAATGCACTTGCATACCAGTTACCACGTCGACTGATAGGGTTGATGACCCGAGACTTCAACGGCACGTACCAAGTATCTGACGTGAGTCCAATGCGAAGTTGATGTCTCGCGGACTTGTTTAACATACTGTAATAGATTATGGAGGCCATGATACAACATGAAAAAGGAAGCAGCACGCAGAAAAACCCTGACGCCATGATGCAACGTCTCATCAACGCCCGCCACGGAGGCAATGGCGAGAGCACTGCTCCCTATTCTGACGCCGTGTTGCAATCTGAAGCTGAGGTCACCATGTGGGGAGGCATCATTGATCTGTCAAATATTCTGCCATTGGGCACCTTTATGGTGTCGCAGAACCCAGAACTACAAACAAGCCTCCATGAAGAATTGAAGGCTGCATGGCCGGATTCCCGCACCCCTGTACCTGCGTACGAGGTTCTCCGCCATCTTCCTATCCTGGTGCGTGTTGAATTTCTCACCATAATGCTGATGGATGATTTGTTCACTAATCACATAATGCATGAAAGAACGGGGTTGTAATGGAGAGCATGCGACTAACCCACGGAGTGTCGACCGGGCCGGCCCGTGTCGTCGGCCCTGGTGGCGCCACAGTTGATGGTTGCTATGTGCCCGAAAAGGCAAGAAACCACCCAATTGGTGATACAATGAGTGTTTATACAGTGCAACTAACAAGATCACCCCTTTCACTAGGCCGTCGTTGCAGCTCCGTCGTACTTCACGCACATGAACGGGGGAATGTTCCCAAATCCAGAAAAGTTTGACCCTAGCAGATGGCCCAACAAGGAGCTTTCCAACTCCATTTTAGTCTTCTCAAAGGGACGCAGAAAGTGTCCAGCTGCACAGCAAGTCATTACCGGAAACCACCCTCGTTTGGCTAATGCTAACTCTGGTGATTATGCAGCTTTGCACACATTGAAATGTTTGCCATATTTGCTGCAGTATTTCGCAGATTTAGAGTGGCTGCATATGAAACAAGGTAAGTTAAGGGTGGTTATGATCGGAGGCGTCAGCTGACAATAAGTGAACAGTGTGGAGGATTTTAATTGGAACCAATACTTTTCCGTTCAATTTAACGGAAGACCACTTCAGGCAATACTGTATAATAGGGAGGACTAGGAGGTTTGGATGAGGGGCACAACACAAGAGCTAGAACCTCAAAGAGTGTTGTAGATAAAGTACTCACATTTTCAAAATACATGAAATCTATAACACATGGTTAAAATATATGAACCTTGAGCTTTGTTCAAACACATAAATCACATTAAAAAGAGTCGGCTAGACGGGATATCATGTTAGATATCATTGTTGTCAACTTGATCTCAGATGGCCTGCCAATTTGACTGCGCTCTACCCTTGCGTCAAAAATGCGCAAAGTGTACATGTACTTGGTTACATTGAATGTCCCTTATAACAGCATATATTCAACATGGATGCTACATTTATTGTGAGTTACCAAGATGTACTGCTCTCTGCATTATAATTGTGTTGCGATGCCGTGAAATGCTTGGGTGCCAAGGCGGAAGTATGGCCTCAAGATTGTGTGCTAACGCTGAAATCTATCTCTTCATAGTGACAGGTTGTCATGATAATTTGGTAAGCAGGTTGAGTTGGCAAAAGTAGTACTTTATTTAGATACTAGCACTGATTTATATAGAGTAGTATCCTGCTAACAGTCGGCCGAGCTTAAACTCCATAAGAGAACTCCATACAACGACTGAAGCGCTCAAAGCAACCTCCAAATGTGCGGTGACCCGGTGTGCAGAATCAGGTGCCATACAAAACTGTTCAAATACATGCAAGTCTAGCACCCAAATTCCTTGGTGAAATGTCTTATCTGAATCACAGCTACGTTACAGCTGACTCTTCAATCCATTCCTCCCACAGCGAAGCCAATTCATCTGCAGCATCTGAAGAAGGATAAGCAAACTTGCATCCAATTGCGATTGTCAAAGACGTACTTAGCAAACGTTGTAGCACTTTCGGTAGCAGGCAGCGGAACCGCCGCTCTGCTCGCATTTGCGCATGCAATCAGAGCAAGCATCTCGCTTCTCCATGTTGTCGGGAACTGTTCCTGCGAGGGCAAGGCCGAGGAAGAAGAGGACGTAGGTGATGGAGGCACGCATTTTGATGGTTTGAGGAGTTGTTTGGAAAGTTGGTGGATGAGTTGTTTGAGGAGTGTTGAGAAGACTGAGTTGATGAGTGATGATGATGAGAATGAGTTAATGGAGAGCGGATATCCAAAGCCTTTTATACATCGATTGTGAAGAATATACGTTGTTCAATAGGTAAGAAGACGCACTGGCCCGTGAGCTAATGTGAAGCGCAATGACCTTCATCGTGTCTTGATTGCAGGTAAGCGGTAAGAAGAACTGGTGAGATACTGAACTAAAGTGGTCGCAGCCTTGGCGAAAGTATGTTGAGTTTGCTGTACTTGGTTTGTAATGCTTTGACCAGTCTGCTTTAGCCCCAAGTAGCTAAAAGCTTTTCTTTACATACTGAACTGACTCCCACCCCCTTCATTATAACCCTTAAACTGCGATTTTGTATAAGGCCAAATGAGTCGCTATGAAGATGAATCATAACTTCCGAGTCCCTGTCAATATGACACTGAGAATCAAAGAAGATTAATGAGCGCAGATTGTTTGCTAGCCAAGCCACAGGTACCATCTCTGAGCATGAACGCTTACACAGAAGCTAGTCGTAGGTACACCTCTGTAACGTCCAAATGCAGCTAAATTCCGAATCATCATGCTTACACACAGTTGCTACCGCTGGTTGAACGCACGAGCCAGAACATCGGCTGCGAATTGCTCCGGCAATTGAGACACTACGCGCTTTATTTCCCGATTTGGATTGTAGAGGTGAACTATTCAACGCAAGGATTGAAGATATTTGTTTGTTATTACATGCCATGTTACATCGAGATCTCATCCACATCTTTATCAAGAGTTATCAGTTAGTACGCAGTATTACATCAAAATCCTTGTTCAATGGTTTAGCGCCCCCTAAATCCCTTACCCCATTTTCATCAGATGAACAAATGGGATCGATCTTGATGATTGCGAGACTAGATTCAGGCGATCTTATGGACCGATAATCCCTGCCTTCAGCAGGGGTTATGAGTGAGCTGGACAATAATTCAGAGTATTGACTGCAATAGGGAACAAGCGAGACGGATTACCCGTAACCTAAATCTGGGCAATCCGGGGTACTAAAAGTGGCTTCCGATCGGTAATTCAGGCTATCGAATGCTAATAGTAGCGTCCTTGACTAGATTGTGAATTGGGTAGTACTGGGTCCCTGACCTCTTATTGCGCCGAAGCGCTGGAAACACCCACTTTCATCACGCCCTCATATTAGTAGAAAGGATCACACTGGTTTCCAAGAACCGGGCCGAGAGGATGGTTATCTTCGCATGTAAGTTCCAAATGCAACCAAAATTGCGAAAGAAAGCTTGCCGGCGTTGGATTATCACCAATGAGGCACAGATTTGTACTTCCAGTTGGAACAGCCACGTGTGCGTTCTATCCCGGTGGTCTTGGCAAGCATACTTCTAAATCCCAAGAAGAATTCTGCCCAATTAGATAGTATCAGAAAATGGGCATGTATTACAGCACACATAAGTGTTTGGGCAAATTACTGGTACATTTGAGGATAATGTTTTTGATCATTCTTTATGTTACAATTCTGAGAGTTGGGTTGAATTTTTCTATAAGTAGTCTTGAGGATATTGAATAAACTCAGCAGAGTCTTTCTTGTCAATATTCCTTACATTATTGAATCGAACTCAATAAAAGCTTGTCTCAATCTGATAGGAAACTAGTATATATCCCCCAAAGAGGATTCTTTGTTTTGGGTGCCCCTCGATTCTGAGAATTCACGATATACATTGCAATGTCAATCATGTTGGTCCGATGCTTTGGCGGACAGCCAAACGAAGTTACCGAAACAAGCCCAACCCAGCCCGCAGGAGGAGTGAGGCGCGAGCCAGAGATGAGTATCTGTATTATTTACAGGTGCAAGTTCTGGTTGCCCTTCATTGTCAAATTCACTCCTACTCATTCTGAGGAACGAGATCAAACTCTCCCTGGCGCTACTGGTTATATTTTACGAAGCCATCTTGCGAATGAATGCCAGGAAGGCAGACCTATGTTGAAGCAAGTTACTAAAAGTATTGGTTCACTGGAAAAGATATGTTGTCTCCTGGGGGCAAAATCCAGGACCGATTCTGAGAATTTATGTGCTTGGGACCACAATCCAACCGTAGTAGTTGGTGGAGGCGTCTTTATATCACAACCCGAGTTGGCAGATCCGCAGAAAAATTCCGACATGACAGAAATATACTCCAGAATTCAGTTCGGATACTCCAATGGTCTTGTTTCCACTCATCATTTCAAGACTCAATGCTCTTCAATGAAGCAACCTTTACAAAATCTATCGACCCCTCTTCAGTTCAAATGGATCAGCATCAATACCGGGCTGTGCCTTTTCTCTAAATCCATGCTCGCTACGTCTCCTGGCCAATGCAGCACCATACACCACGCCGACGATCTAGTTGTTCCACCCTTGCCGCTTGGGAATAAGCCAACCATGTACGAACTCGAGATTGTTACGAGACTATCTTCTGCCGTTGCAGACAGTGTTGGTCTATTTGGAGACTGCCACCGGGGAAGGGATACTGCTCTCAGCATAAATATTGACATACCGGACTTTCAATACTACTGGCTAGCTTGCGAACTGTTCAAACTGAACCTTGTGACAGTCAGCTATGTCAAGTCCTGGATTGCGGCGATTGATCGGAGAAGAGAGCAGCTTGGCACCGTGATGATCTCCATGATTCGTGCAGGGTTGGACGACCGCTGCCTGGAGCATGTGAATCTACAACTTCAATCGGGAACTGAAGCAGCTGTGGCACTCGTGAAGAAGAAAATTGGCTTTGGGCTGGTGCCGAGTTTTGAGGAAATAATCAGCACGCTGAGATCTCAGGGGCATGAAGCCGCATCTTGGAGGGACTTTTTGGACAAACTTGATACACGAGACCAGCCTTCAACAGTTGGAGAGCTCGGTAAATTGATGTATGTATTCAACGCTGTCCAACCTGCCTTATCAGACCACGAATATCTTCAAAAAGACAGCGGTCTCTCAACAGGTGCCAACCAGGGCCTTGTTGTGCAGGTGGATGATATCAACGAATGGAGAATATTGGATGGGGCGGTTAAAATTCTGCGAAACCGCTCCAAAAGGATTGATTGTAAGACAAAAGCTATAGCTATCGGCTTGTTCCCTATGCAAAGAGTTTTCCTCGCTGGAAAAGGCCGTTCAGACCTCTACAATGCTGAGGGAGACGGAGATCTCTATCTAGATCCCAACAGCAACGACATCACCACGGCACTGGACATCATCAAAATGACACATGGATTGCATGTAGGCGAGCAACTACAGAGGTTATGCCTTCGGGCAGGATTTACTATTTAGTAGCAATGATGTCAATGAAGAACTAACTACTGCATATCATCATGTTTCTGTGTTGTGGACAGGCGGCGATCAGGACAGTGTTGAGAATCGATCCTCGGCCGTCTTTGAAAGGTCCTTTCGTGGCCGTAGAATTCATAGGAGAGCCGAGTACCAAGTTGAATGCAAAGCACTAGTTTAAACCCTTCTCACTCGGATTCCAGAGGTGACAGCATTGAAAATACCATGTCAGAAGAGCCGCTTGATAGTAAGATTTTGTTCATTCGGCCCAACTCTGACTTCAACAGACACAGCCCCGGCCGCCATCATTTGAATATGTAAATGATATGACGCTAAATTGGTTAATGGGCTATTGCTACTAGAGGATGTAACCCCGATATGTTGACCAAGTCAGTCGTCATGATCTAGCCAACATGACTGACTCCTCGGCGAAACACGATAAACTAGCTGAAGCGTTTGAGGTTACCCTGGTTGCCCACGGATGTAACAATGACTCTGAAAGTCCGAGGAAGTTTCAATAATAGACCAAATACTTGGACGCCGCCAAGGGCAATGCCACAAGCAAGCCAAACCAATAACTGACTTGCAGTTTCTGTCGGAGCAACCCGATCTTACTAATGAAGCGTAATACGCGGCATGATATTGGCGTCAGTAAGTTTGGAAAGGCCCTCAAAGTCGCTAATATCATCCAATCATAAGGATGACCGAGCGCACATGAGATCTTTTGCTAGGAGTCGGCAACTACGCTGGTTCGTTACTGTGAATCGGACAGTCTCCGCGTTGCTGACCCTAACTTCGAGTTTACGCCCAGGGTATACGATCTCACGTCAACTAAAGCCCTGCCGACACGGATGCAATGAAGAGTTGCCAAGGATGTTCATATTCCTCTTACAAGACAGATGCATAATCGTTTTCGGAGTAGGAATTCGCCCGATGATAATGGGCTGACCGATTCTCGTCTGTCTATCTTGCTGGGTGAGTACTTTACCTTCTCGTTACACATGTGTAATATACATCCAGCTTATTGCTAAAAAGGCACATCTGCGCACCTTGAGCTGGCTTGTACGTATTTTCGCAACTTTATACACCATATTTCCATCCAAACACTCTTAATAGCATCAAACATGAGTGTTACATCTCCCAGCCTCCCACCTGGTCTGCGTTTAGTATCAGCAGACTTGCGACCTGATCTCTGGAAATTGGCGCATGCCGACCCAACGCATGAGTTATGGATTTGGATGCCTTGGCACAGTGGCAATACCTTCTCACGGTATTGGAAGCGGCTGGCGGAAATGGAAGAGCTGTTGCCCTTTCAAACCATGGTTGTCAGAGAGGCTGACGATGAGGTGGTGGCCACCGGCCAATGTATACCATTTTTCTGGCCAGAGCTTGCCCAATCGCGCACCAGTTCCGAAGACACCTTTTCCTGGATGCAGAGCTTGCCAGATGGTGGATGGGATACGATCCTTGCCAGAGGTATCTGCCAGACAATGGCACGCCGAGGTCAACAACCAACCGCCGAGACAAGTCCTCTGACTGAAGACCAAAGGAAGGATGAACAAATCGCATGGTCGCCTGAGATGCCGAACGCACTGTCAGGCCTCTTAGTTAATGTTTCCGAGAAGTGTAGAGGCGCCGCCATTGCCGATGCATTGTTAGTCAACTTCAAGTCCTTGGCCAGGCAACACAAACTGGATGCTGTTGTGGTTCCTCTTCGACCGACAATGAAACACAAATTCCCCCAGACGTCGTTTGAAGATTACTACACATGGACTCAGGGGAAACCCCACCAGTCTGGGTTTACATGGTCATTTGATGGAGCCCTACCCCGGACCCAGTCTCTCCCATTTGACCCTTGGTTACGCAAACACGTGCTCATGGGGGCAAGAGTGGTGAAGCTGGCAACGAAAAGCTTTACGATTGAAGCGACGGCGGAGAAATGGCAAGAATGGCTTGGGGATAAGGTTGCGCTGAATGTGTCAGTTGATAAGAATGGCGAGAAGCATCTTGATGGGGAGCTACTCGATGGTTTTGTCGTAGACGACGACTTCTCAGTGTCTTTACAATGGGACCCTGTGAGGAGTCTAGGTTGCTATACTGAGACTGATATGTGGGTTTTGCATCCTCTTGAGGATAACTGAATTCTTACTAGTGTCTGTACTATACTGTCGCAGATCAGACTGATTTTGCTGTTGTTCTGTTTGCGTATCTCTCCACCTACTTTTTAGATCAATCACACCAGAGACATGTTCCGGGTATGTCACACATAGGACGATCGAGTCTGCGAGTTTTTTATTGCGTACGCATTTATCAAGTATTTTAATTAGCCGCTAATTCTTGTTCTCTTCACGACTGTATGGTCTCTGCGCGTGTTCTAGGACAGACAGCGGCGGAATGCTCTCCTCTCTATTGGCAACCTTGTATAAATGGATGCATCTAAAATACTAGTCGATTTGTTGCGTTTGGTCCGGAACCAGTGTGGACGTAGAATATTAAGCAAATTGTATTCTTGCTCAAATATTACTTATCGGCCAATATCTGAAAAACTGGCCTTTAAAAATCGTTTACAACATCGCCTCACCTTCCCTAGGTGGGTTCTAAAAAATGCAAACCTTTTAATTACCCCAGCATAAGCAAACCGCAAGACATGCTGTGAAGCATCTTGCCCAGTCAATTATTTCTTGTCTTTCCCCCCCGCGCCACATTCGTTTTCATCGGAGTCATCGCCTTCATCCCCCTGCGTGAGCAATGCTGCAATAATCGACTGGGCCTCTTCACAGTCTTCTTCTTTGTAGAACTTGAGACCAAAACTCAACATGAAAGTGATGACGTCACCATAGCCGCTGTTGATAAACTCCAGCTCCTCTCTGGAGAAATAGGACTCCGCCAGTAACCTTGGCGCGTCGGTTTCTGAGTCGTCATCGGCGTCCTTGCCACCCATGGACAAGGAACCCAGTCCGAGTATATCAGCGGCATCATCATCGTCTTCAACCTCGTCTTGCATCATAGCCACAACAATGGCCTTTGCCTCGTCGCAGTCCTCGTCCTTGTAGTGTTTAAGACCGAAACAGAGCATGAAACTCATAGAGTCGCCATAGGCGCCATTGATCCACTCGAGCTCATCTTTCGAAAAGAGATGGTCCGTGAGGGCAGACCGGATCAAATCCATCGATAGAGTGCGTGAGTCCTTCGATGCGTTCCGTCTCTGTCGGCCCCTGCTGGGAGACGAGGATCAGCATGTCTGCTAGCCGGTTCGGGCCGGGTGAGGTATCATGTACATGCAGTAGTTGTACAACTAGCCCGACTATCTAATGACCCTTGCAAGAGTTTGGGCAACCCATGCCTAACCCTAGGACAGGCCGATGGAGATGGGAGAGAGAGGAGAAAGAGAGGAAGGAGAGCTTTGCTCACTCACTGGAAGAAATGCCAACTGCAGATGCCGTGTCCGAACTGGCTGAGTTCGGCTGCTTGCTTGGCTGTTGAAGCGCAGACAGAGCTGCTGCGGATCGACGAGGGGAGCTTTAGCTAAGGTAGGTAGGTACTCCGGACTGTTTCTGTGACTTGATTGGTAGCGCACCAGGTCGGGGAGCAGCGTTGTGCTCGGAAGGAGGACTCGAGAGATTTGGGCAATTTGGGGCAATTTGGGGCAATTTGGCACAATATTTTGCTGAAGCTTCGCGAGCCTCGCCATAGCCTCACAGCAGCCCTGACTAAGCGACTGAATAAAAAGAAATTGTGCTGCACTATGTGATTATTCCGATGCTGTTTGTACCAAGTCTTGGCACTACAGAATGGTGGTGTGGGGATTCCCGTGAAGCGAGGCTGAGCTGCACAGACCAAGAGGATACAAAAAGCCAAACAGGGAGGATACCTTGTCTACGTAGTACCCATAACAAGGTTGTAAACGCTCACATTGACTACGTAGCGACGTACCTTAATC
The DNA here is from genome assembly GCA_005765155.1 of Zelopaecilomyces penicillatus. Lineage (NCBI taxonomy): Eukaryota > Fungi > Ascomycota > Sordariomycetes > Hypocreales > Pseudodiploosporaceae > Zelopaecilomyces > Zelopaecilomyces penicillatus. The sequence continues at coordinate 6,637,582 of VCCP01000002.1, forward strand.
TACCTATGACAGGGATGTTGAAATGGTTCCTCCTGCTGCAGTGTTGTCACTTATCGACAATGCAAGAGTCCAGCTGAAGAGCTGTTTACTCTCTAGCGTCAATCAAGACACAGGTGGCACATCCATCCACATCCATCTGCCGGTAAGCAACAACCCAGACCGCTTGTAACAATACCGGGTTGGCACATTACCTCTTCAAGCAGCTTCATACCGCACTGTAGTATGCCTGTACACTGTATGATAGAGTCGCGTCACTGTTGCCAAAGTTGCTGCAGACTTATATAAGCAACGTCTGAAGGGGAATGCTGCTAGTAACCGGGCAGGCGCCACGTAGGACTTACATTGCTCGCTACCTTGGACCTGTCCTGACTATTTACTACCTAATATATCATCAAGCCATGGCTCCCAATGACGATGACTGGTCCGAGATCTCGGATCCAAAAACTCGGAAACGCGTGCAGAATCGTCTAGCCCAGCGAAACCACCGTACCACAAACCACTGGCTAAGCTTGAGGGAATGACATGGCTGATCGTTGCATATATAGGCAAAAACCTTAAAGCCCGAATAGAGGAGCTGGAACGACAGCTGGTAGAACAATCCACAACCGAACACAAAACACCGAGTCGATTGATATCCTCTCCGACGCCTATAGTCCCCAATGATCTCTTTTCCTTCTCGCAAATTGACTATATGAACTTGGGCCAGATGCCGAGCCAACGGCCGCCGCCAGCGTCGCTGCTCTCGCCTTGCTCAAGCAATACAGCACAGTCGATCCCGCCATTGGTGCCGAACGACAAGATAGATAGCAATCTGAACCCAGGTATTGAAGAATCCTATTTTGTACCAAACATGCGCTGTCAGCGTTGACCTTGTGTGTAAGCTGTGCAGGTAACAGACGAAGGAGATCCGAACAGTCGGCCGAAGCTTCACTGCACCAACGACATGACTCGGGTGCCCGCAATTCAGACATCATGCTTGATATGGAATGGGATACCAATTACATTTCTTCTGATACTAGTATAACCTCCACCAGAGAGTCCATCCAAGGCGACGCACATATGCCAGAGCCCCCCAAACCCAGCATGAAGCATCCCGAGCCTGGAACCAGGCAACCCGAAGCCCACGCATCGCTCAATGAACGGCTAGAATACGTTCTCGATGTGATCCATCAATCTGGGTTCGACAGCTTGGAGAGTGTAGTGTCCCAGTACTACACGTCCGACGTCCGCCCCTCTCCTAGACTCGTGAGCTCCCAGCGCCTAAGCCGCAATCGGAAACTGCCCGCAGTCCTGGCAGATCTGAGTAGCAGTGCAAAGTCTTGGACTGAGTGGGAGGCACAAGGGTATAAAGGCGAGACTGTGCGGTCTGCGGAAAGCATCCTGGCAGCTGAGCGGAAGAAGCTGGTGGCGCCTGGTACGCTTCAGCAGTTGATGGAAAAATATGGGAAATGTGACCAGCCAGAAAAGAGCAAAGGGGAGGGCCTTGAATCAGCATCCGTAATTGCTAGTTTCCAACGAGAGGTTGAAAGTCCCTTGAGAAACCCGGAGGGATACATGCTGACAAGACATGCAGGCACCGTACCTGTGGACGTTAGTGTCCTCATTAACAACGGAGAATGGGTATGCAGAGACACAGGATGACGTGCAGCAGGCACTCGCCCTGATGACAATACTATGCTGCCCCGGAAAGACATCGTGGAGAAAGCTGTTTAAAATGTTGAAATGGTGCCTTGGTGAGGAATAAGCATATAGTCTGAGAGGAAGTATTACTTTAAAAAAACTTATAAATAATGTTTTGAAGTGTAATTGAATTACCAATATCAAGATATATATTATATACGAGTTTTGCAAAAAGTAAATCCTCGTATCACTGCTTCAAACGAATATCTCGCGTTTAGATTGTGAGTGACTGCAGGCTTGATGCCCTCAGCACGGCGGTATCATGACCTGCATGTTGTCCAGCTCAGCATTGATATTAACGATCGGCCAATTTACTCTGAGTAAAGTAAATATAGAATACCTGATGTCAGTTCAATGAGTTCCATCCAGTGTAATATCAAGATGTGGAAAGCATGACTTGAGTACACATATTCCGTGTCTTCAATTTTCACGTTTGCTGAAATGAATGAGAAGCGGCCGCAACTGCCACAAGTGAAAGATTCTCATGTCTTTTGACCATTCCTTGCATGAACTGTCAAGGGAAATATCGAAATGGAATAATATTTTGGCAAGGAGTAGCTGAATTTCTGCCAATGCGATGCTACAAGCAAAAGTAAATAGATGTTAGTCAATCGGCGCTCAGAGCACAAGCGACCAAGTCAGAGCTTTCTTCTTCTTACCTTCGGCCCGCACATGCTCTTGGGCCAAGCTGAAAAGGCTGAAATGCCTGCCGTTGGTCGGACGCGAATTCTGGGTCATCTGTCCATCGTTCTGGAAGGAAAGACTCGGGAGCTTGGAAAAATCCTGCATGGTGGTTTGCGCAGTAAGGCGGCGCTCCAACTCTGGCCTTCATACTTCGTTAGCGTTGAGCTCAGGGTGAAAATAGAAAGCACTTACTCCTCCTGGAACCATAATACCGGAGATAACAGTGCCTCCTTCAGGCACGACCCTAGACTGTGTTGTTGGTGCTGCGGGATTGAGACGCATTGACTCGTGAACAACGCCAGTCAAGTATTTCATTCCGCCGACCGAGACAAAAGTGATGTCCTCATCATGCTTGCAGCGCTCACGGACTTCCTCGGTGACCTTGCGAAGAGCCTCGGGGTTCTTCAGCAAGTGATATAACGTGAATGATACCGTGGTAGATACGTTTTCGCTGCCGGCAATCATCAGGGTGCCGTACGTTGCCCGCACTTCGGCCATGGTCATCTTCGTCGTCTCTTCGTCGTATGGGAGGATGTAGCTCATAAAGTCGCGACCGTGTTGGGCTTTGTCCTCTGTGGCTTGCATTCTCTCATCAACACTCTCCCGCGCGAAAGCGGCGTGCTTTATTTGCTGGTCTATTAAAGCCTGTGGAAAGAACATTTTGAACACTGGCATAATGTGCGGGAACTGTCGCGCTGCGTTGAAATACGTGATGAGGCGCATTGTACTCCCGAACAGCCCGTCAAGCCATGGATGTGGCCGTTCGTTTTTTACACTGTCGAGCTTCCTTCCAAAGATCAGATCGGCAATGATGTCGAAGTATAGCAGAGCAGGCCATTGCACCATATCTTGGGCCCCATCGTCGCACCTTTTCCGAAGCTTTTCAACAAGCCCATCCACATGTCCCATAATAATAGGTTCTTGTTCCTGGAGAGCCCGTGTCGAAAAAGCCGGATTCAAGCGTCCACGAAACCTTGAATGCTCCACCGGGTCAAAACTGGTGATGATGTTGTAGGCGCCTTCGCTGCCAGGAGACATAACGTATGGATCTTTGGTGAGCAACTTCTGTTTGGGACGGATTTGGTAGATGTCTCTCCAGGCGCCTGCATCACGGAATGAGAGCATGTAGGGAAGTACCCGAACCACATCGCCATACTTGTCGTGTAACTCTGCGAATGCAAACGGCAAACGGCCAGTGAGCTGGTACCACACATAGGGAATTGGTGTTGCACCCCACCAGAACGAACCAGGGAACCGGCTTAGGGAATGAAAGTAAGCATTATATATGACCAGAAGAAGTAGATAACAGGCATACTGTACATGTCAGAGTCGGTTCAAAGCAGTTTTTGTGCCACTCACAGATGATATGAGAACCTCGAAAAGGACTATCAGCCGGTCAACGCTGAGAACCGCCAGAAATTCCTTCATGATGGTGATTATACGCAAGATACAACTCAAGCAACCATGTTAAACGGGGATACTATCTTTTTCTTAGCCTGGCACAATATCTCTCTGTGGCCGGTTCCCTGTCGAATTTCGATGGCATAGTCAGACTCGGATCGACCCAATCAGTGAGTGTTGGTCAGAAAACTGTACCCTTACTCAGAGCAAGTAAGATGTCTGACATGGCCAACCAGCGACACTACGCCAGCGTATACTGATAAATAATTCTGGCTATCAGTTAACCAAGGTGTCATTAGTTAGCCAAAAAAAAATAGCTATCCAATATGTCGGAAAAAACAGTGTATTTGGTCACTGGCGCCAACCGAGGGCTCGGCCATGCTTTGGTTTCTGCGCTTCTCTTACGGCCTGACCATGTTGTCATCGCATCTAGTCGTCATCCTACCATCCCAGCCGAGCTTGAAGCTCTTCCACGGCACTCTTCATCTTCAATCTTACATGTAGCTGCCGCGCAGGCCAATGGTGCTCCAATCGTGGAAACAGCTGATCAGCTGGCTTCACTCTCATCTGCTCACTCAGAGGTCGACCACATTGATGTCGTAATCGCAAATGCTGGCACCACAGGCGCTCGCCAATCTGTTCTCGAGACTACAAGCGAGAATCTGTTGGAATGCCTCGAAGTCAACGCGGTGGCACCTCTCCGCTTACTGCAAGCAAGTTGGCCACTGCTGCAGCGCGCTAAGGCGCCCAAGTTCATCTTCATTGGGAGCGTGGTGGGCAGTATTTCCGGAATTGATGAGACAGGGAAGTGGTCCAATACCGTCTACGGTACAAGCAAAGCAGCAGGCAACTACTTGATAAGAAAGGCTGGAAAAGAGCTAGAAGGTCAGCTTGCGGTGTGTACGATACATCCTGGGTAAGTAAAATGTCAACAGAAAAGTGCAATTGATGGGCCTTGCTGATTTGCCGTGCTTGCTTAGATGGGTGCAAAGTGAGACTGGAAACAGCAGAGCTATTGCACAGGGAATGGAGAAAGCGCCAGTAACTTTGGAGGCGTCAACAACAGGGATTCTGGAGGAGATAGCACAGATGGTCCCAGGGAAGGACGCAGGCTTCCGCACCTTTGATCATAACGAAATCGCCTGGTAGATGTGTTTCCATAGGTGTACGGAGGAGCATTTTAAAAGTCTTTCGTCTGAGTTATGTATGAGCCATGGTTATTAAGCTAGAGTAACTGGATCTTCATAATCCACCTTGAGTTCCCAAAATCACAGTGAGAATGACTGCAAGTGAGGATTGAAGCTCTAGTCAAGGAAGTGTCTCGTCATAATTTAACCCGTACTCAATATAAAAACATGAAGGGTTACATCAACCTTTATTAGTATCTCCATGATCGTAATCGGATAAATAGATTGTGGAAATCGCTTTTCATGATAACCTTCTCCGTTTGTATATTATCTGAGTGCTATCTACGCTTGCGCGCCGAGAACCTCCTCCACGGCTCCCTTTGTACGTTCGACTATCAAGTCAATAACTTCAACAGTGATGTTGTAAGCTGGTGCGATTGTAAGATGGTCGCCAATCATAGTATCTGCCGTGCCCATACCAGCATTGAGTGCAATATTCCAAGGCTCTTTCAAACCTGCGGACTCAATACGACCTGCAACTCGCTCCTTTGCAGGAAATGGCTCCTTCGTTTCACGATCCTTCACAAACTCAATTGCCCACATGAACCCTCGGCCTCTGATGTCGCCTACATGCGGATGCCTGCCCAAGGCCGCCCTCAGCTTTTGCCCTAAATAATCTCCATTTGTGCGGACATTCTGGAGGAGGTTGTCCCTTTTGACGATGCGCTGCACGGCCACCGCAGCAGCGCAAGCTACAGGATGCGAGCCGTAGGTGTGTCCATGATTGAAGAAGCCAGAACCAGCCTGGATACCTTCAAGAATCTTGTTGTTCATAAGGAGCATGGCAATGGGAGAGTAGCCGGCCGCGAGGCCCTTGGCAACGGTTTGTATATCAGGACGCACGTCTTCCTGTTCCCATGCATGCAGAGTTCCAGTTCGACCCATGCCACAGAATACTTCGTCAAGCATTAACAGCGCCGAGTGTTTATCACATACAGCTTGTACTGCTTTGAAGTATCCCGATGGCGCAGCAAGACAGCCCATGGACTAAAACTATGTCAGAAAGGAAAGTGGAAGGAACACATCGTCAATACTGGGGTAAAACGTACGGTGCCAGACATAGTTTCTGCAATAAATGCGCAGACCCTGTTAGGTCCAACACGCTCGAATTCATCGTCCAGCTCCTGTGCGAGTCTAGTAGCGTACTGTGTCTCCGTTTCACCAGTAAGTGTTCCTCGGTATAAGTTGGGCATTGAAACGAAGGACGCGTTGTCGCTCAACATAATTGGCTCAAACGGTCTCTGTACTCCAGCTTTTGCTGTCAGTGCCAAAGAACCCAGAGTAGTGCCGTGAAAGGCGCCCTTGCGTGCAATAAAATGGACTCTCTGCGGTTCTCCTTTATCAACAAAGTACTGTCTTGCAAGCTTCATACCCGCCTCAACAGCTTCGGATCCTATTCTAAATGTCAGGCGATATATACCAGATGTGGATTTAGTTGGTGTTGTACGCACCTGAGCCCATGATAGTGGCTCTAGCCATAACTTCCCTCGTCGAGTCCACAACTTCTTTGGCCAAGTCTTCAGCAGCTTGGGTGGCGAACATCAAACCGTGGCAGTATGACACCTGATCCATTTGGGCGACAACGGCATCTCTTACTTCAGTGTTGCCGTGGCCAATGCAAGCGACACCAGGCCCACCACTCACATCCAGAATTCTGGAACCATTTTCTAGAACAAGATAATTACCCTTTGCAGAAACTACTTTGGGGTTGGGGATCTGGAGATTGGGATGCAGCAGTTTCGACACAGCCGGTTTGCTAGTGCCATGTTCCTGCACAGTCTCGAATAAAGACGCCATCGAGAGTCGGAGAGTCGGAATGTGCGATTGAACTACTGGTACGGGAAAATGTTCATAGCTAGTCATTTCAATATAATACCACCCCATATTGTACAACTGCACAGTGGAGTGAGCCAACAACCAGTACAGTAAGGCGTGAGTCAGAAACAAAGCCCACTACTATCAGCAAGACGTGTCACACCTGTCAGAAATGCCCAATTCAGGTGAAGAGCCAGTTATCACTACAGCGATACATATTTTTTCGGAGCCTGGTAAAAAGGTAGACGCGACATGGTATCGAGAGCTTGCAGATATTCCATTTGACCCCGTAAGAACCGAGAATGGCCTAACGTAGTTCTACATATAGAATTGTCCTCAGTAAATTTTATGGTGGCTAACTACTAGCTAACCAAGGCTACCCTAAATGCCCCTTACACGAGACAAGGGTTTCTTTCTAACAAATTGCATATACTCAGCTGGACTCATTAGTGAACTTCCTTGAACAGTTCCATTGAACATGTTTTATTTGATTGCATTTTAAATTTGAATACATACATAGTGAGGAGTAGCCAACAGTGTAGAGTACGTAGATGCGAACTGAAATACAAACATAGTTGAACATTGGCCACATAGCTCTTCATAAAAAAGCTCAATAATATAAACTGATGAACATCCCGTAAGACTTTCACATTAAAGATAGAATCATAATTCATTATTATATTATATATATATTGCACATTCCATAGCTTAGACTATGAACAAGACAAGTTGCCTATCAAATAAATGAAAAGCGAACCTCCTCACGTACCAGTCTCGCAAACTCCAGCGCCTCCGCTCTTCCTTCTCTCGAAAATACATTGAAATATGCCAGGAATGTGTTGACACCAGAGCTAGGATGGGGCACCACTTGGCCGCGCTTGATAAAGCACCCGCATTGACTAATCTGCTTAGCCAGGTCCGGTTTTCGTGCTTTCAGCTCGGCACAGACATCGTCCGAGTCAAAGATGCCCTCACAAGTGGATGGATAGTCAACTGGGATGAAGACCATAACACATGTGTACTGAGCTCCATGCTTGAATGGCTGGGAGAGGGAGCGAGCCCGATCTTTGTCGCGTACAGCGATGAGCATGGCGAGGCCCCAGTAGTCAACGCCGTATGTGGATTCAATGATTCGCGCGGCCGTCATTCCCGGAGGCCGTGGGTTGATTTTGATGAGCCAAGCTGCGGGCTCTGGATTTTCCGGTACAGTATCGAGAGAATGCAAGTCGAGAACGCCGTCTACCGTCTTGTAGTCAACTGACGAGTTCTCCACGCGACCTTCAAGATGCAGAACAGCACTATGAAGACCCAACCTGCGTAATATATCCAGAAAGCTGTCGCGAAGCACATTGGTCTCGCGCGAGGGTAACGCTGAGGGATACACGCTATTCAACTCGAAGAAGGTAGTAAGTGAGCTGCCGATGCTTGGGCCGTTAGAATCAGCCGTTTTAGGGAAATCGTCGCACGCCTCAAAGAAGAGGATTTCACCGTCCAGCAAGACAAAGTTCGCATCGACTTCTGGTCCTGAGCAGTATTTCTCAATGACGAATTCAGCTCCGTGGCGTGATGTATCAATCGACTTCGCAGCCGCCGTGAGCGCGTCGACGGAATCAACACGGAATACGCCCTCTGAGCTCCAGCCATTACATGGCTTGATGATGAGGGGATAGGAAAGCTGATGTTTATTGGCAATCTCGACAACTTCTTCCGCACTGGATGCCCGATGAGCTTGGTGGCCCGCAAAGACGCTTGTCAAGTATTTGTCTGAGGCAGTACGCAACGCCTCTGGTGAAGCCGTCTGAAGGCCCAGGTCCAACGCGGCTTGTGCGACTTGCGTCACGTAAGAGTCACAGAATGTTATTATGCCGTCAACTGGTTTCCCATAAGCCTTGATGCATTTGACGATTTGTTCTGCAAAATCCGCCTCGGGAGGGTCCGACATCTTAATTGGGATGAATGCCTCACGCCAATGCGCATATTCCGGTCCTTCCAACCAGTGTCCCGCGTTATCGAGAACTACCATATTGATGCCAAGTGCTTCAGCTGCGAGGTAGATGCCCGGTCCAACGCCTCCATTTTCGGGGTGCGTTCGACTCCCCTCGACCAATACCAAGGTTCGACGTCGGGCGTTCTCAGACAATATCCAGGGAAGCGAGATCCTATTTTCAAGTTCGGATTCCACGGCTAGGGAGAGTGCTTCTATTCCAACGTCCGAGTCTTTCTCAGCATCGTAGTGCAAAATTAAACCAGCTGTTGCAGCTGAGAAAAGTTCTGGGAGGCTGTTGGCGTTCGAGAGTGCAATTGAGGAGCCAGAATAGTTCTGAAGAGGCTCTGCAAACGACACTGTCGTCTCTACGAATTGACAATCTCTTAGACGAAGAGGAATGAGGTCCGCACGCACGATATGCCCCTTCTGCAGAGGAACAATGAGTTTCACAATACGCCGAAGGCTCTTCGAGGATGCAGTTGTGGCCCGAAGGGACTGCAGCAAGAACTGGAACGCCTTCGCGGAGCCCAAAACCTCTGGCGTGATGGCATTTCCTGCATCCTCGTTGTCAAGATAGACATCAGATGTACCGTCAAGGCCGCTGGAAGGATTTGCTGCATTGGCTGAGTTCAGGTGCTCAAAAATAATGTCCAATGACTGCCAGGATTTTTCAGTGTTTGGTCCTTTGAGCAGGTACCAGGAATACTCTGATAGAACTGCTATTTTGTATTAGCAGAGATATTAACAGCATGACCTGTGACTCTCACCCCCGCCTTTTTGCGATCGAACTTGAATCTTTTGAGACGCCATCGTGAAACTTGACGTTGGACGAGGAAGTGGGAATGAAGTCAAGCACGGGCGATTAGCGACTGGGATACGGACTCCAACGGTATTAAATTCTCTTCGTCGCCGCCTAATAATAGGACTCGATATAGAGGTCATCCGATTGTGCCTGACGACGTCATGGGTTAACCCGTGTACGACGAATAGACGTGAGCTGACTGTGCCTTGTTTGTGGTTGGCTGATTGGTTGGGTGCTCCTTTCAATTGCGCCTTTCAGAAATCCCGAATGTTTCATTCTGACTGTGTTGAGCTGAATCACCATGCCAGCCCTCACATTTACTTTGGCTCACTCGCGAGTGTTGCGCAATAATGAATCCATAAGTCCTCCAGTAAGATTAACGCCACATGTGACGGGTCGCCAAAAAACAACACAATCCATGCTCCATGACACCATACAAAAACGCCAGTGCCAGAATCTGTTCCTAATTCTGCAACTGTGACAAGTTTAAGTCTTTTTCTTGCCCAGTTTGCGCTTCATATTTTCTTTATATTAGAATTTCAAGATGACTGACGAATCTCCAAGTGAGCCAAAGCGCTTCCTCCTCGTTGGCGTCGGCCCTCATGCGAAACGAATCTACATTCCTCACCTCAAAACACTGGAAGCAGACGGTCGAGCGAAGCTTGTCTGCGCCGTGGACATTGAGAACAATGCGGCGCCAATCACCGAGTATCGCGACAACAAAATTCCCGATGCAGACCTCTTCTTCGTCCCGTTCTTCTCAGGGGCCATGCCTGAAAGTGTTGCATTGTCGTTGAAGGACTTGGTTGAGAGGCTCAAGATCGATTGTGTCATCATTTCGACTGAACCGCTTGCCCACAAGAGCTACGGCCTGTGGGCGATTGATCAAGGTCTCCATGTTATCATGGACAAGCCTATTACCACTAGGAAGCACGTCGTAAACGACCTGGACCAGGCGTTAGGAATCGCAGATGACTACGAAGACTTGCTGTCCGCATACAATGAAGCTCAGAAGCGCAAGCGCACGTTTTTTCTCATTACCAGCCATCGCAGATACCATCCTGGCATGTACTGCACCTTTGACATGATCAAGGAAATCACCGAGAAGTCCGGATCACCAGTCACAAACATCATCTCAACACACTGCGACGGTATGTGGCGACTGCCGACGGAAATTGTTGACCAAAAGTACCACTCGTTCAATTCAGGTTATGGCAAAGTATCTCACAGTGGCTACCATTTCTTGGATATGACATACCGATTTGTTAAATCTGGATGGACAGACGAAAAGAAGCCCGACAGGATCGAAGTTGTGAGCAGCTTTGTGATGCCTGCTGGATTCATAAAGGCATTCAACCACAAAGATTATAAAAGAGCGTTTGGGAAAGAGACGTATGACAAGTCATGCAAGTACACAGACAGCTACATCGACCAAATGTCGGCCGAGTATGGGGAGATTGATGCCGCGCTCCAGATCTCTTTCATTCAGGACAATGAACCAATCTGCCTCGCGCAAGTCAATCTTCAGCACAACGGTTTCACTCGCCGTAGCTGGGTTACTCCCGGCCCAGATCTGTACAAGGGCATCGGTAGAGTCAAGCACGAGTTCCACGAAATAAAGAGCGGACCCATGCAGACCATTGTTATTGACTCACGGCAAGCCAACGATAAGCACGATCGATCCAAGCCCAGCACTGCAACCATCGGCACAGATAACCATTTTGAAGTACACGTATTCCGCAACTGTGACCTCCTTGATGAAAAGGAGCCGCTAACCAGCTATTCTGTCGCTGATTTGGATCGGCGTTACAATTCTCAGCTACCCGGAATCTACTCGGAGAATGTCAAGCGAGGTATTCTGTGGGAGGCACTAGATTTCATGGAAGGCAAGAAATCTTTCGAGAACTTGGCATCGAACTTGGAGGATCACAGCGTGCCGGCACACATCATGAGTGCCGTCTACGTATCGCACATTCGACGTGTGCAAGGACTCAACCCAGTGGTGAGCATAGACCTGACGTATGATGGTGTTGTCAGCCCAAGTAAGTACCTATTTCTAGACACGAGAATGTCCGATACTAACCAAATGACAGATCATGGTTCAGCAAGGGCTAGCATCCGGCTTCGTAATGACTCGGCTGAAGCGTCTCCATCCACATTAGTCGCCACGACCCCCCAACCACAGGACGATAAGATTCAGGGATTGGAGAGCAGAGTAGAACTAGCACACATGATATAGAAATTACTTGGAATGATAATAAGAAGATTGTTGGAAGCCTCAACGCCTCACTCTGAGATAAGCTTAACGCTGCCAGCCAACTTTCACCCCCAGAAGTCTGAGCGGTTGGTTGTGCTAGTGAAGAGAATGTCAACAAGATGCCCAAGCACGCTATAGCCAAGTAGGCGTTGACCGGCCGATTGGCATGGTGAATAATTAAAAGGGACTGACAACCGTTGAGATTAATATTGTGTATTTGCTTGTAAGGTAGCGGCTTGGCAAGTTGGCTATAAAAGTACGATAGCCCTAGAGGTTTGAGAAGGCAATAATTCCAATATACCTACACCAAGACCGTGCCCATCGAATTACACAGCATTGCCAAATCATTTGTTAAATTTCTAATTATCTGCTCTATATTATCACCCTTAGAAACCTTCTGTAAACCTGCTCGTTTCTTTAATTTATTTTATCGATATACCAGGCGTCGATTGAACTATGCATCAGGTTTCCTACCCATTCTACACTCCTTGTTGGATTGGTGTCAGACCCCTGTACGTCTGACTCCCTCCCTGTGGAACCAATGTCGCAATCTGACTATGCCGATGACATCTGCATCTGCAGGTGAAATCTAAAGAACTCAGGCGTAAGACTGCCAGTTGGCGACAGTAAGAATTGTCATGTTGGGTTAAGTCAATGTCAACGAAACCAGTCACTTTCGGCGCATGTTCCGACGTCACACCACGCCAACTACTCAATCTTCTTTTTCTGCCAGACATCCCATGTTCAGAGCTGCTTTTTAACTTGCCAAAAAGGAAACTAGTTTACTACGAAAAGTGCACAGATTGGATCATCCTTCATGTGGCATTTCCACTGATCACAATGCGTCCGGATAGTGCCACCTCGTTTTCCCTACATCCAGTTACCGTGGCTGCACTGGTGCTTCCTGCTCTCTTCTTCGGATTTTATCGCGTGGCATCATGGTTGACAGACTATGCACGTGTACAGAGGCTCAAACGAGCCCGAATTGATGCCCCCGTCGTGAACTTGGGAGTTGATGAGAATTATGCGGCTGCAACGCAGCGATATATGAGCGACTTTAAAGGCATTCTTCAAGAGGGATATGACAAGTACAAGGATCGCGCGTTCCAAGTTTGGGGCATTGATGGATACGTTGCGATACTCAGTCCGGATTATGTAGAGGAGATGAGTGCGTTGGGCCCTGAGGTGTTGGATTTCCACGCGGCAAGTCAGCGCGTAAGTAAATTGTCCTGACTGAAACAATTCTACGAGAAAAAAAAAACTAATTTATGCTGGTAGCGCATCATTGGTGATTATGAATGGCTGAAGATTACGGATGCTCTCGGCGCGCACACGGTGTTACACGACGTGACAAGGCAAATTGGTGCCATGCTTCCGGGCATACATGGCGAAATTGAGCATGTTCTAACCAAGGAGTTTCCTCCATGCAAAGGTAAGGTTAACTCTTGATATCTACTACACACTGCTAACTGTGTACCTTTATTTAGACTGGACCTCGGTAGTTGTATGGCCCAAAATGTACCGCACAATGGCTCTCGTGGTTGCCTACATGATGGGTGGTACAGAACTCAGTCGCAATGAAGAATGGTTACGAACTATGACACAATTCGTCGACGACATCTTCGCAGGCGCCTGGGAGCTCAAGACTTACCCTCTTCTCATTCGCTCTATCGTAGCACGTGGTCTTGTTCCCGGAATCCGTCGAGTCTGGCGCCACCAGGCTGACGCCCGCAAGATAACTCATGCCGATCATCGAGCAACGTCATAGGGCTGAAGAGCAAGCTCTTTTAAGAGGTGAAAAGTATGTCAAGCCTAACGATCTCATTCAGTGGATGAGAGATAACGGCTCCAAAGCAAATCCGCCACGAACTGATGAGAATGTATCGGATATGTGCTTGGTGATTGCGTTTGCAGCGTTGCATGCTGCAACGGTGACTTTAACCAATGTTATCTTTGACCTCGCGGCGCGACCTGAATACGTGGAGCCTCTGAGAGAAGAGTACCGTGCGGCCAAGCAAAAGTATGAGAAAGGATGGTTAGAAAAGCAGGCGTTGCTCGTGAGCAGTCTAAGCAAGCTTGATAGTTTCACCAAAGAATCACAGCGCTTAAACCCTGCAACTTTGAGTAAGTCTTTTACACCTCTCTCTCTTTATTAGTGACAATGTGAGAGTACTGACCTAGACAGCTTCTTTCTCTCGAGTCGCCCGCAAGCAAGTGACACTATCATCTGGCCTGCATCTCCCCAAAGACACGCACATCCTTGTTCCAGCCGCCATGATTTCACTGGACCCAGAGAACTATCCTTCACCTCTGGATTTCCAGGGTTTCCGCTTCCATGAGAAGCGACTTGCCTCAGAGGAATCGCAGTACAAAGATCAGTTTACTACCACATCACCCCGACAGATGCATTTTGGATATGGTCGCCAGGCTTGTCCAGGACGCTTCTTTGCCAGTGCAGCTATTAAGTGTATTGTAATACATATACTTGAGGAATTCGATATTAAACTTGTGGATGAGAGTGGAAGGCCGAAGAATAACATCAAGGGAGGGATGAGTGTCACAAGTGAAACAATGGAAGCCATGTTCTTAAGACGAGAGATCTAGATTAAATCTGGAATTAAAGTATATTTTGATAACACTGCTTACCCTGTTTTTATACTAACCTGTACAGATTTAAAGAAATTTATATTAAAAATAAACAATTAATAACTTGTTCACTGTCCTGTATTCTGGCCCGTGCCTGGACAAGGGTTAAGAAATCAGGGGTTTGCCACCACGTTGGGAACATGTGAAAGCTTTGCCGTATTTTTGACTCAGAAACATGGACAGGAGCTAGTTGTAATTAAAGGTAATTACTCGTATTTTTGTGTGTTATTACAGTGCACACAACCGTGTCTCACCCGTAATGCAAGCACGAGCCGTAGGTGCCATCTATCAAATCTCCCGGCTTCTACAGATTTCTTTTTTTTGCAGTACAAACACGGGTTTATGCAAGCCCGGTCGCATTCATCGACATCAATGAAGGGGGCCATTTCATTCCACTGACGCTTTTTATGCTTCTCCAGAGTTCCCAGAGATATGTCGAATAGGAATTGTCTTAGACCTGAATTCCGTCATTCACGTTATTGCCCTCATTTAGGTTCAAGACCAACCAAGATGCGCAACACCGTCGCCCATGACACGCGCATGGTATCCATGGTTCCCCTGAAGCTTTCCCCAGCAAGGACCAGGAGGTAAACATGGCCTGCCAATGTGCATGTTATTTACTATTCACGTAGTATTATATAGGTAATCACTTCTGCTCGGCGCGCTCGTGATTGTCCATGTCGCTCATGTCCACACTGTCGTTACTCTTTTGAAGGCCCTCTAAGCAGGTCATAGCCAGTCAAGTAAGATACCTATCTTGCGTTAAGAAGACCCGTCACGATGCTTCGTCCCACCACCGCCATCACCGCGTTTCTCGCCCTGGCCGTCACAGCGACTGCCGAAAAGAAGACCGGCGAAGTCACCTACTACTATCCCTCTGCGGTCGGCAGTCGCAATTCCATTGGCGCCTGCGGAACGCCTATATCGGACAATGACTTGGCTGCGGCCGTCTCGTACCGTTTGTTCGACACTTTCCCCGGCGCCACAGCGAATCCAAATACCAACCCGGTCTGTGGGCGCAAGATCCGTGTAAACTACAACGGCTACGTAGTCGTCGCCACGGTCCGCGACAGATGCCACGACTGTGAGGGACAATACAACATCGACCTGTCCCACAAAGCCTTCGACAAACTGGCGAACCGAAAGATGGGACGCCTTTATGGTGCCACTTGGGATTGGGCCTGAAGCGCAGATGAGCTTGTTGTCGACATTATACGGACGGGGGGAGGGGATTGTCAAATTAATGGTCGGCTTGGGAGTGTATGGCGACAAGAAAAAGTGTTTAACACAGGGGCGCGAAGCTGGTGTTGGTGTTCCATACGGTCCAGAGCATGGCATATGCCTTGAATGCTCCTCTACAGTAATTTCTTTTCTCTCAAATATTGCGTCACCCGCACCCTTTTTTACTTTTATTCTTGCTGCTGTATGTAGAGTATTTGAAGACGTCCGTGGATGATATCATCGGAGAGGCCCTCTGGCAAAAGGATTAGTGAGGAGGCATTTCGCCCCTCCACACAGGCTATCATGGGTTCAGTTAATAAATACATGCTCCATCGCTCTTTTGAATTAACGAACTATCGACAAAGAATCCGTGGTGCAATATCTAATAAATCCCAGGAATAATCCTCCATTTCACCAACCGGCAGTATTCATCCCATGTCTTTCCATACTTTTCCTTACATCTTGCCTCGTCGCGAAGACAACGATGGATGATCATTCCAATCGCCAGTATGGCCTCAGTATACGGGAAAATATGTCCAGTGCCACACAATAGGCAGGATGCCAGAGTGTACATGCCTGATCCGAGGTAGTTGGCGTGACGTACATATCCCCAAAAGCCTGTTTCATTGTTAGAGAGTGTGTCCTCGTGCATGTTGTCCAAGGATGGCAAGGCCTCTTCACGGAATGGCATACCTGAGCATAGAAGAATCGTGCGGTGAGTCTTTCCATCAGCTGTCTGAAACGTTGCCTCAAGATACTTTGCCTTTTGGCCCCAAATGATCAGATTGCCCGCTGTCTGTCGAGATTTACTTTTCTGGCGATTTGCTACGTGGTTTAGAATTGCTCCCGCCATGAACATAACGGTGATTGCAATGAAGTTGGTGTTTGAGAGGTGGACGGGGTAAACCGCGAGGTACTGTGTCTGAAGTGTCCACAGGTGAGGCATCATGGCGGCAAATCCGTAGATGCTGTAGAATGAGAAGCGCTCGTGAGCGCCGTCGAGCGTATCGAAGAACCTACAGTCAAGCAATATATTAGACAACAGGCTTTTAATAGTGCGCACATTGGTGAACCTTTTTCAAGCCAAGGTTGAACAGGAGATAGGATGTTCTTACCAGTGTTCGACATTGAAGTAGTCCCACACGACGCCGACTCGAAGGGCCACAGCCAAGATCATGGAATTGGTCAAGTAACCGAGACGCTCATATTGCCACGCGGCGAACGACAGATCACTTTGATAGGAGTTAGTTTTGAGAGTTCCCTAAAGAAAGATATGAAGCCAGAGGGCACACGCTTTGTCTTCGCAGGGGGGCCAGTCATCACATGGCTTGAGGGGGGAAATAAAGATGAGCTGACGTACATGAGAGTCCACAAGAGGATCCCTCCGCTTCTGCTGGCATTGAAATGTTTCCAGTCAAACAACGCCCCAGTACGCGGGTGAAGCTCTCCTCCATTGAACAAGGTGTACCAGAATTGGCCTGCGGGTGGGTGACAATCATCAGTATATACCAACAACACCATTTCCATTGTTCATGCGCTTACCGTTTAGCATAGTATCCCCTTCATTGTCTGGGCTCACACGAGCTTTGATCTGGAAGATAAAGACAAGCACGCATGAATACACATTTGCAGCGGCGAACAAGCTGCCCCAGTTCTTGGCGATAAATGCTGGGTCGACTAGCTCATAGTAGGAGGCGGCCACAGCAATGATAACAGTAAGTACCCAGGCATTTGTTCCATTCAGTCTGTACAGCAATCGTCGGCCGCCGGGCGTGCGCGGTGCCTGGTACAGTCGTCCAGGAAGAACGACATAGAGTGCAGCCTGGAAGGCAACCCACAAGAGATATATCGCAATCGAGGTGGTTGTTGGTAGCGGACAACGAGAGAAAAAGGACCACAGCCCTTCGGAGACCAAGTTCAATCCTGCCGCAGTGAGCGAAGAGTTAAAATCTTCATAAGCGACAAAGTAGAAGATAAGAAGGAGAGGGCTTGTCGCAACGAGAATGAAGCTCGCGATTTCATTGAAGAACACGCCGGTCCAACTTGTGAGTTTTGGTTCATACATTGTGAGAAGACGTGTCCAAATACATCCAGCGTTGGTCACGGCAACACGGTTGAGTTTACCTGTGGATTTCAATTACACCCTTTCCTATTCTGACTTTATGTACCCGGTAGTGTTGGTATCTAATCACATAAAACCTCCATGTCCCTTGCGCACTGATCTTTCGGCAGTCGACAGCATTCCCACATCCGGCCGGGCCAGGGGTAGCGCGGCTTTGCCAGGTCCCCAATGCTGGTAATAACAGCAACATCCGAATCCACCACACACCGCCACCTTGTTTAACGAAAGAAGGAAGCAAAATATAAATGGTGTTATGGATGATAAAAGTGGCAGCCGAGAGAAACAAGATTGACCGCCAAGGTCCGTGTGTGAAGCTAGAGGAGGCGAGACAAAATGGCGAATCTCCTTCCCGAAAAAAAAAATCTTCTCCTAATAATAATTGGAGCCGAGTTGATGCCGGTTATCGCAGCGGCTAAAGTAGTATAAAAAGCAAAAAGGCCAAGACTAGGGAAAAACTTGCCAGAGGCCATCTAATATTAATATCGTCTTCCCTTAGTTGATACTAGCTTATAGACTATGCGGTAACCAGATCCACCGGCTAGTCTGATAAGCCTGATTAACTCATCTCATTCCCGAAAGAAAACAGCTGGACCCAAAAAAAGGAAGAGGGAAGAGAGACAACAGAGCAAAAGTGAGCGTCACATAAAGACACAGCTCGAAAAAATCGGGAAGCGGCAAGAAAAAATGGAGACAAGGTCTGGCGAGATTGTCACCGTGCGTGCAGTGCAACCTGCTCCAAGCGTTCATCAATGACTGTTGGTACCTACATGATACGGGGCGGCAATGAGTTCCCGCAACTCTCCCGTCCCGAGTTCAATCACCATCATCTCTCAGATTCTTCATCTGCTCCACCAAAACACCCGGACATTAATAATCTACCCGCTAGAGATTTACAAGATCTGCAAAGATCCGCAAAGATCTCGGCGGTGACCGATCCAAACCTTTGATCCCCTGACTCTCTGTGCGGCCCGCGTCATTTATCAGTCATAAACTTATCACCGCAACTGCCGAGCAAGGTTACCAGCCTTATGGGTCCACGATCCACCAAGTGGGGGGAGTTATCTCAAAAAACCAGCTTGTCAGGGTTGACAGAGATCTTACTACGTAGTAGTATGGTCAACACTGAGACTCTACTATCCATGAGTAGCCGCCGACTTGTCATATGTGCTACACGGTGGGCCGTCTTTGCGATTACCATACTACGTACGTACTAGTTCATACGCACTTGTGCCAGTACGACTCATATTATGGACCGTTTCGTATCACTAGAGCGAGACCTGTCAAGCAGGACCCTCCAGGAACAGCGAATACTGTCATGGTATCACCATGTCTTGAAATTTTCATTTTTATTTTTTATTTTTTGACAGATTGTAATACCACAGAGGCCCCTAGTCACCTGAACGGTATTTGCCCCATTTGTGATTTGTGATAACTTTTAGGGTTTCGGAGTCGCCTAGGAGTAGATACCAAGAAGGATTCTGCACGTTGTAACCTGGTTTGAAACTGATGATAATGGCTGTCTTAGTTACTGATGTGGTTCGGAAGTGGAAAATCGGTCTTTTGAGTAGTTTATGGGCTTTCCCTTTCCTCTCTGAAAAGGAGGGTATGTAGATTCCTCTTCTCTATCGACATCAACAATTTTATGCTTATCCAGCATCTTTTCGTTCAAGATGGATATGGTACTTGACTTTCTGGATCCAGCCATTCTGGATGGCACATACGGCTGGATACGACAGAAAATAGAGAAAGATGTGTGCCATGCTTCTAGCCATTTCCCCAGCTCTTCGTACACTAGAGAGCTGCTTCAGCAATGGACGAACCATCTTTGTGCGGCGGCAGGGAACTCGGAGCTGTGGGAACGTGATAGCATGATCCGTCAAGCCATCACCATTTTCACCCTGACATGGTAAGACGCTACAACAGTCTCGGCATTTTATTCACGATGAAAGAGATGGCAGTTCTATATGCTAACGAGTAATGATATAGGTCCGTGAGCGGCTTCTTCTTCCTCTTCTTCGGCACCATCTGCTACTTCAAGAACTTTGATCGATCCTTGAAGCGCCATCCCAAGTTCCAAAAATCACAAATCAGAGCCGAGATCCGGGATTCACTCACCGCCCTATTCTGGCTCAATGTCTTCACTGTCCCCATCTTCCTAGCTCAGGTTCGGGGCTACTCAAAGGTGTACGATTTTGGCACTGGCGATCTGTGGTACGAGATTGCGCAGTATCCATTCTTCGTTCTCTTCAGCGACACGTGCATGTACTGGATGCATCGGGCTTTCCACAACCCCGTGTTGTTCAGGTTGATGCACAAAAAGCATCACCAGTAAGAACTCACTCGATCGGCATGTAAATGAACTCTCTTGCTGACGCACGATAGATATGTTGTGCCAACTCCATTCTCGGCGTATGCGTTCGATCCGCTGGAGGCTTACATTATGAGTCTGCCGATTTATTCCTATGCCTTCATTTGGCCCATGTCCAATGTCGCGCAACTAGTTGTGTTTTTCTGCACAAACATCTGGACGTTTTTACTACGTATGATACAATCTCTGCTTCTTTTTTTATTTTATTTCAAGGATGACATTGCTAACATGACTTTCATGCTGATAGATGACAGCCGCAGCCAGTTCCACACTGTGCACCATAAGAATGTCAACTTCAATTTCGGACAGTACCTACACCTTTGGGATCACCTTGGTGGTACTTACCAAGAGGCTGGTGTTATGTACACAGTCAAGGGGCTTGATGAAAAAAAAATGACCGACAGTGAGACAGTGAAGT
Source organism: Zelopaecilomyces penicillatus (assembly GCA_005765155.1). Classification (NCBI taxonomy): domain Eukaryota; kingdom Fungi; phylum Ascomycota; class Sordariomycetes; order Hypocreales; family Pseudodiploosporaceae; genus Zelopaecilomyces; species Zelopaecilomyces penicillatus. Next base: position 6,658,170 of record VCCP01000002.1, read on the forward strand.
GGGATTTAGTCTTGTTTTAGAATAGACTCACCTTATCCCAGTTGGATAGGCGAACTTGAAGTTCCATAAAGAAATACGATACCCTAATACAGCTAGCTATAATATTATTACCATGTTACCTCGATATTTGTCGACACACACCCCGTTGTGTAGTTTAACAAATTCCGTCAGACCACATTGAAGAGTTACAAAAGCTTCGTCCCTAATCTGGACATGAATCATTACTGCTTTTTATGCAAGCAGATTAATAATCGCAGCACAGTGAGCAGGTTCAATGTACTCTTGATTGGAATTATGGTTTTGAATTAATATGCATACCTGCATATGCAATGCTCGGCAAAACTTGCCCCAAGACATAGCACAAGCCTTGATTATACATAATCGGAATACGCGATTCCGAAGATGGGCATTATAATACACCGCGGGCTAGAGAACAGTGCCAAATACAAGGAGGGTTTGTTAGTCGAATCCAATCATTCTTTTCTCATTATAAGATATGAGAACCCTAGTCTGTTGGTCTAGCTTGTCGTTAATCGTGATGATCATCTACATGGAATACAGTCGCTTTGAGGATCTTGCAAGCTCATAGGCGCCTGGTAGCAGCGCAATATGAAATATGAAACCTCATCAAGGGTTAGCAAAGGTGGTGTATACACCCACTGCCTTTCCAAGTAGCCGTTTCAACCACATGTTGCAGATGTCTCATTGTCATACGCACCCATCATATTGTCATTGATTTGGACGCAGGTGGAAGCGTTTCTTCTCTCAACAAGGCCCAAAACAGTACATGCATGCCCATATCCAGTCCCACGCAAGTAATCCTGAGCCACTGCATGCGATGTTTGATCGGCGCAGGCTCAAAATTACTTTTTATCACTGTATATAGAGACGACTCCGGCCAACCGCCTGTAAATGTAACATTCACCAGAAGCAAGGGAGCTTGTTGACCTATTGAAGCAGGAATGTATTGTATTGTAACCTTTTTAAACAGTTCGTGTATCCTTTCAGCATTCTATGTCTCAAATCTTAATAGACCAAAGGTGTAATGATTTAATCTAGATATGTAATATCCATCTCCCCGTATTGAATTACTTGGCCATATTTCCATTAGCGATTCAATATCCAGCGTCTTGACCATGCTGCAGATCAAATTTCCAGACGAACTTCTACTAGCCGTTGCGGCTCATATTACCTCAGACAAGCAGGTTTCTGCCCTGAGTCGGACATGTCGCCGCCTTTACGATCCCCTGAAGCAATATCTTTACCAACGCAGCATCCGCAAATCTGGGAGCACCGTCTTATTCTGGGCTGCAAAACAAGGCCAGATGGGCACTGCACTGAATCTACTCCATGAAGGCGTCGATCCGAATGCTCTAGATAATCAAAACAAGTCGTCCTTGTTTTGGGCAGCAGAACTAGGACATGATCGAGTTGTACAACTGCTCCTTAGCACACACAGAGTTGATCCTGAGCTCCGCGACTCTTTCAATCGTACGCCACTATCACTGGCTGCAGAAAACGGCCACTGTGAGGTACTACGACTACTTCTTGCTAGTGGTTTAACCGATCCCGACTCCAAAGATATTCAGCACGGGACACCCTTGTCATGGGCGGCGGCAAATGGCCATGAATTGGCGGTCCGACTCCTCCTCCAGACAAAGGGTGTTGACCCTGATTCTAAGGATACTAGTGGTCGTACACCTCTGTCGTGGGCAGTGGCAAAAGGCCATGAGGCGGTGGTCCGACTCCTTCTCCAAACAGATCGCGTTGACCCCAACTCCAAGGATAATGACGGCCGTACACCTCTGTCGTGGGCAGTAGCGAAAGGCCACGAGTGGATGGTTCAACTGCTGTTTAAGCCGACAGCGTTAACACATACTTCGAATATTTGTCACCGACAAATTCAATTTAAAGGAGAAAAAAGCGCAATGTTGTTGGTATAGTGACTGGAAATTGATTTGTATTTGATATCACCCTACTACTACTCTTGTAATTGTTTCTTTCCCCCTTATAAAGCCGAGTATGTTTGCGTAGGTAGAGCTCTGAAAGGTTTTGGTTCTGGGAAGTAGCATACGCAAAAAGTTCGTTAACCAAAAACGCACTGTTTATTTGCACATTGTCCGTTAGCTACTATGTGTAAATGACTTCAAAATACTGTGTATTGACTCAATGCTAGAACAGTAACTCACGGTGGTCGAGAAGCAAAAGGTAGAACAGCATTTGAAGTTGCGCTAGATGACCCATTGTCAGCCCATTCGATTCACAGGTAACCTCATTAATGCGTCCATCTGCTGGTTGAGAGGGACACCCACATCACAGCAAGAAGAGTCGCAGTGGACGCCGCTGCAGATTGCGTCGCGCTTGGCGAACAGCGACCTCGTGGCTGCTTTATTCTCGGAAAGAATTGGGCTGGCCAGCACGAGGCTAGCCATTGAGAGACTGATGAACCACGTAACCTGCATGTTGATCTTTAAGGGCCGTGACGTGGCAACAAAGCGACAACTCAAGTGAATACTACCAATTTCGTGAATGGTTTTGTTTCAGCGTGTGATAAGTACTTGGGAGTAAGATGTAGACTTGGAATGGCTGGTGTGAGGGCGCCAGCATCACTTTATATGTAAGGAGGTGCACATCAAGTCTTGCCACGTCAAGCGTAAATCGTTTCATGATCCTCCCTTGTACAGTTCACCATGTACTGCTTATTTTTTGCGGCACTCCAATTAACTTCAAGTGAGCGAAGAACATGGTTGCTGGCAGTGAGTCTTGCCTCTTGAACCTCGTCCACTCCGTACCTCAGGATTCCTGTAAGCCATTCCAACTAATTGCGTATCAGACAATGCCGGTTACAGAACCCGGCGCCGGTGTATCTCGTAAAGCTAGCCATTGCTACTTGGTAGACCAGTCTTACCGTAAGCACACAGTAGAGTTGTCCCGCTGCATGTTTGGTGAATGTAACGCGACTGATGAAAGGATTTGGAGGGACAATGCTCAATCATTTGTCAAGTAAGGTCGGGATGACTTCTGCCCGTCTAGCCATTCGACTGTGCCTGCAAAGCACTGACCCCACCATCGTCAAGCAAAAAGAGTGCATTCGAGGACAAAAACCGTGTACTGGGTGATTGAAGGTCATTTATATTCATGTGCAAGTCTAACTGACCGTGGGAAACAGAGAAACTTGCCCAAGATGGTTGATCCGGGAATGGCACGTGACACATGAGGAGGGTGGAAACAACGAAGGCATATTTGGGACACGAAATAATTAAAGTTGATGCATACATGGAGCATGTCAAAGCTTAATGCATTTTGATATAAGATCCTGAGACCGATTCTATATAAAAAAATAAAAAAATAAAAAATAAAAAGTGGCCGTCGTCTGGCTTCCAACAGACCTGCTCTTATTTGCTTTGCAGAGACGACGACAGTAAGCACCGAATTTAGTACGCCAACGGCCACAGCCTACTGCCAAAAATCTTCAAAGAATACAAAGGGGCAATAACAGATCGCTCCCGGATCGACAAGATATACCGGTAGAGCAAAAAAGGGTCTAGTCTACCTACCCAAGCTACCTTACATCGCAATGCCGTTTGCTTCGAGTAACTAGTACTGTCTGGGGTCTCGGCAGTCGCCAGTCATCGCCGGCAATCGCTTGCATTTCAGCCTAGCTACCTATAGCGCACGGCGATAGATGCAGTAATCGTGAATGACCTTGATTACAATGTCACAAGCTCAATCCTGGGGTGAAGGATTCATGGGGGCGGCTGGCAAGTATGTATTCCACCTCGTCTTTTTTGTACAAAGCCCAATCCACTAACGGTGTCAGATTCTTCAACAACAACCAGTTTGCCGACGTCAAAATCTTTCTCGGCGACTTTGAGATGTCAGCCCACAGCTTCGTACTTGTATGCCAGAGCGACTACTTTCACCGTGCCCTCAGCAGTCACTTTATCGAAGGCCAAGAAAAAGTGTTTAAATTTCCGAATGAGAATCGGCAGGCATATTTTAGAGTCTTCTGGTGGATGTATAACGGGTGGTATTCCGAAGTACCACATCCAAAGCTAGGTGATCCAGGTAGGGTACCATTTTGTTAAGAGATCTCTTAGCGTAGCCTTTAACTGGAGAAACTACATGACAAACTGGAGCTGAGTGTGCTAATGTAACAAACTTCTGTGACGCGCAAACCAGATGATCACATTTTGATTGCGCATATCCGCGTTTTCTGTCTGGCCCACTACTTCAACATTAATGGTTTGATGCGGTTTGCGCAAGAGAAGCTTGAGTTTGCTCTCGCCAACAATAATGATATTAAGCTATATGTTGACTGTGTCAGGGAAGCATACGCTGTGGAGATTAGGGGCATGAGGACTCCTCGCACCTTGGTGGTTTCATTCGCCAGCGCTAGTCCGCAATGGAGAGCCAATCCGCTGTTTAAAGAGCTTTTGAGTGAGGGCGGCGAGTTTGTGGTGAATCTAATGGACCGGTTCCGGGTCACTGGTTCGCTGGTTCCATAAACCGACAAGTCCATGTTGGAGGAACTCTGGCACTTGTGCATTTACCATTAATTACTAGCTACTGTTCGCTGTGGTTAACAGTTGTTAGTACGATAAATGCGCAAACAGCAGAATATCTTCTGCGTCAATAGTAATTCTGTAGGGTAGGTGGGTGGTGTGTACAGTACATAGTCAACATAAGGTACCTAGCTCACAGTGCTAGATTCATTGCGCTCACCCGGGCATCATGACGTTATTTCCGTGCAACCCCGCCACCCCCACCACTGACCACCCCGCCAACGAACGGCCGACCCCTCCATCGCGTCCCGAATTGAATTGAATTGCACTCCCGTATTTTATTTGATCCCTGGATAAAACCTTCTCCTGTACAATCTCAACCCGCCTGTTACCTACAGCAGAATCAGCATGGAGTTCGACGCAAAGACACGTGAGTGGTCGCGCAGTTCCGACGCCGTCGACTCTACAACCTCTCCTCATGGGGGCTCGCCGACCAGCTGACCACCTCCTTCCACAGCGAAATCGGTCACCAGCGACCCGACATCCTTCGCCAGCGATTCGGTCCGCAAGCGATGGCCCATCATTCTGGTGAGCGGGCAGTTTCTTTATCCATGCTGTGGAGGCTGCGCTGACTTTGTTTCCATCCAGACCGGCGCGATTGATGACATGTACCGAGCTGTCTCGGCAACCGAAGACCTCGAAGCAGAAGCCGAAGGAAGAAAGATTGTCGAACAAATCGGCCAGCTCAAATATGAGCTTTTGCATGATCGGAAGTTGACGTGGGGCATCTTACTTTGAGCAAGAACCATCGAATACGATCCTGGTGCTGACCTTTTACAGCCCGCTTATTGATGATGGATTTCCCGACGAGGTCGCCGTTTATAACAAGGAGCTAGAAGATCTGGGCAATCCAACATGGCTGGACGTTCCTTGGCTATTCTCAGAATGTTACATGTATAGGCATGTGCTGTTCAGGACACGTCTTTTCTATCTTTCTCGGTGTCTTGCAAGCTAACAGGCCACATTATCTAGGCGCATCAGTACCTTTTTTCAACTCACAAGGCACTGGAAGAGCTATGATATCTTCGCCCGCCAAAAGGTCGACACCTTTCGAACATCGCGAAAGGCTGTGGTGGAGCTTGCAGCCCGCTACAAGGAGCTGATTGAGCAGCTGCGAGCCGAAAAGAGCATCACGCTTGACGCTGAGGCCGAAAAGCTGATGTTCACCGAGATGTTTGAGGTCTGTCTGTGGGGGAACGCGACTGATCTCTCGCTACTCACTACTCTCACCTACGATGATATTCACAGGCTCCAGGGAAGCAAGGCGCGAAAAGAAGCCGAAAAGAATATTCTGGTAAATCATTTGCCCGCCGCCTATGAACTGCTAAAAAAGGCTCAAAAGGAGGGCAAAAAGGAGCGTCGCGTAGACTTTGTGCTAGATAATTCCGGCTTCGAGCTCTATGTCGACCTCATCCTGGCGGGATACCTTCTCGCGTCAGGCCTCGCCACCCAGATTGTGCTTCGACCAAAGTCAATTCCGTGGTTCGTCTCCGACGTACTCCCCAACGATTTCGGTGCACTCCTCAGCGCCATTTCCCAACCCAAGGACTTTTTCAACAAGCAAACCGAGGAGGAACAACTGAATGAAAAGACTCCAACTCCACTGTCAGACAAGGAGGCGGAAGATTTGCTCTTCGTCTTTCAGCACTGGGTGACTCTTCACACAGAAGGGCAGCTGATCATGCGACCGAACCGCCATTGGACTACCGGAGGAAGTTTCTGGCGCCTGCCGCAAGAGGCGCCAGAACTGTACCAAGACCTCCAGGAAGCAGCGCTCGTCATCTTCAAAGGCGACTTGAATTACCGAAAATTAACTGCTGATGTAAGTCATTTTCCTGTCTTGCGCTCTAGTTTGGACAACAGTGAACTGATTCCGTGTAGGCTCAATGGGACCCGACCACTCCCTTCAGCACTGCTGTTGGGCCTATGGGCCCTGGATCGGGGATTAATCTCTTGTCTCTGCGCACTTGCAAGGCTGACGTTGTTGTTGGACTGGAACCTGGCAAGGATGAAGAGCTCAGAGCCTTGGAGGGTGGTGGCGGTGATTCAGGGGCCCGAAAATGGGCCTGGAATGGCAAGTGGGCGGTTGTCAGCCTGTCACAAGGGTCATAAAGGGAGAAGAATATGGAGGTCTGATTGGCTTCCGGTGGGCAGGGGGACTCGGGTGTTCAAGAATTAATCATTGCATTGGCTGCACCTTCCAAACTCAAATAATTTGAATTGATGGCTGATACTAGGCTTTACAATATGTTTGCCCACATTTTTGAGCATTCTTTAATCCTTCGTTAGCACAGAGATGGAGTATATGACCGATTCATTAAAAGACTATCTAACAGTTGGGTTACAGCTACACTGCAGGAGAAAGATAATTAAAAGGGGATTAGCCACTAAGCATGGATGATGCTATGGGCGATCTTTTCTGCCAAGGCATACACTGTACTTTGCGGGTGGCCAGGAGGGAGAAGTGGAAAAGCGCTTGCATCCACTACACCAAGGCCTGTCACACCATAAACACGAGCTGAAGCATCGACAACAGCAAGTTTATCATCTTTCTTTCCCATCTTGCAAGTAGATGCGGGGTGATAAATTGTGCTTAAAGAATTTCGAATAAACTCGAGGATTTGCTTGTCTGTTTTGACTTTTTGGCCGGGGAAGTATTCCTTTCCAACCACAACTGACTGCAGCTCTTTAGTGTTCCAAATATCTCTAAGGCGCTTGAATGTTGCTACAGCGACCTCTTGATCGGCCTTGGATGTTAACCAGTTGGGGTTGATGACTGGTGGATCGCGTATTGAGGCGGATCTAATGGTAACATTGCCCCGCGAGACTGGCGCTACGAGCCCACCGACCAGCGTAGCATATTGGAGTTCATTAAGCGGCTGTGCTAACACAAGGTTCTCTACACTGCCAACAAACCCATTGGTGGCCAGGAATTCTGTTTCTGGCCAATCAGCAGGGAAGCTGTCGAGCTGCGTTTTTGTTTCAGACGAGAAATTGGCGCGATATTGTTTTGGTACTTTCTCCTAGCCAACGAGATCCGCGGCGTTTGAGGTTAAAGGTCCATCATGTGTGGTGATATATTGCTGGAGTGCAGTCAGAAAATTGCTTGGGTTGGTGAAGATAGCACTGAGAGTTGGAAAGTTAACTTGGTAGGATATGCCAAAGAGTACATGTTCCCACAGATTCTGACCAACGCCGGGCAATATTGAAACAGGAGGAATTTTGAACTTCTTTAGCGTATCAGCTGGTCCAATTCCTGATACCATCAAAAGCTGAGGCGAATGGTATGCTCCAGCGCTAACAATCACTTCCTTTGATGCCTTGAGCGTAATGTCAACACCAAGAGCATTGATGACAACCCCAGTTGCCTTTTTGTTGCCATCAAATACGATTTTCGTCGCCTTTGTCATGGTAAACACCTTGAGGTTGTCTAAGCCCTTGCTCATTGTGCGATAAAGATACTGCGTTGAGGAACTTCTTGATCGGTCTGTCGACCGGATAGTTGTCTGTGTGTAGTGGTATCCTAAGAGGCTTCCCTTGTTAAAGCTGGTTGTACTCTTCAACCCAACAGATTTCAATCCTCGTGCGAGCCACGTGGACCAGACAGTAGCCCAATTTGGATACCCAACCTGCACAGGACCACCCTCACGACGTGGCAAGAAATCATCAGTGTCAAAGGGGGTAGACGCGTTGGATAGCCGTTTGTCAGTGTTAGGTGGAGTGAACGTTGTGCTCTTTTGTAGAACTTTTGGAAGTCGTCAAGCCTGTTTAATAAGGCGTTGTTAACGCAGTTCTCTTGAGTCCACATATCTCGACCTCTCACTAGCGCTCGCTTACTTGTAGGATTCATCGCCTGCCATCTTGGCCCAGTTTTCAAGCGATCCTTTGGTAGGTTTGTGGTGAATCATAAAGTTGAGCGCTGAAGATCCACCTAGGCACTTTCCCTGCGCAATATGAAATTTTCTGTTATTCGCCCCGGCCTGCGGTTCGGTTTGCAGAAGCCAGTCGTTCGCTGGGCTTGCATCATCAATTCGGTTACCAACACCCACCACATCACCGGCAGGAGCTGAGCTTAAAAAGGGCTTCGAGACTTCGTGAAGTGTGCCGGCTTCCACAATAGCACTTGAAATCCAGCTTCAGCAAGTCGAGCGCCAATGGCATTGCCCGCTGTACCACCACCAATAATGACATAGTCGAATACTTTGTCAACGCCAATTATCCCTTGGATTGGACCGAGAACCCCGGGAACGTAGGGAACATAATCGAAAACTGCATCGAGAGCGCCGAAAAGAGGCTCGTCAACCTTTGGGATACCAACCAGGCCAGAGGCGCCATATTGTATGCAGGCCAGCAATGTGAGGAAGGCAATTCTGTTGACCATATTGGTGGAAACCTAGACAGCCAATGTGAAAATGAGTAAATAACCTGCGTTGCAACTGATGAGAAGAAAGCCTGTTTGCATAGCAAGTGCAGCAGTATTTGTAAAATTTCTATATACTCAAGAAAACATTTTCGGATATAAGACAGTACCAAAGGGTGTTGTTTGACAAATAGATCCAGCGGTATGACGAAAAAGACTGTTCTCCTCTCTTTTTTCCTTCCCAGGCTTTGCTGGATCTTGTTAGATATTATGATCCATCTTATGAAACTTTTGATGGATTATGGTGCGTGTCTCAGTCAATCCACCTAGGAATTATAGTGCCCGACGCAACCTAACCTGCTTTCTACTGGTCTAGGCCAGCCTTGTTCCTTGGCTTGGCATCCCTTGCTGCCGAACAAGACAGTCTAGGCTGCTGGCTTCTGTGCAGGTCTAAGCGATCCCTACATATCTAGCTTGACATAGACCTGTGCTTATCTCGATGCTCGGCTCCTACGGCTAAAGTGCCGAGCTTGTTGCTTGTGTAGGACTCGCTTGGTGGACCTATAAGCAGTTGAGCCAGCAAGCGCCTGACACGCTTGTGGTCCTTTGGAAGTCTTTATACTCTTTGTCAATGGCCTGCCCGGTGGGCATGACTTTTTTGAGCTGGGAACTTTTAACTTTGCCGGGCAGGGCCGTAGCCGGCCACTATGGTGGCATTCACCTTTGGCTTGGTGATCTTTATCACAACCTTCATCTTAGCTACCTAGATATCTTCATCTCGATACCTTCACTTTCAGCTTGGAATATACCTGGTCAGACTGCTCAGCCTGACACATGAACTTGCAGTTCTAGACTTGATCATTTAATGGGCTGCACCTGCAAAACTCAAATAACAGAAACAGATGGCTAATACCAGTGGAGGACTGTCTTGTCAGCATCAGTGAGAGGGAGACTCTCCACCAAACCCACTTTCCACTTCGAATTTTATAGTAAGTCGCACATGCCAAGGACAGCCGCTTCGGACCCTTCTTCGCCGTTCACATCACCAATATATCCGAGCCTCCCGTTCCCAATGCGGGCGAATACAACAGGGCATTCGCCAGGAATCTGTGCACCCACTGATGCGAAAACCCGGGATTCCGTAACAGAATTTCTCATCTGTGACATACCAAGAATCCATGGGTACCACATTTTTTAGAAACACGGCCTTTTGGCTGTAGCTTGAGGGGAGTTTCGCAGCTAAGGCGTTCCCAACTACTTGGCGATTTAGTATCAGGGTTGTTCGGTGATATGAACCATGTTCTTATTACACGCCTCCTTTGGCAAAGAAGGTTTTGACGCCTGAGGGCTTGAGGAAAGCCGAAAAGTGGCCCATCAGCACTGCTGTCCCTCCTTGGCGTATATACTTTAATACAACATCCCAGACACTTGCATTATTGCTCAATGTAATAGCCTCATCTGTGACAAGAACAGTGGAAGGTCGTGGCTCCTCTGAAAGAAACCGTATAGCTGATGCCTTATCCTTAGCGCACTGGAATATCGAATTCGTTCTTTGTTGTAATAAGTGAGCTATGCTGTGAATCGAAGTACGGCTGTTGATTGAGAGAGATAGAGAGGACTCGAGGTAAAACGGTTTCAGTCATATTGTTGGCTCAGATTATTTATACTACAAATATACGCTGGCAAGGGGAGAAATTAGACTCGGTCATAATACTGATTAAGGTTAAATAACTTACCAAATATACCCTATTGCTATAATAGCTATTGTACTGGTATGTTAATAGTTGTTCGGAGATCAGGTAGGGTAAGAACGCCTTGGGAATAATCTGAAACCAGACTGCGGGGTGGTATATACGTCATGTGACGTTGCACCGCCCTCATGCACGCATTATTTCTACCTATAATAATAATCAGTACTTTTAACATATGTAGGTACCCACCTACTCGGGTTTCTCGGTAGTATTCTCACATTTTTTCGTGTGCCATGTGAGTCTGTACGAGCCCGTCGTATGGTTTAAACAGAGTGTGGTGCAAAAAGATGAACCCACCTTGCATAGCCTACAGCATATACTCCTATGATATGTTCAACAGAGGGTCTGTTGGCTGCTGATGACTTTGCCACGCTTGTCTTGGTTGGGTGGTGCCGATGGCGCCGACCTTACAAGCTGTAAGATGGCTTCCACAGGCACTCTAAAATGCTCAAAGGTTCCGGCTACAAAACATGGTGCGGACCGCTGTGCATATATTTAATGAAACAGAGTAGAAATCAAGTTAAGGCTTGTTCAATTAACTGTGTACGCCATGGTCTGTTTAATTAGGGTCATATCGCCTGTTCAGTTGGGCAGTTTCGTCCCAAACGAGGTGTCATATCAGAAAATAGTGATTGCTTTATGAGGTCATATAGAGCAACATTTTATGCACATATATATTATCCCTGCATACAGCCGAGAAAATAATACTGATAGTTTTAGATGATATATTAAGCTGTCGTGGGAGGCTCCACGCTGAACTTCTGTATTTTGTCTTGCTCACATTCTACACTATTTCCGTTTTCTCCTAATTACGATCCCATTTCGAATAGAAAAAACGACGCTACTCAATCAATTCTTGCCCATCAGCTTTACTTTCATACGACAAAGGACAATGGATCAGACTACAATCCAGTACCTTTTCCACCATGTGTTTCTGCCCCCGAAACTTCCAGGGGGAGATGACACAGATACCAAAAAGGAGCTTTGTGTAATCGACTTCGTCCTTGATTCTTTGAGATTTTTCATTGACAAGGTAGACTCTCAGTACTACGATGTTGTCATAACTGCGGCAAAGATGATGGAGAATATGCGGATGGGAAGGGAAAGCAATGGATACTTGCAAGAAAAAGGCGTACGAGAGGTTTTGCAGACGCTTGCCTCTGCAAGTATGGTCCCCGCCCGCTGGAACCATATGCCAAAAAGATAAGCTAAATGCGTATACTAATCAATTCTCTATATTCTTAGACACCTGTACTATGACTTCACTGCACATCACTTCACAAAATGCAGGGGTCCTTATTCGCAAGGACAGCGATTCAGTTATTTTTGAGATGTTCGAATTATCTCCGACAAACGAGTCTGTTTATGCTACCCCTGGTCGCTTAAGTCGCCAATTCCCTGCGATTGCCATCGGAATCCCCCCCGATGTTTTCGCAGAAGATGAATTTCAGTCCGTGCTAGCCAAGACTCTGGTCAAGATGAGCCACCAGGTGGTGGCTGAAACAAAGCTCAAGGTCAAAAAGGCCGGGCAGTATCATGACGAAGACCGGGACACGACCAGTCCAATAATTGTTACTGAGCTTTTGACCTCCTTCCTTCGCGGTGTTGGCAGCCAGGTCGATGTCGTTGGACTTTGTAAGAACACTCGCGAGGAAGTGATTTGGTGTAATAGTAAACTTCCCTGGCGACGCTCTCCACTATGGCTTCTTATTCGGACCTCTTTGCAGCTTCTCATGGACTGCGTATTGTCCAAAGATATCTATAAATCCTTTATGATATTTCTCATGGCTCGCGTTCTACAAGAGGCGAGCGAGCAGCTTACTGCTAGTGACATCCTTCAAACGATGGTGATTAAAATTTCTCGGCGCCTGTTGAAGTTGACAGGTCCAGTTCCTGGGACATGGCTAGAATGTGTCAGTAAGATCATGTCAACGACAGCCATTCTCCAGGAAGATCGATGGCAACAGATCTGCAAGGAAAAAACGAGTCGACTTGACTTAGCATCTCTTTCCAAGCTGAATATGGCCGACGATACCGATATCTTGCTCCCAGAGGTGGGCAAGTTTGTCTTATCCATACCACAACGTGGCAGGATAGTTGAAGAATCGGCCTTTTCTCCAAAGTCGTATATAGAGGCCTTTGATACAGACCTTCTTCCATCTATGTCGATCAACACCAAGAAACATATTCCCTTTCTTCTTGCTATGGTCGAGTCATGGGTGGCAACCCATCTTGATGACTGGGTTCAGAAATACCTTGAAGACAAATCATGCCATCTCGATCTGTGCTGTTTGTTGAAAGATTATCACGAGGAAGCGAAATCTTGGTATGCCAGCCGTCCCGAAGGTGGGTCAAGGATGCTTCTTGTTGTCCTGGAGCTCTGGATTGCGATTGATAAGGTGGCCACTCATGTGATTCCGTTGTTACGGGACTATGAGACCGAGATCCCTATTCAGGTCTACCAAGTATTGTTGCTTGGTTTTCGACAAGATATGAAAAGACTCCACCTTGCCGAAACGTATCTCAAAGAGCGGCAGAGTTACTCAAGATCAAAGCGTACACCTTCCATTTTCTGTTCTTACGGCGAACCGCAATCTTTCCCTGTGCAGTACTTTGCTGGGTCATTTGAGCATATACAACTAATGAAAAGTATCATCGAGTGGGCCACAATGAAGAGGCTAGAAAAGAGGGAAGAGTTTCGGCGACTTCGACTAGAGTATGATAGGCTTATGCAGCTTCATGACGAGAGCTCTTGCGATTACATTGAGGAGTATAGGTATCGGATGACGACCACCGTACACTCGTCAAGATGTTATCGCTGCTCGCGGAAATCAGCAGCCCTTGAATTATCCATTCAAGTTCATGAGTGGCCCTTATCAGACAACACCTTTGAAGCGCAGGCGACTGTTTTTGAACTAGCCCCCCCAGCTGCCTTCGGCGTATGGAGGGACACTACGCTCTATGTGATTGACGAGGTGCTGCAAAGCAAAGCACTATTGCTCGAATCTCCATCATCATCTTATCCTTTACCATCCTACGACGGGCTTCAACAATTTTCTCGGTTGGATGGAACATTGCGCGTTCATCTTTTATCTGAAGTGAAACCGCATACTGCTACACATCGGGAAGGCAGAGCCATCGGCCACAGCTCTGAGTCAGATATTTGTGTCAATAATGGTCTTCGTTTCCGTTATTTCGACGGCATTCGTGAAAGATTCTTGTTGGGTTTCGACTCATCCATGTTTTGTTCAGATCTTTGCACTCTAAAGCTACCTATGAGATCGAAGGCGCTGAGTCGTTTCCTTGTTCGTGACCACTGGCAACCTGCTGGTGAGACCCCCAACGAAGTTATCGCGAGCCAATTTGCTTGCCCGGACCACATGTCTCTGGGTGAGTATAAAGCTTTGGCGGCCATTCCATTTGGGTATCGTATACAGTGGATGAGCATGCTTACACAGCTCGCAATGCCCGATGTTGATTTCAATAAGGTTGAAACTGCTATAGTCTTTCTTCAACTTAGTATCCAAGTCGGCCCAAATGCTTCCGGAACAATCGAACGATGTACACATACGCGACTCTCAGATGCCATGTTTGCTCGAAAAATCCATGGCTATTTGCAAGATCATATCTTGCGTATCAGTAAAAACTGGGAATCCCATAACGCTTTGTGGATTTTCACATTTCTCGCAGCCCGACTTTTGTCAATTGTGGATAAAGATCTGAGGCAGATGTTCCTAGACCTTCTCAAACAATGCAGACAGATCTCTTATCAATGGTTGAATAAGCTGCGCACAAGTGTTCACGAAATAACAGATGATGAGAACCAGCGAAAGGAAGTTTTATGCATCGGGTTCCGAGTTTGTCTCATATGTGCAGATTCTTTCAATGTGGAGGATCAATTTCTGGCCCAGATTATATCGGAACCAGAGCAGTCAGCAATCCTACTAGAAGCTTCCATCGATATCCGCAATAACGCCCAATGCAGAATCACAGCGGAAGAATATGTGGAAATATTATATGACCGATGGGCGCAAACCATGCACCACGCAAGACGCATTATACGAGATGAGGTTGTATTAAACGGCAATCGTTGTCTCAATATAGCCATTGAAAGATGTTGGTCAGACTTTGTCCCAGAAAGTCCCTGGCTTCTTGCTCCTTCAACTTGCGATTGGCTTGAGACTACGTCGGCCCAGATGAGAATTCATTTTAATATTCTTAGTGGAGAGCTTCTGGTGAACGGACAACCGTTGTCAAGGCTCCCTGGGAAGTATCAAGAACACATAGATTATCAAAGACTTTTCGGATGCCATATCTTGGATGTCATGCCTAGTTCCCACCCAGGGATGAAATTTTGCAGCACCAGGGCCTTTGAGGGCCATACAGTCCATTTCGGTATGGATAATAATTGTGATCTCTTACTGCGTTTGGAGCAAGGCGAGTCTACCATTGACCTGATTCCATCACGGCTTTTTACCGGATTGCTCCCGCACTCCTTTGCCAAAGACTATGTTCACTGGTATAACCATGATACAAATACTATTGAGTTGCACCTTCTGGTGAATGCGTGGAATGATTTGACGGATAACTGGCTTCTAAGCAAACATGACTCCACCTGGAAACTCTCTCGAGGCTCTGGGATCTTCCTTCTAGCGCCTACTAGCAGCTCAGCTCAGAGCATCGCAGCAATTCTTTCTGGACTAGAAGTCCCTCTAGGCCTCCATATGATTCTTGACAAAGTCAATAGCGCACTTGAAGTGAGGATTCCGGATCTAGAGCTCGAATTCGTACTAAATTGTGGAGAAACCGCACTCCGATCCAGACAGTTTCAACACATGCAAATTGATACAGATCAATACATTGGAACCCTGGTTGGATTCTCGAGTAAGCTTGTGATGCAGGATATCCGCAACCCGGAAAAAAGAATGGTGCTTATTCCGCATGGAAAACTCCTGTATGAGACAAGTATTGAAGGCCATGTGAAGGCAACTGTGGCATATGGAAGCGCTCATCGTGTTCAGACCTACACGATCGACAAACAGCTCCACCGATTAGTAGACAATGCTACAGTGCTGAGCAAGCTTTACCTAGCTTATATCCATGCTCTCACATCTTATTGTCTTCCTGATCCTTTCTTAGGGAAAACCGGAACAGAGGAGGCATTACACATTCTACAGTCTGCATCTGTGCGGTCGATTGACAACTTGACCCAAGATACTATAGATATCCTTCAAGTTATCGCCACACTGACCCCTTGCCGAGTCCATTATCCTCAATGTTTGAAGACGATGCAAACTGTTGTATGGTCACCTAAACTGAGCTTTCTAGCACAAGATGGACGATTCTTTAAGATTGCAAGGGATATTTTCTCAAGGGCTTCTGAAATGAGCTTTTTGTACTCTTCCAGCGTTGCAGAGTTGATTCCACTTAATCATGCTGACATTGATCTTGTCAATCGAGAAATTATCCGAAATTCCCGTCAGCAAGTTTCGGGCTGTGGCGCCGAAGACTTTACGTGTGATTGCGATGCTTCATATGCTCCAAGAGATCGTGGACAACAAGCCTTGAGAACTGTTCTGGCGAGCGAAATCGCACTAAGAAGCAGAAATGGCTATCGAACTCTTCTACAACCACCTGCGCCTAACCTCTTGGATCATTTGTATACCTTGCTAACCCACGACAAAGAAACTCCGGCACATAGAGAAGTACCCGGAGTGAAAGAAATAGAGTATGATTCATTGTGGCTTGATGACCCTGGGAAGTGTCTTCCTTTGCACTGGTGTCGCTTACATTATGCCTTCCAGCAGAATCCTTTTTGGCTCAACCAGTTTCAACTAATGATCTGGATCACAACTGTATCATATGCAAACCAGAACGACCCACAAGTCACCCAGGCTTTGTTGATGCTCGCCCTGACACCGTCTATAAATGCGGTCACTTTACCTCAGGGCTTCTCATTTGACTTATCACGAGGCTACCAGGTCGAAAGGCGAGATCTTCAAAGCTTGATTCACCAATCGATCAGGGGATTTTACAGTTGTCCTGAAGCTAGCCTGCCACCAGCATGGGGGGAATCTAGCCAACAGACTCAAGACAGGCGAAAGCGTGAATATCGAACGCAGCATTTCAAAGCAATAATAGTCTTTCTGGACCAACTTGTTGCACAGTGGCCATGCCTCAGTCCCTGTCAGCCATGCAAGAATTCGGATCAGATTTACATAGATGGTTCGGAAGCAATGGACCGCGTTCGGCCGCAATGGAGGACATGGTATGCAAATTTGCAGTTCAAGTATTACCTGGCGGATATCGTGTTGAAACTCAACCAAATATCAGTGCAACACATTACAATTGCCCCGGTATCTTATCCGGCCAAATCAGAACCAACTTGCCGTCCTCAAGGCTTCATATCCGCCAAGGATATTTTTTCATATAGCAGCCCCCCAGTTCCAACATTGCCATATTTTACGCCGGATTTTTTAACACAATCAACAAAAGTAAGCGATAGTACAAGTGGCCAACTGGCGGAGGTAATCGACTTACTTAACTCTCGAGTCAGATTTGAGTATGAAAAACAATATCTCAGGGAACTGCGAGATAGTTTACAAGATCTTCAACGGCGCTCTACGTTTGAACTTAGGGAGAGTTCGCCATCTAAGAGAGCGAAATTGTTTGGAAGCTATCTAGACCACTGTCGGCTGAGTGTCCAGACAATATATCGATCATTGCTGCAAGCTGTTGATCCTTCTTTGAATCAAGCTGTCACAGCCCATACAGACATCAACAGAAGAATCGAAGCCATTATATCAGAGGCAAGATATAGACCCAGGGTTTCCCCTACATTTTTCTTGCAGCAACTTGGGAGATCACGTTGGTCGTGTCTTTCCAAATCATGGAAAGATAGCATCATCTCGTTTAGCACCGCTATCACCGCACTCCAGCAGGCCCAGCGCTTTGCGCAACTTCAAAATAACAAAGCTGATCTACTACGAGAGTTGGAAAATACAGGTCCTAGGGACTGGGATTCGAGTGATTACCCGGAGTGGCTGCTGCTACAATGCGAGAGCGGTATCATGATCCGGAAGGTGCAACAGCAAATTGCTCAGCAAATGATCGCACCTCCGAAGAGTGGGAATGCAGTTATGCAGCTTAACATGGGAGAAGGCAAATCGTCCATCATTGTCCCAATCGTCGCAACAGCACTCAGTAACGGGTCACAATTAGTCCGCGTCATTGTTGCCAAACCACAGGCCAAGCAAATGCAACAAATGTTAACATCAAAGCTTTCTGGACTAATTGACCGCCCAATCTACCAGATGCCGTTCTCTAGAGCAGTTCGAATAAGCACTGATAGGGCAGACACACTCCGCAAACGAGCCGATCAGTGCATCCTTGAAGGTGGTATTATGATAGTTCAACCAGAACACCTCCTATCGTTCCAATTGATGGGACTTGAAAGTCAAATCAACAGGAATGATAGAATCGCCGATAAACTACTGGAGACTCAGCGCTTTTTCGACAATTCGTCGAGGGATATAGTAGATGAAAGCGACGAGAACTTTAGTGTCAAATTTGAGTTGATTTATACCATTGGCACGCAGCGTCCCATCGAGCATACTCCTGACCGTTGGGTTGTGATCCAAGAAATTCTTTCTAGGTTTGCAGAACTTGCCTTGGAAAAAAAGAAGACTTTTCCACAATCACTCGACATTGATGATAGGCAAAATGGGAGATTTCCTAGGATACGAATTCTAGAGAATGATATTGGATCAGCAATTCTGAAATCTGTCGCCACATCTATCTGCGAAACGGGGTTTAAAGGGTTACCAATTGCACGTCAGCCTGCTCGAATACGAAAATTGATCCTTCGTTATATCATTGACCCAGACTTGCCAGCAGAGGTCATTAAAGAAGTTGAACAAAGCACTTTTTGGGACGAATCAACAATCAACCACATCTTACTCCTCCGTGGTCTCATATCGGGCGGTGTGCTCGCGTTTGTGTTTGGGGAGAAGCGTTGGCGCGTCGATTATGGAACAGATCCAAACCGGGGGACGAAAACTCGATTGGCGGTGCCATTTCGAGCTAAAGACAATCCAACCCCTCGGTCAGAGTTCAGTCATCCAGATGTTGTCATAATCCTAACGTGTCTGAGTTATTATTATCGTGGGCTTGACGATGATGACATCTTTGCAGCCTTGGATTTGCTGATTAGTTCTGACAATGCTGATCTTGAATACCAGGATTGGGTGAAGATGGCGCCGACATTGCCAATGGCCTACCGGCAACTCACAGGCATCAATGTACGTGATTATGTACAATGCAAATCCGAAATCTTTGACCATCTCCGCTACTCAAAAGGCGCCATTGACTATTTCCTATCTCGCATGGTATTTGCAAAGGAGTCCAAAGAATTTCCCTACAAGCTCTCAGCTTCTGGCTGGGACTTGGGCAAGACAAAAACACATCCGATAACAGGATTCAGCGGGACAAACGATTCTAGATTTGTTCTTCCACTAGAAATCATGCAGCTATCTTTACCAGAGCAAAAGCATACCAATGCATTAGTGTTGACTTATTTGCTTCGCGCTGAAAACAGCATTATGTTGATGCCGCAAGATGCAAAAGAAGCGAATCTAGAAAGTAAATCACTCCTCCGAATGATATCACAGATGGATCTAGAGGCGCGTGTCATTCTCGACGTTGGCGCGCAGATCATTGACTTGGACAATGTCCATTTCGCACAGACTTGGCTTGATCACCACAAAGACGACGACCAGACTCAAGCTGTCGTGTATTTTAGCGACTCTGACGAGCTTACAGTTCTGGATATAAGGGGGAAGATAGAAGCGCTGCAGACGTCGCCATTTGCCACGCAGATGGATCAATGTCTTGTTTTCCTCGATGAAGCACACACCAGAGGTACAGATTTACGACTGCCAACTAACTATCGGGCCGCAGTGACTCTTGGCGCCAATTTGACGAAGGATAAGCTAGTTCAAGGTGAGAGGATGCTTCCGAAAGTCTGGTGATCATTTAACGAAAATGGCGCTAACTTATCTATAAGCGTGTATGCGGATGCGAAAGCTAGGGCAAGGGCAATCCGTTGTGTTCTGCGTGCCGAAGGAGATTGAGCAGAAAATTCGGATGCAGCAAGGATCCACGCTTTCAACTAAAGGTGAGATTTCTGTGTCTGACGTTATCTGTTGGGTCATCTCGGAGACCTGCCTTGATCTGCGTCGAATGGTGCCTTTATGGCTTATGCAAGGAGCTCGATTCCATAAACACAAGGCAATCTGGGACGAGGGTATTGACCTCAACGACGACCACGCAGGCAAGGCTGAATGGGCGAAAAGGTTTCTCGAGGATGAAGCCCAGAGTCTCGATGTCCGGTATCGTCCACGAGCTACTGATTCCAGCTACTCAGTAGCTCTCCAGCAAGCTGGCCCAAGGATGGGTCCGTATTTTGTCCGTCGTTGCTCTGAGTTCGGATTAGCAAGTCTTCGCACATCACTTCAGGAGGAGCAGGAACGAGAACTCTCACCAGAAGCCGAGCAGGAACGTCAGATTGAGCCCCCTCCGAAGTGTCAGCCTCAAAAACATTCCATCCACAAAGACTTGCTTAGTTTTATCCAACATGGAGAGTTTCCAAGCGGCTTTAGCGGCTTTAGACCCGCGTTTTGGGCCCTTGGCGATACTTCGGCGGCCAAACACCTCGATGTGCACGACTTCCCCAACCACGTCTGGGTGACCAGCGATTTTTACACAACTGTCCAGACAGCTGGTGAAAATAAGCACTGTTCAGATCTTTTTCAGCGTCCGGTGCATTGGATTTTGACGAGCAAACCTAAGGCTGGAATCTTGCGCCGCCTCGTTGTCATCAGTCCATACGAAGCGCATGAGCTTATCCCGACTATCGAAACCTCCAACAACATCACCCTACATTCATATGCACCTAGACATAACCTTGGATTCCAGCCACTCGATCATTTATCATTGTACAGTGTTCCGGAATCGATAATAAACGAAATCATGCCACCGGACTTTCTAATTCAATTGAACCTTTTTGCTGGTCAGTTATACATGTCGTCGTTCAAAGAGTATATTAATGTATGCGATGGGCTTGGCTTGGCTTGGAGTCCGCCCGATGATGACGTTATCCTCGGACCTGATGGATTTATTCCGCTAGATAAAACGGGACTAAAATTACTTAACAAATCCGGATTTGCGCGAAGCCCTGTCAAATTCTTAAAGGTTTTTATCACAAATATTCGGCGGAATCGAGAGACTATAGAAAGGACGCATATTGGCAAGATATTAGATGGAGTTTTGTTATTAGATAGCGACTTTAATTGAAGCATAGGTTGAATTTCATAGAGAAATATCAAGAAATCTGTTACTGTTTAATAAGCAGCGCAATCTATTAACTTAACTTAGATCTGACCAAGTAGGACATCCAAATAGCATTTGCGGCGGTGTACCTCTGACTTACCATTTTGATGATTGTGATAAACCTTTTCACAGTCAATCATCTTGCCAACTCTAGTGGATGTGAACAACTATGTTGATTGAGATATTCAGTGGTTGTGAATTAGTTCCATACACTATTCTATCATTTCAAGTTGCTATTGATGTGATACAGAAGATGGCTGCCAGCTCTTGCTTTTTAGAATACAAAGCGTCTTCCATACGAAGATGGCATCTCGTATGAGCTAGACGCATACAACGGCGGCTCCTCCGGGACGGGATAATCGGTGATTTCTGGAATGTCACCACTGTAGGAGGTGCTTGAAGACTTGCTTGTTGTCATAAAGGTTGTTGGCGTGAGAAGTGAAGAGGAAGATGTGCCTATCGGGTCTGCGGAGGAGTCAAAGTAAATGGTAGATGTTGGAGCATCTTCTGAGATGCTGGACGGGCTTAGGTAGCTTGTGGTGGTGAAGTTAGGAAATGTGTCATCGGTGGAGGTTTTGGGTGTGGCATGCGTTGTAGTATCAGATTCATCGGGGAAAGAATGTGATGCACCACTGGTCGTTGGAATTGGTGCTGCGGTAACGTCGGTAGTTTTCCAATCCGTCGAGGGGCCAGTGTATGTACCTGATGACACTTCCGTCTCAGATATGGACATCTCGGTGGATGTACCGGTTGAATCCCGCTCCGAGATTGTAGGGTAGCTCGAGTATCCCGACGTGAGAACGACACTAGGGGAAGAACCTGAACTCCATGGAGAAGTACCGCTCATTGGTACGGAGGAAGAGTTTGTCAGAGAGTATGAAGTCCACCAGCTAGAGGACGGGCCGCACGGTGTCTTGGAAGAATCATCAGCGGTGGAAGAAGATGTGTCTAGCCAAGGGGGTATGGTTGAGGGTGAGCTTGTTGTGGGTGGGGTGATCAAGGAAGTGGCAATGGGGAGAGCAGAGGAATCAAAGTAGGTTGGGGTAACTGTCTGGGTAAGTGTCGACTTCTGTGTTCTTTTTGTTGTGATTCCAGCGGTGGAATCTGTTGCGGTGCTCTCTTCGGCAAATGAGGTTGGATATATCTCCGTGGTACCGGTGACTGTGTTGGTGTAAGAATATGAGTAGCTCTCGCTGGGAGTTTCTGAGACAGTCACATCGCACTCAAATACGTCTGTGCAAGAGAGGATAGTATGCGGCACGCTAGACGTGATGGGAACCTCGCTCCAATCTACACTAGACGACGTAGTAGATGTCTCTGCCGTAGCAGTTGGATATGTTGAGTGAGGTTTCGGTGTAGCACCAGTTTGTAAGGCCACGTAAGAGCTGCTCTCGTAGGTGTAGGTGCTGGTAGGCCAGGGGAATGTCGTCGGCAAATTCCCAACTTCTGTTGAATCCGAAGATACGCTCGCTGTCTCGGTTTCCGTCTCCGTCTCTGTCACGGTGAACGTGATGCCGCCACCACTGTTGCTGCTTGTTTCGGGAGTGGGCACAGTGACGGATATGTCCATTGTGGTCCATGTGGTTTCAGAGTTGGTGTCAGAAATTTTTGTCATCTCCGATGAGCATGAGTGTAGAAAGGAGTATTCTGTTGACGTCGAAATGCAGTCGCTCACAGTAGTGGTTTGAGTGCTAGCAGTCATGGAGGAGTAGCACGATGCCGCGCAGGAGGGAACCAAAATGGTTTGAGTTGTAGTGATGGTGACGGTATGCTCTGTTGCATAGACCACCGCAGCGCTTTTTACATCGCACGTCGTAGAGACCCAGAGTCAGCTTCAATTTCTTCCAACTCAACGCAACTGGATATGTCAAGAACTTGATTTAATATGAGAACACTTACCCAATGCCTAGCAAGGCGAGACGATAGTTCATACTGCTCAACATGGTGGAAAAGATACGAGAGAGGTTTGGGTTGTAAAAGAAGGGTATTGGGAAGATAGTATGCAATCTTAGGTGAATACCAAGGTTTAACGAGTGACAAGGTTTCGATTTTCTTTCCGCACGGCTTGTGTGTAATTTGTAGGCTATGATAATTAGAGAGGAGAAGTCAATATGTTGATGAATACACAACCAGCCCCTTTTATACGTCTTCAAACTGTTCACCATCAACCCGTATACTCAGCGACAACATGTTCTTGCGCAACCTAGCTCTGATTAAATAAAGTAAAACAACATAATCCAGTACCCGCTCTCGTACAAGGGAAACCTGGCCATAGCTTCTGCTTGTTTCCGGCTATCCGTCCAGATTTCATCTTGCCCGCCCGCTCCTTCATTTTAGATCTATGGTTCAACCCAGATTGCCTTCGCGGACCACAAGATTTAGTCAACCTCGGATATCATGATATCATTGTCATCACAGTTGGCTCGTTGTGTTTCCTTCAAGTACCACTTTGAATGTCGCAATCCAATTGAAGCCCTCAATGATGATTCGCATTTCTCAATTAATAATCTTTACACGAACAGTGATTCCAAAGACACAGCATGATATTGATTGTCAATTCAGACGCTCTCCCTTGTCTTACCAAACTGCTTGTTACCGTCAACAAGCTTGTTCTCGGATGGCTGCATCTACCCAAATACCGCCAAAGCCGATTGTACGACGATGTCCCGCCCCTCCTACTTACAGTGTTCGAGTTAAATTTCCTTTCATTCGTCTGTACTCATATAGTGTTAGGTTGGCCTGAGAAAGCGCAAGCTGGATAGAGTGGAAATTTCGGGCGGGTGATCACTGATTGATGGCAGGAGGTTGTCAATGAGTTCACAAACGCTAAGTGGATGCCATGATCTTTGCCAGTTTTTCTTTTCACAGCTGGTTATGCACAGTGACTCTGGATTATCTTTATGATTTAATGGTAGAAAGATTTTAGTAGTGATATTCGACGTGCCATGGTGGTGCTGGTTTCGAGCATGATCGGAGAGAACTGCGCTGGGTTGACTGATATCTGTTCTACATAGAGTAAAGGATGGCTGCATGACTCTTCACGAATACAGTGTTGTTGAATAATTACAGATGTGTTCACTTCGTCACAGCAACGATTTGTCTACAAGTGAGACGTCACCTGAATAGACTGTCTATGAAACAAAAGATCTCACCAAAGCCAAGCCGGCAGAACCGCCTTCTTTGTTACACAGCATGAACTTAAGACAATCACATCATCCGAAACACAAAGAGGCACAATACATATGTTGAACAACGCTGTCGCACAAAGGTAGTGATTGCCATGTGGATAAACACAATGTTGATACTGGCGCTATGTGGGAGTAAACAGCCGCCCGAAGGTGCAAGCTGTTGGGGACCAGGCATAAGCGAGACCTCGCAATCAATGACCCAACAGGAAAGGCCGTGATGTTGTCAAAATCCCGAGCTGTTAGTTTGGTTCCGTTTCATCGTGATGTTGTGCATTTATCCTTTTATCGACAGGGATTTTTCATTTCAGCCCATTTGTCTTCCCTGCCCGCTCTTTACATCGAAGCTTTGAGAATCTTGAAGGTGTCGTCCCGTCCACCAACGAAACGTCGCTCCGCAGTCTTCCAGTTAATAACTTTCCAGATATTCTCCACATATGCGGCTTTTCCGTTGAGATACTACATTTTTGATCTTGTTAAATCCGAATAGAGCTTGACAAAGGTCACGGAAACTTCAAAGAGTACCACTTCTCACCTGCAGATAGTATGCGTGCTCCCACATGTCAATGCCAATAATCGGCACCTCGCCGCCAACAACAGGATCCTGGTCCTTAGTTGTCACGATGCGCAGGCCATGCACATCTCGGATCAGCCACCCCCAACCGCTACCCTGCAGACCTAAAAGCGCCTTTGTCACGGCCGCCTTCAATTCGTCAAGACTACCCCAGGTCTTGTTAATTTCAGCGATTAGTGTCGGCGCGCTCTGTGGGTTCGCTTCGACGGAGCTGACAGGAGCCAGGTTCTCCCAGAACAGCGTGTGGTTGATATGACCGCCGCCGTTGAACTTGATGGCGGCTTGAAGGGCGATCTGCGATGGAATGTCGTTGGCGGAGATGGCGGCTGTATACGATTTGGTGGCGGCGTTGAGGTTGTTTACATATGCTTGGTGGTGTTTGCTGTGGTGAAGTTCCATAATCTGGGCTGAAATGCTGGGCTCCAGGGCCTGATCACGAGAGGAGTGAGTAATCTGTATGTGATTGTGGCCACAGCCTCGAACAACTCGAAAGGATCACACATCAAGATGCAAAGCATGTTGGATCAATGCAGCTTACTAGTACATACATCGTAGGCGTAAGGCAACGCTGGAAGACTGAATGTGCTGGCAGACATGACGGATGAGTAGTAGCGGAGTCAACAAATCTGGGTCGTGTCTAGATAAATTGTGAGATGGGCATCAAAAGTAGAATTGAATCCGGGAGTGATGAGGGCAACAGCGCGTAGCAGGAAAGCAAAAGGCGGGGATGGGGGGAACAGGAGGGGAAGAACAGGAGCACAAACTCGAATATGCAACAACACGACAATCAATCCCATCCGTTGTTGATACTGGCTCATTCATAAACGGTCGTTTTGGTCTTGAGACCCTGTCTGTAACCCACCTTACTTTGCGAGGCCACCAGGGTTCTCTGTTCCATAAGCAGACAGCTATGATGATGCCATCTACTATTGCACCATATCCAGCGCATGACTGCAAGGTACGTACCTAGTGGTAGGTAATAGACTGAGAACCCCTCTGGCCCTGCGAGCCGTGAGCTGTGACGTGTCCAAGTGGTTGCGGCCATTCCCGAGCATTCCCACTCAAACTTGCTCAAACCCGTCACACCCGATTACCACTTGCGGACATGTGGCTCGTCGACCCATCCCTCTGATTGGGCCCGCGCAAGCCCACCGCCATCAGGGTGTGCCGCGCCCCAGAGAACAGCCTCACAGAGCAAGACGGAGAGGGACGGCGCGCACGTTTTCGCGTCTTGAGCTGGCTAGAAAATGGGTGTTTGGTGATGAAAGACCATTGCCCGCGGAGACGGGTGAAACAAGCGCTGAGCATATTACCATTCACTGTGCTTCAACTGTCTTACCTCGTGATTGTATTCAGTGGGTGTAAACCAAGTACACAAATAGTGGTAGTCTCCCACCAGTAATTGGGCTCAGCTCCCCGAGCATTTGTCTCAACCCACACCATCTATTAAACATTAACTGGAATACCTTTAATAATAATGTGCGGCCCTGAAAACACTGACAGACCACGGGGAGGCGCGCTGGCAGCCCTCAGTCCCCCCACGACTTCCGACCACGTTGCTGCCATTCTCCGTGGAGATCTCGCTTTCCACACTCCTGGCAGTCCTGCAAGTAACACGGCCACCCATGCGAGACTCACGCCAGCAGCCTTTTCCGATATGAGCGGCCTCTCGGATCTCCAGCTCATTATACAGTGAGTGCTAGTCATCACTCTCATCCATTGCCTTATTTAATTGCTCAACTTTGATGCGCGTCCAACCAGCTCCAGCGGGGACATGACACGCAGCGCAGATGAGTGTGGCCTTTTCCGCCAGTTCTCCCTGTGCAGAGCCATCGCAGCGTCAGATGACGGCTTCGTTGAGCTGTTATTGGATGTGCCTCTGTCGCTCGAGGTCGGCAATGACGGCATTATTGGACGGCGTGTCTCTCTCTATTCGCATTCAGCTCCAGGGCCAGACATGTTGGTAGCTGAGGGTGTTGTAGGCTTTAATTTTCACAGCCAGATACAAAGTTTGTTATGATACTAAAAGGGCAACGTGATTGAATCAGGAATCTTCTTTGTATTAGGCGAAATCTAATGGTACCTATCTGCAGCGCATTGAATGGTCCTCGTTACAGCCATCAAAATTCTTGTTAAAGATTCAGCTACACCAACAGAGCCTTAATTTATTTCAAGGTTCAATGCAATGATGTTAAAAACCTTACAACACAGAGTGCAAGAAGGCTAGAATATTCTTATATGCTGCAGCGTGATGGTAACCGAGATTGAAACCATGTCCAGCCTTGTCCACAACAGTGGTCTTGAAAGTCTTGGCCTTCTTGAAGTTGGGGCGAGATAGCTCCAATACGTTGTTGGCAATACCTGCACTTTCCACACCCCGGCAGTTCCCGCCACAGAAGGGAATGTCATTTTCTGTAAAGTAAAAGTTAGCTCAGTCCCCATGGTTCTAATGGATCAAGTACATACCACCAGCGATAATCAGAACGTGACCTCCGTAATGACTAGGCGAAGATGGAGGAGCACCGATAGTCAGCAGCTCACCGAGAGTAGCTGGCTGCCCCCCCTTGGTAGAGTAATCAAGAATGGCTTTGGAGAAATCATCGGTCCCAAAGAAATTGGTGTGATAACCGATGCTAGAGGCGGGTGCTACGTATCCAGCGGAGTATTTGTGGCGAAGTGTGTCAATTGATCGCACAGGCGCGAAATTATCACCGAGAGCAACATAAGGAATGTACTTGGATAATTGACTGAAGCCAGTGAGGACAATTGCATCCGTGGAATTGGGGTACAAGCTCGAAAAACCATAGACCATTGAAGAACCGAAGGAGTGGCCGATATGCACGTGCTTTTTGAAGGTCGCTTTCAACCCGCAGAGGTCGCCTTTACGAACTTGCTCAGATAATGCATGCAGCGCGGCAATTTCCAGAAAAATCTGGATTTCGTTGATAGGGTCGCCATGCGACGACATACCCACACCAAGGCGGTCCCAAGTCAGCGTGGAATAGCCTTGCTTAACGGCGTGGTTGACATAGCTGAAGTTGTGGTTCTCGAATGGATAGTCCCAGTAGGTACGGTCAAAACCAATTCCGTGAGTGAGGATCTGGATGGTGTCGCCAGGGCCGCTGTCGGGCTCACAGTACGTAGTCGCAAGCTCGTACTTGCCAGACACAACTTTGCTCTGTAGATGAATTGTTGTTGGTTAGCACCGCAAATGATGATGATGATGATGAAGAAGAGCAAGCCTACACCACGGAGAATTGTCTGTGGATAATTAAATCCATTGCGGGTGAGTCTGAGTAAAAAGTTGGTGGTTTCAACTTCATCATCAGTGGGCTTGTAGTCAAAGTCCATGTTAGTAGCCGAAATTTCAACAGGGACTTTGAAGTCACGGCATTTTTTCGCCAATGCACTTGAAGCAAGCAACACAAGAAACTGAAATTTAAGCATCATGTTGACGGCAGTGAAGATTTGACTAGCCAATGGGTTTGTGATAGATCACTTCCTTTTGATTGTCATGATATAAAGGTTCCTTATATATTTGAAGATAGAATCTAGTATTAATAAAATCCAACTCTGATGTTTATTTGTCACTCCCAAAGATGACTGGGATGAAAACCAGGCAGTGCTGTCACCGTTTATAATATTTGTCATTTTATACGGATACGAAATAACAGTCAGCTGACGTATCTAAACTCTGATTAGAAATAACGGCAATCCAGCTTTTAATTTGCTGATTTAATGCTTGACAGCTCTAAGTATTTATAGACAAGTTTATAACTAAGTGGGCAGCAGCGACCTATCAAGCTTTAATATTACTTAAAAGGGTAAGAGGTCGATATTTGAAGCTGGGTATATAATAAATACACATTAAATAAGCATTAGCAACGGATTATTTTAATATTTTAATTATTGATGTCTTATATAGAGTTACTACTCTCCTTCTTTCTCATATTTCTTTTGCAAGCTTTATGCCCTACTCGGTTTTATCTACAATTTACAGTTCCGGGTTGATATTGGCACTGAAAACTGTTATACCACAAACATTAAACCTACCCCTGAGCGCCATATAAATGCTGGTTGTTCCTATTGCTCACTTTGTGTTTGGCTATATTAGAATTGGACTCTGAATCTCACATCAGCCACTGAAAGTGACGCAGCCTTATGCACCAACCTTTGCCACCTTAAACTATCTATTTCATTGCCGGCGGCATTTGCATACGTAAATCAGGTGTGTTGGTGCTCTTGCGTTCACTAGCCCCTGATCCTCCGCCATGACCATTTGCCATTTTAGGGATAGCCGGAATGCTGACGGTACGTACTGGCACTAACCAATTTCTAGAACGGGTTAACTCTGCCGGAAGCCCTGCCCCTCTTGGATCACTGATGATTTGTCAACGTCCCCGTTATAGGAGAACGGACCGGCAAATACACCGCTACTATCAACTTGACCCGATAACCGATGGACAAAAGATATAATAACATTTCCTTTGTCTTGATTCATATCAAGTTATCATAAAATAGTACTGGTAGAGACGTCTTTGTATTGTTTATAATATGTGTTTAATTTAGTTCTGTATAAGCTTGTATAAGCTTTTATGAGATTATAAAGTGTTATATACCAGTATAGATGTATATAATTGTACATAAACACTGGCCCTGTACAGTCAGATCTCTGTCGCAAGCCTGACCGTGGTCGATATATACCATTTACTGTTTCAAGACCATTTACCCAATCCAGCAAGAAGAATGACGTGATGACTCACGTGATGCTTCAAATCATACTGTCTTTGCTTTACCATGGCTCATCTAGACCAGGTAATTGATTGCGCATACTGCAATTTAGACAGCTGAGTTTGTTCTGGTGAAGTTTCTTAAAATAATCTGCATCGAAAAGTATTTGAACGGGCCATCTTGCCCTCTTTTTTTGTAACCGCACTCTCACAAGTGTTCCATCACAAACTTTTACTGATTATCTCCCTTACGCCCACAAACCTTCACAGCAGAAATGGCTACTCCTGTCCTCCACTATCTTGATATCGGTAGCCTCGGTCGAGGTGAAGTCATTAGGTTATTTCACTTGGTTTCCATGTCATTCAAGCACCCCACTGACCATACATCACAGACTGTTTCTCAAGGATGCCGGCATTGAGTTCAAGGACGTTCGCTATAAGCTGGATGATTCGTGGCCAAAAGCGTCGGCTGAACTGAAAGCAAAGGGCATCTCTGTCACGGGCAAAGTGCCCGCGCTTGAGTTCAATGGATTGATCCTCACCCAGCACCTCCCAATCCTACGCTTCCTCTCTCGCGAGCTCAACAGCTATGATGGCAAGTCTAATGACGAGAAGTATGCTGTTGACTGTGTTGCCGACATATATTCCGATTGGCGTACCGCTTGGGTCACTCAACTTTCTAAGAAGACGGATGTTTACAAAAATGAAACCGCACCTGAATACTACCAGCTGCTTGCCAAGTTTTATGAGCAGCGCGGTGGCCCCTTTTTGCTCGGAGATCAAATCACATATGTCGACTTCGCGGTATTTCAATCCGTTGACAACGACCTGAAAATCGGCACTCTACCTGTAGGTCATCAGAAAAGTATTAGTTGATTGATGAAAACACTAATATGATGTATAGTCATCACTTCCATTGGCTATAACTCAGCTTGTGGAAGCATTTAAAGCTCGCACTAATATTGCCACATATCTAAAGGAGCGTGAATAAAACAAAGATACAGGGCAAATTAAGTATCATAGTCTTATTATCGGATCAATAAACTATTCTATCTGGTACTTTTCTCGCCATCAATTTACACCAATGACGAAAAATAGCTGGCTCTATAGCTTGATCGAGCAGCCGAGACGTTTTCCACATCGTTGCTGTCTTTATTGTTGCTTCTGCAACCTTTACCTTCTGACCCAGAAAGAAAACAGCTCTGCCTTGCGATCGTGACGTAGTTCGGAACAGCTCAACTGCTTCAGCAGCAAGAATTTGGGCCGATGTCTCTGCCGAAACTCTCTGTGACGGGCTGACAGCGGTCAAAAACCGACGGAAGAGAATTTCAAGTCCATACGACATGCCGATTAATTCCGTGTCTGCATTTTGATCCAAAAGTTCACAGCCTTTACATCTGGGTGCTGATTGAAACGCCTGAAAGCTCTTTCGACAGGTTCCAACCTGTTTGATGAGACTTTCTAGGTACCTTGTCAAGTTCTTGATTTCTGTAGTCGATGAGCGCTCCCTGGTACAGCAGACCACGCTCGTTGCTCGCTTAGCCACTCCAGGCATCTGCACCATAAGCAGTGAAATAGAGGCTTCATAGTGCTTCCTTTCACAAGATTGAAGTCTGTCCATAACACTTGTTCTCACCGTTGTTAACCAAGGACTTTGTGATAAGAAACAAGGCTCGTTACTGAGAAAGTTTTCTGTTACCTTACAAAGTTAGTTTATTACCTCATTCATAAATATTATCACTTTGAAAACTCCACTTACAATAGGGCCCAGCATTGCTAAGAGCAAGTTCTGCTCATACCTTGAACTGAACATCTTTGGTCCTCTAAGTTGAATTATCCTTGCTGCACCTTTGACATGCTGGTTCCATGAATTCACTGAGGAGCGATTTAACAGCTAGCCAGGGTTAATAACATGCATAAGAGACGGCCATGAACAAATATATACTCACTTCGAATAATGCAAGAAGCTGAACAGCCCCAAGCACATCTGCATTTGTCCATGCATCAGGATCATAAACAGCTTCTTGAACCTTGTCAATAGCCTTTGAGTACTTCTTCAAAATTGAGACTTGATTTCGCCCATCGATACAGGAATTGACTGCATCATGAGCCTTTGTCATCAAACAAAGGAGAGCAGCGTCTAAAGACGGGCACATTCCAAATCTTTCTTCCATATAGGACAAGAATGACTCTTGCTTACAGGGCAGTAAGACATGAAGTTGACTCGGGCTTTCATCCAGTATCTTCTGACTGACGGTGCCAAAGTGCGCAGATAACAAAGCTGATAGATCAGTTGGATCAAGGTGGAAGAGGCTGCGAATATTATCCAATCCGACGGGAAGCACTCGCGCTGGATGGCTTATTATAGGCATCAAGCTGTGGTGGGAGTATGACTGTCCAGCGGACGTCACTTCGGTAAAAACGTTTCCGACTGAACATGCCTGCTTATCACAAGAGTTCGGGCGACCCTTGACCCGCTGCAGCGTATGTGTTGAGCTTTTTGAAGAGTTTCTTGATAACCTGGCTGCATGCTTCTCAGCAGTTACAGCTTTCATTGCATGTCGCTTGATCCGGCGCGTCGTCTCCTTATCGAAACTGTTTGTCCCTTGCTGGGCTACAAACTCAAACATCTCGAATTTGAACAGCGGAACGAGACAAGGTCGATTTGTCTGGGGAAAATTGGAAGCACTTGAGCAAAGTGACATAACAACGGGCTGAGATGTAGAGAAACGACCAAGAATATTAGCTTTGTCTTATACTAGATGCTCTGACTTATTTCAGCGCTGGTTGTATAATATCAACATTGCCAGCTTGTGCTATTATATGTACTGCAATCTGAACTGGCTGCTGCTTACACTTTCAGGGGGTCAATAAAGTATATATTGCATTCCCCGCTTTAAATGCCGTGGAATTTACCGGTGATTGACTAGTGCTTTAGGATGGCAGTTATTGACTGACGCTTCAATATGCCGGTGCTTAGCCAATGCCGTAATGTCTTAACTATACCTAAAATGGCAAATGGTCAATTTGGTCAAGGCGGTCGGGGCCGAATTCACATCGTAAGTATAATAGACAGTATCCGTGGAAGTGGCGGGGCAAGTGTAAGTGTTGTAACGAACAGTCCCTCGGCAGTAGTTTGGGGCCCCGCGCCGATCAAACAACACACTGTAGTATTAGCTCGTAAGCAGTACTCTAACCTTCTGCTTGACTTCGTACCCGGTCGCCTTGTTGCTTGACCGGCTGATTGACCAGCTTCCTCCTCCAATTACTGCTTCACTTAATAGCTGGTCGGCTTGCTACTCAGCTTACCAACAGACGACACTTCAGACATGTACCGCCCTACAGTAACTGTCTCCTGGCTGTTGACTGCCCCAATCACACGCTGTTGCTAGCGAGGAGACACAGGTTTGAGGCTATGATACAAACTTGACAATGACCGCCCATGAGCCAACTGCAATTTTGAGCACCAAAGCTCATCTAGCGTGTGTTCTATTGAGAAAGGCCACGCTAGAAGGAGATCAGGAGACAAACCAGAGCAGCCGGTGGCTAAACAACAATTGAATTTGTGCAGGTTCCAGAGTGTTCAATGGCGAATCAGGTCGGTTCATCAGCAGACTGTATCCCTTATATTCGGGGCGCAGAGCTAACCAACGCCCTACTTCAACCCCTACTTCAACCTCAACTCTAACGCCGCGTATGCACCTAGCAGCATCAAGCGCCACTTCTATGAAAGTGAAAGATCAGTAAGGAGCCAGAGAATGGTCGAAGATGCTGGCTATGCAAGAATAAAAGTTATGTCCATCGCAGCGCTTCCAGCTGACCTCAACTGAAGTATCGGATCTCGCTGAGGGAGATGATGACGGCCCCACAGCACCGTATTCATTCGCCGCGAGATTAGGCGGCAAGAGCTTCGTAATTTCGAAGTCTTAGCTTCAAAATCTATCTGTCCACCTAGTTACCGACCGTCTCTTGGTCTTCTCCATCGCCTTACCTTTTTGGAAGTCCTCTTGCTTGATGTATCTTTTGCAAACACGGTCATAGTAGGTGGCCGAACTGCATGGGAAATCACTCGAGGGCCCTGCGATCTCCGACCATTCCAAGAAAATGTTGGTTCTCTAGGGTGGCCTCAAGGCTTGCAACGGCAATCATCTTCGTTTCCGATCCAGATTCAACAATGAGGTTTCAGAGCTACTTTGGCTGCGAGGTAATCACATTCCCGTCCTTACGCTTTCTTGGACTTGTATACTTCAGCGAGATGGGCTGAGCTTCTTGCTCGAGCATGCCCATCTAACTGTAGCCATCATAACGATCTGCTAATTGCTGGATTGGAACGAGGGGCTAGAAGACGACTCTGGTTTTTTAATAGATGTGGTAGTTGTGGACAGTAGTCCTATCAGCAGACAGGGGTTGGGATGCCTCAATCTTGAGCGATAGGAGCTTCGCTCTCTACGCACGTTGGGTTATCAGAATCCCACCGAAGCAAACTTTTCAGATCTCTGCCAATATTCAGCCTCAGTCAAATACCGCACATCTGCCTCGGGTATGCGACAATGGTTAGCAAAGGCATCAAAATTTGGCCTGTCCCGTGACGGCCATTGACAGTCCACGACAATAGCTTCGCTCATTATTCGAAGTCGGACAGCACAGCACTTGCCACAGTCTCTGAAGTGGCGGCCTCAACTCTATCATGCACATAGCCCGTTTTCTTATGCGATGATGACACTTCTTGAGTCAGTATAATATAGCATCACCTCCCCAAATGATGGCCCAGAGACACTTCTAGCAGACAACATCTGGTTAGGACTTCATGACGCTCAAAATGTTGTTGTTAATCACGTCTTGGCATTAGCTTCCAAAATTTAATCTAGTCACGCTTTGACTGACAATGGCATATTACAGATACAGTGTGCGTTAACGCATCGAAGATACAGCTGGGAATATCGACCGTAAACAAATAGAGAGAGAGTTCCGAAGATCTTTGATAGCGTCGACCGATATGCAGGACAATCAGAGATATGTACTTTGTATGCAATCGTGCAACTTGTCAAAAAAACAAAATTCTTCGCAGTAGCCAGCATACGCTCTGTACGCACTGTTAAAGGACGCCGCACTACGAGAACAAGGCAGACGGCGCGGTCAACTGGCCATAAGGAAAGGCGAGCGTCTGCAAAAGACACCAGGTTCACATCTGTAGACGAGGACTGCATTATAAAATATCACACGCAAGCAAAACTTAGTTCTGATTATATGAGTACTAACCAGGATCAGAATTTCGGCGCTTCTAATCCGAAAGCTTGTCCGTGGCTGTGTCGTTGCTATTGCGACAAAAGACCATCCACGTGAGCTATATCTCTTGTCAACAACGCTTGTCAGCACACATCTTACCAACGAGTACAACGTTTGTCCTCCAACATGATCTCTCGCCACTTCGGACCGAAACACCTCTCCGCTAAGTCGGCAAGTTCTTGCGCAACTTCGAGACTGACATCCGTCCATTCTTGTCCATTGCGAGTGTCGGCGTGGTGCTGGGAGAGTGTTATAATGTCAAAACAGTGCCCAGCCCAGACGCCCCGTGTGATTTCAGTTGGGAAGCCCGTGCTGCCAGAATCGTCTGAAGACCAGCAGATACGCGCCAGGACGGCGTCGCCAAACCCCATAACATCAATATGTGGACCGTGGATGAATTCTGGTTTTAAGGCAATGGCTTCCGAGCGAACAAACTGCTTGGTCGTTTTGTTCCGAAGTATCCATGACTGGTTATTAGGCAAGAAATTTTGGACGTGCCCGTACTCTGTAAGCGCTCTCATCATACAACCTTTCCCAAAACGCTCGCTGCGTGGTAGTCCATCAAGTACAGACATGGTGTTCATCATTTCCTTTGTCAAGTCAAGCCTCTTTCGTTCTCGTGAGACGTATGGTGTTGCAAATAACGTAAGACTCAAGGGCAAGTTTTCGGGGTCTCCCGAATCGTCGTCGATGTTGACACTCATCCCACGGAGCTTATCGATCTCTGTTTCGGAGCAAAGACCTGGGGGATAGTCATCCGGCTCTGTATATTCACCCACGCAAACAATCCCTTTGCCCGCCCATTGTCCAAATATCTGAGCGAAATAGTTCGCTAGCTCTTCTTGAGATATGTGGAAAAGGTATCGATTAACAAGACCTAGTGCAAGTACGTCATTGATGTATTCAATATGGAAGATTATAAGTAGAATAATCTCGACGGGCAGCGTGCAAAGCCTGGCAGGAGATCGCGCGTTGGCTTCGTTACCTGTATTGTTCGTTTGATCGTGCTTCGTCCTTTTCTGTGGGCGAGAAGAGCCTTGTGCAGACGGGGATTTCGACTTGCGCTTGCTGCTGTTGCCCGATTCGTGGTAGCTATCTTATGGTGGTGTTAGGTCTCCTCCGGATATTCTTTTTTGGAATGGAACGGGAACAGTGAGCAGGTCGACCAGTTTTTTTAGCAGAATTGCCATCATAGAAGAGTTCACTCAGCTTGCTTCTAAGGGGCACAAATTTATTAATACAGAGAGCTACAAGCTTAAACATTTCGCCCATCTTAGCTTAGATATAAGGATACAGACAAAGAAAATAGAACAGAGAGAAGAAGGATAAATAAATATAAATTATGCTAGAATAAGGTTTTCTTAAAAATATCAATTATACTATACCCCACTTAACTGGTTTTAGCTTTAATCTAACTACCTTAATTAAAGTTATAATCTTAGTATTACTTTTAAGATTATAATAAATCAGTATCACAACCCAACAACATAATCATACAATAGGCCGGTCATATGACCTTGAGGAAGGTATATACTATAAGGGAAAGGGGACCAGTCATAATAAATCAATAGGATCACTATAAGAATAATAATAAGCCAGGTAAGCCAGCAACTTGGATCACCCGGATCACCACTTACACAACAAGTAATCCAAGTAATCCACAATATATATATACACCCTCAATTTTTATTCTTTAGATATAGCTTAGATAATTATCAATACATATTTAACTTTACTATATTATTCGCTATTATTCACTATACTAATACTTAACTCCTAATTATAATACTTTATATCTATCACTAATATAACAGACCTATTACTCAGAAATACCCTAACTCATCTACTAATATAAACCCCTTTTATTAGGTTTATCCCTTAGGAATCCACCAAATATCATACATTAATAACTCTTATTCAATGGGTTACTATATTACCCTAAGCAATATCACTATTTCACAAAGATAGCTCCTCAAACCCCCACCTCATCCAAAAGTACTAACCAAGAAGGCACCCCTAATACCCCTATCAATAACAATCCAAATATAAAGATAGACAAAGAGAAAGAAGACAATAACAACATCAAAATCAAAGGACTCCAAGAAGATATCCTCACACTAAAGGAAACCAGCAAACACTTCAAACAAATACTAAAGAAGGAACACAAGGGATATACAAAAGAAACACAGACAGCCAAGCTTACCACCAAAAACTTACAGCTCCAAATCAAGCAACTCCTTAAGAACATAAAGATCCAAGCAAAACAGCACCAATATAAACTAGATTTAATCGCAGACCAAATAAGGAACAGAAAAGACACAGGAGAAATCTTAAAGCTACAAGCCCCTAAGTCATTCAATAGAACCCCAAGCAAACTATAAGGATTCCTCATACAATTACATGCCTTTTTCCTATACTACCTAGCACAATTCAAAACCAAATCAGTTAGAGTATAATATATAATAGAACTCCTTATAGGATCCATACTAACTTGATTCAAGCCAATACTTTAAGATTATATTAACAATGCCTTAACAGGCATAATAAAAGAAGAAACTAATATAATCTTTATTAACTACAAAGTCTTTAAACAATAACTCCTAAACACCTTCGATTTATTAAATAAAAAACAACAAGCTGAACAATATCTATGCAACTTATGCTAGACAGGATCTGCCTCAGACTATATTATAAAGTTCTAATAAATCTTATTTAAATTACCTAAGAAAGATGAATAAATATATATAAAAACCCTATACTATAGACTTAAATTAAAAATCAAAGATAAATTATATAAAGAAATCCAACCAGACTCCTTTACAAAATATTACACTATAACTATCATTATTAATAATAGATAACACTCACGCTGGCAAGAAAAGAAGTACAAAGAATAAAACTAGAAACCAACTCACTTCAGATTTCAACCATAGCAATAATAACACAAGATAAACCATAATCAACAACAAAATAACCCCAACACCCTACCAATCAGAATAGACCTCAATACTATACAACAACAAGACATATCCAAGATCAAATGTTATAATTACAATAAAATAGGACATTTCACCAGGGATTACCAATAACCAAAATAAGAACAAAAAGACTGGAAACCAATACCCAATACACAACAAAGCATATACACCATAGCCAAAGACAAACAAACCCTGACCATAACAAAACAAAGAGGATAAGAGCAAGGACAACCCGGAAACTACAGACACCCCACACCTCAACAGTCACCGATATTACAGACCACACTAACCCGATCCAATACTATATAATAGGACCAACAACTAAATATAAATATAGATAAGAAAAAGTATTTCAAGGAGATCTTAGATCAATAAGTAATCCCTGCCATAGACAATAAAAACACCTTAATCAAGAATAAAATAACAAATAACAGCTCAAACTCCAGCTCTTTAGAATCTAAGAATAATAAACCTCTTAGGATAACATAATATCATACCATACTATATCCACCACCTAAAAGCACTACCCATAAATACCTTAAAAAAGCAGCAATCAAACTTACACAAATACCAAGCTATATAGACAGAATCAACCTTTAACTTATAATCATAAAATATATTTATAAATAGATATTAAAAGAAGGCCTAGGTATCCCTATCCTAGAAGACCATCTTAAAAGAGCCTTTATATTAAAAACCAACTATAATAAACATAAAGACAATCATACACTACTAGATCCTAATCACAATTTCCACAATAAAATCAATTAGATATTATATATCAACTTCTCCTGTTTTTAATACTAGAAAGCAAAAATCCAGAATAAATTCTTCCTATATTATATAAGAGTATAAGGAATCAAGAAAGTCCTTATAGAAGATCAATTCATCAACTAATATAAGGCTAAGTACTTTACACCTTTTAGGATTAGTATATTCAAACCACACCTTAATACCCCAGAAGAATACAGATAAGGAGCCAAAAACAAAGACTATAAATCCATCTATTATAAGATCTATAAATAAAAAAAACTCAAGTTAGATTATAATAAACTATAACTCATCAACTATAAAAAAAGGAACTTATATAATTATACTAATCTCAAATATAATATATATTTATAATAGAAACTGATATAATAGTATAAGACAAATATACTAGAAGAAGATATATAGGCAAGAACCACTTATCCTATAAGAAACGCTATTAACTGCCCTAAATCAGTGTATAAATGATATTATAGGGAAAGCCATTATATATAAGAGGAAATAAAGAACCTATACTAATAAGATTTCAACTTCTAAATATATAAAAGAAGTCAGAAAGACCAAGATCTATACTATAATATCACCAAGGATCTAAACAAGATAGATTATAACAAACCTATTTATTATATAGCGGGCTCCTTTTATATAAAGAAGGGGTAGGGCTAAGTATAATTAATAGCTTTTAACCCAAATACCCTGCTATAACCAGTAAAGGATGATATATAAAGGGAATAATATGATTAATAAGAATAATAGGGTTAGGGTCTAGGAACTCTTTATTATAATTGGTTAAGCCTGGATATTGGCTTAGGGTTATTATAGCTTAGGTTATTAAACTATAGAGCCACCCTACTTAGGTATTACTATATGGCTAGTATTGCAAACCAATTGCCATCCCCCCTTATATATATAGGTTATCTCTTTTAAGAAAAAATAGATAGATTTATCTATGATTAATAGCATTAGATCCTGATATACGCCTAATATAGGATATACCTTATACCCAATCCGGTCAGCTAGAAATATTATCTATAGGCCAAGCTATACTATATTAAGGGTAAGCAGCTATACTTATTGGTGAATAGATTCAATGCCTATAGGCTGAGGCCTCTAAAGGAGCTCTAATAATAGCCAGCTAAGGACCATGCTATCCAGCTGCTTTAGTGCCTAGTGATCCTTGATGGCTATAAGTGTTTATATCCATACTACAGGCATTACTCTGTATAGAGGGCTAAGCTATAGGAATACCTGGCAAAGCATCGGCCTGTTAGCAGTGAGAAGCCGCTATTTAGATGCTATTATATACAAATGCTATTCTAGGCAAAGCAGCTTATTATCTACTTTAAGATGGCTGTTTATAGCATTATAGCATCGATACTGCTGCCTGTTCCCGGGCTAATAGGGTCCGGGTCTATTACTGAGATAGGCCTATTCCAGTTGCTGATATAAGACAGTATATAGGCTACTAATGATATCCAGTGCAAAGGGGCAGTTATAGATAGTAGCAAGATCAAATCAGTATGTATACCCTAAATAAACCAGACCGGGTTTATTATATACCTAGATAAACTATATGATGAAGATATTATATTATTATATATACTGTTTAAGCAGGACCTTAAGTATATATTATCTGGAGAGGACTATACTAAGCTAAAGAATATCTTGAATATAATAGAAAAGATACTATATAGTAAGTATAAGCTGGTATAGGAGGGCTTAGTAATATATAGGATAACCTAGTAGTGGGCTTTTATCCTTAGCTACTTCTATATAGGCTATATATCCAAGGCTAATATATTCTAATTATTTAAGAATAAATCAATACTAATCAATTACTTTAATTATATAAAGCAGCTGATAGCCTACTACTACTATATAATTTATAGAGGTATAAAGCACTTTGTATAGGCGGAGGGTTACCCTATACTAACCAATACTATAGAGATATTATTATCCTAGATTATATATATAGATAAAGTTATCGAGCAGGTAGATAAGGATCCCAGCCTAGATAATATATAGTTATAGCTTATATTATAGAGGCTATATTGCTTACTGATATACTATCCTATAGGCAGTTAGCCCTTTAAATTATTACTGCTTAGCTATTATACTATAATAAGCTATAAGATAAGCTAAACCCTAGACTATTATTGCCTACTATTAGGCAAGTATATAAGCTAACAGATTGAATAGAGCAATAGGGGATGGGAAGATCCAGGCAACTTTAATAATAAACTATTAGTATTAATATAGTCTACTCAATTAATACTGTTTAGTATAGTATATGATAACTATATAGAGATAGATGATATAATACTGGAAAAGCTAATCAAGCTCATTAATAGATATATAATATAATCCAATAAAACCCTATTTGGATACATTCTGAACTAGAGATTATACCTCTTTAAAGCAAGTATAGATAGCCTTGCTTAGTATTAGGTCTACTGGTTGCTGGATAATATAACCATCCAGTATAAGGGTATAGCTATTATTATATAGAATATTATATAGCTAGCCAGGTTTATCTTTAATAGAGTAAAATCGCTCCTAAATAAGTACCTCCTCCTTGGTATAAACTATATACTATATATCCAGGCTAGTAATATCCAGGATGATATTGATAGTATATAGTATAGTATATTATAGGCTATCAATTATTATAATACCTATCTAATGGTATATAGTAGGGTTGCGCTACTCTAGTATATCTAGGGTAGTGAGCTATTAAGTAATACCTTTATAATAAGGGATAGTGATATAGAAGAGGCAATCTTGCCTAGGCTCTATAGTATAGCTATAGCGGTGTATAAGGTAAGGGTATAAGAATTCCTTAGGCTGCTCCTTATACTCTATTATATTATATCTGGGCTATTATTATGGTTATTGGAAATCCTATCTATTGCTATATATAATACTATAAGATAGTGGTACCTTTTCGTCTAGGAGAAGCTAATGCTGCTCTATATATAGTACTATAAGGGCTAGGAATACTTAGGTATATATAAGGAGAATATTCATTTCCTATTATTAGAGATTGATAATATACTTCTTATATATATTGCCTATATTGCATCCCTTAGGCAGATATTTCTATAAGCTAGTAGATCAGGTACTATACTATTGCTGTTCCTATGATTAAGCCTAGAAGGTAAGGTATAGAGTGATAATGCTATCTCTACTATATTGGCAAAGATATATGCACTGGGCAGCCTGCTATAGATACAGGTGGCCTGATAGAGGTAGGTGGCGGTGGCCATCACTAAGGATAAGTTTTTAAGGAGTAACCAGGCTAACTTTGGATTGGAATTTATAGATAGGGCTGGCGCTGGTATTGGCTCTGATGACCCTAAGGAGGAGTATCTAATGGTTAAGCTAGTAGAGATAAGCAATCATTTATACCAGATGTTTAATTATATATATATGGATATATCTAGGTAGTATAAGAGTATCCTATTATATTAAGTATATTAGGTATCTATTAGCTAGTAGAACCTTTTTAAACTATCTGATATACTTAAACCTGATTAGTAAGATATTATAGATAATAGGGCTGATATTATAACTATCTTGTTTATAAGGGTTAAGAAGCGGGCCAGCTATGATTATATAGAGCAGGAGCTTATTACTATAGCTAGATCTATAATAAAGGACCCTACCCTATGCTTTTAGGGTAGTGGCTAGAGATAAGGGGCTATAGCTATACTTAGGATAGGCCTAGAGGAGCAGGTAGTAATTATCCTACTTATAAGGGAGGGGAAGACCCTCCCTATTATAATTAGGTATACCCTTAATAGTATAAGTATAACTATTCTTATCCTATTAATTATAGCCCTATATTATTTAATAGAATAAGAGCTTGCTAGGGCTAGGATCTATATTATATATTGGATGAGAGGGGGCAATATAAAGGGTTCTGTTATTATTATCACTGCTGAGCTCGTATATATAGAGGAGTTCCTTGATAGTATATACTGGCTGCTATAGAGGCAGGGCCTGGACTATATTATGGTTGATGAATGCTATCTTATGATCATAGTGGCCAATTATAAACCAAGCCTTTATAATCTTAGATAGTATATCCGCCAGATCAAGGTATAGAGTGTATAGCTTATGGCTATACTGCTATTAATGATAGTATTAGGCTTTATTGAATAAAATAAACTTATAAAGCTATATATTATCAGAGAGTCTATCAACCAATATAATATCAGCTATAGAATTATATACTTAGGGTAATAAGCCAAAGACAAGGATAGATTTAAGGGTATAATATAATAGATCAAATCAATAGTAACTTTAAGCCTAAGAAGATCTATATTTAAACCATAAGAAGGAGGCAAGCGAATTATTATATACTATTAGATTATACCCCAGATCAATTATATAGTAAACCATCTAAGATATAAAATACCTATATTATCATTAGGTATAGCTAAGGAGAAGGCTACTATTATTATAGAATAGATTAATAATATAAGGAAATAGATTATAATAGCTATTATAGTATTAGGCCCTGGCTTTTATTATAAATCTGTTTAGATGGTTATATATACTAGTATACCTCAGAAGATAATAAGATTTATATAGGAAACCGGTTAAGCAGGGTAGGATAAACTGTTATCTAAATTATATATTATTATAGATAAGAAGGCTCCTTTATGATCTATAGATAAAAGTAACCCTAATAAAGCAGCTATATAAATATATCTTAGCTATATAATCTATCTATAGGCTATTATAAATGAGTTCCTAGATACTAAAGAAGACTAAGTCTGATGCAGCCAAGATAATAAGCTATACTCTATATATATAAAACCCAATCCCAGGCCTAGACCGCTAGATAGGCATATTACTATAAAGGCTCCAATAGAATTTATAGGACCAGATAAGATCAAATAATTAGACTATATTAAGAAGAAGAAGACATATTAGTATAAAAGAGATCTAAAGAATACTATAGGAATATGCTTGTACTATAGAGCTAGGGGGAGAGAGTTCTTATATAGGACTGGGTTATATACTCACCACTTTAACTAGATTAAGGCCAAGAAAGAAATAATCCAGTAATATAAAGAGAAGGGAATCAAATAGATGCTGTTATATTAAGTCTACTATATATATTACCAGCTATAGTATATCTATAATATTAATAGATCTAATAAGAAGTGCTAATTTATAGATATAGTAATACCCTTATACTATAGGATATATATAAGGCTGGGTAGTGCTGTATGGATAAAAAGATACTTTTAATAGATATTTGTATTATAAACCGATTTTATAGTCTAGCTTAGATAGGAAGTGAACCTAGGCATTATAGAAGCTATATAAGAGAACCTAATGGCCGCCTTAATAATAAAAGAGTTTAGAGGCTAGGTATAGTATTAATCAGTATTACTAATAATGATAAATCGATTAGTAATATAATATTAGAATTGGATTTTAAGCCTAAGCCAGTATATCCCTTATGATCTTTCTAGTGTTTACTTTATAGAACTGGAATATGATTCTAATCTATAGATATAAAAGGAATAATAAGGAAGCGATAAAGGAGAGGATCTAATATTAATCTTATCCCTATCAAACCAGATATAGAAGAGGCAATCCTATTAACCCAGATAAGAAAATACTATAACCATTAACAAGTGTTTACTATTAGAGTTATCTATAGATATAAGGCTAGTTATAAAGGAGCTGGATCTAGTATAGCTATTCATTCCCCTAACATATTATATAAACAGTAATACACAGCCTATATAGTAAGCTAGCTAATATAGTAGTATTATATTATCAAGGCTATATAGTAGAAGGCTATAGGCCAAGGTATTATTAAAACCTTAAAGAGCTTTAAGGAAATAATTTAATAATAATAGTATAAAGGAATAAAAGATTAATTAAATAAGAGAGTAATAAACAGGGATATAGATTCCATAGTAATATATATAATTAAACTATTATATTTATAAAACAAATGCAAGTTATATGAGTTTATATAGCTATTATTTCTATCTATCCAATATATCCATCTATACTAACCCCTCTCCCCCTCTTTATTAATATAAAGGGTCTAATATAATCTTATATAACTTATTTAATTAGTATAAAGATATTTATTATTATATATTATTTATTATAGCAAAAAAGTCTAAGAATAATTATAACCCTAAGAGTATTAATAAATAGCTCTTTAATAAGCTAAGAGGCCTAAATTATATCAGATAGGAAGATAATATTACTTTATTAAGCTAGTTAATATCTAAAAGAATTAATATAAGGATAAGGCAATATATATAGCCTATAACAGCAACCATTAATAACAGCATAAATATAATAAGACTCTATTGATCTAATAGAATAAAAGAGAGT
Organism: Zelopaecilomyces penicillatus; assembly: GCA_005765155.1. Lineage (NCBI taxonomy): Eukaryota > Fungi > Ascomycota > Sordariomycetes > Hypocreales > Pseudodiploosporaceae > Zelopaecilomyces > Zelopaecilomyces penicillatus. The sequence continues at coordinate 6,703,131 of VCCP01000002.1, forward strand.
ATTAAAGGCAAGCCAATAAAGATAGGCAAAGCCAGAGAGACCAGTGCTAAATACCTAGCTAAGCAAGCTAGAGCAGTATCTATTGTATTTATCTATTATATAGTGGGCTCCTTTTGTGCAAAGGAGGGGTAGGGCTAAGTATGATTGGTGGCCCTTAACCCAAATACCCCGCTATAACCAGCAAAGGATGACATGCAAAGGGAACAATATAATTGGCGAGAATAATAGGGTTAGGGTCTGGGAACTCTCTATCATGATTGGTCAAGCCTGGATACCAGCTTAGGATTACTATAGCTTAGGTTATTAAACTATAGAGCCGCCCTGCTTAGGTATTACTATATAGCCAGTGTTGCAAACTAATTACTATCCCCCCTTGCATATGCAGGTTACCTCTTCTAGGAAAAAATAGACAGATTTATCTATAACCAATAGCACCAGGTCCTAATATACATTCAATACAGGACATGCCTTATACCCAATCCGGTCAGCTGGAAACATCATCTATAAGCCAAGCTGCACTATATCAAGGGTAAATAGCTATATCTACTAATAAACAGATTCAGCGCCTATAGGTTAAGGCCTCTAGAGGAGCTCTAATAATAGCTAGCTAAGGATTATATTATCTGGCTGCTTTAGTGCCTAGTAATCCTTAATAGCTATAAGTATTTATATCTATACTATAGGCACTACTCTATACGGAGGGCTAAGCTATAGGAGTACCTAGTAAAGCATTAACCTATTAGCAGTGAGAAGCTGCTGTTTAGATGCTGTTGTATATAAATGCTATTCTAAGCGAAGCAGCTCACTATCTACTTTAAGGTGGCTGTCTATAGCGCTATAGCATTGATTCTACTGCTTGTTCCTGGGCTAACAGGGTCCAGGTCTATTATCAAGATAGGCCTGTTCCAGTCACTGATATAAGACAGTATATAGGCTATTAATGATATCCAGTGCAAAGGGATAGTTATAGATGGCAGTGAGACCAAATCAGTATATATACTCTGGGTAAACTGGACCAGGTTTACTGTATATCTGGATGGACTATATAATAAAGATATTATATTATTATATGCACTGCTTAAGCAGGACCTTAAGTATATATTATCTAAAGAGGATTATATTAAGCTGGAGAATATCTTGAATATAATAGAAAAGATACTATATAGTAAGTATAAGCTGGTATAGGAGGGCTTGGTAATATATAGGATGATCTAGTAGTGGGCTCTTATCCTTAGTCACTTCTATATAGGCTATATATTCAAGGCTAATATATTCTAATTATTCAAGAATGAATCAATACTGATTAACTACTTTAACTATATAAAGCAGCTGATAGCCTACTACTACTATATAGTTTATAGAGGTATGGAGCACTTTGTGTAGGCAGAGGGTTACCCTATACCAACCAATATTATAGAGATATTATTATTCTAGATTATATATATAGATAAAGTTATTAAGTAGGTAGATAGGGATCCTAGCCTAGATAATATATAGTTATAGCTTGTACTATAGAGGCTGTGTTGCTTGCTGATATATTATCCTATAGGTAGCTAGCCCTTTAAGTTGCTGCTGCTTAGCTATTATATTATAATAAGCTATAAGGTAAGCCAAACCCTAGACCACCACTGCCTACCATTAGGCAAGCATATAAGCTAATAGATCAAACAGAGCAATAAGGGATGGGAAGATCCAGATAACTTTAATAGCAAACTGTTAGTACTGGTATAGTCTGCTTAGTTGATACTGTTTAGTATAGTATGCGATAACTATATAGAGATAGATAATATAGTGCTGGAAAAGCTGATCAAGCTTATCAATAGATATATAATACAGTCCAATAAAACCCCATTCAGATACATTCTAAACTGGAGACTATATCTCTTTAAAGCAAGTATAGATAGCCTTACCTAATACTAGGTCTACTGGTCGCTGGATGGCATAACCATCCAGTATAAGGGTATAGCTATTATTATATAGGATATTATATAGCTGGCTAGGTTTATCTTTAATAGAGTGAAATCACTTTTAGATAAGTATCTCCTCCTTAATACAAACTATATACTATATATCTAGGCTAGCGATATTTAGGATGATATTAATAGTATATAGTATAATATATTATAGGCTATTAACTATTATAATATCTATCTAATGGTATATAGTAAGGTTGCACTACTCTAGTATATCTAGAGCAGCGAGCTATTAAGTAATACCTTTATAATAAGGGATAATAGTATAGAAGGGGTAATCTTGCCTAGGCTCTGTAGTATAGCTATAGCGGTATATAAGGCAAGGGTGTAAGAATTCCTTAGGCTGCTCCTTATGCTCTGCTATATTATATCTAGGCTGCTATTATGGTTATTGGAAATCCTATCTATTATTATATATAATACTATAAGGTAGTAGTACCTTTTTATCTAGGAGAAGCTAATGCTGCTCTATATATAGTATTATAAGAGCTAGGAATACTCAGGCATATATAAGAAGAATATTTACTTCCTATTATTAGAGGTTAGTAATATATTCCTTATATATATTGCCTATATCGTATCCCTTAGGCAGATATTTCTATAAGCTGGTAGATTGGGTGCTATGCTATTACTATTCCTATAGTTAAGCCTAGAAGGTAAGATATAGAGTGATAATACTATCTCTACTATACTAGCAAAGATATATGCGCTGGGTAGCCTGCTATAGATATAGGTGGCCTGATGGAGGCAGATAGTGGTAGCTATTACTAAGGATAAGTTCTTAAGGAGTGATCAGGCCAACTTCGGATTAGAATTTATAGGTAAGACTGGCATTAGTGTTAGCTTTGATAACCCTAAGGAGGAGTATCTGATGGTTAAGCTGGTGGAGATAAGTAATCACTTATATCAGATATTCAATTATATATATATGGATATATCTAAATAGTATAAGAGCATCCTATTGCATTAAGTATATTAGGCATCTACTAGCTAGTAGAACCTTTTTAGATTATCTAATATACTTAAACCTAATCAGTGAGATATTATAGATAATAGGGCTGATATTATAACCATTCTGTTTATAAGGGTTAGGAAGTAAGCTAGCTATGGTTATATAGAGCAGGAGCTTATTGCTGTGGCTAGATTTATAATGAAGAACCCTGTCTTATGCTTCTGGAGTGGTGGCTAGAGATGAGGGGCTATAGCTATGCTTGGGATAGGCCTGGAGGAGTAGATAATGATTATCCTGCTTATAAGGGGGGGCAAGACCCTCTCTATTATAATCAGGTATGCCCTTAATAGTGTAGGTATAACCATCCTTATTCTGTTGATTATAGCCCTGTGCTACTTAATGGAATGGGAGCTTGCTAGGGCTGGGATCTGTATTATGCACTGGATGAGGGGGGGTAATATAGAGGGTCCTATTATTATTATTGCTATTGAGCTTATATATATAAAGGAGTTCCTTGATAGTGTATACTGGCTGCTATAGAGGCAGGGCCTGGACTGTATTATAGTTGATGAATGCTATCTTATGGTTATAATGGCTGATTATAGATCAAGCCTTTGTAACCTTGGATAGTATATCTGCTAGATTAAGGTATAGAGTGTATGGCTTATAGCTATACTATCATTAGTGATAGCACTGAGCTTTATTGAATGGAATAAACTTGTGAAGCTATATATTATTAGGGAGTTTATTAATCAATATAATATCAGCTATAGAATTATATACTTAGGGTAATAAGCTAAAGATAAGGATGGGTTTAAGGGTATAATATAATGGGTTGAATTAATAATAACTTTAAGCCTAGGAAGATCTATATTTAAACCATAAAAAAAAGGTAGATAAATCATTATATATTACTAGATTATGCCTTAGGTTGATTATATAGTAGACCACCTAGGATGCAAAACACTTATATTATTATTAGGTATAACTAAGGAGAAGGCTATTATTATTATAGAATAGATTAATAATACAAGGAAACAGGTTATAGTAGCTATTATAGCATTAGGCCCTGGCTTCTATTATAAGTCTATTTAGATGGTTATATATACTAATATACCCTAGAAGATAATGGGATTTATATAGGAAATCGGTTAAGTAGGGCAGGATGGATTATTATTTAAATTATATATTGTTATAGATAAGAAGGCTCCTTTATAATCTATAGATAAAAGCAACCCTGATAAAGCAGCTATATAAATATATCTTAGCTATATAATCTATCTATGGGCTATTATAAGTGAGTTCCTAGATGCTAAAGAAGACTGGGTCTGATATAGCTAAGATGATAAGCTATGCTCTGTGTGTGTAAAACCCAACTTTAGGCTTAGGCTGCTAGGTAGGTGTATTGCTATGGAGGCTCTAATAGAATTTATAGGACTAGATGAGGTTAAATGGTTAGACTGTATTAGGGAGGAGGAGATATATTAGTATAAAAGAGATCTAGAGAATACTATAGGAATATGCTTATACTATAGAGCTAGAGGGAGAGAGTTCTTATATAGGACCGAGTTATACACCTACTGCTTTGACTGGATTAAGGCTAAGAAAGAAATGACCTAGTAGTGCGAAGAGAAGAGGATTAAATGGATACTGCTATATTGAGTCTGTTATATATATTACTAGCTATAGTATGTCTATAGTATTGATAGACCTGATAGGAAGTGCTGATTCGTGGATATAATGATACCTCTGTATTATAGGATATATATAAGGCCGGGCAGCACTGTATAGATAAAAAGACACTTCTAACGGATATTTGTATTATAAATCGATTTCATGGTCTGGCTTGGATGGGAGGTGAACCTAGGTATTATAGAAGCTATATAAGGGAATCTGATGGCTACCCTAGTAATAAAAGAGTTCAGAGGCTAGTTATAGTATTGATTAGTATTGCTAATAGTAATGAATTGATTAGTAATATAATATTAGAATTAGACCCTGAGCCTAAGCTAGTATATCCCTTATAATCTTTCTAGTATTTACTTTATAGAACTGGAATATGATTCTGATCTATAGATATAAAAGGAATGATAAGGAAGCGATAGAGAAGAGGATCTAATACCAATCTCACCCCTATCAAATCAGATATAGAAGGGGTAATCCTATTAACCTAGATAGGGAAATATTATAACCGCTAATAAGCGTTTGCTATTAGAGTTATTTATAGATATAAGGCCAGTTATAAAGGAGCCAGATCCAGTATAGCTATTCGCTCCCCTAATATATTATATAAATAATAATGCACAGCCTATGCAGTGAGCTAGCTAATATAGCAGTATTATACTATTAAGGTTATATAATGGGAGGCTATAGGCTAAGGTATTATTAGAACCTTAAAGAGCTTTAGGGAAACAATTTAATAATAATAGTATAAAGGAATAAAGGGTTAATCAAATAAGAGAGTGATGGATAGGGATATAGGTTCTATAGCAATATATATAATCAAACCATTGTGTTTGCAAAACAAATATAAGTTATTCGAGTTCGTATAGCTATTATTTCCATCTATCCAATATATCTATCTATACCAACCCCCTCTCTTCCCTTTATTAGTATAAAGGGTTTAATATAATCTTATATAATTTATTCAATCAGTGTAAAGATATTTATTATTATATATTACCTATTATAGTAAAAGAGTCTAAGAATAATTATAACCTTAAGGGTGTTAGTAAATGGCTCCTTGGTAAGCTGAGAGGCCTGAACTATATTAGATGGGAAGATAATATTACTCTATTGGGCCAGTTAATATCCAAAAGAACTAATATAAGGATAAGGCAATGTATATAGCCTATAATAGCAACCGCTAGTAGTAGTAGTATGAATATAGTAAGATCCTATCGATTTAATAGAATAAGAGAGAGTATTAGAGGTAAGCCAATAAAGATAGGTAAAGCCAGAGAGACTAGTGCTAAATATCTAGTTAAGTAAGCTAGAGTAGCATCCATTATATTTAAAGGCAAACCAATAAAGAAGTGCTATATGGAGACTATAAAACAAATAGATAAATACCAGGGGAATATAATCATACACTTATTTAATAAGTCAGGCTGATTATAAGCGAAAAATATAGATAAGAAGCTATTTTATAGGCAATATGAATAGCAGTGATGGTAGCTATACTGATAGCAGTGATAGCAGCTATGATAGTAACCTATATCAGTTGCCTAAGGACCAGTATAATCCTATACTATATATTATACTATTATAGGGTAATAGAGATAATCCAGCTATTAATGCTAGAGAGGATCGCTTAAATAGTGATAAATCAAAAAGCAGTGGTGATAATAAGTTCAAAGATACTAGTGAATCTCTTGATAATATAGCTGATAATAACTATATAAAGAGTGGTAAGAGCCCTAGGAGCAGGACTAATGCTGAGAGCAATACTGAAGATAAAGTCGAAGATGATAATAATGAAGCTAAAGCCAAGGCCAAAGAAGCTAAGGCTAAAGAAGCTAAAGCCAAAGCTAAAGATATTAAAGCCAAAGCCAAAGCCAGAGCTAAAGCCAAAGCCAAAGCCAAAGCCAAAGCTAAAGCTAAAGAAGCTAAAGAAGCTAAAGCTAAAGAAGCTAAAGAAGCTAAAGCTAAAAAAGCTAAAGAAGCTGCTAAAGCTAAAGCTAAAGCTAAAGCCAAATCTAAGGCTAAGGCTAATAGCAGAGGTGGAGGTGGTAGCAGTAGCAGGGATGATAGCAGTAGTAGCAGTAGAGATGATAGCAGCGGAGACAATAGTGGAGAGGATGATAGTGATGACCAAGATAATAATATATACCCTAAGATGCTCCCACTACTATTAGACTAATGATTCTCAAAGGTTAGGCTATTAAAACTAAGACCATTGCCACTCCTAGATATACTAGGCAAGACTGTTATAAGCACTAGTATCTAAAGAGCTGGCAGAGCGTTATTATATAATACCTATTATAGTTTTGCCCTACCCTATAATAAGTATGTTTAACTATTAGTTGAGTTTAAGCTGGGTATTAGGTCCTTAAAAAGCCTTGTGAAAGATTATAATAATTCTAAAAGGTATATATTTAGGATGATGTTATTAGGTGTTATAAGGGTGGCTAGAGACTCTGCCCCTTGGGTAGCAGGCCTATTTGGGTTCTTAAGAATAAATACCTTCCTAATATTTCTTAATAGAGATGGTATATAATACAATCCCTTAAGGTATATATGGTATTATATATAGATTATAATCTATAGATCCAATCTTAGCTTAATCAAGTAGGCTTAAATAGCTATCTATAGATCAAAATCAATCATCTCTAGTATTAATTATATATTATATATATCTATATCCTAAGGGGTTAATGCTAACAGTGGATATTAATGGCCTATATCTTATATCCCCTTATAAAAGCTCTTAATATAGCAGAGAAGAAGAAGATTAACTATACTATGATTATCTATATCAGTATCGAATATATAGATAGGATGTATCCATATCTATGGGCAAACCTGGAAAAGCAATCCAGTATTCTTATAAGGAAGGGATCAGTAAGCAAACTGTTTCTACTAGATATTGACCCTATCAAAGATATAGAATGGGATGAATCCCTGATATTTATAGTAGTATATTACAGATTGATAATATTCTTTCTCTTTAGATTTCCAGAAAATAATTAAATAGAAGGTTAAAAAGGTTTTATATAGGGTCACTTCTATAATAACTGGGTTATAGCCCTCTATACTATTATATAGTTTAAGAAATATAGATCGACTCCTATGATTTTATCTACCCCACCCAAACTATATCAGAACAATCCATCTCTTTGATATAGATATACTACCAATATATCTAGCACTGATATAGCAGCAGTATAAACAAGGAATAAAAATAAGATTATATTATAGGACCTTACTATAGAGATAGCTATATATTTTAATGGAATAAATAGCCTTAAAACCGATAACCTTAATAGTATATTATTATATAAGGATATAAGAGTGATGATAGGGATCCCTATTAAGGCTATAAGAGCTAGAGGAGGGCCAGATAAGGATATTATCTGAGTTAATCTTGTATTAGCTATTCATAAGGGTATTATAAATATATTAGAGTAAATCACCCCTGGTATAGACTTGATTAAGGAAGGAGAGAGGAAGGAGTCTGTTTTATAGCCGCTTATGCTTAAGAGTATGGATATGGAAAATTTAGTAGAGTGGCTAAAGACAAGAGTAAACATCAGCTTTAATAATGAATTTAATACAATAGAAGCCAGCCTTAATAATTAAGAACCCTATAAGCGGTAAATATAGCACCTTGATGATATTGCTTTAGCAGTTAATATAGTGGATAATAAAGATCAGAGGTGGCTATATAATCTAAGAGAAAACAGAGATCTTATAGGGATATTTTTACCTGATGAAAAAGACCTTATAATTGCTTATAAGACATTTAGTATTCTTGATTAATAAGATCTAGCTATATTTAACTATATTACTAGAGTAAATAATAAAAAGCCTAAGCTATATTAGATACTTAATAAGGGTATATATTATTATAATCTACTATTACCCATCCCTACCCTAATCATATATCCTAGTATAGGGGATATATCAGTAGTGATGACTCTATAATAGGTATATATAATATATACTAATAGATAATTATAGAGATAAATATAATTATTAATAAGATAATAGGTATATAGAGAGTTATGATATTAGTAGATAAGTATAGGCTGGGAAAGATACTAGAGATATTCTTATTACTATATAGTATAACCAAGAAGATATATAAATCAATCAAGGCAGACCCTAAGCTACTGGCTGAAGATAAATAATTATATAAGCCAAGTATTATATTCTGCCCTACTATAATAGTCAAGTAGACTTTCCTTAAAGCTATAGTATAATAGGCCAGCTATTTTAATGTTATTGTCTGTTATAGCACCTATAATAAGATTATATTATAGGTATAAAGAGAAGCCACTTTAAATAATATAGTAGAGTTATAGAAGTAGATCAATAAGTAGAGAGATAAATATATAAACCTGAATACTCTATAATAAATTATTATTATCCCCTATACTATAGGGGTAAGACAATTAAGCTTATATAGTAAGGTAGTTAGGAATATAAGAATAAGACTCTATAAGATAATAGAGACCAACCCTAGACTCCTCTAATAACTTAGGGAGGCAGAGGAAACAATCCTATAGAACCTAGAAGATAAGCTAAAGATTAAGGATCTAGTAAGCCTAAGCATAGATAGAACCGAGTTCAACACCATAGTGCCATTAAAAATCATAGATATATAGTTCAACTAAATCATCTATAATAAAGGCTATGCTATCAAAAGCCCCTATTTAATAATATATTATATTATTAGCTAGCTGGATCATAAGGCCACCCTTATATATACCATAACCCTATTACTCAACTATATCCATAATAGACTTGATTATATTAAACTATTTTAGAACCCAGTATAGCTATTTAAGTAGAAGCCATCTATTAAAGTATTATCTAATATATAATATAAGGAAGGGATATAGAAGGGGATATATAATAGTAGAGAGTATAAGGGTATAACTTATAATTGCTTAACTATTAGGACTATTAATAGCCAGATAGGTAATATAATCTATATTATCAACCAGTAAAAGTATTATATAGAGTTTACTAAGTGTATCTCTAATTTAACTATATTATTATTCCTTATATACCCTATATTATTCAAAAACTATATATTTAATAATAAATAGGATTCTAATATAGTATAGTATATTATATATCCAGTAATATCAATCTTTACTATCTATAGGGGTATATTAAGTAAAACAGTACTATTAGATAACTCAGAGGTTGTACTTAATGACTCTATTCTACTTATATATATCTATACCATTAAGTTAAAGTTGGATATCTAAAACAGGTATAGGATTCAATATATTATTAACCAGAATATAGGATCCTTTATTATGGTAATACCTAATAATATAGATATAGAGAGAAAGGGGAAGAGTACTATAACAGCATCTAGCATCTTAATAAATACAGGTATTCAATAAGTACTAGCATTAATATCTACTAATACTAACTTCTATATATTAATATAGGCCAATCTAAGAAATATTAAGTTACTTAAAGATATAGATACCCTCTAGATGATATATTATAATTAGATAATTATAAAGATTAAACTCTATATAAACAAATTAATAATATAGATAGTAGAGATTAAGATATAAGAACTTAATATATTAAGAAGGAAAGATATATATATTATAGCTAGAGTTTTTAAGATAAATATAATAACAGCCAAGGACTATATAGATAGCCTTTAATAGTACTTTTATCATTATAGGCTTAATAGGAGTATACCCTACCCAATCAATAGAATCATTATAATCCAGATAATAATATATAAATCTCCTAAGATTATATATACTATATAGAAGATGCTATATAAGTCATATATTTAAAAGGGTAGAGTATTAATATATATTAATCACCCTCTTACTTAAGTATAAATAGAATCCATTTATTATTATTAGTTAATAAGGAGATATTAATATATACTATAAGGAATAGCCTTTTCAATCTATAGATAAAAATAATAGAATATCTATACTATAAGAATTATAATCTATAGATTATAAACCAAGATTAACCCCTTAAGAGCTTATTACTATATTATATAAATAGCTTAAATTTACTAATAAATATAATAGGATCCTAGCCATTATATTAAACTTCATTAGGGTCCAAATACTATAGATTCACAGCTCTTATTAATAATATAAGAAAGATAAAGTATAGTATAAGTTTAATAACCCTGATTTCAATATCAGCTATCTTATTACCTTACTTATACTAAATATATTTAAAGTGAATCTCTATCAATCCTATAGCTTAAGCATTATCCTCAAATATCCATAAAACCTAAATATAATATAATAAGCGATCGATCGATTATAATAATTTAGCTCTATAAATACTATATATTAGGATATCCTATTAATTAAAGATATATTCAATATATACTAAGAATCTTATATATTCAAGAAATATATAGGCATTATTATAATAAAGAGTGATATTCTTAAGGTTATATAGGGAGAGCTTTGGATTATATATATCTATAAAATTCTATGCATTTACTATAGCTATAAAGTCAATCAATATCCTAGGGCAAGGGTATAATAGGACTATTATAACTATAAATTAATTAGGTATAAAGGCAAGTTCTATAATAAACTTGCCTAATTTATACTATATAACCTAAAGGAGAGTATTAAGTTTATAAAGGAGAATCTATTAGATATCAGTGAGCACTAGAAGAGAGGCATTAAGCTTATATCAGACTATATCAGTAGTAAGAATCCTTGCTTTAATAATAATATAATGATTCGAAACTTCTTTAAGATAGTAGATACTAAGGGTAATAATAATATCACCACTAGTGTAATCAAAGGGGAAAAGGGAAAGATAATAGAGCTTATTATAATTAGTAATCAGGCCAAGAGGCTGCTATTAGTAAAGATAGAAGCAAGAGTTTATAATTATAAAGTTATAAGGAGGTTTAATATATACTATATAATATAATAATAATTTATATAAAAATTAAATATATTAAGGATTAAAGTATATACTATACTAGAATATATTAAGGCTATATAAAATAATATAATCGATTAGATAAATATATACTAAGAGTATCTAATAATAATATCTTAATAATATATTATATATTATATAATTTATAGCCCCTATCTATCTAGATTTCGATCTATAGATTAAACTATAATTAGTAGGGTAGTCTTGATATAAATTTTACTTAATAAGTAAGAGAAATATTATTTTTATATAGGGTAGATAGAGATATTAAATATTAATACTTTTATATATAAAAGGAATCCAATTTTATTAGCTACCCTATACTATATATTTAATATTATATAACTAAAATATACCTTTTTAAATTTAAAATAATAATATATAAATTATATAAAATAAAAATTAATAATAATATATATTTTAACTAAAAAAATATAATTTAAAATAATCATCTTTCTTATAATTAAAAAGATATAAAGATTAAGATAAGTATATTATAGTATTTTTTATTTTTTAAATAATTTAAATTCTTTTAACTTAAATAAAATTTTATTTTATTTTTATTAATATTATTAAATAAATAAATCAATAAATAAATAAATATATTATTAAATCTAAAAGTATTTATTTATTATAAAATAAATTATAAATTATATTAAATAAAGATTTAAATCTTTTTATTATAATATTATATAAGATAATATTAATAACTTATTATTAGATAAATCTAGAATAGATATTATATAATAAGGGTTAGGGTTAGGATCTTTATATACTATAGAATATATTATTATCCTATTTTATTTCTCTTACTTATACCTTTTACCTAAGGTTCAGCTAATCTATAGATTGGAATTATATTAGCCTATACCTTTAGGTTATTAATAGCTATTATTATGGATTCTTTAGGCCAGTCCAAAATCAAGTTCAATGATTTAGAAGTTATCAAGGAAAGGAATCAATTGATCACCTTTAAAGCCTTTAATCTTATACTATTTATAAATTCTATAAGATAAGGTTAATATAATAATAACCTTAAATATAATAATACTATAAACCCAAATTAGATATATAAACTATATAATTATATCTAGCTAGTAGATATAAAGCCAAAGGATTAATAGTATATTAAGTATATATATCACCTAAGCCTTATTATATAAGAGCTATAGGGAATAAAAGAGGAGATACTAGTATTAATAAAACTATATCTAGATAAGTTTATAATCTATATTCTCCTTATATTATTATTTATACTTGGGGTTTATTAATAAAGATAAAAACTTAGGATTAGAATATATAGGAGTCTAAGAGCTATTTAAGCTATCTATAGTTTGCCTCTAATAGCTTATATTATATATAGTCTTTGAATATAATTAAATAAGTTAAGTAATACCCTATTACCTATAAAGATAAAATATACCTAAGATAGCTGATTTTATAAATAAATAGAGTATATAATTAATAAAGATAAATAGATATTAATATTAAGATATTTTAATAATATCTATAGTAGGTTAAGGAAGGATTATATAGAAATACTATTAGATATATCCAAAGAAATTCTATCTAAAACCTCAGATATTATAGATATAGAATAACTATAATATCTATTCCAATTTTCAAAGGCAATGGATAAGAAGACCAGGGATATATATCCAGCTATTAAGGGTTAGACTGATATAGGACTAGTCCTATATTATACTATTATACTATAGGGGATAGAGAATAATCAGATAGTTAAGGGTTAAAGATATAAAGCCTAACCCTATTATTAAATTTAAATATTTTTTCTATTATATAAATTAAATTATAGAGTTTAAAAGGTTTTATATTTATAGATAGATATAATAATCTATTTCCATCCCTTTATAAATATACCCTATATTTACTTATCTAGTATATATTATAATTTTAATCTATAGATTAAACTTAAAGTAAATTCTTAGATATAGTATAAAGGTTATATAGATATATCTAATATATATATATTTCAATCTATAGATAGAATTAGGGTTAGTATAACCCTAAGATAATAAAATTTGATTAGTTAATAAGAATATATTATATTATATAGAGTAAGTTAATAATATAAATACTATAATAAATAAGAGTTAAATTAATTAAAGATTTAAATATACTTATTTTACTTAATATATAAATAGTTTATATTCTTATTATATATAAATAATATAGATTTAATATAATTATAGATTTTAAAAATTAAAATAAAGCCTTTTATATATCTTTAATAAATATAATCTAATAAAGAATATTTTATTATAGGGTAATAATTATACAGTAATCATATGACCGGGGTTAGGGTTATAATATATACTCTCTCATTATTTATTATATTCTTATAATCCTTCTTCTCCTTATATCTTACCCAACCAATCTATAGATTATAACTATAATACCTATCAAGGAATATTCTATTAGATCTCTATTCTATATAGAAGGGTTGCTATAGAGTCAGTTACCATCCTTGAAACTGACTTTAATAACCCAGCTTTTATTAAGCTAAGAAATTATATGATAAGACTCAAAGCTTTTGATCTTCCATACTACTTCAATTCTATACAAAGAGATTAATATAATAATAACCTAAGATATAATAATCCCACCAATCCTAACTGGGCTTATAAGTTACAAGACTATAGCTAACCAGATAATATCAAGCTATTAGACCAATAGTATACCAAGCATATCTATTATCTTAGCATTATTATATAAGAGCTGTGAGGGACCAAGGGACAGCTGCTTTTAATAATAAGATCTTATATATATAAGTTATATATATCTATATAATTATAATACTGATATTAAACTTATTAATAAAGATAAATACTAAGCCTTTAAGTATATAAGAGTTAATTATAGTAAATAGTAAGTTATACTCTAGATAGAACTTGAAATACTTATAATAGCTATATAATATAATTAAATAAGTTAACCTAAATAATTAAACTTTAAAAAGTTTAGATATATCTTATTAGGTTTATATATAGATAGAATCTAATTATATATACTTATAAATAGTAAAGAACTCTAAGACTATATAATAGATTATATAAATATATAATAAGAGATTAAGATATAATCCTAATATATATACCTAAGGATCCTATACCTTCTTTTATAAATATAACTGCTTAAGGATTAATTTACTATACTTTTAAGGTAGTGGATGAGTTTGATAAGGCTATTAAGAAAATATATCTAGTATTTTAGGATTAAGTATTAGGTTTAAGGATAATATAATAGGATAGTATTATCCTATAGGTAGTAGGGTATATCAGTTCATAGATCATATTATAATATATAGGTAATACCTAATTTAGAGTATAGATTATATTATTATTACCTTATAATATATTCTACTTTATATAGTATTAAACAATATCCTACCTTAATAATTATATAGTTATAGTTATACCTATACTGGTTATAATAAGCCTCCTTGACTCTTAATAGCTAAGTTATTATTATATAATATATCTATTAATTAATAATAAAGGGATAAATAAATATATACCTTTACTATTTCTAAATCAATTTATAATATATTAATAATCTTTATCTATCTATACTATATATATTTCTATATAAGTAGAGAGAGCTTTTATAGGATTTCAATCTATAGATATAATTAGAGATATAGGCTTAGGGCTAGATAACCAAAAAACACTATATTATCAACCGAAAGAGGTCTATAGTATACTATATATTATATATACACTTTAGGATATAGATTAGGGTTATATCTTGATTTGTCTATAATAGCTATATAATTATAATATAAGATTAGAATATAGCTTATAGGCAGGCTAATAATTAAAGAATATAAATAGATCTAATAAGGCATAATACCTAAAGGGTATTTATAATATAGCCAGGTAGCCTGAGTGTCTTTATACTAATATATATATCTTGGGTTATACCTTTCTTCTTTATAATCTTCCCTCTTTAACCTTTATATTAGGATCTATCTATAGATCGAAATTCTATATATTTTAATTCCCTTTTATTCCCTCTACTATTATCATCAAAACCTATCTAGTATTTATCTATTATAGCTGATACTAAAAGAAAAAAGCTTCTGAATGCACTCAGACTATATAGTATTATAAGATCAATCAGATAATTATCAAAGCAGAATAAGAAGGTATTAAAGAAGGCTCTTACTAATACTCTACTAAATAAATTAAATAATAGCAATCCTATTATAGATAATAGTTTAGATAATAAATATTATATAGCTATAGATAAGATAAAGAGAAAGCCTCTATACTCTG
This sequence comes from Zelopaecilomyces penicillatus, assembly GCA_005765155.1. NCBI lineage: Eukaryota > Fungi > Ascomycota > Sordariomycetes > Hypocreales > Pseudodiploosporaceae > Zelopaecilomyces > Zelopaecilomyces penicillatus. Next base: position 6,718,985 of record VCCP01000002.1, read on the forward strand.
ATTCAGTTAAATTGAATAGGAGAGTTAGAAAGCGGTTAATAATATCGGATCCATCACCTTAGCTAATATCAGATCTATTATCTCAGCTAACATCAGATCTATTACCTTAGCCAATACCTAAGCTATCACCTTAGTTAATATCTAAGCTATCATCTCTATTATACCATTCCCCAGCCCCTCTATAAGGCCCTATCAACTCCTAAACTCAATATCCTATACCAACCAATACAATTAAAGGGGTTGGATTAAAAACATTCCTATCGATACTATTATTATTAATACCTAATAGCTTTGCTAGTATTAGGCCCCTATAATAGAGAGTGATTCTAGTTCCTAGCTTATCCAAAGATAATAATATAACCAAAGAAGATTAGCTTATTAGAAAGCCATTATATAAGGGTATATACTACCTATTTTTTATATTATATAATACCTTCACTTAACCAGAACCATCCACTATTATAGATAAAAAGGGTATAATAGAAGATTTAATTAAAAAGCATACCATAGGATTAATAGATTGACTTTCTAGAATAACTATTCTTAGGGCTATAAAAGCAGGATCTGATTCTGCACTATAATATACTACTCTACTAGGATTCATAAACATATTAGAATTCTTTATCTTCCTTAACCTTAATAGTAAATAAACCCAGACCAATTACCCTTAATAATAATAGGTATGTATTATAAGAACTTATAAAGTTTTAATCTATAGATCGAAATTTATATCTTATTCTATCTTTCTTTTCCATCTATAGATCAAAACTATACTACCTATCACTTATATCACTATACTTAGTATTACTTATTCACTCTAATATTATTTTATAAACCTATAAGCTATATAATATTTAACTAACTGAATATTATAATTGCTTGGATTTTATACCCTTTAATATAAGCAATAAGGATAATATAATTATTAAAGCTTAATCAGAGCAAGTCTGTCTTTATTAATATTAAGGGTGTGGATAATAAATACTAATATCTTTAATATAGTCTTAATTGTAATACTAGGATCATTATTAAGCAAGGCATTACTTATAGTATATTTTTATTAGATAAGTTCTTAACTATCAAAGAGGAGTAGAGCTAATCAATAACTTATATATTTACCTGCTATAGATTAATAATATTCTTTCTAGAATAATTCCTTAAGAATCATAGAAACCTAGATAAGAAAGGGTATACCTAAAGGCACTTCTATAATAATTAATAAGCTATTTATTCTATAATCCAGTAATTCAAGACATATCAGTAAAAGATTAAGAAGCTAAGTATATAGAAGGCCTTTAATTAAAACCCTGTAAAATGGTATAATTTTATTAAGAAAGCTGTAATCAAATAGGCTATAGTCTTAGCAGCTAATAAGGAAGATAAAATAGTATTATAGCAATTAGCTATAGAAATAGCTATATAAAATAATAATGTAAATAGAAATACTATTAAGGATCTTGGTTAAATAAAGTTATTAAAAGAGATCTATATAGCTATAGGGCTGCTATCCCAAGCCATTAATAATATCAACCCAGAGAATAAAGAAACCATATAATAAGACCTTATATCTATAATACATAAAGGTATTATAAAGACACTTTAAAAAATTAATCCTAAGATTAATCTATTAAAAGATAATACAGTTTAGGAATACTAGATATAACTAGCACCCTTAAATAATACTTAATAAGATATACTAATAAAATAGCTTATATCCCAGGCTAATATTTAATATAATTCAGAACTTAATAGTCTTAATATTAAGTTTAAGAATACTAGTAATAAAGATCTCTAGTTAATATATCTAGATAATATCTATATAATTATCAAGACCGTAGATAATAGTAATAATAAGATAGATCTTATTAACCTATAGAGTAACTAGAAGATAATAAGAATATTCCTCCTAAAGGAAGAGGACTTATAAACAGTAGAGAAGGCATTTAATATTATTAATTAGAAAAATATTATTATATCTGATATAGTACTAAGTAATAATACTAAATAACCAAAACCACATCAAGTATTAAATAACTCAAGCCCTCCCTCCCTTCTTCTAATTTAATCTATAGATTAAAATTCCCTCTACCACCCTAATTACTATAATATACTAACCAATTATTATAAGCGCTTATAATTTAATTAAGAAGCTAATAGGACCACGATATACTATAATACTAGGGGATAAATATAATTTAGGGAAAACCCTAACTATATTCCTTGCTCTCTATAATATAGCTAGAAGGATATATATATTAGAGAAGATATCTATACACCAGATTAGAGTGAATAAACAGAGATATAAGCCTAGTGTATTATTCTGTTCTATAGCTATAATCAAGTAAATGTTTATTAAGGCTATTGCCTAATAAGCCAGCCACTTTAATATAACAGTATATTATAGAAGCAGTGATAGAATCTTATCCAGAGCTAGGTATGAGATTATATTAGATAGCCTAAAGTAGCTTATAAAATAGATTAATATCTAATTAAATATATATAAGGATCCTAATACACTTTAATAATTGCTGATTATATTCTATATAACTGCTGTCAGGTGTATAATCAAACTAAGAAAGAAGGTTTTCTTAATATAGGTATAGCTATTTAATCTAGCTAAGGGATAACCCCTAAGGCTAGAAGAGCTTAGAAAGGCTAAAGAACTCATCCAGTAAAATCCAGATAATCAACTATAGCTATACAAGCTTATTCTATAGTAGAATAAATATATAGCTATAGAAGGTATAATAGAACTCTAGATAGAAGATATCTAATTCTAATGGATGATTTATAATAAGGGCTATATAATCAAAAATCCAAGGTTAATCATATACTAGATTATGCAAAAGCTCTATTAAGAGGCTATACTTATTTATACAGCTATACTACTATTAAATAATCTAGATAATAGATTAGGATACCTTAAACTATTCTAGAACAATTAATAACCCTTTAAATATCACCTATTAATTAATCCAATAAAAGCTAATATATAATATAATAAGGCAATATAGTCTATAATAATCAATAATAGTAAATATAAAGGTATAATATAGGATTGACTTATATATAGCTCTAAAAGTATCTTTATAGATATTAAAGCAATTATAGAGCTAGATAATAATCTCTTAATAAGGAAGCGTAATGAGTTTATAGAACTCATTAAAAATAAGATAATACTATTATTCCTTATAAACCTAGATCTATTTAAGTCTTTTATTATAATAAATAAGTAGAGTCTAGAGATTGCTTAGTATACTATAAGGCCAGCTATAAAGATCTTTATAATCCAGCATAGTATATTAATATAAATAAAGTTATCTAATAGATAGTTTATTACCCTTAAAGATACTATTCCATCTATATATATATATATAATAGAGCTAGAGCCTAACAATACAATAAAGAGACAGATTACTAGTATTATTCAAAGAAACTTTAATAACCTAATAATATCTATACCTAATAGTCTGCTAATCCATCTAAGGAAGGATAGATTATTAGAATTACCTGGTATTATAGTAAATTATAGAGTATAATATATTCTAATACTATTATCTACTAATATTAACTTTTATAACTTAATATAAGCCAATCTAAGAAATATTAGATTACTAGAAGATATAGATATATTAAGGCAAATATATAAAGAATAGATAATCCAGAAGATAGATCTAAGTATATCCTAGAATACTATCCAGATAATAGAAACTAAAGTTAATATAATAAACAGCACCATAACCGCTTCTATTAAGCTAACAATAGCTAAGTCAAGGTACTAGGCTAAGGCAGCCCAATAGAAGTGGCAGCTAAATATAGCCATTAATATTACTAAAATGAATACTATAATAGCAATGGATTGCACAAGGGGTCTGCAGTGGTATTTTTACCACTACAGACTTAATAATAGCTTTTCCTATCCTACCAGCTGCATTAGTATAATATAATCAATGGTATATAAATTGCTAAAGATTATATATACTATTATAAAGGTACTCAAATAGGGAAAGTTAAGAAGGCAAGTACTTATCTATATTAACCACTTATTAACCCAGATATAAGTTATTATCTAATCCAAATAAATACTATCCTAAGGAGTATATATCAAGGAAATTTCAATCTATAGATCGAAATTCCCTACCTATACACCCCCTAGACTAATTATAATTATATACTTTAACCCCTTAATCTATAGATTATAATCTTATTAATGTTTTACTTATTATATTAACTTATCTATATAGTATAGTCATTACTACACTCTACTATCTAGGTATCTATATTCTTTAAATTAGGAGTTTATATAAACAATCTAAATAAGATAAGGTATAGTAAAAGTTTAATAATACTAACTCAGATATAGGATATCTAATAATATCATTAGTATTAAATACTTTTAATATAAATCTTTATTAAGCTTGTTTATATAGCATTATTATAGAATAACCCAGAAACTTAAATATAATATAACAAGCTATTGGTTAGCTCTAAAGACTTAGATCTTTTACTAATATATACTAGGATATCCTTCTTATATATGATACCTTCGATTCATACCAGGAATCATGCCTACTGGAAAAATATATAGGAATCTTAATAACTAAGGCCAGAATACCAGCTACTATTAAAGGAGAGCATTATATTATATATACCTATAAGATATTATAAGTTTATTATAGACACTAGATAAACAGATATCCATATATAAGAGTTGGGTAGGAGTATTATAATAAACCCCTTATCACTAAAGAGGGTTGATTTTATAATACCCTTATATAATTCTTAATAATCAACCTTAAGTAGAGCTATAGATATAATAGGGAGACCTTACTAGATATTATAGCTAGATAGGTAGAAGGAATAGAGATTATAGCTAAGTATATTAATAGTATAGCTAAGCTTATTAAGAATAGGGTGGTAATATATAATTTTTGTAAGATCAATGATTCCATCGAGTCAGATTTAGATAATAGTACCCCTACACCAAGTAGCTCGATTAATATAGTAAAGGGCTTATAGATACTAAAGATACTTATTAAGATTTAAATACAAACCCTATTAAAGTCATAATACAAGGGATATAAGTATTAAAGGCTAAGAAACAAGGTATAAATGATTTAATATCTATAAACTATAACTATTATAATTAAGATATAGCTCTGGATAAAAGTGGATATAGTAAAGAAATAGTATAGATTAGTATTTGCTTTAGCTTTATTATATAGTATATTAAATAAGAGAGAATAGTTTAATAAGAGTGATAATAGAGGAATATTATTTCAAACCAATAGATCCTATATAACAGGCCATAACCCTTAAGAAGTACTATACAATACTAAAACAATAATAACCCTTTTGATTATCTTATTATTAAAGTTTTATAATTATTTAGCTAATAAATAATTAGGGTTTATAATATCATTATTAGGGTAAGTGATATTTGACTCCTTAGCTATAAAGTATAAAGCCTAGCTAACCCCTTAAAGGTAAGTCCAAAGCTCTTTCCTCTTATTATACCACTTTAATAGGATCTATAAATACATATATAAGATGGATAATATATAGGAGCTGATCTTCCTTACCTTAGAACTTATTATTAGTATTCCTTTATTTTGGTTAAAGGTTATTAGGTTAATAGTCTAGATTAACCCTATTATCCTAGTAAGCAAATAGTATATACCCTGCCTAGACAATTTGGCTATATATATATAGTATAAGATATATATAAAGGAGTTATATTATAAGCCAGACTTTAAGGGCCCTTTTATACTAGCTCTCCCCTTATATATAAATAAGACAGAACTATACTATTATACTATAAGAGGTAATTGATATTAGTATATAGGACTCTAGTTATATTATAATATAATATATAAGAATCTAATTAATCTATTATCTATTTAAGGCTGAATCTTATTAATATAGAATAGGGAGAGATATATATCTTTATTTTAATAAGAATTAACTTAGTAATAGAGTATACTTATTATACCTTAATCTTATCTAGGCCTTTATTAGATATTATACTATTAATAAATGGGTAAGGATTAAGTTTATAATAATAATATTATTATTAGGAGTAGAATTAAATTATATATATAGAAGAAGATATAGACCATCTCTATTAAAAGATAATAACTATATAAGATAGACTAGCTTAATATATTAGATAGGGATCTAATCTAGCTTAAAGATAATAAAAGAGCCACCCTTAAATAATAGCTTAAAAAGAATAAGAGATTTATAGCCTAAAAGAGCATTAATAACTATAATCCCATATCTAATACTAATAAAACAAAGATTAATACAAGTATATATAATATATTATAGGCTAAGGATTATAGAGAAGGATCTAATGATTTTAATAATAAGGACTTTAGCTTATATTAAATAGCAGTTTTAATATAGATTCCAAATCTATAGTTTAGGGTTATAATAAATAATTAAGACTTAAAGGATTATAATCTATAGAGCTATATTAATACTATATTCTTATAGTAACTTAGACTTTTTAATCTATAGATTATAATTAATAGCTTTTTATAATAATAGAGGTTAGGTTTTTCACTCTATAGATCAAAAACACTAATCTATTAATATATTAAAAAGGAGACTTTTAATCTATAGATTAAAATTAAGAGTTTATTATTAAAGGAAGTGCAAGATTATCTATTTATAGATTAAAATTAAGAGTATATAACTATAAACAGGGATAGGTTCTCTATCTATAGATTAAAATTTATAATTATTTTATAATATAACTAGTATATAAATAAATAAATATTTAAGATAATAAAGATAAAGGTATAATTAACCCTTAAAAGTTAAAATTAATAAAAAAATTAAAACAAGTTATTATATATATATATATAAGTAAGAGTAAGAGTAAGAGTAAGAGTAAGAGTAAAGGGGAGGATATAAGGGTAAGAGTAAGAGTATTAATAAAAATAAAAGTAAGAGTAAGAGTAAGAATAAGAGTGAGAGAGAGGGTGTAAGGGTAAGAGTAAGGATAAGGGTAAGAGTAAGGGTAAGAGTAAGGGTAAGAGTAAGGGCTATCTATTATATAGCAGGCTCCTTTTATGTAAAGGAGGGGTAGGGCTAAGTATGATTAATAGCCCTTAACCTAAATGCCCTGCTATAATCAACAAAGGATAATATATAAAGGGAATAATATAATTAGTATAAATAATAGGGTTAGGGTCTGGGAATTCCCTATTATAATTGATTAAGCCTGGATACTGGCTTAGGGTTGTTATAGCTTAGGTTATTAAACTATAGAGCTGCCCTGCTTGGGTATTACTATATAGCTAGTATTATAAATTAATTACTATCCCCCCTTATATATATAGATTACCTCTTCTAGCAAAAAATAAATAGATTTATCTATAACTAATAGTATTAGATTCTGATATATGCCTAATATAGGATATACCTTATATCCAATCTGGTCAGCTAGAAACATTATCTATAAGCCAAGCTATACTATATTAAGGGTGAGCAGCTATACCTGCTGGTAAATAGATTTAGTGCTTATAGGCTAAGGCCTCTGAAGGAGCTCTAATAATGGCTAGCTAAGGACTATGCTATCCAGCCGCTTTAGTACCTAGTGATCCTTGATAGCTATAAGTATTTATATCTATACTATAGGCATTACTCTATATAGAGGGCCAAGCTATAGGAGTATCTGGTAAAGTATTGGCCTGTTAGTAGCGAGAAGCCACTGTTTAGATACTGCTGTATACAAATGCTATTCTAGGTGAAGCAGCTTATTACCTACTTTAAGGTGGCTGTTTGTAGTGCTATAGTATTAATACTGCTGCCTATTCCTGGGCCAACAGGGTCCAGGTCTATTATCAAGATAGGCTTATTCTAGTCATTGATGCAAGATAGTATATAGGCTGCTAATGATATCTAGTATAAAGGGATAGTTATAGATAGCAGTGAGATCAAATCAGTATGTATACCCTGGGTGAATTGGACCGGGTTTGTTGTATACCTGGATGGATTATATGATGAAGATATTATATTATTATATATGCTGCCTAGGCAGGACCTTAAATATATATTATCTAGAGAGGATTATATTAAGCTGGAGAATATCTTGAATGTAATAGAAAAGATGCTATATAGTAAGTATGAGCTGGTATAGGAGGGCTTGGTAATATATAGGATGATTTAGTAGTGGGCTCTTATCTTTAGCTGCTTCTATATAGGCTATATATCCAAGGCTAATATATTCTGGTTATTCAAGAATGAATCAATACTGATTAATTATTTTAACTGTATAAAGCAGCTGATAGCCTATTACTACTATATGGTTTATAGAGGTATGAAGCACTTTGTATAGGCGGAGGGCTATCCTATACTGACTAATATTATGGAGATATTATCATCCTAGACTATGTATATAAATAAAGTTATTGAGTAGGTTAATAGGGATCCTAGCTTAGATAATATATAGTTATAGCTTGTATTGTAGAGGCTGTGTTGCTTGTTGATATGCCATCCTATAGGCAGCTAGCCCTTTAAGTCACTGCTGTTTAGCTACTATACTATAATAAGCTATAAGGTAAGCCAAACCCTGGATTGCTACTGCCTGCTATTAGGTAAGTATATAAGCTAATAGATTGAATAGAATAATGGGGGATGGGAAGATCCAGGTAATTTTAATAGTAAACTATTAATGCTGGTATGGTCTGCCTAGCTGATACTGTTTAGTATAGTATATGATAACTATATAGAGATAGATGATATAATGCTAGAAAAGCTGATTAAGCTCATCGATAGATATATGATGCAATCTAATAAAACCCTATTTGGATATATTCTGAACTAGAGACTGTATCTCTTTAAAGCAAGTATAGATAGCCTTGCTTAGTATTAGGTCTACTGGTTGCTGGATGGTATAACTGTCTAGTATAAGGGTATGGCTATTATTATGCAGGATATTATATGGTTGGCTGGGTTTACCTTTGATAGGGTGAAATCGCTCCTGGATAAGTATCTCCTCCTTGATGTAAATTATATACTATATATCCAGGCTGGTGATGTTTAGGATGATATTGATAGTATATAGTATAGTATATTATGGGCTATTAATTATTGTAATACCTATTTAATGGTGTATAGTGGGGTTGTGCTACTCTGGTATATCCAGGGCAGTGAGCTGTTAAGTGATGCCTTTATAATGAGGGATGGTAGTATAGAAGGGGTAATCTTGCCTAGGCTCTATAGTATAGCTATAGCGGTGTATAAGGTAAGGGTGTAAGAATTCCTTAGGCTGCTCCTTATGCTCTGCTATATTATACCTAGGCTGTTATTATGGTTATTGGAAATCCTATCTATTACTATATATAATACTATAAGGCAGTGATATCTTTTTATCTAGGAGAAGCTAGTGCTGCTCTATATATAGTATTATAAGGGCTAGGAATGCTTGGGTATATATAAGAAGAATATTCGCTTTTTACTGCTAGAGATTAATAATATACTCCTTATATATATTGCCTATATTGCACCCCTTAGGCAGATATTTCTATAAGCTGGTAGATTAGGCATTATGCTGTTATTATTCCTATAGTTAAGCCTAGAAGATAAGGTATAGGGTAATAATACTATCTCTGCTATACTAGTAAAGATATATGTGCTGGGCGGCCTGCTATAGATATAGGTGGTCTGATAGAGATAGGTAATAGCAGCTATCATTAAGGATAAGTTCTCAAGGAGTGACCAGGCTAACTTCGGATCGGAATTCATAGGCGGGGCCGGTGCCAGCATTGGCTCTGATGACCCTAAGGAGGAGTATCTGATTAGGGTTAGGGTTAGGGTTAGGGTTAGGGTTAGGGTTAGGGTTAGGGTTAGGGTTAGGGTTAGGGTTAGGGTTAGGGTTAGGGTTAGGG